>BTPG01000005.1:117619883-117882787 GCA_036245525.1 Semisulcospira habei
ATCAGCAACAACAACCTCCACTCCCTCCATCCGCTCCTCCAGTGCAGCATATTTGTTTTGAAGGGGCACATCTGTGTTCCCCTTCTGGGCCCGTGCGCACAGCGGTCCCATAGATTTCTTAGACTTCTGGTCCTGGGCAGCGTTCCTGCCGCTAGAGTTAGCGGCCTTAGAAGGCTGACCAGAGCCAGAAGCCTTTGGAGTTGACTGACTAACAGGTTTGGGTGGGGGCTGAGGCTTAGGGGCAACAGAAGGCGGCACAACCGGACCGGCAGTGTCCGCCTTCTGCGTTCCCTGGCTCCTTGTCACCACCGGAGGAGGGTTACTCTCCAGGGGCGAGATGAGCCGAGGCTCCGCCCCCAACCAAGAAGTTGGGGTCTGACATGAAAAGTCTTTGGTGGGGCGCTTGCCTGCCACCGCTGCACTAAAAGTATACACTGAGGTGTTAGAGGTTGGGGCAGCCGCAGCTGCACCAGGGCCTTCAACCAGTTTTTTGGCATCCAGAAAGGACAGCCCCTTCTCCACACGCACCTGCTGAATCTTGCACTCGGATATCCAACGAGGGCATTTCTTATCCGAAGCCATATGCGCCCCCTGGCAATTCACACACAGGGGGGTGGCTGTGCAGGACTCAGCAGAGTGTCCGGGCCTAGTGCAACGGGCGCATGAAGCCTCTGCCTGACGGCATGTCTTCTGCCCATGGCCATACTTTTGGCACTTAAAGCACCGGAGGGGAAGAGGGACGTACTTTTTCACTCTCAGGGAGTAGTAACCTCCCCAGATGGTAGTAGGAGGGGTGGGGGTGCCAAACGTCAGGATGATGGTAGGGAGACGGATCTCCCCACCACCTCGCTTGGAAGCGAAGCGCCTGACGCAAGTCACCCCCTGAGACTTAAGGTTCCTTACAAGTTCATCTTCTGACAGTTCTGCCAAAGCTTGATCTTTGATTACGCCTCTAGACGAATTCATAGTTTTGTGGGGTGTGACTTCCACAGGAGTGTCTCCGATGGAAGAGAGCCCCAGCAGCCCGCTGGAGTGTGCCCGAGTACGGCACTCCACCAGCAAGTCACCAGACCTGAGGCGCTGGGCGTCAGGCCTGCCAACACGGCTCCTGAGGGTCTCCCCCACCAGAAAAGGATGCAGCTTGGTAACTGGTTTCTCCTTCACCTTGCTATGGACAATGAGGAAGCGAGGCCATACGGCCGACGCCTGAGGCGTCGCTTCCTCACAGTCTGAATCACTGTCATGGTCAAATTCGGTGTCTATATGCCGTTTCTGTGCTAGTTTTGGTTTTTTTGTTTTATCCATATTATATTAGTAGAGATATTCATCCCCCGGGGGTCCCCGCCCGCCACCGAGCCCAACAAGGGAAAGTGCAACTGTCGGCGGGTCTCCAGCCGACGCACAATGGAGACTGCCCGAAAGATATACTCAAGGGGGTAAGCCCGATTGAACCGTTTGAGCCACCGCCTTCTATCACACCGTTGAATGCAGGGGAATACTGGCGTAAAGCACCTAATCAGCAGCAAAGGCTATAGCATGGTGCTCCGTATAGCAACCCGCATGTCAACAGTGGGATAGGGCTCAACGTGACAAGAGCCGATTGACTAGGCCGGTACGACTAGCCTCCCGTTTAGGCAGAAGTCAAGGCCAAAGTGGAGTGTTTCAGCCACCAGGATCCTCTTCTCCCCCGACACGGGTCTCCAAGCACGGCAAACACTTGGGATCCAAAGGACCAAAAAGTCACGAGTATTTTTAAGGACCAATCCAACATGGTACGACCTAGGTTAGCACAGCTCCTTAAAAACCGGACCAGTGAAAAGGCTGAACAACATATCTGCTGACATCAAGTCCTAATCCTGGACAAAGATGGCACCCGTCCGCTAGCCCACTCAGTCAGGGACTGAGCGGACTACCCACCTACGCCACGTGGAGGCCGGTGCCGGGTAGGCGCCGGTGTTGGGGCCGGGGCCGGGGGTGTTACCGTCTGTAATGATTTTAACGGCTGTACGTGTGTGGTTGTTGCTCCTAAGTTTACAGATTGATTGAGACCGAGTTTTTGACCAACACCTGCAACAATGATTTCATTATTATAATTTGTTATTGTACCCATTTGGAGTTGAAGGTCAGATGGTAACATGTATAACCCGATGCCAACTACAAAGTCAACTTTTGATCTGGCATATCTTAAAACGTCTTGGTAACGCTGTATGCTTGATGGGAGATCAACTGATGAATTTACTGAATCTTCAAGATTTGCAAGAAACTGTTTTTGTGCTTCAAATTTACCACTTCCATTCAAAATATTCGATTTTGTTAGTGATTGTGCTCCTAGTAAACACCAGACATATGTTCTGATAGACTCATTGACGCGCTCGACTCCCGCTTGAGTAAACCCGTCAGATTTATCTAAGACAAATGTGGTCCAGGCGTTTGACTGTTTCTGTTCAATTGAGCCTAACCACACTTCAGATTTTGATGAGAATGAAGTGTAACCAGGGTAATAATCTTGAGGGTATTGTCTGTCACTCATAGCATAATACAATGTACCCATGCCATTGTGATCATCAAGTTTTTGTGTAAAGTCATACTTTGTACTGATGTTAAACTCATTACAGATGCGTTCAAATGCTTTCATATCCATGGGATTATTAAACTGATTAAAACTGGATTCAGTTGGTAATGGTGTATGCAGTTCTGATAGTATTCTTCTAAGCTGGTAATACATGTGGAAACGATAGACAGACTTAATCAGTTTGTTTGGGTGATTCAAGTGGTCTGTGAATGAAACACCACAGCCTGTAGTTGAACACAGTATAGCAAAGTTAAGTTGGTTTTGAAACATCTGTAGTGGGCTTGATGACCACCTTTTTGCAGTTGAGTCATCTGTTATTGGAGGGTTTAGGTAATGGTCAAATGGATTTGGTACTTTTACTTGAAATAAATCTCCTTCAGACAAAGCTATATCAAGCTGATTTAGTTGAATTATTTTTTGTTCATAGGTTGGTGCAACATTGTATTTGGCATCCACATTAAATTGGTATGCATTTACAGTATTAATTGTTGGTGATTTAAATTCCATCCTTTTTTTATGTGATAATAAAAATGTTCATTACCTTAACAAATCTTGACACAAGCAAACCAGTGTGGTTAACTAATGGGATTGATAATCGTGATGGTAACAAGGCTGTGGCTATCCATGAAATGTTTTATACAGTAAAGTGGTTTAATGTAACGGATAATACAAGTTTTTATATGAGTTATGTTAATGCTGGTAATAGTGGCTTGGACACTAATACACACTTTATACCATCTGGGTATTATGACTTTTGTACTTTAGCTACATGGTTTCAAAATAATTTAAAAATTAAAGCAACTTTAAATCAGGCTAACTTGTTTGTTGAATTAGAAATTCCTACAGGCACTATACCTTTATTTTCAACTGAACTTGCATATTTACTTGGTTTAATAGACAGAAATACAATGCCTGTAAATTGGGTAATGGGTTTTACAGATAATGGTACTAGTGGATGGTATTATACGTCAGTTGTAACTAAAATAACTGGAACATATCCTGTTCATTTGTCAGTACACACATTTCTAAATGTTTATTTAAAAGAACTAAACACGACTGAAAATGTACACAATGGAAAACCATCAACTTTGTTGAGATGCTTACCTAATGGAACTGCTCCGTATTGTGAAAGTGTAGTTGTTAGATTTCCTAATTTGCAGTTTAAGAAATTAGGTTCTAGTTTCTTTGAGTCACTGAGTATATCTGTAACTAATCAGGATGGTAAACCAGTTCTTATGCATGATTTTAGTGTTGTGTTAGAAATTAAATAATTTTATTTTTGTTTATAAAAAATGAGTGGTCTTGGTCCAAAGCCTAGAATCATACCAGTTGCATGTCCAGTAACAGAGTTAAAAGATTTGGCAGACGTGCAGGATTTTGAGAAGGAAGGGGAAATTGGAGAAATATATGGTTTTGAACTTGATTCAAATGGCATGTACAAGAGGAAAGTAATTGTTGACATGAAAGATGGTGAAAAACAGATTCCTAAACTTGGTCAGCTGCGTGATGTTATTGTACCTACTCCACCTGTAAATAATGCGCCTTACAACTTAATACATGTGGGAAATAAGTGGGTTGTTTCACCTGTACCGGCACCACCTCCAACAATTGACTGGGACATAAAGATTGAATTTATTAGTCCTTATGTATACACTGATGATGAAGGCGCCTTAGTGTTTAGGAAGGTTGTTAATTCTGGGCCGCTTATTGTAAGCCTTGTTCCAAGTTTTGCCCTAGACAACAATAGCAGAGAAAAACTGAAAGTTGAAAATTATGAAAGACGAAGATATCTTCTTACAACTAGAAAGGGTAGATCAGATACTTCTGTTGTGTTTATGCCAGCAAGCTTAGTCGTGGCTAGAGAAGCGACAATAGTATTTGAAATTATCATGAAATCTGTTGCTTCTGCAAAAGAGGCTCAAATTGCACAAGGAATTAAACTTACATGGAATGAAACAGTAACAGAATCATCAAAGGTCTTTATTGCCATTACAAAAAATAATGATGTTATTAATGTTTCAAGCAGTATTCCCACTGTCAAGGTGGTGGTTGACAAAACAACTTTTGTTCGTCTAACTTACATAAACCTTGAACACATTGATCTTGTTGCATTTTATTATGCTAGCAAATTGTATACTTTTGAAGAGTTGCAAAATGTAATTGCTGATTAAAAAAATATTTGTCATAAAAAATGGTGAACTTGTATCCACAAATACCACCTGAGCAGCTTGAGCCTATTGAGCGTGATAAAACATTAAAGGCAGATTCATTCCGTTTAATGAATATTACAGAAGCGTTGAAGTATTTGGAAGAAGAACAAGCAAAATACTCGAGGTGTAAACGCCGTTACAATACGGTTTTCAATTCTGTACACAACACATCAATGGCCATGGGGGTGGTTTCGGCCGGATTATCTGTAGGAGGTATAACTCTTTTTGCAACGGGGGTGGGAAGTGTTATAGGAATTGCTGTTGAAGGTATTGGTCTTGTCACAAGTCTAGCATGCTTTGGTATGGAAGCTATTAACAAAAGATTTTATATGAAGTTGCAGAAGCATGAAGCATTAAGTACGCTCGCAGCAGCTAAGCTGACGAGTATGAAACTTATTATTAGTAAGGCTTTAAATGATAATGAAATTGATGACGAAGAATTTAAGCGAGTCCAGGATGATTTGGCTAACTATAAACAACAAAAATCTGAAATACAGAATAAGATGCGTAGTCAGGCTGTAAATGTTGAAGAGCTAAAGAAATCTTTTTTAGAACAAGGAAAAAAGATAGGCGTAGAAGAAACTATGAAAAAAGTTCGAGAACTTACAAGCAAGTAAAGATAGGTTTTGTTAATCAATTATTTTTGTCATACACTTCGCAAAGAGATGTCATGCCTTTCACGTCTGCCCATCTAACACCATCTGCCCCACCACCAGACTAAAAAAAAGATTTTACGTTGTCCTTGTAACTTGGGAAATCTGTCCGAGTAAGTTGTTGACTTGGTTCAATAACTTACAAGATCTTATGATTAGGTTCTTGTAAGAACTTGTTTTAAGTCACTTATCAGAACTTGCACCAACTAACTTCAAAGTTACCTGTAAAGTTAGTTAGCGGTTGTAGGTGACTTTGGAAATTTGTTAACAAGTGTCTGTAGGTAACTTAAATTTGTATCAAGTGTATATAAGAATGTTTTGTGTGTGTGTGTGTGTGTGGTTATTATTAAATAACTGTGTTTTGGGGTATTGACGTAGAGTCAATGGTATAAATGTTCTTGAAATTATCATATCTCTAACACTAACTATATATACTCATGCATAAATACACGCACAGACGCACACACACACACACAAACACTCGCACACATACATACACGCATGCACATGCATACATACTAGCATGCACACGCATACATACATGCACTCACACAATGACAAACACTCACACACAAACACTCGCACGCATACATACATGCACTCACACACGCACACACAAACACACTCATACACTGACAGACACACGCATACACACTCACACATACCTACAAACACACACAAGCACTCACACACAGACAGACAGACAGACACAAAATCTTTATTCAGCATGTAGACTCCAGTCCGCAGAAAACTTCACCGCATTTCAGTTGTATGACACGATATAGACGCGGCGACTGTGTACTTAGTCACGTTACTAAGTCCCTATGTCAGTGTTTACGTTAAAAACCGCGCTGACAGCGTTAGCGGCAAGGGTGTCAATAGAAGACTGAAGACTTTGTATTAAGAGTCATTTAACTCTATGTTCTGTCTCTGTTTTTGCTTGCTACAGAGCTACAGGCCGCTAAATATAAGTAGATCGGCAACTTCCGCATTGCAGCTAGTGACGTATTTGTCTGCACCAATACTCAAATGAAACTGTCTGCACGCCGCGCGCCAGCGATGTTTGCTACGTAAAATCTATTTTAAAACCGCGCTGACAGCGTTAGCGGCAAGGGTGTTATGATAGAAGACTGAAGACTTTGTATTAAGAGTCATTTAACTCTGTGTTCTGTCTCTGTTTTTGCTTGCTACAGAGCTACAGGCCGCTGAGCCCACGCCGCGCTATTTACCACCAGCGGTGGTTGCTACGTACAATCTATTTTAAAACCGCGCTGACGTTGTTAACGGCAAGGGTGTCATTAGAAGATTAAATACTTTGTATTAAGAGTCATTTAACTCTGTGTTCTGTCTCTGTCCTCAACTGAATGACACTGTCTGCAGTCCGCGCTGACGGCGTTAACGGCAAGGTGGTAAACAGAATATTGAAGACTTTATGTTAAGAGTCATTTAACTCTGTGTTCTACTCTCATTTCTTAGTTGTTTACAAACCAAACGTTACTCAACAGCGTGTTCCGTGTAGAAGCCACTGAAATTTCTCAGCGGTTTTTCCGGTTTTTCTAACCAAAATTCTGGAGCTTTGGTCAAAACGGAATGAATGAAAGTAGCCATTTTTTCATGGTATTCACCATGTGATTGTAAGATCAACACCTCTTCCTGAGTCCAATTCATTTTTATAATGAGCGACTGTTAGTCAGCGTAGGCAAATTAAACTAAACCGATCTGGTTAACACTAGCGCACTTCTTGTTTCTAAATATTACAAGTTTAACAGACAAATTACCGTCAAACTACCAGTCATTTGTAACTTACGTTAGTCAGCGTTCAATTAACAGTCACTTACCGCTCACCACGTAGGATATTTTACAAGATTTAGTGCTATCACCGGATAAGTTAGTCCGTCACTCTGAGAACACAACCGCACTCCAACACAAAGTAATGGAAAGATCGAGAATGTTCGTCTTCACGCCCTACGAACGTCTCAACGACGCAATACTTGATCACGAGACTAGGGTCACGAGTTGACACGTGGCGTTGTTATTGGCAACATTGACGTCACTTACTTTTGGGTGGGTGATGTGGCAATTACACCTAGCGGGAATTTCCACAATGATGCAAGTAATCATTTCCCGAAAACAGCTGATAGTAGTCAATGACAGCATTAATAATTTAGGTTGGGTGGGGTATCTGGTCACAACTCTTTCATTGGTGCATGTTGACTGGAGATAAAACAGGGCAGGAACGCGGAAGTTGTGGCTATTGACTGTGAACAGTTGCCGTAAGCCACGCTAGCGGGCCAATGCAGAGCAGAACTCGTGAGGGCTCCGAATTCTATGCATAAAATTGACGTGAAGTGGGTCATAAGTTTTTTCATCGCTGGCGGTACTGACCTGCCCTGTCTCGTCATGATGACTGCGCATTTATCCTCCGACACGCAGTTTGTTTTTGCGTATTCACTATTTCTCAGAAACACCAGAGAGAGAGAGAGAGAGAGAGAGAGAGACACACACACACACACACACTATTTGGGCATAGAGGACTATTGTTTACCATGGTGGTATGAACAGGAAGTATTCTCAGGAAGGCCAACTCTGACAGCATTGAGTGGTGGGGTGTGGGGGGTGGGTGGCGTGTATTTCTCGGGAAGATATTTTAACTAGCCTTTTGTTTCCAAGGGGTTGGGGGACCTGACTGGGCAAATAATGCTGTTAAATGTATTTGGTCAAGTGTGTTTGTTTATTTACGGAAAGGATTATTCTCTGCCGCGTATGCCGCGTATGTCATGTATTTTGAGTATGGAGAGTGTGCCGCGTGTGTCATGTATTTTGAGTATGGTAAATATGCCGCGTGTGCTGTGTGTGATGCGTATGTCACATGTATTTGAGTGTGCCTGTCTAAACAAAGACAGGTTTAACTGTATTAAAAAGTGAAACCTACCCTCTCGATGGCGAAATACTTTGTCATGTGTTAAGAGTCACGAGCTAGACATGTGAGGTCAGTTGCTAATAGCAACATTGACGTCACTTACTTCTATGTGGGGGGGGAGGGGGGGTTGCGGCAATAATGCCTAACGGGAATTCCCACAATGGCGCAAGTAGTCATTTCCCGAAAACAGCTGATCGTAAATGAGTCGTTTACATTGACAAAGGTAAAACTGTAAATGCCGATTGAATAATTAGCCTTTGCTTAAAGAAGTCAATGACAGCATTAATAATTTAGGTTAGGTGGGGGATCTGGCTTAATAATCGCGGGTTGGTAGCTGATCAAAAAACGTAGCTTGAATGATTTCTGGAGTGGAACTAAAATGGCTAGGTAATAAAGGTATTGGTGGTAATTGGTCGAGTGGGTTTGTCTAAATGGCTAGTTGATTACAATAATTAGTTGATCGATGTGGCATTTATCGATTTGATTGGTTTTCAAATCTTATATTCTCATTCTAGAATTAATTATTCTGAGAATGAGAATATGAGAGCCCCAGCCTACCCCTCCCCCAAACGTAGCTTGAATGATTTCTGGAGTGGAACTAAAATGGCTAGGTAATAAAGGTATTGGGTGTCTTTGTTGACGTGGGCTTGCTTAATTACCGTGTTAATTAGAATAAATATATTGTTTGGGGGAGGGGTAGGCTGGGGCTCTCATATTCTCATTCTCTTCCAAAAGAACACACCACTTGGTCACTCAACTTTATAGTCTTTGGTAATGACTCTGGAACAGGACCTTCATACGGTACTTCTAATGATTCAAAATCAGCATACACTACAAATGGCAGCTTTTGTTGATTCCCATAATTCTTAAAATATACTTGACTACCAGGATCTGGATACTTAAGTACAGTTTGTATGTCATCAGCCGACCTGCAGTGTAAAACATGTTTATGTGCTACTGCAATAGAAGAGAACCTTTGTAAACATCTTTTACACACTTCCTGTTTGCCATTGTGTTTTGTTGTATGCCCATGAATTAGTCGTGACATATTTCTGATAATTGTGTAGTGGAAGTTATTGTTATCACCGGCAGGACCGATTAGCAACATGTCAATCTTCTAACTGCCCATAGGTGGTGATACTCTAATGGGTTGTAACTTATCAACAGACTCATTATCCCACACAAACACATTTACAGATATACCAGGATTTAGTTTTTCAAACAAGTCTATGTCTTCTATTTTAACAGGGAACTCAATGCCACTAAAATCGAGTTCATTTACAAATTTGGTGTAGTTAGATACGCGATCAGGTCTTGTTTTTACAAAGTGTAGTTTAGCAAGCACACACCACATGAAACAAAAATTGTCTTTGTTCTGTATGTTAACAACAGCCTTTTTGTTTGCAACCTCTGTTGGCAGTGGTATCCATGATTTGCCTAGTATAGGATGATACCGTGACTGTTTCAATTGTAGTTCATGTACATGTCCTTCGTGCCAACCAGACCCCTTCATTTTTGCACTGTCAATTGCTTGGAGGAAGTCAGGTAACAGTCTGTCTCTAAACACGTTCTCTAATTCTCTTCTTGTGTTAACTGTGTGTTGTCTTGTCGAAATATATGATACAATCACTTCACCGTCTACTCTAGTAAATTCTATTTTAGCAACAATCTGAATCTTCACACTGCCTGGGAGAAGATTATCTTGTATGACAGAAAAAGATCTTTCTATTGATTCATAGACATTATTAGTATTAGATATAGGTAAGTCTGTTGTGTGAAACACGTTTCTTAAGCTTGACGAGCCTGATGAACTTTGAGCATTGTCCGTCATTTTTATTTGTCGGACAAAATAATAAATGAAAAAAAAATTACCGCTGACACACCATATGTAATACTGTATTATCTGTAGTTATGATAAACAAGTCAACTACTTCCCTGGTGTTTGTCCTGCAGATGTAATATCACTTTATTGAATGTAACACTTTCAATGTAACAATGTAGTTTTCTTAATTGAACAAATATGTCTTCACACAGTACCTCAAACCAACGCAAGTGGCCACTGTTAGCATTATAAACTTTAAAAGCATTTGTCTTAAGATCAACAGTCTCAAAATCATAATGTGGTAATCCATCTGAATATTCCAAAGTAACATTATATGTCGTGTATATTCTTATTGTCGGTGTTGAGAGTTTAAAGCTGGGTCCAAACACACGTGATTTTAAGTCAGTAAAGTGCATAACATCTTTGAAGCATTCTGTAACATCAATCACTTGGGTTTGTCCGTCTGTCATTTTTATTGGACAAACAAATGTATAAATTAATTTACTAACCCATACCCTGTGGGCTGATCTGTCTTTAAAATGAGCTTTAGATGCTTAGTTGATTTCAGTTTATTTTTTACATCATCTCGTTCATGCTTATTTGGGATGACATCATTCTCTCTGAGACAGTCTTCAAAGCTGTCACGATCCTTACAGTAAAACAAACAGATAAACTTTAACTGTTCTCGAAAATCTTTCAGTACAGCATTATATTTCTGAGTGAGAATCCATACACTAACATTTGCGTGTCTGCCACTGAAAGCAAGTTCTGCTAGAGTGTTTCTCTTCTTGACAATGTCTTTCTCTGCTGAGCAGTCATCAACAATAAACAAAGTTGACTGTCCTTCAAATTGCTTGTAAAAATATTGTAGGTAGTCATTCAGTTTCTTTTCAGGGTCAACTAAGTAAATGTTGTTGTCAGTCCAAATGAATAAACGGTTGTGATAAGCTTTGTTGTGTTTGATTGTAGGACAAAATATTACAATGTTTTCAAAATGGTGGATGTATCTTGTTTGTAAGAGGTTAAGAACAAATTCAGTTTTCCCACACCCTGTGGCACCACAAAACAATCCACAGTGTGGGTCAAGTGTCATCAAGCTCCGGTTCATTTTAATACACAATATAATTTTAATATATGTGTCCACTCAGTCTACTGTCTTGTATATTGAGTTGTGCATCATAAATCAAATACAAATATATGTTTATTGCTTCGGCTTTTTCAACCTTTTTTTGTATCTGGATTGTAATTCCATCACTGCCGTTCTCAACAGTTCGACCTGACCCATGAAGGTAGTCGTCATCTGTACTACGAAGGTCTAGCCAAAGAGCATACTTATTTGTAAGGTATTGACCAATCCTTACGTCATACAGATGTAGATCTTTGCATGCAATGTTTGCTGGTTTATCTCTAATCCTTCCACCCGCAAAAAACTTTGTGATCTCATCATAGTGTTGATAAGGTAACAAACCTGAAGCGTACACTTGATTAGGACGGCCTTCGATTGTGCAAGACAAATGTGTAATCTTTGGATTATAGAATTTTTCTGAATCTCTTTTGTATGGACTCACCGGTTCAACAAACAACATAAGAATACCTTTCAGTGACCTGGCAGGTGTGTTCAAGTTTATGTTCCACATTGGGTCGCTTTTGTCTTTGGGTATTAAACTATGTCTAATCACTCGGTCATAATAAATTGGAAGTCTTGACTGGTATTGATTTTGAATGAGTCTGGCTAGTTCAGTATGTGTGACAATTTCATATTCCAAAGAAATGTTAGAAATCTTATATGTTGCACTGAGATCAGATGATTTTATAACTTTGGAGTAGTCATTGAAAGTTAGTTCAAAGCTCAGGCGGTCATTCAGTGCCCCTTGATAATAAGGCAAATGCGCTGTTAGGATTTCAAACTCAAGTGGAATGTAAAATCTGGTTCCATATGTTTCTGCTAATATAACGTCCTTGGCTACCCCAGTAGTTACCTTATCTGCTGCATTGATTCGAAGTTTACCAACATTATCAGATTGTATGCCTTGATAAATACGGTCTTCTCGTTCTTCTCTTGTGAGCCACAAATCTTTGTAACAGTAGAACACATCTGAGTCGTCAAGACTAAACACTTCCTGTCCTTCAAGTTTTACTTTAATAGTTCTAACAATTGCTCTGCCAAGATTGTCAACCAGTGTTCTGTTTACATTTGCGTCTGATGATAG
Organism: Semisulcospira habei; assembly: GCA_036245525.1. NCBI lineage: Eukaryota > Metazoa > Mollusca > Gastropoda > Semisulcospiridae > Semisulcospira > Semisulcospira habei. The sequence goes on from BTPG01000005.1 coordinate 117,632,271, forward strand.
TTCGATATTAAATGCTAGGCGTGCAGTGCCAGGAACAATAACGTCACTGGGACCTAGGTTTGGAAACTTGACTGTAAGTGTTTGGTTCTGGTCTATGGTACTTGGATTGTTTGTGATGACAATTGATTGTCTGATGCCCTTAACACCCAGAGGTTCACGTAGTTTTCTGTATGGGTCTAACTTTGATCCGTAAGACTGTGTCATTTTTATTATGCACAATAAAAAATAATAAATTAATAAAACAATGGCAGCGGGAGGATTTAATCATGAAGATTTTGAAATGGATGACACGTATGATTTTGGTAATACAACAGATATGACAGATATGGCAGATATGACTGGTACAAGAAATATTTACAGTTTACGTCATGAACTTTTAGAAACCAAAGTGAACTCATTTTATGATCATGTTGGTGGCCGCCCAGACAACGTAGATCCTAATCAGTTCATTTTATGATCATGTTGGTGGCCGCCCAGACAACGTAGATCCTAATCAGTTTGAACTTGATGGCAAGGGTCATTTATATTTAAATACTGTTGACAAAGGAAAAGTACTATTGACTAACAAAAAAGACCCTAGTAGGTTTAGGGCTTTAAGTACAATAAAAAATGAAGGTGGTGTTGGTGCCTTGCGTCAACTTGGTATTGGTGGGTCTCCTGTCACGCCGCTTGCGCCTAGACTGGCTAGTGTTCTTCACGACACGCAAACAAAGTTGCCAACAGGGCAACAAATTGAAATGGCACCTGAACAAGCCTACCAGAAATAGCAAACACAGTGATACAAGAAACTTCATTTACTGAAGGTCAAATAAATGACGCTTTGAAAACAATAGATGATCCACCTTTGTCAATGAGAGAGATTATAGGGTTGGATAAATCACTGCAGACAATAAGAGGTGAGATGGTAAATAATGTTGCCAAACTGGGTGAGCTTGATAAACACATAGAACGTGAAAAAGAAAAACTGGCTACCGCAGACACAGAAATGAAAGAAAGAATACAACACAGATTAAATGATTTGCAGATAGAAAGATCAGGAAGGTTAGAAACAATTAGTATTGGAAGACAAAAACTTAAAACACAAGTTAACAGGATTAGAGAAACTATTCAGAAAATACTTCACGAAGACACTACTCTGGCTGAGAGACTTAAAACACTTTTCAGAGAACAGGGTATTACAATTGCTAGTTTAATTACTGCTCTTGGATTTATTATCAGTACTGTTGTGTTAGCTGTCTCCGGTGCTGGTGGACCCGGTGGTTCTCCACCTCCAGCACCACCAACCCCGGGCCCCCCGACTCCAACAGACCCAAAAGATTTACAGACATGGGTAAAAAAACAGCTGTCTCATATATCAGACTTGCTTAAGAAATTGGCTCTGAAAGCAATGGATGCGTTGCCTGGTATAATTGGCACAGTTGTCAGTTGGCTGATTAGTACAGCAGCGAAGGTAGTAGGGTTTATGGCAGAAAATGTTTGGTTAGTTAGTTATTTGGGTTTAACGCCGAGCAGGCGACTAAGGCCATCTCACGGCGGTGAAAATGTTTGGGTCTTTTTGGTGACAGTAGGAGGGTTAATGGTGGGTTATTTAATGAAACAGGTAAAGAAGTAATATACCTAATCCTGTTAATCCTATTGTCAATGCGGTTCTTTCTGACTCATGTGTGTTAGGGGTTGACTGTACTGTCTGTACGGGTGCCGGTGTTGGGGCCAGGGCTGGGGCCGGGGGTGTTACCATCTGTAATGATTCTGATTGTACATTGCTTAACGTCCCGACAGCAACAAGGCTTTCTCAGGACGTGCCTGCACTGCTTGTGAAAAAAAAACAACCAACTAAACAGAACATTGAATGTATGTCGCCAGCCGGTCAAACACATTAAATAAACCTAACACATGGGGCCTAAATAAAGCTAAGACCATTTAGCAACACACATCCAATATCAAGAGCTACAGGCAGTGCAGACAGTAGGGGGAGTTTAAAAAAGGCAAATACAGGTGAATGGACCTCGGGTAGACAGAAACACATGCCCCAGAATAGAGAGAAAAACCCACCCTGTGGGGCTGACCAGGGTGACCCTGGGAACTAAAAAATACCTAACCCCACCCAAGTCCCCCAGGGCAGACCCGGGTGGGGTCATCTGTAATGGTTTTAACAACTGTACATGTGTGGTTGTTGCTCCCAAGTTTACAGATTGATTGAGTCCTAATTTTTGACCAACACCTGCAACAATGATTTCATTATTATAATTTGTTATTGTCCCCATTTGGAGTTGAAGGTCAGATGGTAACATGTATAACCCGATGCCTACTACAAAGTCAACTTTTGATCTGGCATATCTGAGTACGTCTTGGTAGCGTTGTATGCTTGATGGGAGATCTACTGTTGAATTAATTGAATCTTCCAGGTTAGCGAGAAATTGTTTTTGTACTTCAAATTTACCACTTCCATTCAAAATGTTTGATTTTGTTAGTGATTGTGCTCCTAGTAAACACCAGACATATGTTCTGATAGACTCATTGACGCGCTCGACTCCTGCTTGAGTAAACCCGTCAGTTTTATCTAAAATAAATGTGGTCCACGCATTAGACTGTTTCTGCTCTATTGATCCTAACCAGACTTGTGATTTAGATGAGAATGAAGTGTACCCAGGGTAGTAATCTTGAGGGTATTGTCTGTGACTCATAGCATAATACAATGTGCCCATACCATTGTGATCAAGTTTTTGTGTGAAGTCGTACCCGGGACCGGGATTGATGTTAAATTCATTACATATGCGTTCAAATGCTTTCATATCCATGGGGTTGTTAAACCTGTTAAAACTGGATTCAGTGGGTAGAGGTGTATGCAGTTCTGACAGTATACGTCTAAGCTGGTAATAAACATGAAAACGGTAGACAGACTTAATTAGTTTGTTTGAGTGATTCAAATGGTCTGTAAAAGAAACACCACAGCCTGTAGTTGAACATAGTATGGCAAAGTTGAGTTGGTTTTGAAACATCTGTAGTGGACTTGAAGACCACTTTCTTGCAGTTGAGTCGTCTGTTATTGGAGGGTTTAGATATTGATCAAAGGGATTTGGTACTTTCACTTGAAATAAATCTTGTTCATTTACAGCTATGTCAAGCTGATTTAATTGAATTATTTTCTGTTCATAAGTAGGTGCAACATTATATTTGGCATTCACATTAAATTGAAATGCGTTTGTAGTGGCAATGGTTGGTGATTTAAATTCCATCCTTTTTTATATGAGATAATAAAAATGTTTATCACTTTAACAAATCTTGACACAAGCAAACCAGTGTGGTTAACTAATGGGATTGATAATCGTGATGGTAGCAAGGCTGTAGCTATCCATGAACTGTTCTACACAGTAAAGTGGTTTAATGTTACAAATGATACAGATTATAAAGTAGTTTTTTATGATATGACTGAAACTTTACCAGCTGGGTATTATGACTTTTGTACTATAGCTGAATGGTTTCAAAGTAATTTTAAAATTAAAGCAACTTTAAATCCAGCTAACCTACTTGTTACATTAGAATTTCCAAAAGATAGCCATTTTTCTTTATCAAATGCTCTTGTAACTTTACTTGGTTTTTATTGCACATTTATATTTTCAGATGAAGATTGGAAACTGACACAGATTTAAAACTATTTGCACCCAAAAAACAAAAAATAACTGGCAGATGCCCTGTTTATTTGGCAGTACACACAGTATTTAATGTTTATTTGAAAGAACTAAACACAACTGAGAATGTTCACAATGGAAAGCCTTCAACTTTGTTGAGATGTGTGCCAGCTGGAACTGCTCCTTATTGTGAAAGTGTGGTTGTTAGATTTCCTGCGCAGTTTAAGAAATTAGGTTCTAGTTTCTTTGAGTCACTGAGTATATCTGTAACTAATCAGGATGACAAACCAGTTGTTATGCATGATTTTAGTGTTGTGTTGGAAATTAAATAATTTTATTTTTGTTTATAAAAAATGAGTGGTGGTCCAAAGCCGAGAATCATACCAGTTGCATGTCCAGTAACAGAGTTGAAAGATTTGGCTGATGTACAGGATTTTGAGAAGGAGGGGGATGTTGGAGAAATATATGGTTTTGAACTTGATTCAAATGGCATGTACAAGAGGAAAGTAATTGTTGACATGAAAGACGGTGAAAGACAGATTCCTAAACTTGGTCAGCTGCGTGATGTTACTGTACCTACTCCACCTGTAAATAATTCGCCCTACAACTTAATACATGTGGGAAATAAGTGGGTGGTTTCACCTGTGCCGCCTGCGCCTACACCAGCACCAACAATTGACTGGGACATAAAGATTGAATTTATTAGTCCTTATGTATACACTGATGATGAAGGTGCCTTAGTGTTTAGGAAGGTTGTTAATTCTGAGCCGCTGATTGTAAGCCTTGTTCCAAGCATTGCCCCAGACAACAATAGCAGAGATAAACTGAAAGTTGAAAATTATGAGAGACGGCAGTATCTTCTTACAACTAGAAAGGGTAGATCAGATACTTCTGTTGTGTTTATGCCAGTAAGCTTAGTCGTGGCTAGAGAAGCGACAATAGTATTTGAAATTATCATGAAATCTGTAACTTCTGCAAAAGAGGCAAATATTGCACAGGGAATAAAACTTACATGGGATGAAACAGTATCAGAATCATCAAAGGTCTTTATTGCTATTACAAAAAATGTTGATGTTATTAATGTTTTGAGCAGTATTCCCGCTGTCAAGGTGGTGGTTGACAAAACAACTTTTGTTCGTCTAAGTTACATAAACCTTGAACATATTGATCTTGTTGCATTTTATTATGCTAGCAAATTATATACTTTTGAAGAGTTGCAAAATGTAATTGATGATTAAATAAAAAATTTGTCAATAAAAAAAAAAATGGTAAACTTCTATCCACAACTACCGACGCTTGAGCCGACTGAATCAATTGCGATGACTAAAACAACGCTTGTGCCTGATCCACATGCGACAGCTGTACCAATTGCATCAGATAAAACATTACAGGCAGACGCATTTCGTTTAATGAATATTACAGAAGCAATTAAATATTTGGAAAGTGAAGAGGCGAGGTACTCCAGATGTAAGAGACGGTATCAGATCGTTTTTAATTCTGTTCAAAACACTTCTATGGCTATTGGTGCAGTTTCAGCTGGATGTTCTGTAGGAGGTATTGTTCTGTTTGCCACGGGAATTGGAAGTTTGGCTGGAATAGCAGTTGAGGGTGTTAGCGTTGCTACATGCCTGGCTTGCTTTGGTTTGGAGGCCTTAAACAAGAGGTTTCACACGAAATTACAGAAACATGAAGCATTGAGTACTTTGGCGGGTGCGAAGCTGAGCAGTATGAAACTTATTATCAGTAAGGCATTAAATGATAATTGTATTGATGATGAGGAATTTAAGCGAGTCCAGGATGATATAAATAATTACAAAAAACAGAAGTCTGAAATACAAAATAAAATGCGTAGTCAATCTCCTGTAAATGTTGAAGAACTAAAGGCTAGTTTTTTAGAGATAGGGAAAAAGATTGGTGTTCAGGAAACCACAGAAAAACTACACAATCTTTTAAGCAAATAAAAATCAGATTTGGTAATCGTTTATTAATGTCATACACTTCACAGAAAAATGTCATGCCGCCTAACTATTTAACCCCATCAGCTCCACCACCACCACCACCAGACTATTACTAAAAAAAAGATTTTTTATTGTCCTTGTATCTTGTCAAATCTGTCCTAGTAAGTTGTGACTTGAGTTGTGACTTGAGTCAAGAACTTACAATTTCTTATGTTTAATTTCTTATAAGTTCTTGACTTAAGTCACTTATAATAACTAATTTATAGGATCTTAAAAGGTTACCTGTAAAGTTATCTGTCAGTTATAAGTGACTTTGGAAATTTGTTATCAAGTATCTGTATGTAACTTTAATAATTTGTTATCAAGTGCATATAGCAATGTTTTTTTTTTTTTTTTTTTTTTTTTTTGTTTGTGTGGGCATTGACTAAAAAAAAAAAAAAATGGTATACATGGTATTGGAATGTTTATTTTTTTTATCTCTAATAACTAATTAATATGCACACGTATAGGCAAACAAACACAGGCAAACACACACAGACATACACACATACATACATACGAAAAAACATGCACTCACACACACATACACGCCTACATACGCAAAAACATGCACTCACACAGACGCACATACACATATAAACACATGCACACACGCACGCAAACACACATACATGCACTCATACACGCGCATACATACAGGCACTCACACAGACAAACACACATACACGTACGCACTCGCACAGACAAACACGCACGCACACACGCACGCACACACGCACGCACACACACACACACGCACACACACACGCACGCATGCACTCACACATACCTATAAACACACACACGCACACGCATGCACTCACACATACCTATAAACACACACACGCATACACGCATGCACTCACACATACCTACAAACACACACACACATAGACAAACAGACAAACAAACACAAAATCTTTATTCTGCATGAATATTGTAGACTCGTCCGCAAAACACCGTATGACACGCGATACACAGGCTGTGTACTCAAATCGACAATGCGCACTTCGTCCCGTCACTAAGGCTCTACGTCATGTGTTTACATTAGATACCTGTCCCCCAGTGGGGGACGATTCACTAAGGCTCTACGTCATGTGTTTACGTTAGATACCGGTCCCCCAGTGGGGGACGATTCGCTAAGGACATACGTCATGTGTTTACGTTAGATACCATGATTTGAAGGCTTGACTAGGGCACAGAGTAATTTATAAATCAATTATTCAGATGGGGGGGGGGGGGGGGCATCCTGTCTCGGAAGACAATGGAGTATATGCGCTTGCTGGGTCAGTCACTGGAGTGACCTCTCCAGGGCGCAAGCCTGGGCGAAGTGTATGGAGATCCTGGGGTGCCCAGTCGTCAAGATCCCCCTCTCGGCCTCGCTGATGTATCCAAAGGAATGCAAAGCAGTACGTTTGGCACCAGTTTGGCTGCAGGAGCTGCCAGAACAGTGCGTGAATACAGGCAGCTGTCTGCCTTCGGGGCTCCACTCCTGATTTGAAGGGTTTACTCCCCCACATTTGGCCGTTGGATCCAACCTGATCTCCTCCGTCCTCTAGCCATTGGCTGTCAGAAACAGCTCATCCGCCTAGTGGTGCAATGTGAACACCACCCCCTCACGTGGTTTAGCCCACCAGCTGAGGTGGTTTGCCAGCGTGTGGCGCTTGGAGCCAGCACGTGAGAGATTAAGGAGATGGATGAGGTTGATTGATTGTACATTGCTTAACGTCCCGACAGCAACAAGGCTTTCTCAGGACGTGCCTGCACTGCTTGTGAAAAAAAAAATAAACAGAACACTGAATGTATGTCGCCAGCCGGTCAAATACCTTAAATAAACCTAACACATGGGGCCTAAATAAAGCTAAGACCATTTAGCAACACACATCCAATATCAAGAGCTACAGGCAGTGCAGACAGTAGGGAGAGTTTTAAAAAGGCAAATACAGGTGAATGGACAAAGGGTAGACAGAAACACATGCCCCAGAATAGAGAGAAAAACCCACCCTGTGGGGCTGACCAGGGTGACCCTGGGAACTAAAAAATACCTAACCCCACCCATGTCCCCCAGGGCAGACCCGGGTGGGGGATAGATGGATGAGGACCAGTGATGCCCGTCCATCCTATGTAGGACGCAGCTGCCGAACAGCAAAGGTGCTACCTCTATCCAGAGCCCCCTACACCCCAATTATTCAGATACAATGTCAATAAACACCTTTCTCTGACAGCGTGCTACAAGTGGGCTGACCAGGGTGCCGTTTTGTAAATCAATTATTCAGATACAAAGCCAAAATCATCTTTCTTTGCCAGGGTGCTACAGGTATACCCCACCATCAGTCCTGTTGCTAAAACCTATGTAAAATCCGTTTTCAATTCACTTGCAAAAAGCAAGCTACTTGCATGAGGGTGGGAAAAACCTCTCACATTTGGTCCATAACATTTAGAATAATACAAACATAAAAAGCATGGTTACGGGCCGTTAGACCACGCCAGAGCCTTTGTGCAACGTGACAACACAAACAAAACAAATAAGATTATGGTCCTCCAGAGCCTTTTGTTCAATTTCAGTACTGAATAAGGTTACGGACCGTTTAAAACAAAAGGTTACGAGCATTTAAAGCCGCGCTAGAGCCTTTGTTTTAAACAGTAATATTATGGTTCTTTTGGTCGTGCCAAACACTTTTGTTCAATTGCAGTACTGAACAAGTTTATGAACCGTTCAAAACAGTAGGTTACGGGCCTTTTAAGCCACGCCAGAGCCTTTGCACAAACAAAACAAACAAACAATAAACAAGGTTACAGACCAGCGTCAGGGTTTTTTCCAAAAATCGGCTATTTCCTGTATTTTCAGCATTTGTTCAATTTGCTCCCGCAAACTAAACACCTTTCGGAAAGACAGTGCAAGAAAATGAAATTTGGGGTACCCTCGTAGCAGCCTGGCTAGAACACACAACCGATGAGCATACGACTTGGAAATTTTTTACGTTTAATTTTAGCCAATCTGGCCAGTTCAGATTTCAGCACCTTGGATTAGCCACTCTCCATAGCAGATTGAAGCTGAAATATTTAGGTGTTTGGTTCCCTGAAGTATTTTGTAGCCGTCTTCCAAGGGTAAATAAAACTAGACCGCTCTGGTTAACTATTGAACAGTAAGACTTAGCGCACTGCAGTAGGCCTAACCGCGAGGCTGCCTGTCTTGTTTCTAAATAACACAAATTAACACGCAATCTATCGATCTTACCGTCGTATATATTCGCAAGATTTATCGATCACTGAATATCACCTCTGAGAATCAAGTCAGTCCTCAAAACACGTCCGTCTCCTACAAAGCCGCTTAACAGAAAGAAAGACGACCGGCTTGGTGTTTACGTGGCTGTTGCTACGCATCGTCTAATGATTGTACATTGCTTAATGTCCCGACAGCAACAAGGCTTTCTCAGGACGTGCCTGCACTGCTTGTGAAAAAAAACACTAAACAGAACATTGAATGTATGTCGCCAGCCGGTCCAATACGTTAAATAAACCTAACACATGGGGCTAAATAAAGCTAAGACCATTTAGCAACACACATCCAATATCAAGAGCTACAGGCAGTGCAGACAGTAGGGAGAGTTTTAAAAAGGCAATTACAGGTGAATGGACCTCAGGTAGACAGAAACACATGCCCCAGAATAGAGAGAAAAACCCACCCTGTGGGGCTGACCAGGGTGACCCTGGGAACTAAAAAGTACCTAACCCCACCCAAGTCCCCCAGGGCAGACCCGGGTGGGGTTACGCATCGTCTAAGGGAAGTAACTACTTATGCTGTTTTTTGCTTATAACCAAAAAGTTACCTCCCTGTGTTGTCTGTGCTTGTGAGTGTAAAATTGACGAAGCCGGTGTATAAACAAGGCTCTTTAGTAGGCAGATTTGATTGCTCTTATTTGATTGAGAAAAAGATTTAGTCAGTGTGTTTACCACTGATTTTTTACTGGCATAAGTGCGCACGTGTGTGACGGCGCCTCCAATCGTCTATCGGAAATACCCGTAATCGGTTAAGTAATCAATAAACTACGCATTGCAAATGAACACACTTACATAACCGATGGATTAATTAGCTCGGGGGTTAACCCCCTGTTGGTATTACTCTGCTGAGAGGTACATAAAATGGTGACTGTTCAAATAATAATGCAGTGGCGTGTTCAGTAGTGGTCGGTAATTTAGACAAACATGCCGAGGCTCTGAAAAAAATGGGCGGCGTTATCATGTGGTAATAATATGTGGTCCAAAAACAGTGAAAATTTGGGATCGATATAAATTGTCCAAAAACACCCACATCCCCCCTCTCTCTTTGTATGTGTACTTAAGTACAGCAGGAAACAAACTGACCATGACGGTATAAGCAATCTGCTTGGTGTCTAAAATGATGCCACACTAATAGAGCAAATGGGAATATGGCAATACCCTTGAACTAGTTTATCATGGTCAATCCTCCTTAAAAAGGTGGCACTGATGCAGATGTCAAGAGCATGAATCGGTAAAGCCAGAGCTGCCTTTCTCCAGTTGAAAAAAGTGTGGAGTTCCAGAGAGCTGTCACAACACACCAAAGTCCGGATTTTTAACTCCAACGTAAAAGCAGTTCTCCTATATGGAGCAGAGACTTGGAGATTGACAAAAATCACAGTCAACAGAGTACAGATCTTCATAAACAGTTGCCTTAGAAGAATTTTGAAAATCCACTGGCCAGAGAAGATCAGCAACGTCAGACTGTGGGAGAGAACACTGTGGGAGAGAACAGAGCAGATAACAGCAGAGAATGAAATTGGGTGAAGAAGATGGGGATGGATTGGTCACAGTCTGAGAAAGCCAGCTTCCAGTATCAATAGGCAGGCATTGTCATGGAACCCTCAGGGAAAGAGGAAAAGAGGCAGGCCGAGAAGCACCTGGTGTCGGGACCTCCAAGCAGACATCAAGAGACTGGGAACCACCTGGAGTAAAATCGAAGGAGAAGCACAGGACAGGAGTCGCTGGAGGTCTCTCGTCGATGGCCTATACCCGGGGAGGGGTGACAGGCGTAAGTAATCCTTCTGCTGCAACTAGAATGAAGTCGGAGTTTTTTGGACACTTGTTCCCAGTATTACAGGTGTTAAAACAAGAAATGATGAAATCCAAATTACAAAAATACAAATGGGTGAAAGCTGATTTTTCTAAAATCATGAAACCTATGCTGAGGGTATAGGGAAGCAATGAACTGTTTTTTATGCAATCTTTATACATTCCCTAAATACATTCCCAAAAGTAAAAACACAAACCCTAATCTGGATTTTGCGCCTTCAAGTTGCAGAATTCTTAGGCCAAATGTCCCATGCAAATGAATGAAATAAACATACCTGTTCTAGGCCACAGCGTATTTACTGCAACACCATCATCACGGAATTCATCTGCCATCCCCAGTGCACACATGGACATGCCGTATTTGGCCATAGTGTACGCTGCAACAAAATTTTAGTTTCATAGTAAGATGTCTTACTTCAAATGGAGGCACATTTTTTTTTTCTTTCCACTTTGTTGGCAGTGCCTCCATTTGAAACCATGAAACGGTGAACTTTAGTTTCATGAACATTCCAGGGCTCCTGTTTTCAAAACAGTTTAAAGGGTCTGTAGTCCCCCAGGCATAAATTTTAGAGAGTATACAGACCCCCATCTGAGCATAATAAAGGGTCAGAAATTTGATTTTTTTAAAAATGCATCATTTGTGTGTTCTTTAAAATAAACTAACTCACTTCACTCTCTATCTTCTTTAAATTTGTTGTGACAATGTGTGTGTGTGTTCTTTCCATGATACTGATTTTTTAACTTGTGAGTTACAAGCCTGTCTCCTCTCTCACACAACCAAGAAGTCTGAAAGTGTTGCAGTGCTGCACACGGCCCAGTATCTTCTCTGGCACTATTAGTCCAAGTCGTTGAAGTGGGACTTTCTTCTAAAGCAAGGTGATCTTACAGGATCTGACAGCAAGCGGCTTGTGCAAACCAAAGCATTCGAGCTTCTTGTTTTTTCTCCGCCATTCCGCCACTGAAAGTCAACTTGACACGGATCAAGATCAAAAGTCAACACAAAATGATGTTGTATCCCACAACAGTATGAATGGCTGACATGAGGGCAAATAATGTGTTCAACATGCAGTCCACATAATATGCTGACACCACTCGTAAACTAAAAGGTTGCCCGTCGTTATACTTGCACGGACTCCGGAGACAAGTAGATTTTGAATGCAGACTCCACCAACGGTTAGTTAGTTAGTTAGTTATTTGGGTTTAACGCCGAGCAGGCAACTAAGGCCATCTCACGGCGGGAAGGGTAAAAATCTGGTCAGCCAGAATAAAAGAAAGGTCTTAAGACATGATGTAAATATACCTTAAAAATATGTCAGGCTAAAAAGTCGCACAGGTCTTTAAAGAAAGCATCAACAGACTCTCAAAAAGGTCAAAATAATAGAAACATCATAGTCTATAAACGCTCAAATCTTATGAAAAATATGGCACTCTCTCAGAAAACTGAAGATCTTGTCTGGGGGTACATCCCAGAACAAAACCTTCAAGGAGTCTGCTGTGTAGAGCTGTGTACCGTGAAGACGGCCGTACCGCGATATTTTTTGCCAGTACCGATATTTTCCAACGGTATACCGCCGTCCCCGATCCCATGTAATTTGATGACAATCTGGCCACTTGTACGTACAAGAATGCATGAAGAAGTTGAAACAAAATGAGAAAAGACAGACTCAAACACACCAGTGATTATTTTTTTATAAACAAACTTTAATTATTCAGTGTTCACTTTGAATACAAAATCAGGTAAACAAATACTATGGGGGAAAAAAAAACCACTGAATCATTAAATGAAACCTACAGACATAGACTTTCTGGATGGATAACAAAAAAAAAAAAAAAAAAAAAAAAAAAAAAAAACAGAAAATGAAAATTACACTCCTACTAAGAGAAACTTTTTAATGCTTTTTTTTTTTTTTTTGAACTGTACGAAAACGATTTGGCATGGCAGCCATATCAGTAGGACAGTCTCCACTTTCTGAAAAGAACAGTGCATGACTTTACAAGTTCTTTTTCAGAAAGAGGAGCTTGTCCACATGCTCTGGGTTCAGGGTAGCCCTTTGGCTGGTCAGAATGACCCCAGCTGTCGAAAACACCCTCTCAGAGGGCACACTCGTAGCCGGGATGGCGAGGTAAATTCTCGCCACTCTAGCCAACAGAGGAAAGCGGTACTCATTCCGTTTCCACCACAAGAGTGGGTTCTCCGCCATGCCAATCGATTTCTCCTCTCGATACTTCTCGATTTCTTCAGCTCCCTGCTGGTAGGTGGTCTTGCTCGGCTCGACATGTGTGACAGACATCTGCCAGGAGGGAGTCAAGCAGGCACGCTCCTTTGCTCTCGTACTTCCGTTCGTCCTCGGGTCTCTCGGTCTTTACAAAATGCTCTTCTCGGATCTCCTCAAGAACCTCAACATCATGGGCATGCTCATCAAGAGCTGGCGGACTGGGGGTGGCTGAAGTTCCAGGTTCTGCTGAAGTTCCAGGATCTGCTTTGACTGCTTCGACGGTCTTGGGTTTTGTGTGCAAGCTCACTGTGACGTCAGTGAGTTTGCGGAAGATGCCATCGCGTTGTTCTGGTGCCATGTAGGAGAAAGACTTGAAGTGCGGGTCCAAAGCTGAAATCGTCTGCAATATCTCTCTCTGTTCTGCATACCGGCCCTCCAGATCTGCTGCCATGATAGCCTTCATTTGCTGGACGGACATGGAGTTGTCTGGCTTTGGGCGAAGATGTCCTTTTTCGCCAAGCAGACTCTCAAGAAGGGGCATGATCACAGACGAAGTCGGCATCTCCTCCGTGCACATGAAGGTCGTCATGTCCTTCAGAGGTTTCAGAAAAGCTTCAAGTTCATGTGCGGCGGCGGCGGCCTCCTCGTCATTCAGACTCGTGATGTCACGCTCTTTGAGATAGCTCAGTTCTTTGGAGCGAATCACAGCTACGACAGCATCCTGCAGGTACAGAAATCGTGACAGCATGTCAAAGGCGGAGTTCCACCTGGTACAAACATCAACCTTCAGCTTTTTTGCCTTCAGTTGAAGCAGTTCTGCCTTTGCATGGAGAAAGTTGGAAGCCAAAAGACTCCTGTGAAAGAAGGTAGATATATCCGCCTGATTCTACTCGATATGGCTGCGGTTCCATCCACCTTGAGCGCCTTCTGAACTGCAAGGTTGAGTGTGTGTGCAAAGCATCCCAAGTGCAGATGGCATTGCAGCAGCTTTCCAGCCTTGACCATGTTTGATGCGTTGTCCGACACAAGTGTGAGACCCAGCACACCCGGCAGTTTCCATTCTTTGATTGCTTCCGTGATGACCCTGGTGATGTTTTCAGCTGTAACAGATGAAATAAAAAAATCAATCAATTCTAGTTATTTTAAATGTACACAAAAGGAAAAAAAAAACTCACAATCGTTCCTAAATGTTGATTTTTTTGTTTTACACCTTTTATCACAACACACACACACACACACACACACATACACACACCACACACGAGGAGAGAGAGAGAGAGAGAGAGAGAGAGAGAGAGAGAGAGAGAGAGAGAGAGAGAGAGAGAGAGAGAGAGACAGAGAGAGAGAGAGAGAGACACGTATTACCTGTATGGCTCTCAGGCATTGGTCTTGTTTGTAGCACATAGTTCACCATCTGCCAATCAACCACCAACACAGCAGTGACAGGGACGTAGGAGTCTGTTGCTCTGGAGGTCCATCAATCTGTAGTCACAGTTACCTGCACCGGAATTCACGTCTATTATTTTGCATCCTCGTGATTTATCAGTATATCACCTTTCAATTTCAGTGCTAGTACGCTCGTAATTTCTTTACAGGACTTACTTTGTTATAGACAGACTGGCAATTTAATTATAATCAAGACTTTCAAAGTGAAAATTTCAGACTTATTTGACTGATTCTGCAGACGACATATATAGCAAGCCCACCTCCCCCCCCCCCCCCCCCCAACCTTCATTGAACCGCTAATTGAGAAAAAATCTTTAACATGCACAACTTTATAACATTAATTTTTCTCTAAAATGTATTTTTTCGAAAAATACTTACCGATGACATGACTAACTGGAAATAGTCTACTTGCTTACCAATTTTAGCCTAAGACCCAAAGGGTCCCCCCCAGGAGGCTCTCGGGGATCCCTGACAGGGACGAGAGAGCTTTCGGGGATCCCTAACAGGGACGAGAGTAGCCTCCCCTGCCCATCCGGTCAGGCGCCAGGTGGTGTCTCCTTTAGCCAGTTGTCTACGGAGTTACCAGCGGCAAGCGGGGAGGAGGGAGGGACCTCCGAGTCATGTCATCGGTAAGTATTTTTCGAAAAAATACATTTTAGAGAAAAATTAATTTGTTTCCTCAAAACACATTACCGATGACATGACTAACTGGAAGAATGGCAAAGAGGAGGAGGGTGCCGCACAATCCCTTTTAGAAACCTCTTCAGGGACGAAGACGGCCCGTCACTCCTGATCACCCACTCCCGACAATTTTAGCGAAGTGCCGCCTAAGCGCCGAGGGCGCCTGGAGGGAGTGTTGCGCCGCAGAATTTGCCCACCAGCGTAAGGTTGTCGCGCTGGACTGTCAGGGCGCGGGAGTAGAAGCGGCAATGGTAGATCCGTCCCGCCACCCCACCACCGCCACAGTGTCCTTAACCACACCGGCGCGGCGAAGGCGAGACGTGCGGCCCTAGCGCGCGTTCCATGGGCGCGGATCGTCAGTGCCTCGGCTCCCTGTGGGGAGAGGTCGCGATAGGCGGACCGGAATACCCAGCGGAGCGAGGAGGAGAACGTTTGGGCTGAGAAGCCGGTTCTGCCAGCGGTCGGCGGCAAGCGACGAGACCGTCCCCTCCGCACGGACTTGGAGCAGGTAGATACGAAGTGCCTGTCCCGGATCTTGCTGCGGAGTGCCCCGAGGAACCGGGTCGTGTAAGCGGCCAAGCGGCGAGGGCCGAAGGCGCTGTCAAGGGAGACCTAGGCTGAGCGAGAAGGAAGGATCCGGGAGTAGCTGCACGGAGCCATCCACTCAGAACTGCAGGCCGGCGGGGCGAGACGAGAGCGTGTGGAGCTCGCTGACGCGGGGCGCCGTGGCGAGGGCCATCAGGAAGCAGGCCTCCGAGTCACGTCAGTGAAGCGGGCCAGATGGCGCGGTTTAACGGTCCGAAGTCAGTCAGGGGAGGACCAGGGAGGTCCCAGCACGGGCCAAGGGAGAGGAAGACCGGACGCTGCATGCCGAACGCGCCATAAGGTCGGGCAGGTCCTTGCAGGTGCTGGGTCGGGACGGCCGAGGTGACAGTAGGCGTCGGCGATCAAGAGGGGTAGCAGCTGCCCCAGAGGGGAGCCAACCTTGGTCTTGGACGAGCCAGAGAAGAAGTCCGCGAGCTGAGGAGACATCAGGCCGACGGAGAGGCGGCGGGGTCAGAGCGCCAGGCACGAAGCACGCCACTTTCCCTCGTAGACACGTCTGGTAGGACTGCGGGCTGAAGCGATACCGTCCGCTGTCGCGCTCGAGAAGCCTCCAGCAGAGAGAGCTTGCCGCACAATCGCCAGGCGTGTAGGAGAAGTCGCTCGGGGCAGGGGTGGAAGAGCGGCTGTCGGCGCTGCTCGAGCATCGTGCGGGGGGGTGGGAAGAGGGAGGGTGAGCCCGTGGCGAGACTGAGAAGGTCGTTAGTCCATGATCCGGTCCGGGAGAACGGCTACCAGGAGAAGGACTGCGTTGCATCCCCGGAGGCTGAGCAGGACTTGAGGACCAGGACCGCCGGAGGGTAGGTGTAAGGACCAGTCCGTCCCAAGGGATCAAGCGCATCGACTGCCCAGGCCAGAGGTCGGGAACGGGGAGATGAAGAGGGAAGCCGGAGGCTCCACTTCGAGGCGAGGAGAACAAGGGGGGAGTCTCCCAACGATAGCAGAACCTGCGAAGGATGCCTCCGTCGCAAGAGGTAGTCTGCCAGTACGAACAGGTGACCTGGACTGCGGCGGTCTGGGAGGGAGAAGTCGCTGTCCGCGCACCAGCGAAGGGGCGATAGAGGAGGAAGCAGAAGTCGGGAGAGCGGGTTCCTCCTGCGTCTGAAGGCAAGCCACGAAGAGGGGTTGTCGGAAGGACGAGGAGGTCCTGTGTCCAAAGATCGTATCGCCAAGCGCAGAGGGCCTGCCAACTGCAACCAGTCCCAGCGGGTGACGTGCCGCGAAGTCAGGTTCGCGGGCCAGCGGACGGCCGACGAGTGGAATTCGGGAGAAGGAGAGCGCCTTAACCGCCGAGACCAGCAACGACGCAGAGAGAGGGGGGCAGTGGCGAGGTCAGGGGGAATCCGGGAGCCGAGCTAAGAATGTCCGTCCAGCGAAGCCGATGTGGCGCAGCACAGGGGAGATCGGCACCAGGGTAGAGAGATCGCCGGAGGACAGCCTCCAGAGGCGGAGTACAGAAGACCGAGGGAAGGAGATCAGCCGCCGCACTCGTCAGGAGGAGGAGCTGGAGCCGCAGTCAGGTGGGGACCGCCGCGCCCGCAGCTACCCACGGGCTAGAACGGCAAGGACTGGATCCGAGGCTCGTGAAGACGCACCAAGTTGCGGTCGGTCACCAAAACCATTCCCAGGTGAACAGACGGCGAGGGCGAGAGGTCGGACCGTAGGCGCTGACCAGGGCGACCAGGCGAGCAACCGGAGGAGGAGAGCATCCCTGCCCTACGAGGAGGAACCACTGACTGATACCGCAGAAGCAGGTCGACCAAGGAGGAGAATGGCTGGCGGAAGATCGAAGGTCCCGGGCAACCAAGGCATCCACGATCCACGCAAGGACCCAGGGCTGAGGGGAGACCACACCAAGGAGGCCGAGCTGGAAACGGTCCCGTCGACGGCAAGCGAAGACAAAGGCAGGGGCGGGAGGCATGGGGACGCGTAGAAGCAACGGGTAGGTCCAGGCTGGCGGCGACAACCAAGGGCTGAAGGCGACGCAAAGGGTTCGAGGCGGGGGAGCCGTGCCGAGCGATGAGCAGCATCGCAACTTCCCAGAGAAGAGCGGAGACCTGCGCGCGAAGGGCGAGGGCCTTGGTCCGAAAGGGCGGGAACCCAATCCACAAGGGTGGCGTTGGGCCCACAGGCCTAGAAGGGTTCCTTCAGAGACTGCCAGGCAGGGCCGACGGGCGCGGGTACCCACAGGAGCACGGTAGAGCTGCGACGTCGCATCAGGGAAGATGGCCAGGAAGGAGCCAGGCCGCCACAAACGAAGGAAGGCAAGGGGCGGAGGGTTCGAAGCCACGCGGAAGATCCGCTAGAGCTGGGAAGGGTTGCCGCAAGCACGGGCGCCGGCGGAACCACCGGAGGCCGCGAGCACGAAGGGAGCGAGAGGCCAGCGAACCGGGGAGCCGAAGGCTAAGACGCCAGCAGGCCAGAGACGAATGCAGGACGCCGAGTCATCCCCCGGAGAGGGTCGGGGAGACGCCGGAGGCGAAGGGTGCAGGGAGCGGGGAAGAGGATGTCCCGAGGAGAACGACAGCGCCGCACCAGGCAAAGGTCGACAGGGACCCCGGAGGGAGTCGAGGGGCGGGTGACGACCGTCGGGCGCCGCAACTATCCAGGCGACGAGGGCGAGGAAGTCGATCCCCACTGCACTGGGTGTACCCCTAGGGGCACCCAACCAAGCGCTAACAGTGCGACGTAGCTTCACTTCGGTGAACAGACGAGAACCGGTGAAACGTGGAAGGCCGTAGGCGCCAGGGGAAACGGCCCGAAGTCCCGAGGTACAAGAAGGCCGATCCAGACGCAGTGCGCGAAGCTCAAGTAGGGGGCACGTAGCTGGCTGGGGACTCGACGGCTGAGTCAGCGGGTTGGAAGGAGGGGCCATAAGCCGCGTAGGGTACCAACAGGCGATAAGGGTCGCGGTGCCCGGGGCTCAAGGAGGGGGCACAAGCGGCTAGGCGACTCGCCGTAGGAGTCAGCGGGCCCAGAGACTGAGGTCGAAGTGCCGAAGTGAGAACGAAGGAGACAAGGTCGCGGTGCCCGGCTCAAGGAGGGGGGCACACGGACTTAAGCTGGGGCCGAAGGCCGACGCGTGAACTAATTGGCGACCAGGTCGCGGTGCCCAGGGCTCAAGGTGGGGGCACAAAGCGGCTCGGCGATTCGCCGGAGGTGTCCGCAGGCTTAGGAGGGGCCGTGAGGCCAACGCGTCAACAATAGGCGACAAGGTCGCAGTGCCCGAGGCTCAAGGAGGGGGGCACGTAGCCGGCTTGGTGACTCGCCGGAGGAGTCAGCGGGCTGAGCAGGTCCGAAGGCCGACGCGTAGACTAGTTAGCGACAAAGTCGCGGTGCCCGGGGCTCAAGGAGGGGGGCACGTAGCCAGCTAGGTGACTCGCCGGAGGTGTCAGCGGGCTTAGATGGGCCGAAGGCCGGTGCTTAAGCTAATTAGCGACAAGGTCGCGGTGCCCGGGGCTCATGGAGGGGGGCACGTAGCCGGCTTGGCGACTCGCCGGAGGAGTCAGCGGGCTCAAGAGGGGCCGCGAGGCCAAGCGTCAACTTCTTCTTTTTTTTTTTTTTTTTGTTTTTTTGTTTTGTATGTAACAGGCGACAAGGTCGCGGTGCCCGGGGCTCAAGGAGGGGGGCACGTAGCCAGCTAGGCGACTCGCCGGAGGAGTCAGCGGGCTTAGAAGAAGGGCCAAAGGCCGACGCTTAACTAATTAGCGACCAAGGTCGCGGTGCCCGGGGCTCAAGGAGGGGGGCACGTAGCCGGCTTGGCGACTCGCCGGAGGAGTCAGCGGGCTTGAGGTTTGGCTGAGGGGCCGACGCGTGAACTAAGGCAACATGGTCGCGGTGCCCGGGGCTCCTTTTTACGGGAGGGGGGCACGTAGCCAGCTTGGCGACTCGCCGGAGGAGTCAGCGGGCTTAACGCGTCTACAAATAAGCTACAAACTTACCAGGGACGAGACACGCGAAACTGACAGTGAATGCAAAGACAAACAACAGTAGCTCGAGCGAAGCCCGACGTCCGGCCCAGCCAGGCGAGACGTAGGAAGTGGCCGATACTCCACCTTTCCATGGCGGAACGGCAGAGTGACGAAGCACAAAGTACCAGACAGTAGGTCACTGGAGGTCGACGTACTGGGGAGAGGCGCACTAGATAACTGCAGCCCATACCCAAACATGAAAGGCGACCGGGGGCGGGTAACAAACCCCGCCATATAAAGCTTTGAAATCAAGAAACACTCGAAACTCACCGTGAAATGCGGAGAGAAACCAACAGTAGCTCGAGCGAAGCCCGACGTCCGACCCAGCCAGGCGAGACGTCGGAAACGGCCGAGACATTACCTGTCCATGGCGGAATGGCAGGGAGACGACGACGGGAGCCTAGAAGGTTCCAGGGCCAGCCAAGAGCACGAGGCACAGACGAGGGCTAGCAGAGAAGACGGAGGCCACGCCAGAAGCAGTAGACGAGAGGCAAGGCGAAGGCAGGCCGGCAAGGGACGGTCGAACCGTACACAGTCTTTCCAAGGGTCAGAGGCTCAGGTAAAAGCGTCCGAACGCTAACAGCGAAGTAGACAACTGGCTAAAGGAGACACCACCTGGCGCCTGACCGGATGGGCAGGGGAGGCTACTCTCGTCCCTGTTAGGGATCCCCGAAAGCTCTCTCGTCCCTGTCAGGGATCCCCGAGAGCCTCCTGGGGGGGACCCTTTGGGTCTTAGGCTAAAATTGGTAAGCAAGTAGACTATTTCCAGTTAGTCATGTCATCGGTAATGTGTTTTGAGGAAACAATTACTTGTTCGGCTTTCTGAAGGTCATCAATCACCTTGGCTTTCATGTTTTTGTACATCTCGGGGATAGCCAAATAGTGGTTATGAGAAGGAACCTGGTAACGGTCGTCGAGTGCTTCAATCAGGCTTCGGAAGTGCTTGTACTTGTAAGGTCGCAAATCTTTGATGAGGAACAGCACAATTTGGTTTGTGATGGCCTTTGCACGAGGAGAATTTGTAGGATACTTTGCCTTTTTCGCCAGGATCTGAAAAGCTCCCGCAAGGGTCTGCTGGCGCTGTTGTTTCTTTGGGGGCTGCTCACTCTGTGAGCTTGAGGTTTCTGTCTGTGTGGTAATCAATAACTGTGGATGGTGTCTCCTGATGTGGGTGTTCATGTTGGAGGTTCCACCAGCAGTTTTTGCACGTCAAGCACACCACCATATTCTCCACTATCGAACTGTCATTTTTTCTTTTTCTGACTCCAAAGTGCTTCCATATAGGGGCCTTTGCTTTAGCATTTGCCACAATCGTGTACTCGCTTTCAGCCATTGTGCCTTTGTCTGCCGCTCTTTCACGGAACTGCCTCTTTGTTCTAGGAAAAAACGTTTACTTTCGGTATATAAAAAAAAGTTTACTTTCGTTTTCTATTGCAATTCGCGGCATACCGACCCTTCCCGGACCGTACCGGTATACCGTATCGAGAGGCTTCCGAACCGATATAATACCGGTATACGGTAATACCGTGCACCTCTACTGCTGTGAAATGTTTATACCTTGTGTCGATTAGATCAGCACAAGACAGAAAAAAGTGTTGAACAGCGTACTGCTCGTCACAGGCATAACACCATGGACGCTCCTCCTGTTTTAGTAAATAAGAGTGCGTAACATACGTGTGGCCGATGTGGAGCCGAGCAAGGACAGTCTCCTCACGGCGGCTGCCGCAGCGATAAGGTAGGCCGTCGGACAACTTAGGAAGGGTTTCATGCAGCTTGTTAGCTTCCTCTTTGTCCCACTCGGACTGCCACTCACGGGCTATGTACGCACTAACCACATGTCTAAAAATCACTATAAACAGTCTGTGTGTCAGGGACAGGGTCGTTGGGGGCATCGTTGGCAGCAGAATCTGCGATCCTGTTGCCTTCGATGCCCACATGCCCTGGCACCCAAATAAAAATGTCATAATATTCCTTCATCAAATCTGCGTAGAGCTCTCAGATCTGCACCAGCAGTGGGTGGTCATTTCCCATGCCCTGAAGGGCCTGCAGGGCAGAAAGAGAGTCAGACAGAATCAGGAAGTTCCTTTCTCTAGATCGATAAGCATGCCTGAGTGCCAGCAGAACAGCCTGCAGTTCTGCACTAAATACAGATGAGTGGTCTGGGAGGCGGTGCTTAAATGGGCATCTAGGATGGCGAGAGGACACTGCGGCCGCAGCCACTCTCCCATCCTCAGACTTTGACCCATCCGTATAGATACGACAATAGCCAGGAAAATTGAAAGCAGTTCATTGAGGCTCTGTTGGTATATGGCTGGTGGAGTAGAGTCTTTCTTGTGGGCAGTCAAGTCCAGCAAGATGTCAGGAACTGGTAAGAGCCAGGGTGGAGTGATGTGTTGCAGGGATTCCGAAACTCTGTCCAGGTCCAATCCGGATGAGGTCGGAAACGGAAAGAAAGTGGACGGACAGCTCCCGGATGGGCATCGTAAATCTCTGCAAACGATGGTTTAAAAACACAATCATAGGCAGGATTGTCTGGATGGGCCTTCAGTTTCAGAACGTAGCTGAGCATGAGGCGGATGCGGCAGAGCTTGAGAGAAGGCTCCCCTGCCTCGGCATACAGACTAGGAACTGGAGACGTCCTGAAGGCCCCAAGACATATCCACAGACCCTGAAGGTGAATTGTGTTCAGACGCTGTAGCACAGACTTGGAAGCTGAGCCATACACCACAGAGCCATAATCCAGTTTGGACCGAACAAGGGCCCGGTACAGTTGAAGTAAGACAGTACGGTCCGCACCCCAGTCAGTACGACATGAAGAACGTCGAGAGCCTTCTGACAAGAGGTTCTGCGGTAATTAATATGGTTGCGGAAGGTAAGTCTTTTGTCAAAGATGACCCCCAGAAACTTTGCCTCCCCGACCACCTTAATTGGCACTCCAGCAATGCTCAGGCTAGGTTCTGGAAAAAATTTCGTCTGGTGAGTAAAATGCACACAGACTGTCTTGGAGGGCGAGAACTTGAATCCATTGAGAGACACCCACCGCTGGATGCGATCAACGCACAGCTGCAAGCGCCTCTCAAGGGACACAAGTCCTCGACCACGTGCGCACAAAACAAAGTCGTCAACAAACAAAAAGCAATCAGAATCATCCTTGACGGTCTTTACAATGTTATTAATTTTAATACTAAATAAAACAGGAGATAGAATGCTGCCCTGTGGGACACCCATCTCCTGTTCAAAGGAGTCGGAGAGGGTGGAGCCCACACGGACATGGAACGACCGGTTAGTCCAAAAAATGTGAATAAAGACGGGCAGGTGCCCTTTAAAACCCATGTCCAACAAGTCAGACATATGCCATATTTCCAGGTGGTGACATACGCCTTCTCAAGATCGAAGAAAATTGCATAGACATGCTGCTTGTTGACAAAAGCATCTTGAATAAATGATTCAAAGCGGACTAAATGGTCAGTTGTACTACGGAAGCGCCAGAAACCGCACTGGAGGTCTGTGAGGAGACCAAGAGGACTCAAGTTGCCACACCAGGCGGGCGTTGACCAGGCGCTCCATAGTTTTACATAAACATGATGTCAAAGCAATAGGCCGGTAGTTGCCCAGGTCGGAAGGATCCTTACCCGGCTTGGGGATCGGTACAACCACAGCCTGGTGCCAAGACGGCGGAAAATGGCCAGTTCGCTAGATATGGTTAAAGGCTCCACTAACAGAGCCCACTAATCGCTAAGAATAGAACAACTGACATTGTCAAGTTAAGCACGGTGGCACAAAGATAGTGCCTCTGGGACGCAGATGCGCTGAATTACAGTGCATCTGCCTTCGCTACATTTTCAGTACATGATTTTGAGTTTTAGTGCGTCATAGGCGCACAGACACACTAAAATGAATTTTTCTCTAAAATGTATTTTTTCGATTGATTGATTGTACATTGCTTAACGTCCCGACAGCAACAAGGCTTTCTCAGGACGTGCCTGCACTGCTTGTGAAAAAAAAACTAAACAGAACATTGAATGTATGTCGCCAGCCGGTCAAATACATTAAATAAACCTAACACATGGGGCCTAAATAAAGCTAAGACCATTTAGCAACACACATCCAATATCAAGAGCTACAGGCAGTGCAGACAGTAGGGAGAGTTTTAAAAAGGCAAATACAGGTGAATGGACAAAGGGTAGACAGAAACACATGCCCCAGAATAGAGAGAAAAACCCACCCTGTGGGGCTGACCAGGGTGACCCTGGGAACTAAAAAATACCTAACCCCACCCAAGTCCCCCAGGGCAGACCCGGGTGGGGCGTATTTTTTCGAAAAATACTTGCCGATGACATTACTGTTAGGAATACTGATCTAGCTAGCCTAATTTTAGCCAAAATCTTTGTGTGCCTACATGGCAGGGGAGGCAACAAGGGGATAAGCTAGGCAGTACCCCGGGTAGCCTCCCTTCCATCCTCATCCGGGCACGCGCCCACCCAAATCGCCATTCTGTTTCTTAACGAGCCAGCGGGGCAGGCGGGAGGGTCATCCGAGTAATGTCATCGGTAAGTATTTTTCGAAAAAATACATTTTAGAGAAAAATTCATTTGTTTCCTTAAAACACATTACCGATGACATTACTGTTAGGAAGAATATCAAAGAGGAGGTGGGTGCCGCTTAGAACGCCCCTAACCCCTGGGTAATATCGAGACCCGCCCTCCCTGGTACAACCTCCTGATAATTTTAGCTAAGATACCTGCAGCACCTGGGGTGCCGGGAGTGAGTGTTGTGCCGCCACAAAGTCTCCCACCAGCGATAGGTTCTCGCGCTGGCTGGAGAGGTCCCTCAGGTAGAATCGGGCAAAGGTCGACTCTGATCGCCAGCCCACCACCGCCACAAGTCTTGACTGCGCAGTTGCGGTCGAATGCGAGCTTCTAGCCATGGCTCTGACCTCATGTGCCCTGATGTTCATGCATTTGGCTGTACCACGGATGAGGTCCTGGTAGGCGGAGCGTATCACCCATTGGAGCCAAGAGGTCGACTGTGCTTGCCATTCCACAGCCGCCATGATATCTGTGACCGTGCAGTTGTGGTCGAGCGCTAGGCTAGCGGTCATGGCTCTGACCTCGTGCGCCCTGATGTTCATTTGTTTGGCTGCATCAGGGGCGAGATCTTGGTAGGCGGAGTGTATCACCCATCGGAGCCAGGAGGATATCGTCTGGGCCGAGATGTCATGTCTACCTGGGGACAGAGGGAGGAAAAGGTGGGTGTGTCCCCTGCGTAGCGGCAGGTCTGCCGCAGGAACACATGTAAGGCTCTCACCTGGTCCTGTTGTCTGGATTCTCGGGTAGAGCCTGGACCCCTCAAGGGCTGGACGGTGACCATCTGCGGGGTAGCCAAAGGAGAACGGGTCTTGGCTAGAAAAGCCGGGTCAGACCGCAGTTGCACAGAGCCGTCCATTCGGAACTGTAGGCATGATGGACGTGCAGAAAGGCGTGTAGCTCGCTGACCCTGGCCGCCGTGGCGAGAGCCAGAGGGAAGCGTGTCTTCCGCATCACGTCTGGTGACCGCACCAACTGAAGTGATTCGAAACGGCTAGAGTTGAGCCACGTCCGCATCCAGGGTAGGTCCCATCGCCGTACGAGAGAGCGGAGGGCCAGACGTCTAAGACCGAACCGTGCCTTAAGGTCAGACAGGTCCTTGCAGTTGCCAGGGTCGGGCCATCCCACATGCTGGTAAGTATCGGCGATCATCGCTAGGTAGTCGCGAATGGTGACTGGTGCCCGAAGCTGGTCGGTGAAGAGCCAGAGGAAGAACTCCGCCAGCTGGGAACCGTCAGATCCGTGGGAGAGAGTCGCCCTTCGTCACACTAGTCGCACAGGACTCGCCACTTTCCTGGTAAACTGGTCGAAGGTCTGCGGGCTGTAGCGATAGTTTCCCCCGCTGTAAGTGAGAAGCCTCTAGTGGCGAGGGCTTGCCGCACCAACTCCAGGCGTGGAGTAGAAGTCGCTTGGGGCACGGGTAGAACAGGGCTTGCCGAGGTTGCTTGAGCATCGTGCGCGGCGTGGGTAGCCGCAGCAGGGGGCTGCGGCGAGGTTCAGGAGGTCGGTGGTCCAAGACCTGGTCCAGCCGAAGGGAGCCACCAGGAACAGGACTACGTTGCCATCTTTGAGCTTGAGCAGGAGCTGCGGACGAGAACCATCGGCGGGTAGGCGTACGCGATGATGCCGTCCCAGGAAATGGATAGAGTGTTGACTGCCCAGGCTAGTGGATCTGGCATGGGGGAGACAAAGAGAGGAAGCTGGAGAATCCATCTCGTTGTGAAGAGGTCGATCATGGGCCCCATGGGTGTAGATCATCCAAAGATGTCCGGCCGGAGGGTCCAGATGGTGTGTAGCAGCTGACCGCGTCGTGAGAGGGAATCGGCTAGGACATAAAGATGACTCAGGATGTCTGGCTCGGAGAGAAATGCCGGGATCCTTGCACCACCGGAACAGCTGGCAGAAAAGGATGCTGAGGGGCGGGGAGAGTGTCCTGCCCTGCTTCTGGATGGAGGCGACCACCGTGGGGTTGTCCGAAAGGATGAGCAGCTCCTGGTGACGTAGACGTCCCACGCGCTGAGTGCTTGCCAGACCGCCTTCAGTTCTAACCAGTTGAGGTGCTGGACCGCGAGGTCTGGGGGCCAGGTGCTGGAGGCCGCGACGAACATCGGTAGAAGGTGAGCGCCCCAGCCGTAGAGATTTGAGTCGATGAACAGGGACAGCTGGGGAGGAGGCGAGTAGAGGCAGAGATGAGAATCCTAAAATGACAAAAAGGAGGAAAAATTCAGTGGTAAAAGAGCAAGACCGGTCCCACCCACTCTGGTCCCGACGCCTCAAAATGTCCGAGCAGAAGAATGTGAAGCACTCGGGGGCGTTTCGATCGGTATTCGTAGTTAGTAACTACAGGCTCCGATTTACTCATCAGGGAACCGGCCTACAATTCTCAGTCCATTTCTTGGTGTCTTCCTCCCAGTGTGTCGCATTTAAATCCTTACATAAGGACATGTTATCCGTGTAGTCCATGCATGTAACTGTAGTCCTGACGCGGCATTATTGATGTCCAGTATGGTCGCTTTCAAACCCGGCCTTGCAGTATTCCTGACGCGGTGTTATAGATGTCTAGTATGAACGCTTTCAAATCCTTGCAGTATTCCTGATGCGGTGTTATTGATGTCAAGTATGATTGCTTCAAATCCTTGCAGGGTCCAGTCTTGTGTCGGGATCAGATTGTATCGCTGCGTCTTCTGTTCCCTCGGCGCTTGTGCCTGTCCGTTCCAAGATCATTTCCTGCTCAGCGGGGCTTAGCCGCGATAAGATACAAGAAACCGTTGGGCAGAGTTTGCGTGTATCGACGTGGGAGTCATATTCTTTGTTTATTAATCCGTCCGTTTTGACGGATCAATCCCAGACTGAGTGTCGTTGTTGTTGTTGTTGATTCTCCGTGTATTCGTGTTTGTAGACGATGCCGGTTGTTTGTGCGGCTGTGTTGCCTTCCATACGACAGACTAGTGTTTCTAGTATTGTCCTCTGTAGGTGGTACGCAGTGTTGCCGTGGTGCATATCTCACAGTTGATGCTTTAAAATCAGCTTATTGTTGTAGCTGTTGCTGCTGTTTTGGTGTGGCTGTCGTTTCGTTGATTGCTGTTGTTGCCGTTGGCTTGTTGGGCCGCCTGAATTGTATACTGTTTTGGTGGTAGGTGCCGGGTTTTGTCATTGTAGAAGGGCCTTCAATTCTTCGAGTGCTTCACAGAATAGTTGGCCTCGCTTGTTGCGAGCGTTCCAGTCCTCCTTTCACTTTTGTGCGCTTTAGAAAGAGTTCTTTGTGACCAGTGTTGCCTGGTGTTGTAGATTAAAGTTGGTGCTGCGTAGTTTTGTGGTCAGTGTGAAGTAGACAATGTCCGTTTCCTCTATTCTTAGTCCGTGTTGTAGACAAAGTGGCTTGCCTTTCTCGTTGGCGGGAGGTAAGTCTTTTAGCAAACAGTATGACGTCATAGCGTGTAGCGATTCATGACAGATGTTACTTCAGTAGAGGGTTTTGCCGTGGGGGCTGCAGGGCCGATTGTTAGCCTCAGTTGAGTAGCTGGCTCACACGTGTCTTGTTAAAGTAGCAGAAAAAAAAAGGATCGCAGTGTAGTTTGTCGCTTGTTCTAGCTTGTCGATCGTGTGGTGTTAATTGGTGATTTTCGTTCCATCCACATTTTCTCAGGTGTGGGGAGTGCGTTCCAACCACCCTATTATAGGTGTGGGAGTGGGTCTCAACCACCCTATTATAGGTGTGGGAGTGGGTCTCAACCACCCTATTATAGGTGTGGGAGTCGGTCTCAACCACCCTATTATAGGTGTGGGAGTGGGTCTCAACCACCCTATTATAGGTGTGGGAGAATGGTCGAAGAGCTCCTTCTTGCTTGTGGTTTCTTGGTTGTATTCAGTCGTTCCATCCACCCTTTATCAGGCGTGGGGAATGGGTCTCAACCACCCTGTTTCAGGTGTGGGAAACCATCGATGACTTTCTTCTTCTTTGTAGTTCTCCGTTGACATAGATGTCTTGGGTCTTGATCCCCGTTTCTGGCGGAGTTAGGGCTGGCAGCTGTTGTTTCCTTCGTCGTCTCGCTTCGAATCTGTCTGTCGAGTGGTGAAGCCACGAGTGCGCGTACCTGCGAAGCAGGTACGCGATGCTAGGGGGGTCCGGGGGCATGCTCCCCTGGAAAATTTTTGAAAAGATGGTTAAAATCTATGCATTCTGGTGCATTCTGAGCCTTATTTTATGGGGTCAGATCAGTTGTTTTTGTGGTACTAAAATGCTGTTGTTAGCTCTCCACAGCTCAACACATAATGAATTTATTTCAAACATCAGTTACGCCTTGTATTAATCAAACATTCCTTTTGACTGCAGACAAGAATGGTTTAAATACCAATGACAAGACAAGGCTTTACCAATGCACATAATTATTGTCCAAAACAGAGTTGTACATTTATACATAGAATCAGCATGAAGCCTCACTGACACTCTTACAGTCACACCAAACAATAAAATCATAAATACCTCGATTGAGTGTTCAAACAAGGTTTACTATTTCAAGATAATGTCTTGGAAAAACCACAACAATTTGCCTTTGAGATTGAGTCGCCAACACACAACTCCACATTTCATTCGATCTTTTTGTCCTTCAAACGAATTAAGACTGTCGTGTTCAACTTTCTTCTAACCACTTAAAGTTCCACTTGTTTTTTACACCACTGTCGATGTGGGTAGCAAGAGCCTTTTCTCCAGGATTCAGTTTTCGAAGCATTTTACAAGTCGCGCTTTGTTCTCTTAACAATGGCAGATCAACCACGTGATGTTTTGGCTGTTCCATTGTTCGCACTACAACTCAGCGCGCATGAGAAATGGCTTCAAGCGCCTATTTGAGTGACGTCACTGTCTCACTATAATCAGCGGGAGTGTCTGGGAACAGCCGGAATCTTAAGTGCAGAAAAACGGGAGGGCTAAACTGCACGTTTACCAGGACACACGGAAGAAAGAGAAATCGGGTTATCTCGGCTTTTTACGGCAGCTTGGTGGATCAACGGAAACGAAGTGAGAGCGAACCAAATGACAACAATCCGCATGGGAACAACGAGTGGGAATAAGCTGCAAGATTGAAAATCAACAACTCACCCTAGTCATATACACTAAAATTTTCTCACCGGATTTAAACCGATCTCAAAAATGACCCTGGGACCTTCCGAAAGAGCGGATTTCCGCTAAAAGGCGGAAGATTCTCATCTCTGTAGAGGGGAAATCCCAGCGCGAGCCAGCCAGGCTCCGCCCAACAAAGGAGATGTGGAAGGAGCATCGGTAGAACCGGCACAGGAGCCTCAAGGTCGCCCGACACTGGTCGCCAGTGCAGGAGAAGGTGCAGCTGAAGCGGGCGGTAGTAGAGACGGCCAAGGGGAGCAAGTCTGCTGCCGCACTCATCAGGCCCAGAAGCTGAAGCCACCCTCTGGCGGAGACCATCACCATCCGAGGTCAGGTTCGGCAATCCTGAAAGCTTGGCTCCGGTAACTTCACCTCGTTGAGCTCGGTGCGAAACTATCCCCAGATGAATGAAGCGGCGGGACAGCACAAGGTCGGATGTGCCCATGTTGAGCAGGAAGCCGAGTCTGTCGAGCAGATCCAGCAGCGCATCTTGATCCGCCGCCCACCTGGGCTTCGCCTGGTTCTGCAAGAGAAGACCTGGTCCAGATAGTTCGACGTAGGGCTCGAGGACGTCCGTCTGACCCTGGCAACAACGGCGTCCAAGAAGCGGGCGAACCCCCAGGGGCTGAGGCCGACAGGAAGAACGCGAACTGGTAGACCAGTCCACTGAAGGCGAAGCACAGGTAACGTCCTGAGGTGGGGTACATGGAGACGTGGAGATGAGCATTCGACAGGTCTAGGCTGACGGCAAAGTCCATAGGCTGCACAGCGGCCCGAGGCGCTTGGGCAGTCTCCATGCGAAAGGCGGGGCGAAGATAAACTTGTGTAGGGCGGACAAGTCGAAGACGGGACGTCCCTTGCAGCCTGGCTAGGGAACCACGAAGAGGCGGTTGTAGAAGGCTGGGGAGTCGTGTCACGTTACCACCTCCGCGACAACCTTGCAAAGCAGCAACCTCTTCGCGTAGGCTCTGCTTGGAACCCCTAGATGAACTCGGCCAAAAGGGCTTAGTCCGGTCTATGGAGAGAGATGCTCCTCTGCACAACAGGTCTGTAGTACTCACCACTCTTCCCCGTATCCGTACCGTCAGCGACTCCTGAGTCGCTGCAAACGCATCCACTGTCGCACCCGAGAAGCCTCTTGGTGCGAGTGTTGACTGTCCATCTCCCAGCGTGCCGCGCCAGACACTCTGTGACTGTACAAATAGTTGCTGCCAGGGTGATCGTCTCGGCCGCGGAGGTGAGGCAGGGTTTGCCGCGCGTCTCCAAGGACAGAGAACCAGTGGCACGGTCATCAAGTCCTACTCACCATGCCCTCCCTGAGCTTGTGGAGCGCCAAGGTATCCGTCATGAGGGGGGGAGCGCGCTGTGCATCTTAATCCATATCAGCCTGAGGCTAACAGCTTCAAATTGTGCCCTGCCATACACAGGTTACTATAGAAGAAAAAAAAAGAATACAGCCCAAGGCCTTAACGGAAGGCTAGGCCAGATTAGTGTGAAGCCTAGCGGCGTCAAGCCACTCCGGCGCTACCCTTTAACTATTCTTATTCGAACGTGTCACCCTCTGGTGGACAAGATAAGGGTTAAGATGACTTCCACCATACCTGTTGTTCCCAGGCGGTTACCCAACCAAGGAATAACCACCCCCAATTGCTTAACTTCGGTGAACAGGCCAACCGGGGCCATTGCAAAGGTGGTTGTCCATGCTAGGAGTCCGTTCCTCGAAGGAGCCCATCCATGGCCCAGGCTAGTGGCCCGGTCTGGAGGCAACAGGGGAAGCCGCTTCCTGTTCCATTAGAGGAGGACCAGCTGATCATCAGAGTCCTCACACGCATAGAGTAGTTGGAAGGCAGCCAGGTGTAGTAACCCTCTTAGCGCTGCCGCTGACGAGCACCAGCTGCACCGCCATCACTCCAACCAGCGGATGTATCTGCCTGCGTGTTCACTCATTGCTAACCCGCTGGTATCTGTCAGGGACTCCCTGCCTAGGTGGCAACTGAGTGCTGGTCCCCCACCTGGCAGCTTCGGAGATGTCGTCGCGAAGCAATGCCGAACCGGAGCCCTCCGGGGCCCAACTGAAAGCATCTTCCTCCACCACGCTTACCGGAGCGCGGTGGGAAATCGTCTCTTCTCTTTCACTGGAAGCATCGCTAAGGCGTCCTGTCGAGTCACCGTCGCGCTGGGCGGGGGTCTCATCCCTGAGAACGGAGGCGCAAGGAGTGAGCCGATAGCGAGTCCCGTGCAGAAGGCAGTGCCGAAACTGCGTTGCGATGTGACGACCGGGGGCGCCGCGGGGAATGGCTGCGTCGGGGAGAGCGTGGTAGCCGAGAGTGGGAACCCTGCCTGAAATGGTGTCTAAACGTGGCAGTTGAACGGGTGCGTCAACGGCGCTACCTGCGCCGCGGCGAACTTGGCAAGGATCCACGCGGCGAGCGAGGCGGCGAGGCACAACAGCTGACGGAAGCCCCCCGCCCCCCCATGACGGAAGGCCTAGGGTGTCCGCCTAGAGCTCCGTCCCTGCGATGCCTGATTCTTTTATTTATTCTCATTTTTTTTTGTTTTTTTGGGTTTTTTTGGAGATGTCCCAGAGGTGCTTACAACGCGGGTTTTATGTGCACAACTCACTCCTCTTGTTTGTTTGCCAGACCACTGAGTCATTCGTGGACCCACCGCTGAATGCCCGTCTTGTCTCTAAGCACCTGTGCCGAGGGGGCAGTTACAAGCTTAGTAAGTAACAATTTTACTGACCTCTGTATCAGACGGCTTGCGCTTTGCTCGGATTGACTCACAGGCGTAGACACGTGGCGGTCCATCGGACGTTGTTGGCCAGACTCGGTGGTATTCAGCGAGCTGACAAACACTGTAGACGTCCGGTGTTGGCGAAGCTCGGTGTACTGTTTTACCAGCGAGCTGACGAACACTGTTGTCAGAGTACTATGTTGGCCAGGCTCGGTGTCTCATAACCCCAGTGAGCTGACGAACCCTCCGGCTGTAGCCCAACGCTCCAGATCCGCGCGTGCGTCCTGATTCGTGAGTGTCCAAGGTGTCTCCTCCACTGAAGCGGTCGGGGCGGCAGCATGGTCCGCTCTCAGGCTGGGGTCATCATTCCCGCCGATAGAAATGCCAAGCTGTGACCACTGCTCCTCCCGCCTGGGTGAGTGGAGGTACAGGTCAAGCACGGTAAGCAGACATCATGTGAGTCACTTGGCCACTGGAAGTCCCCACATCTCTAGCAGGTGCAGACTTGACCACTGCAAAACAAACAGTCACCGGCGAGCAAGCGTGGCTCCCTGAGGCCACGCACCAATGCGATTGCATGTACAAGTTTCGAAAACGAATCCGCTACACGACCAGTGCCGACGCCCGGCGCTTTCCACCCCCCGTTGAGCGCCGGTCGCGGGCACTAACCGAGGTTATACTTAGTCATGGCAGAGAGGCGGGCGAGGCAGCGCTGAAGGGACCAACGTGAAGTAGAGTCATCCATGCCGACTGGTCGCTCGTCAGTAAACCAAGTCTCAGGAACAGTACAAGTCCACTGAACACAGAAACTCTGCCACTAGGGAGCCCAAACAAAGAATAATCCGAGAGGGAGCACAGAGCACAACGTAAGAGCTCAAGTCACAAGTCCCAAGCCACAAAACCGGTCACACTATATGAAGTCCAGACGCAGAGAGTAGGCACACAACCATCCACGGCTAGCTAAGAAACAGGAATGGCGATTCGGGTGGGCGCATGCCCGGATGAGGATGGAAGGGAGGCTACCCGGGGTACTGCCTAGCTTATAGCGCCCCTTGTTGCCTCCCCTGCCATGTAGACACAACAATTTTGGCTAAAATTAGGCTAGCTAGATCAGTATTCCTAACAGCAATGTCATTGGTAATGTGTTTTGAGGAAACAAATGGGAGCCCTGGCATTCAATATAATACTAAAACATAAATCTAGTATATTCAAACCATTCATCTCTAGCACACAAACAGGTCTTTCAGCTCCTGCCAAACTCAAAGCGCACAATAGTTATGTTTTCATTGTGTTCAAACAGCTGCAGATTCTGATGTGTTAACTCCCTTGTACATGCAGCCATCAGTACTGTTTACTGTCTAAAATGTTAAGCGTTAATGAAATTATAGGTTTAAATGTTCAGCTTAACACATACCAACGTGCCCCTTGAACCACTTGGCAGACATGTTGAGTGGGGGACTGATGTTGAGAATGTGAGGGTTCTTTCCCTTCAACAAGTAAGGCAGGCAAGCTTGAGAGCTGAAATGGAAACGATATGGTTATCTCTTAACTCATTCTACCCCAGACACACCACAGCAAGCTAAGGATCGACCATGATAGTTCAAGGGTGATGCCAGAATAGCTTGGCGCCTATGGGCGCCAAGCTATTCTGGCATCACCCTTGAACTATCATGGTCGATCTGTGTCCTGCACTGCAATGCAGTCTTCAGAGGACAACGGCAACATTCGTGGATTTCGGTGTTGGGGTAGAATGAGTTAAAGTAAAAGTGTGTTTATGACTAATGACAATTACAAAGAGTGATTCCAATACCTTGTGTATAATCATCAGAAAACTTACAGGGGCAAACCGCAAGATTCTCAAGATCACAGGTTGACAAAAGCTTTTATCAAGATGGGCGTGGCAAGTTTAAGAATGACATGACAGCGTGTACAAGTGTGATGGCTGATTCACTCGATTTGAAATGTTGCTCAAAATATCTGAGAACAAACATGCTTAATCACCCAAGAATGTTTGTACACTGATACTGTGCAAGAAATTAATTTTTCTCTAAAATGTATTCTTTCGAAAAATACTTACCGATGACTACTAGGAAGTGTCTACTACTTGCTCAATTTTAGCCTAAGAACCCATTGTGTTACAACACAACCCGGGAGGCACTCGGGGAATCCCCAGAGGGGCCGAGAGTTGTCTCCCGTCCCTGCCCTACCGGTTCTGGGTCATGTGGTAGACCAACCAGTCGAATACTTAGCTCGCCAGCGGCAAGCGGGGCAGGTGGGAGAGTCCTCAGAGTCATGTCATCGGTAAGTATTTTTCGAAAAAATACATTTTAGAGAATAATGAATTTTTTTTCTAACATGTATTTTTATGAAAAATACTTACCGATGGCATTACTATATGGAATACACTCTATAGCCTATCGATTTCAGCCCAAAGTTGTGTCCCTTACACAACTGGGGAGGAGACACTGGGGATCCATACATAGGGGCCCCGGGTGGCCTCCCCTTACCACCCTATCCTGGCAAGCGTAGGGCGAGTTCCTGTCAGTTTTCACACTTAGCCAAAGAGGCAAGCGGGGCAGGAGGGAGGGCTGTCCGAGTAATGCCATCAGTAAGTATTTTCCAAAAAATACATTTTAGAAAAAAAATTCATTTGTTTTTTCAAAATACATTACCGATGGCAATACTATATGGAAGAATAGCGAAAGGAGGAGGGTGCTGACCCAAAAGCCCATAACTTAACCCCCCCCTCAGGCCCCCAAGGAGCACTCCCGATGATTTCAGTTAACCCTCTTCTGCATAGAGCGCCCGCCAGCGCCCGCTGAAAACACACAGTGTTTGTGCATAGAACGCCCGGTAACGCCCGCTGAACCACGTGTATACTGTGGAGGCTGCCATGTTTACCATGGTAATAGAAATCTCGCGAGACCACAAGCCTCATTTTCGAGATTCTTTCCACTTCCTGTCAAAGCACGCCATGTGCATTTTGGACGTTTCCTTACAGAGCAACAAATTTTTGAAGTTTCAAGTGTGAATCGATGGCCTCGAACTGTGGTGATCATTGGTGGGGGAGAGCAGTGACTGAAGATTTTGAGAGATTTACAGAGCAAGGCTTGGTGAAAGTGCATAGAATAGGGGAAGAATCTGACTTAGATTTGGAATGGGATGACTTGGGGGATCGTTTTTGTTTAGTCAACAGCATCGTCTGAGGATGAAGCTTGTGATCATCAGCAACTGAGATTCAGAGTACGTAAAACAGCAGTTCAGTCAACTTTAGATTTTTCCCCTTTATTTCCTTACACATTTTACAGCTCCACAAATGTTTATTTTATATTTTTATTGATTTAACACTTTAGAAAAAATAATTGCTCTTTCTCAAGACTTGTCTAAATATTTTTAAACATTTTTTTAAAAATGTCACCCATTCAAAATTACGGAGTTGATTCCCTTTGGTGATATTTTCAAGAGCCGCCTGGCATATGCACTTGCATGCAGAAGAGGGTTAAGACGTACCTAAGGCACATGAGGAGCTCGGAGGGAGTGCTGGGCCGCGGAGATGTCGCCCATCTGGGCCAGGGAGTCACGCTAGCTGGATAGGTCACGGAGGTAGAAGTGGGCAAAGGTGGAGTCTGCACGCCAGCCACCCGCCTTAATAATGTCCTTAACCGAGCAGTTGCGATCCAGAGCCACGCTGGTGGCTACTGCTCTCACTTCATGCGCCCGAATCTGCGAAAGTCTATCCCCGTCTGGGGAGAGGTCCTGGTAGGCCGACCTAATCACCCACCGAAGCCAGGACGAAACCATCTGGGCCGAGATATCAGTTCTGCCTGGTGACAAAGGGAGGAAGAGGCGGGAGTGCCCCCGGCGGCGCGGCTTAAAGCGACACAGGTAAATCCTCAGTGCCCAAACCGGGTCCTGTTGACGCGACTCACGGGAAAGGTACGTCCCTCTGAGCGGCATCTGGGGAGCCGACGAGGGCAGGCGGTTCTTGGCCAGAAATGACAGGTCGGTGAGTAGCTGCGCAGATCCGTCGGAACGAAACTGCAGACAGGCGGGACGTATCGAGAGCGCATGAAGCTCGCTCACGCGGGACGCGGTGGCGAGAGCCAGAAGGAAACATGTTTTCCGGGTCAGGTCGGAGAACCGTGCCAAAGGCAGGGGTTCAAAGCGGTCCGTATTTAGCCACGTCAGGACCCAGGCGAGGTCCCACTGAGGTAAGAGGGAACGGGAGACTGGACATCGAAGCTCGAAGTGAGCCAACAGGTCCGAGAGGTCCTTACAAGCGCCTGGATCCGGAAGGCCCAGGTGGCGGTAAGTGTCTGCGATCATGGCACGGTAACCCTTGACGGTAACCGGGGCTAAGCCTTGATCGTCGAAGAGCCACAGGAAGAAATCCGCTAGCTGGGGGGTAGTAAGATCTGTGGGGGGGGGGGGGGGGGAGCCGCCGAGCGGCACACCAGGACTGAAAGACCCTCCAGTTGCCTTCGTACACCTTCCGTGTAGACAGTCTGCGGGCTGCCGCAATCGCCTCCACCGCTGCATTCGAGAAACCTCTAGCGGTGAGGGCTCGCTGGACAACCTCCAGGCGTGTAGGAGGAGGCGCTCCGGGCAAGGTGGAAGAGAGCCTGGCAGGGCTGCTTGAGCATCATGGGCAGAGCCGGGAGCTCGAGGGGCGGGTCCGTCGCTAGCGCGAGTAAGTCCATGGTCCAGCTCTTGGTCCAATTGAAGGGGGCCACCAGGAAGAGAATCACGGAGCATCCCTGAAGTTTCCGTAGGACCTTCGGTACCAGGACAGACGTGGGGTAGGCATACGCGACCAGTCCGCCCCACGGAATGGAGAGCGCATCCACCGCCCAGGCGAGCGGGTCCGGGACTGGGGAGACGAAAACCGGGAGCTGGTTGTTCCATCTGGTGGCAAACAGGTTGACTAGAGGTGTCTCCCAAAGTGAGCAGATCAAACGAAAGATGTCAGGACGCAGGGACCACTCGTGTGTAGCAGCTGTCTGCGGTGGGATAGGGCGTCTGCGACTACGTTCAGGTGGCCGGGGATGTGGTGGGCTCGAAGAACAATGCCCCGGTCCCCGCACCAGAGCAGGAGGTAGTAAAGGAGGATGCACAGGGAGGGCGAGCGCGTGCCCCCCTGGTTCTGTATGTAGGCCACCACCGTCGAATTGTCAGAGAGAACGAGGACCTCTTGGCCGGTCAGCGTTCCCTGCCAGAAGTCGAGAGCCATCCACACCGCCTTCATCTCTAGCCAATTGCTGTGCTTGTCCGCAAGGTCCCGGGGCCAGAGGCCCGAGGCCGAGACAAAGTCTGGTAACAGGTGAGCGCCCCAGCCTGACTGGCTCGCGTCAGTGCAGAGAGACCACCGGGGTGGAGAAGAGTGTAGAGGCACGCCCGTCGCCAGCCATGCGAGGTCCGTCCACCTCTGGAGGTGTAGCCCGGTCAGCGGGGTAACTGAGACCTGATTCGTCACAGTGCCCGACGAGGGACGTCAGTGGAGGAGAAGGTGTAGCTGCAGCGGGCGGGCATAAAGCCTGCCGAGGGGTAACAAGTCCGCTGCTGCGCTGAGTAATCCCAGGAGTTGAAGCCAGACCCTGGCCGAGAAGGAGACCCCTACGTCCATATGAAGGGTGAGTTCGGCAATCTTCTGCCGCCGCGCCAAAGGCAGGCGGACTAAGTTGAGGTCGGTCAGGAATTCCATCCCCAAATGCAGGAACCGGCAAGAAGGGGTGAGATCCGACTTGCCCGGATTGACAAGGAACCCAAGTCGGCGCAAGAGAGAAAGGAGGGCGTCTCTGTCCTCCTCGAGCGCTGAGGCGATCAGGTTGCGTAACAGCAAGTCGTCCAGGTAGTTGGAGGCCGGACTCAGAGATCTCAGTCGGAAGAGGGCCATCACCGCGTCGAGGAGCCTCGTGAAGACCCAAGGACTGATGTTGAGGCCGAAGGGGAGGGCTCGGAACTGGTAAACGACCCCGCCAAAAGCAAAACGTAGATACCGGCGAGACGACGGATGAATCAGAATGTGAAGATATGCGTCTGACAGATCAAGTTAGTTAGTTATTTGGGTTTAACGCCGAGCAAGCAACTAAGGCCATCTCACGACGGGAAGGGTAAAAATCTGGTCAGCCAGGCTAAAAGCAAGGTCTTAAGACATGATGTAAATATATACCTTAAAAATATGTCAGGCTAAAATGTCGCACAAGTCTTTAAAGAAAACGTCGAAAGACTCTCAAAAAGATCAAAATAATAGAAACATCATAATCTATAAACGCTCAAATCTTATTAAAAATATGGCACTCCCTCAGAAAACTGAAGATCTTGTCCGGGGGCACATCCCGGAACAAAACCTTCAAGGAGTCTGCCGTGAAATGTTTATACCTTGTGTCGATTAGATCAGCACAAGACAACAAGAAGTGTTGAACAGAATACTGCTCGTCGCAGGCATAACACCATGGACGCTCCTCCTGTTTAAGTAAATAAGAGTGCGTAACATACGTGTGGCCGATGTGGAGCCGAGCCAGGACAGTCTCCTCACGGCGGCTGCCGCAGCGATAAGGTAGGCCGTCGGACAACTTAGGAAGGGCTTCATGCAGCTTGTTAGCTTCCTCTTTGTCCCACTCGGACTGCCACTCACGGGCTATGTATGCACTAGCCACATGTCTAAAATCACTATAAACAGTCTGTGTGTCAGGGACAGGGTCATTGCGGGCATCGTTGGCAGCAGAATCTGCGATCCTGTTGCCTTCGATGCCCACATGCCCTGGCACCCAAATAAAAATGATGTCATAATATTCCTTCATCAAGTCCGCATGGAGCTCTTTGATCTGCACCAGCAGTGGGTGGTCATTTCCCATGCCCTGAAGGGCCTGCAGGGCAGAAAGAGAGTCAGACAGAATCAGGAAGTTCCTTTCTCTAGATCGATAAGCATGCCTGAGTGCCAGCAGAACCGCCTGCAGTTCCGCACTAAATACAGGTGAGTGGTCTGGGAGGCGGTGCTTAAATGGGCGTCTAGGATGGCGAGAGGACACTGCGGCCGCAGCCACTCTCCCATCCTCAGACTTTGACCCATCGGTATAGATACGACAATAGCCAGGAAAAATTGAAAGCAGTTCATTGAGGCTCTGTTGGTATATGGCTGGTGGAGTAGAGTCTTTCTTGTGGGCAGTCAAGTCCAGCAAGATCTCAGGAACTGGTAAGAGCCAAGGTGGAGTGATGTGTTGCAGGGATTCCGAAACTGTCCAGGTCCAATCCGGCCGCCTGCAGATGAGGTCGGACACGGAAAGAAAGTGGACGGACAGCTCCCGGATGGGTATCGTAAATCTCTGCAAACGATGGTTTAAAAACACAATCATAGGCAGGATTGTCTGGATGGGCCTTCAGTTTCAGAACGTAGCTGAGCATGAGGCGGATGCGGCAGAGCTTGAGAGAAGGCTCCCCTGCCTCGGCATACAGACTAGGAACTGGAGACGTCCTGAAGGCCCCAAGACCTATCCGCAGACCCTGATGGTGAATTGTGTTCAGACGCTGTAGCACAGACTTGGAAGCTGAGCCATACACCACAGAGCCGTAATCCAGTTTGGACCGAACAAGGGCCCGGTACAGACGAAGTAAGACAGTACGGTCCACACCCCAGTCAGTACGACTGACGACACGAAGAATGTCGAGAGCCTTCTGACAAGAGGTTCTCAGGTAATTAATATGGTTGCGGAAGGCAAGTCTTTTGTCAAAAATGACCCCCAGAAACTTTGCCTCCTCGGCCACCTTAATTGGCACTCCAGCAATGCTCAGGCTAGGTTCTGGAAAAAACTTCGTCTGGTTAGTAAAATGCACACAGACAGTCTTGGAGGGCGAGAACTTGAATCCATTGAGAGACACCCACCGCGGGATGCGATCAACGCACAGCTGCAAGTGCCTCTCAAGGGACGCAAGTCCTCGACCACGTGTGCACAAAGCAAAGTCGTCAACAAACAAATAGCATTCAGAATCATCCTTGACGGCCTTTACAATGTTATTAATTTTAATACTAAATAGAACAGGAGATAGAATGCTGCCCTGTGGGACACCCATCAACTGTTCAAAGGAGTCGGAGAGGGTGGAGCCCACACGGACATGGAACGACCGGTTAGTCAAAAAATTGTGAATAAAAACGGGCAGGTGCCCTTTAAAACCCATGTCCAACAAGTCAGACATTATGCCATACTTCCAGGTAGTGTCATATGCCTTCTCAAGATCGAAGAAAATTGCATAGACATGCTGCTTGTTGACAAAAGCATCTCGAATAAATGATTCAAAGCGGACTAAATGGTCAGTTGTACTACGGAAGCGCCGGAAACCACACTGGAGGTCTGTGAGGAGACCCTGTGACTCAAGATGCCACACCAGGCGGGCGTTGACCAGGCGCTCCATAGTTTTACATAAACATGATGTCAAAGCGATAGGCCGGTAGTTGCCCGGGTCGAAAGGATCCTTACCCGGCTTGGGGATCGGTACAACCACAGCCTGGCACCAAGACGGCGGAAAATGACCAGTTCTCCAGATATGGTTAAAGGCC
Organism: Semisulcospira habei; assembly: GCA_036245525.1. NCBI lineage: Eukaryota > Metazoa > Mollusca > Gastropoda > Semisulcospiridae > Semisulcospira > Semisulcospira habei. Next base: position 117,672,897 of record BTPG01000005.1, read on the forward strand.
TTGAGAAGTACAAGGAGTGACCTCTCAGGCAGATGCGTTAGGAATTGATAGTGGATGGTATCTAAGCCAGCAGCAGAGTCATTACATTTCTGCAAGGCTTGCTGCAATTCTGATAATGTAAAAGGGGCATTATAGTCTTCTGAGTTATTGGACTTAAAATCACAAATACGAGACTCTCGCTTCTCCTTCTCTCTCTGGAAGAAGGGCGAATAATGCTCTGTTGAAGAATTATGGGCAATGGTGGAGGCAAGCAAATTGGCCACAGCTTTTTTTTATCTGTGACCAAGCTGGCACCATCTCTAAGATGGCCGACAGAAGCCGAGCCACCCCTGCCCCTAATTCCTCGAACAGCCCTCCATACTTTCTGGGACGGAGTCCGAGAAGTTAAAGATGAGACGAAGCGTCTCCAGGAAGCACGGCGTTCACGTTTTAAAAATGTAACGGGCTTTCGCCCTCTGTCTTTTAAAGGTTAAAATATTCACTTGCGACGGAGTACGGAAAGCACGTCGCTGAGCAGATTTGCGCACTTTTTGGGCCTTGCGGCACTCCTCATTGAACCATGGTACTCTCGGCTTCCGAGGGACTGATGCGGAAGTTTTAGGGATGGTTTCACCCGCTACATCCAACAAAATAGTAGTAAAAGAAGAAACAGGTTCTTCAGCTGACATGACCACCTCCTCTGTAATACGAGACTGACAGAGGGAGGCGAACAGAGGTGAGTTAGCTTTCTTGAGATTCCAGCGCCCCACCGGCGGATCCTCCTCACAGCAGACCGATGACAGGACTACTGGGAAGTGGTCACTACCACACAGGTTGTCGTGAACCTTCCAGTCAAAGTCCAGCATGAGAGAAGGATCACACACAGTGAGGTCTAGAACAGAACTAGATCCTGAACCTGAGTTAGAGTATGTAGGTGAGCCATCGTTAAAGACACATAGGTTAAGTTGAGAAAAAACATCTTCTAACATCTGACCTCTGCCATCATAGTGGTCACTACCCCAAAGGTGAGCGTGACCGTTAAAATCCCCCATGAGAATAAAGGGAGGGGGCAGTTGATCTACTAAATTAAAAAAATCATTATTACAGACCCGCAGGGATGGTGGCAGGTAAATGCTACATATGGTTATGGTCTTCTTCAAGGTAACCCGAGCTGCGACAGCCTGAAGACAGGTGTCGATGCTAACGGGGCTACATAAAATTTGGCTACTAATGAGAAGAGCCACTCCACCCGAGCGCCTCTCTGAATCAGAGCCTTTATGTATAACATTAAAACCATTAAAGGACACAGGGTCAGAAGTCTTCAGGTAAGTCTCCTGAAGAGATATTACTGAGGGGTTATAGCACTTGACTAAAAGACGTAATTCCTCAAAGTTAGCTTGAAAACCACGACAAATCCACTGAAGCAGAGAGTCCATGATTATGTTTTATCTGGGGGTGCGGAGTTTTTCCCCCCTTTTTCCTTTGCCTTGGAAGGAGTTGGAGAAACAGAGGGGGGGCCGGCTCCCGGGCCTCCTCTGGTTCTTAGGAGATGAAGGGGGTGGAGCTGCTGCAGCATCGACAACGACAACTTACACTCCCTCCATCTGCTCCTCCAATGCAGCATATTTGTTTTGAAGGGGGACATCAGTGTTCCCCTTCTGGGCCCGTGCGCACGGCGGTCCCATAGATTTCTTAGACTTCTGGTCCTGGGCAGCGGTCCTGCCGCTAGAGTTAGCGGCCTTAGAAGGCTGACCAGAGCCAGAAACCTTTGGCGTTGACAAACTAGCAGGTTTGGGTGGGGGCTGAGGCTTAGGAGCAGCAGAAGGCGGTGCCACCGGACCGGTAGCATCCGCCCTCTGCGCTCCCTGGCTCCTCGTCACCACCGGAGGAGGGTTACTCTCCAGGGGTGAGAGGATCCGAGGCTCCGCCCCCAACCAAGAAGTTGGGGTTTGACAAGAGAAGTCTTTGGTGGGGCACTGGCCTGCCACCGCAGCACTGAAAGTATACACAAAGTTGTTATTTGAGTTTGGCGCAGCCTCAGCTGCACCAGGGCCATCAACCAGTTTTTTTGGCATCCGCAAAGGACAGCCCCTTCTCCACACATCTGACAGATCGAGGCTGATCGCAAAGTCCATCGGCCGGACGGCTGCGCGGAGAGTCCTGGCTGTCTCCATCCGAAAGTGAGGTGCTGAAATGAACTTGTTTAGCGCCAACAAGTCGATGACTGGCCGCCACTTGCCCCCTGGCTTGGGAACGAGAAAGAGGTGGCTGTAGAACGCCGGCGAGTCTTGTCGAGAAACCACTTCTGTCGCCGCTTTGTCGAGTAAGGACATGATTTCTAAACCCAGAGTTACTGCCTGGGATCGGTCGACCGAAGCCTGGATCCACAAGGGGGACCTGCGCAACAGCGGAGGGGACTGGAACGAAAGCTGAAGGCCTGAGGAAACCATTGAGATGATCCAGGGGTCGTCTGGGAACATCAATCTCCAATGGTTGCTGTAGATAGCCAGCCGCCTGCTGACTGGAGACCCGAGAACTGTCGACGGGGGCGGAGAAGGGGTAAAGTCAGCGGGCCCGACCGCGCCCCAATTTACGGGTGCCACGAGACCAAGAGGGGCAGGAGGCGGGGAAAGACTGTGGAGCCTGAAGGGGCGAGCCCTACCACGGGAACCGCCGACTGGAAGCGAGGTGGGTCTGGAAGACCGCCGGGCACGACCCCCGGCCCGGCGGGTAGCGCGAAAGCGAGACGCAGCGGGGGCGGAGGCAGGACGGGGCCACAGGTCCTTGGTAGCATCCTTAACTGTCTGCCACGTCTCACCAAACAGGAGGGAACCGCCAAGGGGAGCCCGGCAGAGCTGCGTCTTCACCGTCTTGGGGAGATCCATGCAGAGCCGTAGGAGCGAATCTCGCCGCCAAAGGTCACAGTTGGCGGCCGCCGTCATAGTGTTGGTTGAGGAATGGTAAGCGGCCCTGTTAGCAGCTACCAAAATGGAATGGACGTCACGGAGCGGGGACGAGGCTTCCAGGTCCCAAGTGTCCTCCAGGCAATGTAGCACCGCTTGCGTCGCCAATTCCAGAAACTCGGAGCACGCCAGCGAGTTCCGAACTAGGGAAGCGATTCTGTCAAGAGGGCGAGGCCAAGCATTCTGGACTATCCGGCACCCACCCGCCTGGTTGATGGCTGCTGCATCGACCGAAGGAAGAGGGACGGTGAAGGCTTGAGAGTGTCCAGCATACATATTAATCCATGCAGGCCACCGCGAATCTGCGAAATAACCCTCGTCGCCGAAGGAGTCCTGGCGAAGCCGGGCAGAGAACGCATTGACAAGATCCTGGAAGCCGGCTGGTTGAGGGAGAGACTTGCGACGATTGGCCTGCCTCTGCGCATCAACCATGGCGGAAGCCTGTCTCTTCAGAGGGGGTGAAGGCGGACAGAAGTCAGGAGGGAGGAAGGTGGCGATCAGATGGGAGGCCTCTCCCAAAGCACGAACCGTCTGTGAGCTGAGCGAAGGGCCGACATCCTTAGAAGAGGAGGAGGCCGACGAAACAGCTGAGAAGCGGTCGGGAGAACCAGAGGGCGAATCCCGCAAGAAGATGGCCGAAGCCGAATCCGCTGGATGCAGGCTTAGTATGTCAGGGCCTACCTCCACAGTCCGCCTATCATGCGAGCCGCAAGGAGGGGCAACCGGCTCCGAGAGCCAGGTGAGGACCCAGGGGAGGTCCCAGCGTGGAACGAGGGAGCGGGAAACCGGACGCTGCAAGCCGAAATGCGCCATAAGGTCAGCCAGGTCCTTGCAGGCGCCAGGGTCAGGACGGCCGAGGTGACGGTAGGTGTCAGCAATCATGGAGAGATAGCCACGGATCGTGATGGAAGCCAAACCTTGGTCTTGGAAGAGCCAGAGGAAGAAGCCCGCGAGCTGAGGGGTCGTCAGGTCGACGGGGGAGAGACGACGGTCAGAGCACCAGGCACGAAGCACTCGCCACTTTCCCTCGTAGACACGTCTGGTAGAAGGTCTGCGGGCTGAAGCGATAGCGTCCACTGCCGCACTTGAGAAGCCTCTAGCGGAGAGGGCGTGCCGCACAATCGCCAGGCGTGTAGGAGAAGTCGCTCGGGGCAGGGGTGGAAGAGCGGCTGGCGGGGCTGCTTGAGCATCGTGCGAGGGGTGGGAAGTGGAAGGGGCGGATCCGTGGCGAGACTGAGCTGGTCAGTGGTCCATGATCTGTCCCAGGAGAACGGGGCCACCAGGAGAAGGACTGCGTTGCACCCCTGGAGCTTGAGCAGGACTTTGGGGACCAGGACCGTCGGAGGGTAGGCGTAGGCAACTAGTCCGTCCCAAGAGATCGAGAGCGCATCGACCGCCCAGGCCAGCAGGTCGGGAATCGGGGAGACGAAGAGGGGAAGCTGGTGGTTCCACCTGGTGGCGAAGAGGTCAACAAGGGGAGTCTCCCAACGCTCGCAGATCAGGCGAAAGATGTCCCGGCGCAGGGTCCATTCTGTGTGAAGAAGCTGGCCCCGCCGAGAGAGGGAGTCTGCCAGAACGTTCAGGTGACCCGGAATGTGACGGGCTCGTAGGGAGATGCCACGGTCCTCGCACCAGCGAAGGAGTCGGTAGAGAAGGATGCAGAGGTCGGGCGAGCAGGTCCCTCCCTGCTTCTGTATGTAAGCGACGACCGTGGAGTTGTCAGACAGGACAAGGAGGTCCTGTGTCCGAAGATCGGGTTCCCAAGCGCGGAGGGCCTGCCAAACCGCATTCAGCTCCAGCCAGTTGATGTGCCGCGAAGCCAGGTCCTCGTTCCAGCGGCCGGCCGCATAGCGAAAACTGGGGAGAAGGTGAGCGCCCCACCCGGCGAGGCTGGCATCGACGCAGAGAGAGAGACGGGGCAGTGGTGAGGTCAGGGGAATCCCGGAGCCGAGCCAAGAAACGTCCGTCCAGCGAAGCAGATGGGGCCGCAGCATAGGAGGTATCGGCACCAGGGTGGAGAGATCGCTGGAGGACGGTCTCCAGTGGAGGAGAAGATGCAATTGAAGAGGACGAGAGTACAGACGACCGAGGGGAAGGAGATCTGCCGCAGCACTCATCAGGCCGAGGAGCTGGAGCCACACCCTGGCGGGAACAGCCGCTTCCTGAGCTACCGAACGGGCGAGATCAGCGAGTTTCTGGATCCGAGGCTCGGGAAGACGCACTAGGTTGCGGTCGGTCACAAACTCCATCCCCAGGTGCACGAAGTGGCGAGAGGGAGTGAGGTCGGACTTGCCAGCGTTGACCAGGAAGCCGAGGCGAGATAACAGGAGTAGAAGCGCATCCCTGTCCAGGAGAAGAGAGGCCACCGACTGGTTCCGCAGAAGAAGGTCGTCCAAGTAGTTGGAGATCGGGCTGGAAGAAGAACGACGGGCTCTGGCTACCACGGCGTTCATGATCCGCGTAAATACCCACGGACTGAGGTTGAGACCGAAGGGGAGGGCCCGAAACTAGAAAACAGTCCCGTCGATGGCAAAGCGGAGGTACCGGCGGGAGGCTGGATGAATTGGGACGTGCAGGTAGGCATCGGACAGGTCCAGGCTGACGGCGAAGTCCATGGGCTGGACGGCAGCGCGAAGGGACCTGGCTGTCTCCATCCGGAAGGATGATGAACCGATTCAGGGTGGAGAGATCGATGATCGGCCTCCACTTGCCTCCAGGCTTGGGGACTACGAAGAGTCGGCTGTAGAAGGCGGGGGAGTCGTGGAAGGCGACGACCTCCGTAGCGGCTTTCTGGAGAAGAGCAGCGACTTCTCCGCGAAGGGCATCGGCCTTGGGCGGATCTGACGGAATCTCGGTCCACAGCGGGGAGCGCCGAAGCGGGGGCGGGGAACGAAAGGAGATGAGAAGACCGTCTGAGACAATGGAGAGGATCCACGGGTTGTCCGGAAACAGGGAGCGCCAGACGTCTCCGTGCAGGGCGAGCCTCCCGCCGACAGGCGACCCCGAAGCGGTCGGCGGGGGCGGAGGCGAGCAGAAGTCAGGGAGCCCTCCCATGCCCAGGGTGGCGGGCGGGCTTGGGCCAGGCCGGGTTGGCAGGACGGGCGCGGCCAGGACCGGGCACACGGGAAGAGGAGAGAGGACGGGAGGCCGAGGCGGAGGCAGGGGCCGTCGCGGAGGGTCTGACGAACCGCAGGGCGTGACCCGAGGCCTTGCGGGTTGGCGGAAGGCGAGACGAGGGGGCGCTGGGCCAACGGTCCTTGTTAGCTTCCTTCAGGGACTGCCAGGAAGGGCCGAAGAGGAGCGGAGCGCCGACCGGGGCCCGGCGGAGCTGGGATTTCACATCACGGGGAAGACCCGGGCAGGACTACCACATCACGCCGCATCAGGTCACAGTTGGCGGCCGCCGCCATGGCGTTGACGGACGAATGGTAGGCCGCTCGGTTGGCTGCAACTGCCAAGGTGTGAAGATCCGACAGCAGGGGAGCAGCGGAGGGAAGCCAGGCTGCCTCGATACGGTTAATGAAGGCTTGTGTGAGGAGCTCCAAAAATCCCGAACAAGCGAGGGCGTTACGGACGAGTGAGGCGGTACGTTCCAGGCCGCGAGGCAGGGCACGGTTGAGCTGGGAAGAGCCGCCGGCGAGCACCAGCGCAGGCGGATCCACCGGAGGCAGCGAGCACGATAAGGATTGCGAGTGGCCGGCGTACCAGGACTGCCGAAAGGCGATGTCGACACCGGAAGGCCAGCGGCGGTCGGAGAAGAAGTCCGAGTCGGAAGCAGAATCTCGCTGGAGGTGCGCAGACAGGGCGTCCGTTAGGTCGCGGAAGGCAGGCGGCTGGGGAAGCGACTTGAATTTCTTAACCTGACGGGCAGCGTCCACAAAGGCGGCCGCTTTCTTCTTCAGCGGTGGGGAAGGTGGGCAGGAATCCGCGGGAAGGCAAGCCGCGATGAGATGGGTGGCGTCGTCCAAGGCACGGAGAGTCTCGCCACGAGGAGTGGACAGGGTAGCTGGAGACGCTGGATCATCCACCTGAGAGGGCGAACGGCTGCCGGACTCAAGCAAGGCCGACACGGAGTCCTCCGGCAGCAGGCTTAAGGTCTCTCCATCGATGGCAGGCGATGGCGGCGGAGAAGACCGAAGCACAGGAGGTAAACTGACGCGCGCAGGCGGCGGAGGAGGAGCCGAGGGGCTACGCTGACGCCGCCGTGGGGAAGTAAGAGGCGAAGGGCGTCGGGAACGATGAGAGCGTCGATCCCGATGGGAACTACTGCGCCGAGAACGAGGCGGAGTCCTGTCGTCTCTACGACTCCTACGAGAGGAGTGTGGTGAGCGGCGCCGAGAGGACCAGCGCTGCGGAGAATGGCTGCGCCGACGGGAGGCATAAGAGGAAGTCGAGCGAGAGGACGACGAATGCCGGGGGCTACGTCTCCTATCCACGCGACGAGGGCTAAGCCGACGGGCGACATCGTGGCGCCTGGAAGAACGGGGACGGTCTCTTCTGTCCCGAGGAGGAGGAAAAGGTGACAACTGTCGCAGTGCCCGGGGCTCAAGGAGGGGGGCACGTTGCGGGCTAGCAGCTGGGGCCGAAAGGCCACGGTGAAGGGTAGAAGGCGACGACGGTCGCGGTGCCCGGGGCTCATGGAGGGGGGCACGTAGCCGGCCAGGCGACTCGCCGGAGGAGTCAGCGGGCTTAGGAGGGGGGGCCATAAGGCCAACACGTCTAGTAACAGGCGACAAAGGTCGCGGTGCCCGGGGCTCAAGGAGGGGGGCACAACTAGACGGAGGGGCCGAAAGGCCGACGCGTGTTTCGACGAGCGATGAAGGTCGCGGTGCCCGGGGCTCAAGGCCCACGCGTCTACTAACAGGAGACAACAGTCGCGGTGCCCGGGGCTCAAGGAGGGGGGCACAAAGCCGGCTTGGCGACTCGCCGGAGGAGTCAGCGGGCAAGGGCGGTGCGGACACCGTAGCAGGAATAGTCTTACCAGGCAGACGAGGCGTGCGTTTCTCCACTTCCGAGGGGGGGAGCTTGACTGGGTCCCGGCGTGCTGTGACAGGTCGCTCGCACCGGTAGAACCTCCAAAGCTCCGACCAACGAACCTCCGGCCACGAAGAGCAGACAGCGCAGGCGAGGTCCGAGGAGCAGCCAGAACACGGAAGACAGACTTTATGCCGGTCACTAGGCCACTGAAAGTTGCCGCAAAGGGGACAGGTGCGCACTTGATAACTGCAACACAAACCCAAAGATAAAAGGCGACCGGTGGCGGGAACTAACCCGCCTACATAACATCCGAACCAGGGAAACGAGTGAAGCTCACGACGAAACGCGGGAGAGAACCAAAAAAGTCCGAGACGAGACCGACGTCCGGCCCAGCCGGGCGAGACGTAGGCGGCGGCCGAGACGTTACCTTTCCATGGCGGAGCGCCGAAGCACAAACCACCGCGAGCGACGGAAGCCGAGAAGCAGAAGAAGGCCCCAGGCCCAGCTAACAGCACGAGGCACAGACGAGGGCTAGCAGAGAAGGAGGCGACGCCAGAAGCAGAGACGAGAGGCTAGGCGAAGACAGGCCGGTAAGGACGGTCGAACCGTACACAGTCTACGAAGGGTCAGAGGCTCAGGTAAACGCGTGCGTACGCTAACAGCGAAGTAGACAACTGGCTAAAGGAGACACCACCGGGCACGTGACCGGATGGGCAGGGGAGGCTACTCTCGTCCCTGTTAGGGATCCCCGAGAGCCTCCTGGAGGGACCCTTTGGGTCTTAGGCTAAAATTGGTAAGCAAGTAGACTATTTCCTGACAGTCATGTCATCGGTAATGTGTTTTGAGGAAACAAATGAATGTGCTTCATTGTAAAGCAGCTTGCTAGTGCTCATTCTAAGGTTCAACAGCAGAACATCATTTTCCAGTTACAAGTAATTTGTAGGCTCATAAATATGCAGGAGTTGCAACTCAAAAGTAGGTCAAAGAAGATAAGCACTGATGCATATACACAACTACACACGCCTTCATACAATTATTGGTGACATTGTATAGTGTATTGGCACTGGAGATCTCTAAAATAAGATGTGAATGACCCATACACACAATGTCAGCAGTATATATGTTGCAAACAATTTTCTGACTGTGTTGGGATGCTCGATCTAAAAAATGATTTTTTTTTCTAAAATGTATTTTTTTGAAAAATACTTACCGATGGCATTACTATCTGGGAATACACTCTATTGCCTATAGATTTCAGCAAAATTGTGTGTAGCACACAACTGGGGAGGAGACACCGGGGATCCAAGCACTATGACCCCGGGTGGCCTCCCCTTACTACCCTATCCCGGCGAGCACAGGGCGACCTCGTCAGTTTCACACATAGCCCCAAGAGGCAAGCGGGGCAGGCGGGAGGGCCATTCGAGTAATGCCATCGGTAAGTATTTTTCAAAAAAATACATTTTAGAAAAAAATTCATTTGTTTTTTCAAAATACATTACCGATGGCATTACTATCTGGGAGAATGGCGAACAGGCGGAGGGTGCCGTATCTAACCATAACCCAACCACTCCGCCGGCCCCCTCGAGAGAGAACTCCCGACGATTTCAGCTATGATGTGCCTAAGACGCCAGCAGCGCTCGGAGGGAGTGCTGGGCCGCGGAGATGTCGCCCACCCGTGCCAGGGAGTCACGTCAGCCGGATAGGTCTCTTAAGGTAGAAGCGTGCGAAAGTGGAGTCTGAGCGCCAGCCACCCGCTGCCACAATATCTTTGACCGAGCAGTTGCGGTCCAGGGCTAGACTGGCGGCTACTGCTCTCACTTCATGCGCCCGGATTTGTAAAGGCTCAGCGCCGCGTGGGGAGAGGTCTAGGTAGTCTGACCTAATCACCCACCGCAGCCAGGATGACAATCTGGGCCGAGATGTGGCGTCTGCCCGCGGACAAGGTAAGAAGAGGCGCGAGCGCCCCGGCGCTGCGGCTGAGAGCGGCGCAGGTAAATCATTAGCACCCGCACTGGGTCCTGTTGCCGCGATCCAGGGGAGAGGTCCGCTCCATGGAGGGGCCGTATCGTTAGCACCTGAGGAGCCGCCGCGGGCGGCGGTTCTAGGCCAGGAAGGACGGATCGGAGAGCCTCTGCGCAGAGCCGTCGGAACGAACCGCAAACAGGCTGGGAGCATCGAGAGCGCGTGAAGCTCGCTGACTCGGGATGCTGTAGCGAGAGCCAGAAGGAAACAGGTTTTCCGGGTCAAGTCTGAGAACCGAGCCAAGGGGAGGGGCTCAAACCGGTCCGTATTCAACCACGTCAGTACCCAGGCAAGATCCCACCGGGGTACTAGGGAACGTGAAACCGGACGTCGGAGTTCAAAGTGAGCCAGAAATTCGACAGATCCTTGCAGGCGCCTGGGTCCGGAAGACACCGGTGACGGTAGATGTCCGCGATCATAGCGCGGTAGCCCTTGATGGCGACCGGGGCTAAGCCCCGGTCGTCGAAGAGCCACAGGAAGAACTCCGCCAGTTGGTGGGAGGCTAGGTTAGTGGGAGGGAGCCCATGGGAGGTGCACCAGGTCTGAAAGACCCTCCACGTGCCTTCGTACACCTTCCTTGTAGAGAGTCTGCGGGAGAGAAATAAGAAAGTACAATACAAGAGATTTTTTGACGACGTCATCTTTTTACGTTTTTTGATAACAAAACACTCGTGTGACGTCACCTTTCATTTTTCCCGGATTCTAACTATTGTCTCTGACAAAACCTAATCACACATTGTTTTTTAAAAAAAAAATGATGACCATTTCCAGTCGAGAATAGTTCATTTCTGAGACCCATTGTCTTAATTAACCCCAATAATTAACTAATTACGGTCGTTAACGTCCACACTGTTGTTTCTCTCAAATCAAACCAAAATCCTGACAGTGCAATCTATAATAGACTAATGACTTTTACACACCCCCCTGTCAGAGTCGATTTCTGAGAAACACGATTTTCAAAGTAAAACTTTATACGTTACTAGCAAGTTACAACTAACTTTTAAGAACCTGCAGAGGTAACCTTTAAGTTACTTATCATAAAAACTTATTAATTACTTATCATAAGAACTTATTAATTACTTACTGTAAGTTCTTATAAGTTCTTACAACAACTTGACTTAAGTCACAACTTACTCGGTCAGATTTGCCAAGATACAAGGACAATAAAAAAACTTTTTTTTCTCAGTAATACTCTGGCAGTGGTGCTGATGGGGTTAAATAATCAGGCACAAGTGGTGTAAGTGGCATGTCATTTTTCTGTGAAGTGTATGTCATTAATAAACGATTACCAAATCTGATTTTTATTTGTTTAAAAGATTGTGTAGTTTTTCTGTGGTTTCCTGAACACCGATCTGTTTCCCCATCTCTAAAAAACTAGCCTTCAGTTCTTCAACATTCACAGGAGATTGACTATGCATTTTATTTTGTATTTCAGACTTCTGTTTCTTGTAGTTATTTAAATCATCCTGGACTCTCTTAAATTCCTCGTCATCAATAAAATTATCGTTCAATGCCTTACTGATAATAAGTTTAAGACTGCTCAGCTTTGCACCAGCGAGCGTACTCAATGCTTCATGTTTCTGTAATTTTGTGTGAAACCTCTTGTTCAAGGCCTCCAAACCAAAACAAGCCAGGCATGTAGCAACGCTAACAGCCTCAACTGCTATTCCAGCCAAACTCCCAATTCCTGTGGCGAACAGAACAATACCCCCTACAGAACATGAAGCTGAAACTGCACCAATAGCCATAGAAGTGTTTTGAACAGAATTGAAAACGGTCTTATACCGTCTTTTGCACCGTGAGTATTTCGCCTCCTCACTCTCCAAATATTTCAAAGCTTCTGTAATATTATTTAATCTGAATGCATCTGCCTGTAATGTTTTATCTGAAGCAATTGTCACCTGTGGATCAGGCGCAAGTGTTGTTTTAGTCATCACATTTGTTTCAGTCGGCTCAAGCGTCGGTAGTTGCGGATAGAAGTTTACCATTTTTTTATTCACAAATATTTTTTTTTATTTAATCAGCAATTACATTTTGCAACTCTTCAAAAGTATACAATTTGCTGGCATAATAAAATGCAACAAGATCAATGTGTTCAAGGTTTATGTAACTCAGACGAACAAAAGTTGTTTTGTCGACCACCACCTTGACAGCTGGAACACTGCTCGAAACATTAATAACATCAACATTTTTTGTAATAGCAATAAAGACCTTTGATGATTCTGTTACTGTTTCGTCCCATGTAAGTTTAATTCCTTGTGCAATTTGAGCCTCTTTAGCAGTAGCAACAGATTTCATGATAATTTCAAATACTATTGTCACTTCTCTAGCCATGACTAAGCTTGCTGGCATAAACACAACAGAAGTATCTGATCTACCCTTTCTAGTTGTAAGAAGATACCGCCGTTTCTCATAATTTTCAACTTTCAGTTTTTCTCTGCTATTGTTGTCTGGGGCAAAGCTTGGAACAAGGCTTACAATAAGCGGCCCAGAATTAACAACTTTCCTAAACACTAAGGCGCCTTCATCATCAGTGTATACATAAGGACTAATAAATTCCAACTTTATGTCCCAGTCAATTGTGGGCGGTGGAACAGGTACAGGTGAAACCACCCACTTATTTCCCACATGTATTAAGTTGTAAGGCGCATTATTTACGGGTGGAGTAGGTACAGTAACATCACGTAGCTGACCAAGTTTAGGAATCTGTTTTTCACCGTCTTTCATGTCAACAATTACTTTCCTCTTGTACATGCCAAAGGAATCAAGTTCAAAACCATATATTTCTCCAATTTCTCCTTCCTTTTCAAAATCCTGTACGTCTGCCAAATCTTTCAACTCTGTAACCGGACACGCAACTGGTATGATTGTTCGCTTTGGACCAAGACCACTCATTTTTATAAACAAAAATAAAATTATTTAATTTCCAACAAAACACTAAAATCATGCATAAGAACTGGTTTGTCATCCTGATTAGTTACAGATATACTCAGTGACTCAAAGAAACTAGAACCTAATTTCTTAAACTGTAAATTAGGAAATCTAACAACTACACTTTCACAATAGGGTGCAGTTCCAGTTGGTAAGCATCTCAACAAAGTTGAAGGCTTTCCATTGTGAACATTCTCAGATGTGTTTAGTTCTTTCAAATAAACATTTAGCACTGTGTGTACTGACAAATGAACAGGATATCTTCCAATTATTTTTTCTTTTTTTGGTTTTAGTAGTAGTTGTTGCCTTTCTGGACCTAACCATTTTGTCCAATCTTCATCTGGAAAAGAAATTATATTACCCATAAACCCAAGTAATTTTATAAGACTTAATGATAATGAATACTCACTACCTTTTGGAAAATCTAATGTAACAAGTAAGTTAGCCGGATTTAAAGTTGCTTTAATTTTAAATTCATTTTGTAGCCATTCAGCTAAAGTACAAAAGTCATAATACCCAGCTCGTAAAACATTAACTCTCTTTAAACTAGCAACAACAGATCCATCTATATAATAATCTGTATCATTTGTAACATTAAACCATTTTACTGTGTAAAACATTTCATGGATAGCTACAGCCTTGCTACCATCACGATTATCAATCCCATTAGTTAACCACACTGGTTTGCTTGTGTCAAGATTTGTTAAGGTAATAAACATTTTTATTATCTCATATAAAAAGGATGGAATTTAAATCACCAACCATTACCACTACAAACGCATTTCAATTTAATGTGGATGCCAAATATAATGTTGCACCTACTTATGAACAGAAAATAATTCAACTAAATCAGCTTGACATAGCTGTGTCTGACGCAAGCGTACAAGATCTATTCCAAGTGAAAGTACCCAACCCATTTGACCATTACCTAAACCCTCCAATAACAGATGACTCAACTGCAAGAAAGTGGTCTTCAAGTCCACTACAGATGTTTCAAAACCAACTCAACTTTGCAATACTATGTTCAACTACAGGCTGTGGTGTTTCATTCACAGATCATTTGAATCACTCAAACAAACTGATTAGGTCTGTGTATCATTTCCATGTTTATTACCAGCTTAGACGTATACTGTCAGAACTTCATACACCACTACCAACTGAATCCAGTTTCAACAGGTATAACAACCCTATGGATATGAAAGCGTTTGAACGCATCTGTAATGAATTTAACATCAGTCCCCGGTATGACTTCACACAAAAACTTGATGATCACAAAGGCATGGGTACATTGTATTATGCTATGAGTCACAGACAATACCCTCAAGATTACTACCCTGGGTACACTTCATTCTCATCTAAATCTGAAGTCTGGATAGGATCAATAGAGCAGAAGCAGTCAAACGCATGGACCACATTTATTTTAGATAAATCTGACGGGTTTACTCAAGCAGGAGTCGAGCGCGTCAATGAATCTATCAGAACATATGTCTGGTGTTTACTAGGAGCACAATCACTAACAAAATCAAACATTTTGAATGGAAGTGGCAAATTTGAAGCACAAAAACAGTTTCTCGCAAACTTAGAAGACTCAATCAATTCAACAGTAGATCTCCCATCAAGCATACAGCGCTATCAAGACGTACTCAGATATGCCAGATCAAAAGTTGACTTTGTAGTTGGCATCGGGTTATACATGTTACCATCTGACCTTCAACTCCAAATGGGAACAATAACAAATTATAATAATGAAATCATTGTTGCAGGTGTTGGTCAAAAACTCGGTCTCAATCAATCTGTAAACTTAGGAGGAACAACCACACATGTTCAGTCATTAAAATCATTACAGACGGTAACACCCCCGGCCCCGGCCCCGGCCCCAACACCGACACTCATACAACCAGTACAGTCAACACCAACCCCTGACACACATGAGTCAGAGAGAACTGCATTGGTAATAGGTCTAACAGGATTAGGGGTTTTACTTCTTTATCTGTTTCATTAAATAACCCACCATCAACCCTCCTACTGTAACCAAAAAGACCCACACATGTTCTGCCATAAACCTACTGCCTTTGCTGCTGTAGTAATCAACCAACTGACAACAGTGCCAATTATGCCAGGCAAAGCATCCACTGCTTTCAGAGCCAATTTCTTAAGCAAGTCTGAAATGTGAGACAGTTGTTTCTTTACCCACGTCTGTAAATCTTTTGGGTCTGTTGGAGTCGGGGTTGGTGGGCCCGGGGGTGGTGGTGCACCCCCACTAACCCCAGCACCGGAGACAGCCAACACAACAGTACTAATAATAAATCCAAGAGCAGTAATTAAACTAGCAATTGTAATACCCTGCTCTCTGAAAAGTGTTTTTAATCTCTCAGCCAAAGTAGTGTCTTCGTGAAGTATTTTCTGAATAGTTTCTCTAATCCTGTTGACCTGTGATTTTAGTTTTTGTCTCCCAATACTAATTGTTTCTAACCGTCCTGATCTTTCTATCTGCAAATCATTTAATCTATGCTGTATTCTTTCTTTCATTTCTGTGTCAAGATTTCCATTGTCTGCGGTAGCCAGTTTCTCTTTTTCACGTTCTATGTGTTTATCAAGCTCTCCCAGTTTGGCAAGATTATTAACCATCTCACCTCTTATCGTCTGCAGTGATTTATCCAATCCCATAATCTCCCTCATTGACAAAGGTGGGTCGTTTATTGTTTTCATAGCGTCATTTAATTGCCCTTCAGTAAATGAGGTTTCTTGTATCACTGTGTTTGCTATTTCTGGTAGGCTTGTTACTGGTGCCATTTCAATCTCTTGCCCTGTTGGCAACTTTGTTTGCGTGTCGTGAAGAACACTAACCAGTCTAGGCGCAAGCGGCGTGACAGGAGACCCACCAATACCCAGTTGACGCAAGGCACCAACACCACCTTCATTTTTTATTGTACTTAAAGCCCTAAACCTACTAGGGTCTTTTTTGTTAGTCAATAGTACTTTTCCTTTGTCAACAGTATTTAAATATAAATGACCCTTGCCATCAAGTTCAAACTGATTAGGATCTACGTTGTCTGGGCGGCCACCAACATGATCATAAAATGAGTTCACTTTGGTTTCTAAAAGTTCGTGACGTAAACTGTAAATATTTCTTGTACCAGTCATATCTGCCATATCTGCCATATCTGTTGTATTACCAAAATCATACGTGTCATCCATTTCAAAATCTTCATGATTAAATCCTCCCGCTGCCATTGTTTTATTAATTTATTATTTTTTATTGTGCATAATAAAAATGACACAGTCTTACGGATCAAAGTTAGACCCATACAGAAAACTACGTGAGCCCCTGGGTGTTAAAGGCATTCGTCAATCAATAGTCATCACGAACAATCCTAGTACCATAGACCAGAACCAAACGCTTACAGTAAAGTTTCCAAACCTAGGTCCCAGTGACGTTATTGTTCCTGGCACTGCTCGTCTTGCTTTTAATATTGAACTATCATCAGACGCAGACGTAAACAGAACACTGGTTGACAATCTTGGCAGAGCAATTGTTAGAACTATTAAAGTAAAACTTGAAGGACAGGAAGTGTTTAGTCTTGATGACTCAGATGTGTTCTACTGTTACAAAGATCTTTGGCTCACAAGAGAAGAACGAGAAGACCGTATTTACCAAGGCATACAGTCTGATAATGTTGGTAAACTTCGAATCAATGCTGGAGATAAATCAACGTCAGCAGCCAATGACGTTATTATAGCAGAAACATATGGAACCAGATTTTACATTCCACTTGAGTTTGAAATCCTAACAGCACATTTGCCTTATTATCAAGGAGCACTGAATGACCGTCTAAGTTTTGAACTAACTTTCAATGACTACTCCAAAGTCATTAAATCATCTGCCACAGATGCAACATACAAGATCTCTAACATTTCCTTGGAATATGAAATTGTTACACATACTGAACTAGCCAGACTCATTCAAAATCAGTATCAGTCAAGACTACCAATTTATTATGACAGGGTGATTAGACATAGTTTAATACCCAAAGACAAAAGCGACCCAATGTGGAACATAAACTTGAACACGCCTGCCAGGTCACTGAAAGGTATTCTTATGTTGTTTGTTGAACCGGTGAGTCCATACAAAAGAGATTCAGAAAAATTCTACAATCCTAAGATTACACATTTGTCCTGCACAATTGAAGGCCGTCCTAATCAAGTGTACGCTTCAGGAATGTTACCTTATCAACACTATGATGAAACCACAAAGTATTTTGCAGGAGGAAGGATTAGAGATAAACCTGCAAACATTGCGTGCAAAGATCTACATCTGTATGACGTTAGGATCGGACAATACCTTACAAACAAGTATGCACTGTGGCTAGACCTTCGTAGTACAGATGATGATTACCTTCATGGGTCAGGACGTACTGTCGAGAACGGTAGTGATGGAATAACAATTCAGATACAAAAGAAGGTTGAAACTGCTGCAGCCATAAACATATATTTGTATCTAATTTATGACGCACAACTCAATATACAAGAGTGTAGACTAAGTGGACACATATATTAAAATTATATTGTGTATTAAAATGAACCGGAGCTTAATGACCCTTGACCCACACTGTGGATTGTTTTGTGGCGCCACAGGGTGTGGGAAAACTGAATTTGTTCTTAACCTCTTACAAACAAGATACATACACCATTTTGAAAACATTGTAATATTTTGTCCTACAATCAAACACAACAAAGCTTATCACAATCGTTTATTCATTTGGACTGACAGCAACATATACTTAGTTGACCCTGAGAAAAAACTGAATGACTACCTACAATATTTTTACAAGCAATTTGAAGGACAGCCAACATTGTTCATAGTTGATGACTGTTCTGCAGAGAAAGACATTGTCAAGAAGAGAAACACTCTAGCAGAACTTGCCTTCAGTGGCAGACATGCAAATGTAAGTGTATGGATTCTCACTCAAAAATATAATGCTGTACTGAAAGATTTTCGAGAACAGTTAAAGTTTATCTGTTTGTTTTACTGCAAGGATCGTGACAGCTTTGAAGACTGTCTCAGAGAAAATGATGTCATCCCAAATAAGCATGAACGAGATGATGTAAAAAATAAACTGAAATCAACTAAGCATCTAAAGCTCATTTTAAAGACAGATCAGCCCACAGGGTATGGGTTAGTAAATTGATGTAAATTAATTTATTCTTTTGTTTGTCCAATAAAAATGACAGACGGACAAATCATACAAGTGCTTGATCTCACACACCTTTTCAAAGATGTTATGCACTTTACTGACTTAATAACACCCAAACAGACTTACATAAGCCTTTCAGCACCATCAGAAATATATGTTACATATAGTGTGACTTTGGATTATGTCGATGAGCATCCAGATGTGGAGTGCATGACAGTTGATTTAAAGACACATACTTTTAAAGTTAATGATACCGACTATGGTTGGTTAGGGGAAATTTGTTATAGCATATTTAAACAACTACGTAAACTAAATGTTTATATTGACAGTGTTACAGTTAATAAAGTGGTATTACACAAGGTGAGCCAGCGGTAATATTTTTTCATTTATTATTTTGTCGGACAAATAAAAATGACGGACAATGTTCAAAACCCTGGCTCATCTAGTTTAAGAAACGTGTTTCACACAACAAACTTACCCATATCCAATACTAATAATGTCTATGAATCAATAGAAAACTCTTTTTCTGTCATACAACAAAATCTTCTTACAGGCAGTGTAAAGATTCAGATTGTTGCAAAAATCGAATTCACTAGGGTGGACGGTGAAGTGATTGTATCGTACATATCAACAAGACAACACACTGTTAACACAAGAAGAGAATTGGAGAACGTGTTTAGAGACAGACTATTACCAGACTTCCTCCAGGCGATTGACAGTGCAAGAATGAAGGGGTCTGGTTGGCACGAAGGACATGTACATGAACTGCAACTAAAGCAGTCTAGGTATCATCCTATATTAGGTAAAGCATGGTTGCCACTGCCAACAGAAGTAGTAAACAAAAAGGCTGTCGTCAACATACAGAACAATGACAACTATTGTTTCATGTGGTGTGTGCTTGCTAAACTACACTTTGTAAAGTCAAAACCAGAACGTGTATCTAACTACATCAAATTTGTAAATGAACTTGATTTTAGTGGCATTGAGTTCCCTGCTAAAATAGAGGACATAGACTTGTTTGAAAAACTAAATCCTGGTATATCTGTAAATGTGTATGTGTGGGATAATGAGTCTGTTGATAAGTTACAACCCATTAGAGTATCACCACTTGCTCCAACATATGGTCAGTCAGAAGATAAACATGTTGACATGTTGCTAATCGGCGATGACAATAACTTTCACTACACAATTATCAGGAGTATGTCACGTCTAATTCATAATCATGTATCAAAATATGGTAGGAAACAGGAAGTGTGTAAAAGATGTTTACAAAGATTCTCTTCTATTGCTGTGGCGCACAAACATGTTTTACACTGCAGGTCAGCTGATGACATACAAACTGTACTTAAGTATCCAGATCCTGGTAGTCAAGTATATTTTAAAAACTATGGGAATCAACAAAAGTTGCCGTTTGTAGTGTATGCAGATTTTGAATCATTAGTAGTGCCATATGAAGGTCCTGTTCCAGAATCATTACCAAAGACTATAAAGTTGAGTGACCAAGTGGTGTGTTCTTTTGGATACATTATTGTTAGGTCAGACGGTTTGCATTCAGAGCCTGTTATCTACAGGGGTGAAAATGCAGCATGTCTGTTTTTAACAGAAATGAGACATCTGTACAGTCAGGTAGTACAATATCTCACAACATGTCAGATGCCTTTGGTGATGACAGAAGAAGACAAATTAAAATTTGATACAGCTGAGACGTGTTGGATTTGCGAACAACCTCTGGGGGATGATAAAGTTCGTGACCATGATCACATAACTGGACGTTACAGAGGAGCTGCTCATAACAATTGTAACTTATTATTAAAAACAGATCCCAAGACATATAAGTTACCAATCTTTTTCCACAATCTCAAAGGATATGATTCACACATTATCATGCAGGCTGTAGATGAGTCGTACAAAAACATAAGTTGTATTGCCCAGACAACTGAAAAATACTTAACTTTTAGGTTAGACAAATTAGCATTTTATGACTCCATGCAACATTTGTCTTTAGGGTTGGCTAGTCTGGCAGAAGGACTGACTGAGTATCCAATAACGAGTAAATATTTTGAGCCAGACTTGATTAAGAAAGGTGTGTATCCGTATGAGTACATTGATCACTGGGTTGTGTTTGAAGAAACAAGACTGCCACCAAAAGAGAAATTTTATTCTACACTAACTGGAAAAGGTATTTCTGACTCTGAATACCAACATGCACTTGATGCGTGGGGGAAGTTAGGGTGTCAGACGATTGGTGACTACCATGACCAGTACTTGAAAGCTGACGTTTGTTTGCTAGCAGACGTATTTGAAAGTTACCGTGAAAAGGGTTTGTTACACTACAAGCTTGACCCTGCTTGTTACATAACTAGTCCTGGCATGACATGGGATGCATTTTTGAAATCCAGTAAGATATTTATAGACCTGTTGTCTGATCGTACGATGGGTGAAATGGTGGAACGTGGATTGAGGGGAGGCATTAGTATTGCATCGAACAATTACGCCAGAGCCAACAACAAATATTTGGACGCCCATGGTGACCTTGGCCGGGGGTTTGACCCCTCAAACTCTGGGTCAAGGTCATTCATTACGTACTTGGACGCTAATAATTTGTATGGCTGGGCGATGTGTGAATTATTGCCCTTGAAAAACTTTTGTCTGTATGATTTGTCACAGTATGATGTAACAGAGTCAGGGTTAACTAACAATATTATAAATCTTGATCGAAACGACGCGAAGGGTTGGATCTTTGAAGTCGACCTAGAGTACCCACATCATCTACATGATTACCACAATGATTATCCCTTAGCAGTTGAGAAAATGAGTATGACAGGAAAAAAAGAAGACACCAAACTTGTGCCAAATCTAAATGACAAATTCAATTACGTTTGTCACTACCGCTTGTTGCAGTTTTACATCAGACACGGGTTAGTACTAAAGAAAGTTCACAGAGGAATTCAATTTGATCAGAGTGCTTTCATGAAAGATTATATAATGAAGAACACAACCCTTCGTGCCAGAGACGGCAACACTGCATTTGACAAAGACTTCTTTAAGCTTATGAACAATGCCTGTTTTGGCAAGACTATGGAAAATCCTCATCACAGAAAAGATGTGAGGCTTGTTACAACTGAATCGGGTGCAATTAAACTTACAGGTAAGCCGCAGTACACAGGGTATAAAGAATTTCATTCATCATTGTATGCAGTGTCACTCAAAAAAAAGATAGTTAAACTGGACAAGCCAGTATTCATTGGTATGGCAATTCTTGAGTTGTCAAAACTGTTGATGCTTGAATTTTATTATGATTACTTCAAACCAAAGTATCCTGACTGCCGTCTGCTATACACTGACACTGACTCTATGATCATTGATGTGTGTACTGAAGACTTTTATGAAGACATGAAAACAGAGTTACACATGTATGACACATCTGATTACCCTAAAGACCACCCGCTGTTTAGCACACAAAACAAGAAAGTGCCTGGTAAGTTTAAGGATGAACTAAATGGTGTGCCTATAGTTGAGTATGTTGGACTGAGATCAAAAATGTATTCTATACTGCACCAGAAAGGTAGTCAGTCAAAAGCCAAAGGTATCAAGAAAACAGCGATAAAAAATAAAGACATTCGTCATGAACATTACAAGCAAGTGTTAGATGGTGCATTAATGCCTGATTATCCAAACAAGTCACTGAGATCAAACAAACATAATCTTGAAATAATTCAAACACATAAGAAGTCACTTGCAGTTGGAGACACGAAACGTGTTTTTCACAGTAAGGAAAAAGCTTATGCACCAGGTCATTACAGGCTCAAGTTATCTGAAGACATTTGTGATGAACTGGTTGATGAATTAATTGATGACTTAGTTACTGAAATGAGTAACGGTGTCTGGGGGAATAATCTGTAATTCTTCTCTGACAAATGCCCTCTGGGGTGCAGGGTCATACAGGTAATATATTGTTGCGTCTGCGCCGGGAATTATTTTTTTTATATTGTGTACAGACGTTGACCAGATGGGGTCTGTTGCCCTGCGTCTGTCGTCGTTCTCAGCTTCACCTGGTTGATATAAATATCTCACCTGTTTAGTAAATAAACTTGTGTCTGGAGGTGGGGTTGGTCCTGTTTTTGGCTCTGTAATTGTTTTCAATTTAATAGCATCAGCAGGTTTTGGGTGTCCTTCGTTGTTCATTGCTTTTATCACATGTGGTAATCGCTTAACCCACTCAGTGTTACGGGTGTCATGCATGAGTTCCTTAGAATACTGGTAACTGAAAAGTCTTTCCGATAACTGTTTGTTAAAGTTTTCAACAATTGCCTGTGATCTGTGCACGCCTGGAATACCACGTCTGACCAGTACGCCATGCTTCGCAAATAACTGATTAACTGCGCCCTTAAATTCTGATCCATCATCAACCTGCACTAGTCTGGGGTATCTTAAAGGGCCTCTTTTATAGATACTAGATAAAGCAGTCGCAACAGTGTTAGCAGTTTTGTCAGATATGGGTTCAGCGTCTTTGTACCTTGAAGCAATGTCTACAACAGTTAATGCATATTTGTATCGTTTCTTTCTTATTGTGTCATGCGGAAGAAACAGGAGGTCCATTTGGTGCGTGTCATTAGGTGTTGTGTTCTCAAAATGGGGCCTCGTTATCTTTCTTGGAGCAGGAAGATATATCTGCCAAATTGCCTGTCTCTGTAACCATTGCTTGACTTGATTGAGTGATATATCTCCGCCCACAGCGGCATGTAATTTCTGAATAGCTGTTGCTCCTTTCCAATAGCCTGATGGAGAGTAATATATTTTTGATAGTTTATTTTCGGCTGCCATTTTTTCTAGCAATGAAAACTCCTGTAAAATAAACAAATGTCATTCCCACTAGAACAAAGATTATCTCCCCGTTTCTTTGTTGTGTGCTTGGTTTGTAATAGTCACTTAGTTTCGGTTTCGGGATAGACATGTCATTACCAGTGACTAAAAAATACTCACGGATTGCGTCGTCTGTATTTGAAAACGTATGTTGTGCGTGACCTTCAAGCCTGAGTTTTTCATTGATGAAATCAAGTTTCTCAATTCTATTCTTTTCATATTCCTGCTGGGCTTGTGCGAGTTTTTCAGATGCTTCATTGTGACGTTTCATTTCTTCCGCTGATTCCTCTCTACCCATTTTAGAAAAGAGATAATTAGAGCCACTAAAAGCCAATGCGTTAACAACTGCCCCACCAATCATAATAGCTATCGTCGCCATATTATTTTTATTTACATAGAAACATTTTCTGGAATAATTCCCTGCTTGACAAGAAAATCTTTTGTCGCAATAGACGCTGTGACAACTACAATTAGCTTAGCACTGTCTTCAAAGTCAAGTCTTCTCAAGTCTGCTGATTTCATTTTGAGTAGACTTTTTCCTAGCATAGAATAAGCTACTGCTAATCCACTGATTACGGCAGAGTGATACACAAGGTTCATCATGTTCTTTGTGTCATTCATTTCTTAGGCAAGAAAAATTAAAATAATATTTTTATTTACTGCATATAAAATGGGTCAACGGCTTTGGGTGTTACTGGTAATGTGGCGACTTCTGGTTTTGTTTTTGGAGTGTCTGATTTTTTGGTCACTGTACGAGTCTGTGGTTTGTATTTTTTGTATAATTGATAACCTACGTAACCAAATCCGACAACAAATCCGGCAATTATATATTTTGTTGATTGAGGTTCGGGGTCAGGGTCAGGGCGGGGGTCAGACTTAGTTGTTTGTCTCTCACTTTGATGAGGGTGTGACAGACCTGGCTGTCCTGACGGTAGTGTCACCAATGATGTTATTGACTGTGGGTCAGTTACATGTACCTTTTGCAGTAGTTCTAACTTTCTTTGTTTGTTCAATGCAGCTACTCTCTTTCCAGCCTCAACCCTCCCTGGACTTTTAGCCTTAGTCACAGTTTGAACCTGTGTCAAAACAGGGTCGGGGTTCGGTTGTGGAGTCATCTGGGTTTCGTCCATTTTCTTCTGCAGTAAAATTTATTTTTGAGAAATCAATATGGCTCCCAGTAACTAGTAATGTTACGACAGGAGCAAGGTAATTTCCGAACTTGTAAAACATGACACATGCTAATTTGCCAATTGAACTTGAAACAATAGGATTACTTTCAAGGTCACGTGATAAACTGTCACTATCCACAGGTAGAAAGTGACTCACTGCTTTTGTGTATAGGCATACAAGAGATCGACTCAAATCACGAGTCATTAGTGAGGCAATGTGGTTTTCATATTTAGAATGAAGCTTGATTAGTTCATCAGAGCTTAGAGATTCAATATCCTCTGTCATGTATTGTCTACCCAGATAAGCCTTTGATTTGCCTGAGACAATTACAGACAAAAGCCGCTGTTTTTTGGAGTCTAAGTCTTTGTTCTCTACAGCATTGATATCATTTAATAGAAGGAGTTCGTCTTGGTTCATTTATAATGTAATTAAAAAAAATTAAAAACAAAAAACAAAAATTGTTATCAAGCAAAATCATGTTTCCTAGGAAGTACATTAATAGTACATTTGTACCATTCAGCAAAATGTAGCCAATAGTTTTTGAGTTTACCCCAGACCAATATTGTGTCTCTCTCAGTGGGCTTATAAATGACATGTTTCTCAGATTTCAATTGTAATGTCATGTACAATAACCCTGTCCTTTTAAGCAAACAAACCTGACACAGTATTGGCGATTATTGGCTTTGCAGTAAATTATAAATCACAACCTGGCCAAGTGAGGGCCAAATGAAACACCAAGACAGTAACATAGACAGTAACTTGATAATTTTACCCATAACTTGAGCACCAGAAAAAGGAAGGAATCACCCATGTTCAATAACAAAAATTTCTGAGGGAAGTAATTTTGTAAAAATTTCAGCAAGACAAAAACGTTACTTCCCTTGCTCTATTAAATTATGCTTTAATTCTTGACTAAAGTACATTTTTTGTCAAAATTAAATAACAAATTGTGCAAATAATTACAATAGATAATAGAATAAAAATGTTGTTATTTGATTTTGTTAAAACAATGAGTGATTTGTTTTTTTATAAAACCAAATTAAACATTATTTTGTAATTACTTTTTTGTCACTTTAACACCTGCTTAAATGTTTTTTCAAGTACAAGAACACACTCGCTAACAATGTTTCTTATAGCCATGTTTTTAGGGTATTGACTCAGAAATAATGGTATAAATGGCTTTTTTCTTAAAGCCTGAGGCTAACTAGCGTGGATTGTGTACTTGAGTGATTTGTATGAGGGCTCTCAACTCTCAGCCACAGGTGGGTTTACCCGCATGCGTCACTCCACAAATGCATGACTTGTTGACGACGGGATGTATTAAGCTGACACCTCTCAGCTATAAGCTTGCTGCATTTAAAAAGATATGTCCCTTACCTCAACTGTGACATGTGGTGTGTGGCGTTAAGGGCAGAGATTTACTAGTGTTTGTCAGTTGTCATAAGCGCAGACCTAAACCAGCAAGGGTAAAAGGTATTATGATTACTGTCTTTATGACGGGCCTCTCTCTGTGTGAGGTGGAAAAAGAGAGAGCTATTGTGTGTGTCCGAGGTATTTCCGTGTGTGCGCGTGCGTGTGCGTGTTTGTGTGTGTGCGCGTGTGTACATATGTGTGCGCGCGTGTGTGTGTGTGTGCGCGCGTGTGTGTGTGTGTGTGCGTGCGTGCGTGCGTGCGTGTGCGCCGTACCGGCACTGCAGTACGCAGAAAACCGAGACACCTCACAGAACCTGTTCTACGAGTCTACGTGTCTACGTGTTGGAGCGCTAGAAATTTCACGTTCTTAAAAGTCTGAGAACTTTTTCATGCTCAGATAAAACCGGATCGATTCTTTTAATCCATACATAGTGCTCTAATCCATTCATGGAATTTCAAAAATATCCGGCTGAGCAATGGCGGCTGCTCTGTCATACCGGTTAGTAGTTGGCTGTATGTGTGCCTATTTTGTTTGTGTCTGTGTTAGTGTATATATATGTGTTTGTGTATATGTATATGTGTGTATATGTATGTGTGTGTGTGAGTGTGTGTGTGTGTGTGTTTATGTGTTTGTGTGTGTGTACGTGTATGTTTATTTATGTGTTTGTGTGTGTGTGCGTATGTGTGCGTGCTCTCGTTACCATGTTTATTTAATACCACCCGGTCGATTCCCTCGGCAGAAGTGTCAAAGTTCGTGATTACTTTAAGATATTGAATAAAGTGGTTTCCAAAAACGGACAATTTATCGCTTTCGGCATTCACACTTAACAGTCACTCGTAGCACAGTCTAGCAATTCTAACTATACAAATACATCAAAAACTTGTTTTAACCCATATCATACTGAGGCTAAAAGCTTCAAATTTGTACACTGCCATATGCAAGCTACTTTATAGTACTTACAGATAGAGATATAGACCAATGGCTTTAGTTCAAGGGTGGTGCCAGAATAGCTTGGCACCTAGAACTATTTTAGTCAGTGCATTCAGATTGTGCGTCCTTTTATGCGCAGATAAGTCAATAGCAACAGCAACAGCAACGCGCGCGTACATAGAAACGCCGAGGCTTTTGTCCACTCATGGGCTGATTCAAAAAGCACTAGTGTACCTGTTTGCACTTAGATGTCTGCATAGACTTCTAAAGATATGTTATAAACAGAAATTATACATACGAGTACTGTGTGTACACAGTGAGAGTTATGCGTCTGTTAGTTTCCAATCGAAAATGTTGTGAAACGGAGCTCATGTGAATCTATGAATCTAGACCTCAATGAACAGTGGTAGACAAGATTTAAAAGGCCTGTGATAAAAAGTGTTATCTGTGTCGTTTTACATCAGTGTCACAGTCAATAAAATAGCTTTTGTCATAACAAGCCATTATGTTCGGGCTGTGCCCGACGCTTTGTGTACACAGTGAGAGGGTAGGCTAACTGGTATAGAAAATCGTGTTCCTCGGAAATCGACTCTGACAGTGTATATCACATGAAATGTTATTTTATGTAGATAGTGTGTGATTGTGTATGTGTGTGTGTATGTATGTGTTACCTACCTCTACAAAATCAGATGAGATTTTCTGGTCCCACTATTTAACATGGTCCCATCGATTTTCTGAAAAGTCAGACGAACAACTCTTTTCCAGCACATGTGCAGGAATTGACAAGTTTTGAACACGACCTGAGCAGAGCTGTTTTCAAAGAGGTTTTCAATAAAGCTGCACTGAGCCACCTTTTGTTAATAAGTCGCGGCGACCTGTCCCCCCACTGACTGCACTGAAAAGAGTCAGTTTGTTTTGTCAAGCGTGAACTGGAATATTATGTGTTAAACAGAGCTTGCGAGTTTTTCGGAAATCGACTCTGACAGTATTGAGAGACAATGAGGAGTAATTTTTTAATTATTTGGGGTGTGTAAAAAGTCATTAGTCTATTATAGATTGCACTGTCAGGATTTTGGTTTGATTTGAGAGAAACAACAGTGTGGACGTTAACGACCGTAATTAGTTAATTATTGGGGTTAATTAAGACAATGGGTCTCAGAAATGAACTATTCTCGACTGGAAATGGTCATCATTTTTTTTTAAAAAAACAATGTGTGATTAGGTTTTGTCAGAGACAATAGTTAGAATCCGGGAAAAATGAAAGGTGACGTCACACGAGTGTTTTGTTATCAAAAAACGTAAAAAGATGACGTCGTCAAAAAATCTCTTGTATTGTACTTTCTTATTTCTCTGCGGGCTGCTGCAATTGCCGCCACTGCAGCATCCGAGAACCTCTAGCGGCGCGGGCGTGCCGGACAACCTCCAAGCGTGTAGGCGGAGGCGTACGGGGCACGGATGGAAAAGCCGCTGACGGGGCTGCTTGAGCATCGTGGAAGGGGTAGGAAGCTCCAGAGGAGGGTCCGTCGCAAGCGCGAGGAGGTCCGTGGTCCAGCTCTTGGTCCAGTTGAAGGGGGCCACCAGCAGGAGGACCGCCGAGCATCCCAGAAGCTTCCGCAGTACCTTCGGAACGAGGACTGACGGGGGGTAGGCGTAAGCAATCAGGCCGACCCAAGGAATGGGGAGCGCGTCCACTGCCCAAGCGAGTGGATCCAGGACTGGCGAGACGTAGACCGGGAGCTGGCTGTTTCATCTGGTGGCAAACAGATCCACTAGCGGCGTTTCCCAGTGAGAGCAGAGCAGGCGAAAAATATCCGGGCGTAGGGACCGCTCCGTGTGGAGCAACTGTCCGCGACGAGACAGGGCGCCCGCCATCACGTTGAGGTGGCCAGGGATGTGGCGGGCTCGTAGGGCAATGCCTCGATCCCTGCACCAGAGGAGAAGGTGGTACCGAAGAATGCAAAGGGAGGGCGAGTGAGTGCCACCCTGATTCTGTATGTAAGCCACCACCGTCGAGTTGTCGGAGAGCACGAGGACTTCCTGATTGGCCAAGGTCTCCTGCCAAACGTCGAATGCCAACCCAACTGCCTTCAGCTCCAGCCAGTTGACGTGATTCCCTAACCGCTCCCGAAGCCAACGCCCGAGGCCGAGAGAAATCCGGTAACAGGTGCGCGCCCCAGCCGGCCTGGCTCGCCTCTGTACAGAGAGACCACCGAGGCGGCGGGGAGTGTAGGGCACCCCCGAAGCCAGCCAAGCGAGGTCCGCCCACCTCTCGAGGTGAGGACGAGCCAGAGGCGTGACAGGTACTAGATCCAACAGAGCGCCCGAGGGTCGCCAGTGAAGAAGGAGACGTAGCTGGAGAGGCTGAGCATAAAGTCTGCCCCAAGGGAAGCAGGTCCGCAGCCGCACTGAGGAGGCCCAGGAGTTGAAGCCAGACCCTGGCGGTGAAGGAGGATCCCATCCCCATCGAAGTCGCTAAGTCGACGATCTTCTGTCGCCTGGCCAGAGGCAGGCGGACAAGGTTGAGGTCGGTCAGGAATTCCATCCCCCGATGTAGAAACCGTCGAGAGGGAGAAGAGCGGATTTCCCCAATTGAGCAGGAAACCTAGACGACGCAGAAGGGAAAGCAGGGCATCCCTGTCCGTCTGGAGGGCTGCGGAAACCAAGTTGCGCAGTAGAAGGTCGTCCAAGTAATTGGAGGCCAGGCTCAAGGAGCGCGGACGGAGATAGGCTATCACGGCGTCGAGCAGTCTTGTAAACACCCACGGACTGATGTTGAGGCCGAAAGGAAGGGCGCAGAACTGGTAGACGATCCCCCTAAGTCAAACCGAAGGTACCGGCGAAACGACGGATGAATCGGGACGTGCAGATAGGCGTCTGACAGATCGAGGCTGATCGCAAAGTCCATCGGCTGGAGGGCCGCACGGAGTGTCCTGGCCGTCTCCATGCTGATAAGTCGATACCTCTGTCGCCGCTTTGGTGAGGAGGGTCGCCACTTCCCCGCGCCGAGCGTCCGCCTGTGTACCGTCGAGCGGTTCCCGGGTCCACATGGGTGATCTGCGAAGAGGCGGAGGCGACAGGAACGAAGTTGCAGGCCTGCGGTAACGGTGGAAAGAATCCAGGGGTCGTCCGGGAACAGCGATCTCCAAGATCGCTGAAGAGCGACAGCCGCCCGCCGACGGGAGGCCCGATTACTGAGGCGGGGGCGGAGGCGGGGGCGAGTCAATGAGCCCGACCGCGGCCCGATCTACGGGCACCGCGGGGCCAAGCAGGGCGAGGGGCGGGGCCGGCCTGAGTAGCCTGGAATGGACGGGCCCGACCTCGTGAAGATCCGACTGTAGGAAAGGAGGGCCTGCAAGACCGCTGGGCACGACCCCCGCCGCGCGGGGGGCGCGAAAGCGGGTCGAGGCTGGGTTAGATGCAGGCTTGGGCCACAATCCTTGGAAGATTCCTTAACGGTGTGCCAAGTGTCGCCGAACAGCTGAGGACCACCTAAGGGGGCTTGACGGAGCTGGGTCTTCACTGACAAGGGAAGGTCCGAGCAGAGGCGCAAAGGGTATCCCTCCTCCAGAGGTCGCATATGGCCGCTGCTGCCCTGGCGGTGGCGGAAGAATGGTAGGCGGACCGGTTGGCCGCTATCAGGATGGACTGCACGTCACGAAGCGGGGACTGAGCCTCCCGGTCCCACGTATCATGTAGTTCCAAAACCGAGCACGCCAGCGAGTTCCGCGCTAAGGAGGAGATCCTGTCGAGAGGCCGAGGCCACGAGTTCTGGACGAGCCTGCGGCCGCCCGCCTGTAGTAAGGCCGCCGCATCCACCGCTGGAAAAGGTATGGCGAAGGCTTGGGAGTGTCCAGCGTACCAGGCCTGGCGGAAGCTTAAGGTGATTCCCACCGGCGATCGAGCGGCGGTAAAGTATCCCGTGTCGCCGAAAGCGTCGTTACGCAGCTGGGCGGAGAAGCATCGGTGAGGTCCCGGAAGCCGGCTTGCGGGAGGGACTTGCGGCGCTGGACTTGCCTCTGCGCGTCGACCATGGCCGAAGCCTGTCTCTTCGGAGGAGGCGAAGGCGGACAGACCTCGGGCGGTAGGGACTTGGCGATAAGCCTTGAAGCCTCACCCAGAGCGTGGACCATCTGTGATCCGAGCGAAGGGCCGGCAACGTCTGACGAGGCGGAGGCCGACGCGACAGCGGAAAAGGCGGGAAGGAGAACCAGCCGCCGAGTCCTGCAAGAAGATCGCCGAGGCCGAGTCCGACGGATGAAGGCTGAGGACGTCCGGTTCCAAAACTGATCTTCTCGCGGCAAAGACGAAAGGGGCGAGCGGCTACGAGAGCGCCGCACCGCCGCGCGTGAGGTAGACGCAGCCGCCCGCGACGCACGCAAAGAGGCGCGCCGCGGCGACGGAGGGACCGTGGCAAAGCGACGGTCAACCTCGAAGTCGGGATCCGCACGCGGCAGCCGACGTGAGCGACAAACCGCGATCGGAATACCGAGGAAGTGGCCTGGTCACCCCTGGCCCGCCCGGGAGAACCGGTGCGAGGGGGGGGGGGGGGGGACCGCCAATAGTCTCCCCTAGCCCGCTCAGGAAAGGCGGAGCGGGGAGGGGACAAATACCGGGCACGCGGCCCCCCGTCCGATGTTTCGGACCGTGGAGGACGCGCGATGTCACACCGGGCCCGCCTGGTCGATACGAGGCGGGGTGGGAGGGGGGGGGGGACAGTCTAGGGTCGCGCCAAGCCCGCTCAGGAAAGGCGGAGCGGGGAGGGGACGATTTATGAGCCCGCTGCCCCAGCTCCGAAGCCTCGGAGCGAGGGGGGGGGGGGGGCGAGGTTCCAAGTCACACCGGGCCCGTCCGGTCGATACGAGACGGGGGGGGGGGGGGGGGGGGGGGGGGGGGGACAGTCTACGGTCACGCCAAGCCCGCTCAGGCGAAGCGAAGCGGGGAGGGGACAATTATGTGCACGCGACCCCCGCTCCGACTCCTCGGAGCGTGGGGGGCGAGAGTCAACCACACCCCGGGCCCGCCCAGGCGAGACGGGGCGGGCGGGGGGGGGGGGGGGGGGGGGGGGGAAGAAGAAGCATGCCGTGCCCGTTCGGAAAATACAGAGCGGGGAGGCAGCATTACTAACGGTCTCGAGTCACGTTCCGAAGCCTCGGTGCGTGAGCGAGAGCATTTCTTATCACGTTTACTCTCTTTCTTATGCTTGCGTTCCGTCACCCGTCCCCGCTCCGGAGACCTAGAGCCGGGGGTGGCCGACGAACGCTCATCTCTCCCAGACCGCTCGCCCGAAGCAGAGCGGGGGGTGGGAACCAAAATGGGCTCAAGCCACGCGCTAACGAAGCAGAGCGTGGGGAGCGTGACTCCGAAACTCGCCTACCCTGCTCCGAAGACTCGGAGAGGGGAGGGAGAACCTGCGAGTTAACGGTACGAGAAGGGGACTTACCTGTGGGCCGGAAAGGCCCGATGCGCCGAGGGAAGCACGTCCACCCGTGGAGGATCCCGTGGAGACCGAAGCGGGCGAGGGGACCGGTCACGCCTGAAGAAGTCCCACCTGCGCGAACACCGGTCTTCCGTCCAAGCGGCGCCACCGTCACACGTTACGTCCGAAGCACAGCCCGAACACGGCAAGCCAGAGTCGTGTGCCTCATTCGGCCACTGGAAGTCCCCGCACGGCGGCAAGTCTTCGACACAGAAGAAGCCATAAGGCCCTAAACCAACTACGCCGGCGAAGAAAGTCAACCTTGCACAAAACAGCCGGGCACAAGTCACGTGCGTCGTCGAACCCCAAGGCCAAGCCAAGGGTGAACTCACAAAGTCAGAGCCGGTAAAACCGGTCGGCGCACAGGTCACAATGAGTCCAATGTCAAAGGAAAAACCACGAATGTAGTGAGTCCAGGGCTGAATCGAAGACTCCAATTCAAGCCCACAGTCAAAAACCACTGAAACCCGTAGAACGGAAAAAGGCAAAAACTCGACCGTCCCCGGTCGAGCTATGAGTGAAAACTGACGAGGTCGCCCTGTGCTCGCCGGGATAGGGTAGTAAGGGGAGGCCACCCGGGGTCATAGTGCTTGGATCCCCGGTGTCTCCTCCCCAGTTGTGTGCTACACACAATTTTGCTGAAATCTATAGGCAATAGAGTGTATTCCCAGATAGTAATGCCATCGGTAATGTATTTTGAAAAAACAAATCCCATCTTTAAGGCTAACACACTACCACACGATATAGAGTGACTACGATAGTGGGTGCCAAACATTTCTCATTTATTCTGGCACCATCCTTGAACTATCATGGTCAATCTGTCCCCTGAACTATTATGTTACCTTCAGAGGATGGCTCCCAAATATATGGGAATTTAGACCCTGGGATTGATGTATCAAGAAAAATAATGTACTGAATATACAATAAAATATGGTCATAACACTGAGCCTAACCTTTTGACAAGTCAAACTGGAAACAATATAAATTGTTCTATGATCTCACCACAGATATGTTCCCCTAGCATTAATCCCATTCATGAGATCATAGCGCTTCATGGGCGTCTGCAGCGTGCCTGTGAGACTGATGGCACTGGCGTTATTGACAAGGATGTCGATGCCACCAAACTTTTTCACAGCTTCACTGACAGCGTCAGCCACTTGCTCCTCATTGCGAATGTCTACCACACATGCCAACGCCTTCCCTCCTGCTTCTTCAACTGCACAAGATAAAAGAATGGATGTTTTAGTTTCTAATGTAGCTTCAGCCATTAACTTCACACAGGTGATATTAGCTTCTAAAGTTCTATTTGAGCCTGTGACAAAACATCGTTCACTTAAGAACCGACATTTTTATTCAAGAAAACCACCGTACAACAGAAAATTAGTTCTTTTTGTGATTCCGCTAAAAAGTCATTGTTGTTGGAACACTTACAAGTTACATTTCTCACAGTTTCCTTTTCACCAAAATGGACTAATTTATAGATGATTTTTTATGTGTGACAACAAACATTTTTCTCTACTGAGTGACAGAAAAAAGTTCTTTGGTCATTGTCCTTAGATAACAGAAATACAGATGACTGAAGAACTTTTTTTGTAAAATGTGGTAATCACATGAAAAACTATGTTTTTGTGATTTAAATTGACTGAGTATGTCGACAGTAACAACCAACACTGATTGTTACAGAAAACTTAATTTCAAAAGGAATAAAATTCTTCATACTTCAACCTGTGAGAACAGGTTATACAATTAAATTCTTTGAAAGAGAATAATTTAAAAAGATAAACTGACAATGTGTTCATATTTATCACCATAATTATGCCCACTGACATTTTCTGAAAAGGCCAAATTTGATTATTCATTGCTGGAAATCATCTGTTTCTGCATTCACATTAACTAATTTTACATGCCCACATGCCAGATACATCAAAACTAACCAGTGCCGTAAAATAAGCATATTTTAAAGACATCTCTGTTGGTTGTTACTTTGGACATTTCTGTTGGTTGTTACTTTTGGTACAAATGACCATTTGTCACAGGCTTATTTAGGTGTCATCATCATCATCATCATCAGTCCCTTGCCCGAACTGGGCGTTGGGGGGACTGAAAGGCAGCAGCAACAGACAGTGCTCTCCACTGAGTTCTATTTTGGGCGGTGGCAAGCAAGTCTGGCATCTCGAGTTCGGTCCATTCTTTTATGTTTGCGACCCAACTCTTTCTCTGATGACCTCGCCGACGACTTCCTTCGAGAGTGCCTTGGAGGATAGTCTTGGACAAGGTGTTGTGTCGGGTCACGTGGCCAAACCAAGCAAGCTTGCGCCGTTTCACAGTTGCCAGAAGGGGTTCATGTGGGCCCACCAGGGAAGTGACGATGCTCCGTACATATTTGTTGGTCTTGTGCTCGCGGTACGAGATGCGGAGCAACTTCCTCAGGCACTTGTTCTCAAAGGCCTGGATTTTCTTTTCTGAGTCTGCAAGCAGTGTCCAAGTCTCACAGCCGTAGAGTAGAATAGACACTACGAGGGACTTGTAAAGCCTGTACTTGATGGTGAAGCTGATGGAGTTACTTCGCCATATCCTGTCCAGCCTGGCCATTGCGGATGTTGCTGTACCTATCCTGATACGGATCTCTGCTATGCAACTACCGTCTTTGGACAGGGTGGCTCCCAAGTACTTGAAGCTATTGACCTCTTCTAGCTTCTGGCCGTTCATGTGAATGTTGCTGCTGCTGTCGCTTGTGGTGTTGATCATCACTTTGCTTTTATCCGTACTGATCTCCATGCCATAAGACCCTGCAATACTTGAAAGTTTGTCTGTCAGGTTTTGGAGCTCACTATTGCTGCCTGCCATGAGGTCAATGTCGTCTGCGAATCGAAGATTGCACAGGGATCTGCCACCAATAGAGATTGAAGTATGGTGGTCGTGGAGGGTTTCCTGCATGATCTTCTCCAGGAATATGTTGAAAAGGACAGGAGAGAGCAGGCATCCTTGACGGACACCGATCGTCGTCCTGAAGAACTCGCCTGACTGATTGTTAAGTAGAACTGCGCTGCAGACGTTCTTGTAAAGCGCTTCTATCATTTGGATCAGTCCCTCCTTTATGTTGAACGATCTCATGACTTGCCAGAGTCCGTCGTGCCAGACGCGATCAAATGCTTTCCTGAAATCAATGAAGTTGTGGTAGAGTTCGCGCTGATGCTGCAGATGTTTCTCGATCAGGACGCGGCAGTTGAAAATCTGCTCTACAGTGCTTCTTCCAACTCTGAAGCCAGCCTGTTCTTCTGCCAGCAGTTCCTCGGCGAAAATTTTGAGGCGGTTGAGAATGATTCTAAGCATTACTTTGCTAGGGTGACTTATCAGACTGATAGTTCTGTAGTTCTGGCACTGTTTCAGGTTTCCTTTCTTGGGGAGCGGGATCACTAGAGACTGTGTCCATTCTACTGGCCATTTCTTTTGCTTATTCTTTTATTTAGGTGTATGATGGCATAAAAACCTTAGCACAATAACCTTACTTGCCCTACCTTCCTTGGCGGCTGTGAATATTGTGCCTGGCAGTTTGGGATGAGGTTCAGCTGTCTTGGCAGCAATGACGATGTTTGCGCCATCTCGGGCAAGCTTCAATGCGATGGCCTTGCCAATACCTCTACTTGCACCAGTGATGAATACAGTGCGACCAACCAGTTTTCTACAAATGACCAGTACATGATGAAGAATGACATGGAAGGCACAATCAATTATAAAAACAAATTAAGAAAACAAAGTATGCAAATTGTGTGCTACTACTAGTACTAGCAGGTCTATATCTTTAATGAAAGAACTTAAGTGACACTAGCACTGTAATATGCTCTTAAACTTTTACAGTACACTTTGTTCCCTAAACCATCCTCTGCCTTCATCTTGTTGATACATGTTATTTAACTGTGTACGGAACACATCTAATAGCTCCCATATTCATCATGTGTTAACATACAACAGCCTATTGGACGCACACACATTTGCACAATGCAACTTGCCATTAGTGAATCCCACATTTGTAAAGGTAAGTCATGCCAGTCATGGTTATGTTGATTAGAGGTCTTTTTGTAACAAAAAAGGCTCTCATTTTTTTTGTCTTTTCAGATACGCAGTCTCATCATGTGATACTAACCATTACTGATCATAAAGCTATGAAGCACACTGTGGTACACATGCCTTTCAGTAAGTACACATGTACTTGCCGCCAATTCAAGTGCATGCAGTACCCGTACTCGTCAGCTTCGTTGAGCGCACCTGTCTGAAAAGTGCACAACCTGAAAGCCTTTGCTTCAACACGATAGTTTTGCAAACACTGGCAAAATAAACGACTACATACCCAGTATTGACTGCCATTACAGAAACTGTATACACAAATGGCACAAACTGCACTTGACTACTACAACGCTTCCACACAGTCTTGTTGAACTTTCGACTTTTACCCGGAAGTGGATGGCGTCTGTTTCGGCTAACCTGACGTAAAGTTAATTTTCAACATATTTTGTTAACACTTTTTTTAAAAACAAAATAAACACAATGTTCTTCTCATTTCAAGCATTTTCTATCGTAGGCTTTGTCAGTTGGTATGAAAATCGGTTAGAAACGCACCGTTCGTGAGTATAAAATATAAGGTTTAGTAAACCGACGTAGCCAAGAGCAGGTAACTGGGATCAAAGTCCAGACTTTTACTTTCATGTCTAAAAAAATACAATAACATTTGTGTTTACTGCTGACATTGCTGGACTGCAGTTAATGTGTGGGTAAGATCAACTGTTTTAAGGCGAGAAACGCATTTTGCAGTTACTGACGACGAAAAGACTTCGTGCACCAGAACTGATTTATTTGTATACATCGCTTACATAATAATTATGTTTATTCCTGTCCTTTTTTTGTGTGTGTGCTTTGGCCAAACTAGATCTATAATCATTGGTCGATAATGCACAATTCTCTTCCCTGACAGTGCTTTTACCTATTTTACTTTGTAATTTTCCATATATATAGTTTGCTTGAGCAAAGCTTGCCTCATGTTTTTTTCCAATTAACTTTTGAACAAGACGTATAGAGATTTAAGAATGTACCTTACTCAACCACTGGATCCTCAGGAGCCAAACAGATGTCCTAAAACTATTTAATTTTAATCTCAAACAATCACTACTCTCTCAATGCTAACATAATTTCCACCTCACTGGCACCAAAACCGTACGTATTTTGAAACAAACACTGGCTCATGAGAATCATCATCTGTATTGTCGAGTAAAATAATGACCCAATTACACATTGTCTTAAGTTGACCTTAATTAATTACTAATTACGGTCATTAACATCCACACGGTCGTTTCTCTCAAATCAAACCAAAATCCTGATAGTGCAATATAAACAAATAAATATAATAATGTCATTTTACACACCTCAATAATTAGAAAATTACTCTTCATTGTCTCTCAATACTGACAGAGTCGATTTCTGAAAAACTCACAAGCTCTGTCCCACACATAACATTCCAGTTCACGCATGACAAGACAAACCCTTTTCAATGCATATAGGGTGGGAACATGTTTTCACGGCGCCCATACACATGTCAGAAAATTGTACAGCAGGCAAGTTCAGCTTAGTGCAAAATCTTTTGAATTGGTCATGTGTGAATAGGGCTTCACCAATGTAAAAGGCTTGTACTGAGTAAATAGAGTTACATGAGGCCTGTTTCACAACTTTTCAGTTATTGGAAATGCACATAAATACACACACGCATACACACACACAAACACACACACACACGCACGTACGTACATACTAACATAAACACACATACACAAAACATGCAGAGAGGTTTCAGTTATGGTTAGGTCGTTGTGACTTGATTATACAGTGGAGTCCGCTTAACACGAATTTCTGGGGACATGGAAAATCACTTCGTGTTAACCGTATTTCGTGTTAACCAATATGGCCTCAAAATTGATCACGGCCCTCCCGTCAAGGAAAAAGTGTGTAAGAGATGCGTGCATGAATGAGTACGAGGTTAAAAGTGCACATTATCGTACTAAATATGCTTACCTTACCATCAGCTCGCTAGGAAAACACAAGGAGACATGTACAGCTCACGTATTTAATGTAAACTCCATAGTAAAGTAAAAGCAACACAGGCTAAAGTACATTTTCGCATCGGTAAAAGCAACACGGTCAGTCATTTAAAAAAACGCCATGATCGAAGTCTGTCTTGCGTTAGTGACAGCCCGTGAAGAGAGACAATCGTGGATCTCTTTAATCTTGTTTTTCACTTCAAGCGTAATCGACTTCTGTTTTGGTAGCCACGATCGGTGGAGTGTTGGGTTGTGTTGGTACACAAATGATACATGAATACAGTTCAGAAACTCTAGCCAATGAGAAGACGGATTACAACAACTGAAGGCTGTTCAGCCAATCACAGGCTAGAGTTCGTTCTGATCTGTGTCATGTGTACTACAGCACGAGAGTGACACGTGCAGTGCCCCTTTCATGAATTGGTTTTCGGTGTTTGAGATTGGAATGTGTTCGTGTTAAACAGGTGAATAATAGTGAAATTGCTCTGGTTGGGAACCGAAAACAGCTTCGTGTTAAGCGAAATTTCGTGTTAAGCATTTCGTGTTATCAGTAAAATTTTAATACAGAATAAGAAGGCCGTCGGCCGGGAATGCAAAAACGGTTCGTGTTAACCGGAAATTCGTGTTAAGCGAGTTCGTGTTAACTGGACTCCACTGTACATGAGTGCAGTCAGTATACAGCTCTTTGAATCAGCCCATGCGAGGACAAAAGCCTTTCTCGAGCATAATGGCTTGTTATGATAAAGCCGTCTTGTTGACTGCGTTATTCACTTAAACAGGACTGTGAGTTAAATTTCTGAGCATTACACCACTTTGCATACTCAAACACACACACACACTGACACACACACACACACACACACACACACACACACACACACACACACACACACACACACACACACACACCATCACATGAATACATACATACATATACACACACACAGCCAACAGCTAACCGATATGACAGAGCTGACGTCATAACTGCTCAACCGGATAAAATTGAAGTTTCATGAATACATTAGAGCACTATGTATAGATTATAAGATCTCATCCGGTTTTGTCTGAGCTTGAAAAATATTTCTATCTTTTCAGAACGTGAATTTCTTTTAGCGCTCCAACAGGAAGACTCGTAGAACAGGTTCTGTGAGGTGTCTCGGTTTTCTGCGTACTGTAGTGTGTGTGTAGCGCCGTACACACATAAACACACATACCAACACACACACACACACACACACACACACACACACACACACACACACACACACACACACACACACACTTTCCACACAATGGTAACATAACACACTTTTCTCAACCATGCCGTCCTAATGTTTACCCGGAATGTGTTTACACAACACGGTCAGTGCTAGGCCAAACAAAGTCTTTGTGGCACTCCA
The DNA here is from genome assembly GCA_036245525.1 of Semisulcospira habei. NCBI lineage: Eukaryota > Metazoa > Mollusca > Gastropoda > Semisulcospiridae > Semisulcospira > Semisulcospira habei. Next base: position 117,712,303 of record BTPG01000005.1, read on the forward strand.
CTGTTTTATTATTTAGCAGCTGTCAGCCCTGAATAGACGTCATGTTCTAACTGGTATATTTTAAACTTAAACTTGTGTACACACACACACACCACCCATTACCCCCCCCCCCCCCCCCCCCTCAGACTGGGCGAGCAGGTTTTGTGTGCTGTAGTGCATAGCGTGTTATTGCTTTCAGTTCCCAGCGGGGTGGGACACTATCCCACTGTAATTGTTTCAATTCCAATGCCATGTGTGTGTCAACCGTCACTTTGAAAACATGTTATATCTTGAGCCAAACAGGTTTTGTTAGAGGTAGGTAACACACACACACACTGACACACACGCACACACACGCGCGCGCAAACACACACACACACATACATACTCACACACACACAAACACACACACGCACACATACACATAAACAGACACACATACACATGAACAGACACACATACACACACACATACCGACTCTCTCACTTGTTAATCCCTCTAACGTAGTTCATATGTCTGTGGCAGCAGCATTTCTATGTACCTGTACACAACCCGTTGCTACTGACTTTTATCTTTTATCTATGCATGAAAAAACATAATCAGTATGCACTGAGAAAAAAGCAATTACCTGCTTACATAGATCGATTTAACACAACCAGCACTCTGATCATGAACAGTCTGAGAAGGCTCCTCGGGATACGCTGGCCGGACAAAATCAGCAACGAGGAATTGTGGCAGCGGACAAAGCAGAAGCCTGCAGAAGTGGAGCTTCAACAACGCCGCTGGAGATGGATAGGTCACACACTACGCAAGCCAGCAACCAACACCACAAAGCAAGCCCTAAGATGGAACCCACAGGGAAAAAGGAAGAGAGGTCGGCCACGAAACACCTGGCGACGTGACCTGGAGACAGATGCCAAGAAGATGGGCCACACCTGGGGACAGCTGGAGAGACTCGCCCAGGACAGAGACGGCTGGAGGGACCTTGACGGCGGCCTATGCCCCAGGGGGGGGGGGGGGGGGGGGTGATGGGCGTAAGTAAGTAAGTAAGCACTCTGATCAAGTAGGGACCAAGTGAACTTTTAAACAAACACACACGCGCACTAACACTAACACACATACACACAGACACGCATACACAACTTACTGGTATGACAGTGCTGATGTCATAACATCTCATCCGGTAAATAGTCCCATGCATACATAAAAACAAACCTATCCGAAAAAAAATTAACACTAACTGGCAAGAATTAGTCCGATCCGGTCATGTCTGAGGCTAAAAACGATCTCGGTCTTTCCAAAATGTTATGCATATTTTTAAGAGCAAACAACCCGATGAGTCTTACCCGACCAGACTGGCCGAGCAAGTTTTGTGAGCTCGGTTTCTGTACACTGTATCGTGTTATTGATTTTCAGTGGGGTGGGTCACTGCACATGACACCGCAATCTATTCATATGGCATTTCAAACCCACTGCCAGTGAGTGCCAACTGGCACTTGATAATAAACAACATGCGTTATGTCTTGACTGAAACTGTATTCCTAATACTAATATCACAATGGTGACCCCCGAGGTAAGCTGATAGGTTTTAAACAGGGAGATTGAATAAAAGTGAAGACAACACGCAACACATTTAATTGTTTTTAGTTACTCTTGTCTCAGCTAGTTAGAGTGGTAAGGGTCTCTTTAATCTGTGAAGCATGCCATTCATAAACCCACTGTGAGAGATAATAGCCCTTATAGGACAGACAAGTCTTGTCTTGGGTAAACGTAAAACTTTACTGGCTATATGGCTGAGTGGTGTAAATGTATAAAGTTACTGTTGTATTACTTCCTAGAAAAACATGATTTTGCTTGTTAATAAATTTCAATATTACCTACAGTTTTGTTTTTTGTTTTTAATTTTTTATATTATGATAAAATGAATCAAGACGAATTACTTCTATTGAATGATATCAATGCTGTAGAGAACAAAGACTTAGACTCAAAAAAACAGCGTCTTTTGTCTGTAGTTGTTTCAGGCAAATCAAAAGCATATCTAGGAAAACAATACATGACAGAAGACATAGAATCTCTCACCGCTGACGAGCTAATCAAACTTTATTCAAAATATGAAAACCACATTGCTTCACTAATGACTCGTGATTTAATAATAATAATAATAATACATAGTTTTTATATAGCGCCCTTCCCCACAAACAGCAAACCCGGAGCGCTTTACAGCACATAAAAAATAAAAATTAAAAAGGAGAAAAAATTAGAACGCACTCACTCTTTAAATAAACATCTGCTCGCACCATGTAGGTGCATTCCTAACATGAAACACACATACACACACACACACACACACACACACACGCACACATACACACACACACACACACACACACACACACACACACACACACACACACACAGCCTATCTACATGGGGAAACAACCAACATTTCCAGGCAGCACATCCAGACTAAGCTAATCTTGATATGCTACCTGGAAAAGATGGGTCTTCAAATTTGTTTTGAAGGTCAACAGGGTAGGGGAATAGTGGAAGTGAGTTCCAGACGTGAGGGGCCTGATAACTGAAAGAACGGGCACCAGCAGTTTTTAGGCTGACTCTGGGCTGAACGAGCAGTTTTTGTGAGCTTGAGCGTAGACTTCTACTAGGATTGTGTGATGCAAGGGAAGAAGACAGATATGCAGGAAGCGTATTGTCAGTGTTTGTATGCCAAAGTGGCCAGCTTGTACTCTATTCTCTGTTTGACAGGCAGCCAGTGGGTGTGTCGATCTCTTGTATGTCTATACACAAAAGCAATGAGTCACTTTCTACCTGTAGACACTGATAGTTTATCACACGACCTTGAAAGCAATCCTATTGTTTCAAGTTCAGTTGGCAAATTAGCATGCGTCATGTTTTACAAGTTTGGCAATTACCTTGCACCTGTCGTAACATTGCTTGTTACCGGGAGTCATATTGATTTCTCCAAAATAAATTTTCAAGAAAAAGAAAAGGATGGACCAAATAGACGAGAACAAGACGACCCCACAACAGAACCCTGTTTTGACGCAGGTTCAAACAGTTACTAAACCAAAAAACCCTGGTAGAGTTAAGGCAGGAAAAAGATTAGCCGAATATAACAGACAAAAAATATTACAGCTTCAAGCACAAACAGAAAAGGCTCATGAAACTGACCAGGCGTCAGCACCATCAGGACCAGTGACAATACCAACACCGACAGGACCATCAGGACTGTCAGGACCCTCTTCCCCATCACACCCACAACAAAGTGAGAGACTAACAACTGACCCCAAACCTCAAACAACAAAATATATAGTTGCTGGATTTGTTGCCGGATTTGGTTACGTAGCTTACCAATTATACAAAAAATACAAATCACAGACTCGTACAGTGTCCAAAAAATCAGACACTCCAAAAACAAAACCAGAAGTCGCCACATTACCAGTAGCATCCAAAGCCATTGACCCATTTTTCATGCAATAAATAAATTTTTTATTTTAATTTTATTGCCTAAGAAAATGAGCGACTCAAAGAACTTAATGAACCTTGTGTATCACTCTGCTGTAATTAGTGGACTAGCAGTAGCTTACTCTATGCTGGGAAAAAATCTACTCAAAATGAAATCAGCAGACTTGAGTAGATTAGACTTTGAAGACAGCGCAAAGCTAATTGCAGTTGTTACTGCGTCAATTGCGACGAAAGACTTTATCGTCAAGCAGGGAATTATTCCAGAAAATGTTTCTATGTAAATAAAATAAGTATGGCGACGATAGCTATTATGATTGGTGGTGCCATGGTCAATGCATTGGCTTTCAGTGGATCAAATTATCTCTTTTCAAAAATGGGTAGAGAAGAATCAGCAGAGGAAATGAAGCGCCACAATGAGGCGTCTGAAAAACTTGCTCAAGCGCAACAAGAGTATGAAAAGAATAGAATTGAGAAACTTGATTTCATTAATGAAACACTCAGGCTTGAAGGTCACGCACAACATACGTTTTCAAATACAGAAGACGCAATTCGTGAGTATTTTTTAGTCACTGGTAATGACATGTCTATCCCAAAACTGAAACTAAGTGACTATTACAAACCGAGTACAGAACAAAGAAATGGAGAGATAATTTTTGTTCTAGTGGGAATGACATTTGTATATTTTACTGGACTTTATATTGCTAGAAGAAATGAACGTCAAAAATAAACTATCAAAAATATATTACTCCCCAATTGGATATTGGAAAGGACAAACAGCTATTCAGAAATTACACGCGGCTGTAGGCGGTGATGTAACACTCAATCAAGTCAAACAATGGTTACAGAGACAGGCAATTTGGCAGATATATTTACCTGCACCAAGAAAAATAACAAGACCTCATTTTGAAAACACAACACCAAACGACACGCATCAAATGGATCTCCTGTTCCTACCCCATGACACAATAAGAAAAAAAAGATACAAATACGCACTGACTGTTGTAGACATAGCTTCAAGGTACAAAGACGCTGAACCCATATCTGACAAGACTGCTACCACAGTTGCTACAGCATTATCAAAGATATATAGTCGAGGCCCTTTAAGATACCCCAGACTCGTACAGGTTGATGACGGATCTGAATTTAAGGGTGCTGTTAACCAGTTATTTGCGAAGCACGGCGTACTGGTTAGACGAGGCATTCCAGGCGTTCACAGATCACAGGCAATTGTAGAGAATTTCAATAAACAGTTATCAGAAAGACTTTTTAGTTACCAGTATTCTAAGGAACTCATGCATGACATGCCTAACACGGAGTGGGTAAAGAGATTACCAGCTGTGATAAAAGCAATGAATAATGAAGGACATGTAAAACTTGCTGATGCTATTAAATTGAAATCAATGACAGAGCCAAAAACAACAGCACCACCTCCAGACACAAGTTTATTTACTAAACAGGTAAGATATTTATATCAACCAGGTGAGTCTGAGAACGACGTGAAGCGCAGAGCGACAGACCCCATCTGGTCAACGTCTGTACACAATATAAAAAAAATAATTCCTGGTGCTGATGCAACAATATATTACCTGTATGACCCTGCACCGCAGAGGGCATTTGTCAGAGAAGAATTACAGATTATTCCCCCAGACACCGTTACTCATTTCAGTAACTAACTCGTTGATTAATTCATCAACCAGTTCATCGGCTATTTTCTTCAGATAACTTGAGCCTGTAGTGTCCAGGCGCATAAGCTTTTTCCTTAGTGTGAAACACTTGTTTTGTGTCCCCAACTGCAAGTGACTTCTTATTTGTTTGAATCATTTCAAGATTATGTTTGTTCGATCTCAGTGACTTGTTTGGATAATCAGGCATTAATGCACCATCTAACACTTGCTTGTAATGTTCATGACGAATGTCTTTATTTTTTATTGCTGTTTTTTTTTTATTCCTTTGGCTTTCGACTGACTTCGCTTTTGGTGCAGTATAGAATACATTTTGATCTAAGTCCAACGTACTCAACTATCGGCGCACCATTCAGTTCATCCTTAAACTTTCCAGGCACTTTTTTGTTTTGTGTGCTAAACAGTGGATGATCTTTTGGATAGTCAGATGTGTCGTACATATGTAACTCTGTTTTCATGTCTTCATAAAAGTCTTCAGTAGGCACATCAATGATCATAGAGTAGTGTCAGTGTATAGCAGACGACACTCAGGATATTTTGGTTTGAAGTAATCATAATAAAATTCAAGCATCAACAGTTTTGACAACTCAAGAATTGCCATACCAATGAATACTGGCTTGTCCAGTTTAACAATCTTTTTTTTGAGTGATACAGCATACAATGATGAATGAAACTCTTTATACCCTGTGTACTGTGGCTTACCTGTAAGTTTAATTGCACCCGATTCAGTTGTTACTAGTCTCACATCTTTGCGGTGATGAGGATTTTCCATTGTCTTGCCAAAACAGGAATTGTTCATAAGCTTAAAGAAGTCTTTGTCAAATGCAGTGTTGCCGTCTCTGGCACGCAATGTTGTGTTTTCATTATGTAATCTTTCATGAAAGCACTTTGATCAAATTGAATGCCTCTGTGAACTTTCTTTAGTACTAACCCATGTCTGATGTAAAACTGCAACAAGCGATAATGGCAAACATAATTGAATTTGTCATTCAAATTTGGTACAAGTTTGGTGTCTTCCTTTTTTCCCTGTCATACTCATTTTTTCAACAGCCAATGGATAATCATTATGATTATTGTGTAGATGGTGTGGGTACTCCAGGTCTACTTCAAAGATCCAACCCTTTGCGTCGTTTCAGTCAAGAGTCATAATATAGTCTGTTAACCCTGACTGTGTTACATTATACTGTGACAAATCATGCAGACAAAAGTTTTTCAAGGGCAGTAATTCACACATCGCGTATCCATACAAATTGTTAGCGTCCAAGTAGGTAATGAATGACCTTGACCCAGGGCTTGAGGGGTCAAAGTCAAGGTCGTCCAGATATTTATTATTTGCTCTGGCATAATTGTTCGCTGCAATACTAATTCCTCCCCTCAATCCGCGTTCCACCATTTCACCCATCGTACGATCAGACAACAGGTCTATAGATATCTTGCTGGATTTCAAAAATGCATCCCATGTCATGCCAGGACTAGTTATGTAACATGCTGGGTCAAGACTGTAGTGCGACAAACCCTTTTCACGGTAACTTTCAAATACGTCTGCTAGCAAGCAAACGTCAGCTTTCAAGTACTGGTCATGGTAGTCACCAATCGTCTGACACCCTAATTTACCCCATGCATCAAGAGCATGTTGGTATTCAGAGTCAGAAATACCTTTACCATTAAGTGTTGAATAAAATTTATCTTTTGGAGGTAGTCTCCTTTCCTCAAACACAACCCACTCACTGATGTACTCGTACGGATACACACCTTTCTTAATCAAGTCTGGCTCCAAATATTTACTCGTTATTGGATACTCAGTCAGTCCTTCTGCCAAACTAGCAAGTGCTGAGGGCAAATGTTGCATAGAGTCATAAAATGCTAATTTATCTAACCTAAAAGTCAAGTACTTTTCAGTTGTTTGGGCAATACAATTTATGTTTTTGTAAGACTCATCTACAGCCTGCATGATAATGTGTGAATCATATCCCTTGAGATTGTGAAAAAAGATAGGTAACTTGTATGTCTTAGGATCTGTTTTTAATAACAAGTTACAATTGTTATGTGCAGCACCTCTGTAACGCCCAGTTATGTGATCATGGTCACGAACTTTGTTACCTCCTATAGGTTGTTCACAAATCCAACACATCTCAGCTGTATCAAATTTCAGTTTGTCTTCTTCTGTCATCACCAAAGGCATCTGACTTGTTGTGAGATATTGTACTACCTGACTATACAGATGTCTCATATCTGTTAAAAACAAACATGCTGCATTTTCTCCTCTGTAGATAACAGGTTCTGAATGCTGTCCATCCGACATAACAATAATGTATCCGAAAGAACACACCACTTGGTCACTTAGTTTTATAGTCTTTGGTAATGACTCTGGAACAGGACCTTCATATGGTACAACCAGTGATTCAAAATCAGCATACACTACAAACGGTAGCTTTTGCTGATTTCCATAGTTCTTAAAACACACTTGACTACCAGGATCTGGATACTTAAATACAGTTTGTATGTCATCAGCTGACCTACAATGTAAAACATGTTTATGTGCTACTGCAATAGAAGAAAACCTTTGTAAACATCTTTTACACACTTCCTGTTTCCTACCATATTTTGATACATGATTATGAATTAGACGTGACATACTCCTGATAATTGTGTAGTGAAAGTTATTGTCATCACCAATTAATAACATGTCAACATGTTTATCTTCTGACTGTCCATAGGTTGGAGCAAGTGGTGATACTCTAATGGGTTGTAACTTGTCAACAGAGTCATTATCCCACACAAACACATTTACAGATATACCAGGATTTAACCCCACCCGGGTCTGCCCTGGGGGACTTGGGTGGGGTTAGGTATTTTTTAGTTCCCAGGGTCACCCTGGTCAGCCCCACAGGGTGGGTTTTTCTCTCTATTCTGGGGCATGTGTTTCTGTCTACCCTTTGTCCATTCACCTGTATTTGCCTTTTTAAAACTCTCCCTACTGTCTGCACTGCCTGTAGCTCTTGATATTGGATGTGTGTTGCTAAATGGTCTTAGCTTTATTTAGGCCCCATGTGTTAGGTTTATTTAATGTATTTGACCGGCTGGCGACATACATTCAATTTTTTTTTTTTTTTTTTTTTCACAAGCAGTGCAGGCACGTCCTGAGAAAGCCTTGTTGCTGTCGGGACGTTAAGCAATGTACAATCAATCAATCAATACCAGGATTTAGTTTTTCAAACAAGTCTATGTCTTCTATTTTAACAGGGAAATCAATACCACTGAAGTTGAGTTCATTTACAAATTTAGTGTAGTTACATACACGTTCAGGTTTTGATTTTACGTGTAGTTTAGCAAGCACACACCACATGAAACAATAGGGGTCATTGTTCTGTATATTAACAACAGCCTTTTTGTTTGCAACCTCAGTTGGCAGTGGCAACCATGATTTACCTAATATAGGATGATACCTTGACTGTTTTAATTGTAGTTCATGTACATGACCTTCGTGCCAACCAGACCCCTTCATTTTTGCACTGTGAATTGCTTGGAGAAAGTCAGGTAATAGTCTGTCTCTAAACATGTTCTCTAATTCTCTTCTTGTGTTAACTGTGTGTTGTCTTGTTGATATATACGAGACAATCACTTCACCGTCTACTCTAGTAAATTCTATTTTTGCAACAATCTGAATCTTTACACTGCCTGTAAGAAGATTATCTTGTATGACAGAAAAAGAGTTTTTTGTTGATTCATAAACATTATTAGTATTGGATATAGGCAAGTCTGTTGTGTGAAACACGTTTCTTAAACCTGATGAGCCTGATGGGCTTTGAGCATTGTCCGTCATTTTTATTTGTCCGACAAAATAATAAATAAAAAAATATTACCACTGACACACCATATGTAATACTGTATTAGCTGTAGCTATGATAAACAAATCAACCACTTCCCTGGTGTGTGTCTTGAAGTCTTGTCCTGCAGGTGTAATATCACTTTATTGAATGTAACACTTTCAATATAACAATGTAGTTTTCTTAGTTGATCAAATATGTCTTTACACAGTGCCTCAAACCAGTGCCAGTGGTTATCATCATAAACTTTAAAAGCATTTGTCTTAAGATTGACAGTCTCGTAATCATAACGTGGTAATCCATCAGAATATTCCAAAGTAACATTATATGTCATGTATATCTTCATTGGCACAAGCGGTGGTGTTGTGAGTTTAAAGCTGGGTTCAAACACACGTGATTTTAAGTCATAAAAACACTTAACATCTTTGAAGCACTCTGTGACATCAAACACTTTGGTTTGTCTGTCCGTCATTTTTTTATTGGTCAAACAAAATAATAAATTAATTTACTAACCCATACCCTGTGGGCTGATCTGTCTTTAAAATAAGCTTTAGATGTTTAGTTGATTTCAGTTTATTTTTTACATCATCCCATTCATGCTTATTTGGGATGACATCGTTTTCTCTGAGGCAGTCTTCAAAGCTGTCACGATCCTTACAGTAAAACAAACAGATAAACTTTAACTGTTCACGAAAATCTTTCAATACAGCATTATATTTCTGAGTTAGAATCCATACACTGACGTTTGCATGTCTGCCACTGAAGGCCAGTTCTGCTAATGTGTTTCTTTTCTTGACAATGTCTTTCTCTGCTGAGCAGTTATCAACAATAAACAAAGTTGGCTGTCCTTCAAATTGCTTGTAAAAAGACTGTAGGTAGTCGTTCATTTTTTTCTCAGGGTTAACTAAGTAAATGTTATGATTAGACCAAATGAATAAACGGTTGTGATAAGCTTTGTTGTGTTTGATCGTAGGACAGAATATCACTATGTTTTTGAAATGGTGGATGTATCTTGTTTGTAATAGATCAAGTACAAATTCAGTTTTTCCACACCCTGTGGCACCACAAAACAAACCACAGTGTGGGCCGAGTGTCATCAAGTTCATTTTAATAAACAATATAATTTTAATACAAGTGCCCACTTAGTCTGCACTCTGGTATGTTCAGTTGTGCGTCATATATCAGGTACAAATATATGTTTATGGCTGCAGCAGTTTCAACCTTTTTTTGTATCTGAATTGTAATCCCGTCACTGCCGTTTTTGACAGTACGACCTGACCCATGAAGATAGTCATCGTCCGTACTGCGAAGGTCTAACCAAAGAGCATACTTATTTGTCAGGTATTGACCGATCCTAACATCATACAGATGTAAATCTTTACGCAATGTTTGCAGGTTTATCTCTAATCCTTCCACCCGCAAAATATTTTGTGATCTCATCGTAGTGTTGATAAGGTAACATTCCAGATGCATACACTTGATTAGGGCGACCTTCGATTGTACAGGATAAATGTGTGATTTTTGGATTGTAGAATTTTTCTGAATCTCTTTTGTATGGAGCCGCTGGTTCAACAAACAACATAAGTATACCTTTCAGTGACCTGGCAGGAGTGTTCAAGTTTATGTTCCACATTGGGTCACTCTTGTCTTTATGCATTAAACTATGTCTAATCACCCTGTCATAATAAATTGGAAGTCTTGACTGATACTGATTTTGAATGAGTCTAGCTAAATCAGTGTGTGTGACAATTTCATATTCCAAAGATATGTTAGAGATCTTATATGTTGCATTGAGATCAGATGATTTTATAATTTTGGAGTAGTCATTGAAGGTTAGTTCAAAACTCAGACGGTCATTCAGTGCTCCTTGGTAATAAGGCAAATGCGCTGTCAGGATTTCAAACTCAAGTGGAATGTAAAATCTGGTTCCATATGTTTCTGCTAATATAATGTCCTTGGCCACCCCAGTAGTTACTTTATCTCCAGCGTCGATTCGAAGTTTACCAACATTATCAGACTGTATGCCTTGGTAAATACGATCCTCTCGTTCTTCTCTTGTGAGCCAAAGATCTTTGTAACAGTAAAACACATCAGCATCGTCAAGACTAAACACTTCCTGTCCTTCAAGTTTTACTTTAATAGTTCTAATAATTGCTCTGCCTATATTGTTAACTAGTGTTCTGTTTACATCTGCGTCTGATGATAGTTCAATATTAAATGCTAGGCGTGCAGTGCCAGGAACAATAACGTCACTGGGACCTAAGTTTGGAAACTTGACAGTAAGTGTTTGGTTCTGGTCTATGGTACTTGGATTATTTGTGATGACAATTGATTGTCTAATGCCCTTAACACCAAGAGGCTCACGTAGTTTTCTGTATGGGTCTAACTTTGATCTGTAAGATGATGTCATTTTTATTATGCACAATAAAAAATATTAAATTAATAAAACAATGGCAGCGGGAGGATTTAATCATGAAGATTTTGAAATGGATGACATGAATGTCTCAGATACTAGTATCACAGATATGACTGGAATGACTGGAATGGTAACTAGTAGTATGTATCACGAACTGTTAAAAGACAAAGTAAACTCATTTTATGACAGTGTTGGAGCGCGCCCAGATGTAATAGATTATAATCAGTTTAAATATGAAAAAGGACACTTATTTGTAAATACAGACAGAGGGAAAGTGTATCTAACACATAAAAATAGTCCTGATAAGTTTAGAGCTTTAAGTACAATTAAAACTGATGTACGTGGTGAGGCAGAACTGCAGCGTTACCTTGGTGTTGGTAGTAGTAAAAAGTTACCAACGCTTGCGCCAAGACTTGCTACTATGCTTCATGACACGCAAACAAAGTTGCCAACAGGGCAAGAAATTGAAATGGCACCAGTAACAAGCCTGCCAGAAATAGCAAACACGGTGATACAAGAAACCTCATTTACTGAAGGACAAATAAATGAAGTTATGAAAACAATAGATGACCCACCTTTGACAATGAGGGAAATTATGGGCTTGGATAAATCATTACAGTCAATAAGAGGTGAGATGGTAAATAATGTAGCCAAACTGGGTGAGCTTGATAAACACATAGAACGTGAAAAAGAGAAACTGGCTACCGCAGATAATGGGAATCTTGACACAGAAATGAAAGAAAGAATACAACACAGATTAAATGATTTGCAGATAGAAAGATCAGGAAGGTTAGAAACGATTAGTATTGGAAAGAAAAACTAAAAACACAGGTCAACAGGAAAAGAAAAGGGGAGACTGCCAGTGCTAATATTTTAGGAAGGTTTCAAAGTAAAGTAGATAATAGCACTGTCAGGGGAAAGAAGTGTGCATGATCGACCAGTGATCATAGATCTACTGTGGCCAAAGCACACACACAAAAAAAAAGATAGGAAAGAGAGGGGGCGCTAAAAAAGTGACTGAAAGCAATGCATATGGAAGCCCCCCCCCCCCCCCCCGAAGGGGGGCGTATCACATATCCACTGTTCCAGCCACTCAGTGCATGTAAATTTAAATCTAGGTCCCCCCAAGGGGGGTCCAGATATTTAGCTGGTGTGGACAGCTGTTTCGGTCTTGGCGACCTCTTCAGCACACCATCCCCACCCGGGTCTGCCCTGGGGGACTTGGGTGGGGTTAGGTATTTTTTAGTTCCCAGGGACACCCTGGTCAGCCCCACAGGGTGGGTTTTTCTCTCTATTCTGGGGCATGTGTTTCTGTCTACCCTTTGTCCATTCACCTGTATTTTCCTTTTTAAAACTCTCCCTTTTGTCTGCACTGCCTGTAGCCCTTGATATTGGATGTGTGTTGCTAGCTGGTCTTAGCTTTATTTAGGCCCCATGTGTTAGGTTTATTTAATGTATTTGACCGGCTGGCGACATACATTCAATGTTCTGTTTATTTTTTTATTTTTTTTCACAAGCAGTGCAGGCACGTCCTGAGAAAGCCTTGTTGCTGTCGGGACGTTAAGCAATGTACAATCAATCAATCTCCAGCACACCATCGGCAATACTGGAGGAGGCAGGATTTTCTGCCTACCTGCAAAGACAACCACATTTTACTGTGGTGTCTGCAGGGGCATACATTCCATGCCACCACCTAGAGCCAAATTTCCATGCACCCTAAAAAAGAACCTACCAAAAGGGGGGAAGGGGTTGCAGTCGATATTGTAGTAGTAAATGAAAAGAAAAGAGGAGACTGCCAGTGCTAATATTTTAGGAAGGTTTCAAAGTAAAGTAGATAATAGCACTGTCAGGGGAGAAAAGTGTGCATGATCGACCAGTGATCATAGATCTACTGTGGCCAAAGCACACACACACACAAAAAAAAAAGATAGGAAAGAGAGGGGGTGCTAAAAAGTGACTGAAAGCAATGCATATGGAAGCCCCCCCCCCCCCCCCCGAAGGGGGGCGTATCACATATCCACTGTTCCAGCCACTCAGTGCATGGAAATTTAAATCTAGGTCCCCCCAAGGGGGGTCCAGATATTTAGCCGGTGTGGACAGCTGTTTCGGTCTTGGCGACCTCTTCAGCACACCATCGGCGATACTGGAGGAGGCAGGAATTTCTGCCTACCTGCAAAGATCTATGATCACTGGTCGATCATGCACACTTCTTTCCCCTGACAGTGCTATTATCTACTTTACTTTGAAACCTTCCTAAAATATTAGCACTGGCAGTCTCCCCTTTTCTTTTCATTTACTACTACAATATCGATTGCAACCCCTTCCCCCCTTTTGGTAGGTTCATTTTTAGGGTGCATGGAAATTTGGCTCTAGGTGGTGGCATGGAATGTATGCCCCTGCAGACACCACAGTAAAATGTGGTTGTCTTTGCAGGTAGGCAGAAATTCCTGCCTCCTCCAGTATCGCCGATGGTGTGCTGAAGAGGTCGCCAAGACCGAAACAGCTGTCCACACCGGCTAAATATCTGGACCCCCTTTGGGGGGACCTAGATTTAAATTTCCATGCACTGAGTGGCTGGAACAGTGGATATGTGATACGCCCTCTTTCGGGGGGCTTCCATATGCATTGCTTTCAGTCACTTTTTTAGCGCCCCCCTCTCTTTCCTATCTTTTTTTTTTTTTTGTGCTTTGGCCACAGTAGATCTATGATCACCGGTCGATCATGCACACTTCTCTCCCCTGACAGTGCTATTATCTACCTTACTTTGAAAACAGGTCAACAGGATTAGAGAAACTATTCAGAAAATGCTTCACGAAGACACTACTCTGGCTGAGAGATTGAAAACACTTTTCAGAGAGCAGGGTATCACAATTGCTAGTTTAATTACTGCTCTTGAATTTATTATCAGTACTGTCGTGTTAGCTGTCTCTGGTGGACCCGGGGTTGGTGGTTCTGCACCACCAGGCCCACTGGCTCCCACTGACCCAAAAGATTTACAGTCATGGGTAAAGAAACAACTGTCTCACATATCAGACTTGCTTAAGAAATTGGCTTTGAAAGCAATGGACGCATTGCCAGGTATAATAGGCACTGTTGTTAGTTGGCTTATTAGTACAGCAGCGAAGGTAGTTGGGTTTATGGCAGAACATGTGTGGATCTTTTTGGTTACAGTAGGAGGGTTGATGGTGGGTTATTTAATGAAACAGATAAAGAAGTAATACCCCTAATCCAGTAAGGCCTATTACCAATGCAGTTCTCTCTGACTCATGTGTGCCAGGGGTTGGCGATGGTGTTGGTGTTGGTGTTACTGGCGTTACTGCCTGTATGGGTGCCTGTGCCGGGGGTGTTACCAGAGTTGTCTGTAATGATTTTAATGACTATACATGCGTGGTTGTTGCTCCTAAGTTCACAGATTGATTGAGTCCTAATTTTTGACCAACACCAGCAACAATGATTTCATTATTATAATTTGTTATTGTCCCCATTTGGAGTTGAAGGTCAGATGGTAACATGTATAACCCAATGCCAGCTACAAAGTCAACTTTTGATCTGGCGTATCTGTGTACATCTTGGTAGCGTTGTATGCTTGACGGAAGATCAACCACTGAGTTTATTGCAAGAAACTGTTTTTGTGCTTCAAACTTTCCACTCCCGTTTAAAATGTTTGATTTTGTTAATGATTGTGCTCCTAGTAAACACCAGACATATGTTCTGATAGACTCATTTACGCGCTCGACTCCCGCTTGAGTAAATCTGTCACTCCTGTCTAAGATAAATGTGGTCCAGGCATTAGACTGTTTCTGTTCTATTGAGCCTAACCAGACTTGTGATTTTTATGAGAATGAAGTGTAACCAGGGTAGTAATCTTGTGGGTATTGTCTGTGACTCATAGCATAATACAATGTACCCATACCATTGTGATCATCAAGTTTTTGTGTAAAGTCATACTTAGTACTGATGTTAAATTCATTACAGATCTGTTCAAATGCTTTCATATCCATGGGGTTGTTAAACCTGTTGAAACTGGATTCAGTTGGTAGTGGTGTATGGAGTTCTGACAGAATGTGTCTAAGCTGGTAGTACGTGTGGAAACGATAGACAGACAATCAGTTTGTTTTGGTGATTTAAATGGTCTGTAAAAGAAACACCACAGCCTGTAGTTGAGCTTAGTATGGCAAAGTTAAGTTGGTTTTGAAACATCTGTAGTGGGTTTGAAGACCACTTTCTTGCAGTAGCGTCGTCTGTTATTGGAGGGTTTAGTTAATGGTCAAAGGGATTTGGTACTTTCACTTGAAATAAATCTTGTTCACTTACAGCTATATCAAGCTGATTTAGTTGTATTATTTTCTGTTCATAAGTTGGTGCAACATTATACTTGGCATCCACGTTAAATTGAAATGCGTTTGTAGTGGTAATGGTTGGTGATTTAAATTCCATCCTTCTTTTTTTATGAGATAATAAAAATGTTTATTACCTTAACAAATCTTCACACAAGCAAACCAGTGTGGTTAACTAATGGGATTGATAATCGTGATGGTAGCAAGGCTGTAGCTATCCATGAAATGTTCTACAATGTAAAGTGGTTTAATGTAATAGATGACACAAGTTATTATGTAGATGGATCTATTGTTGCTAGTTTTAAGAAAGTTAATGTTTTACGAGCTGGGTATTATGACTTTTGTACTTTAGCTGAATGGCTACAAAATGAATTTAAAATTAAAGCAACTTTAAATCCGGCTAACTTACTTGTTACATTAGATTTTCCAAAAGATACTGAGTATTCATTAACATTAAGTCTTATAAAATTGCTTGGGTTTTTGGGTAATAATATTTCTTTTCCAGATGAAGATTGGACAAGTCCAGACATGCAACAACTACTAAAACAAAAAAAAGATAAAATAACTGGAAGATGTCCTGTTCATTTGTCAGTACACACAGTACTAAATGTTTATTTAAAAGAATTAAACACGACTGAAAATGTTCACAATGGAAAGCCTTCAACTTTGTTGAGATGCTTACCAACTGGAACTGCACCCTATTGTGAAAGTGTGGTTGCTAGATTTCCTGCGCAGTTTAAGAAATTATGTTCTAGTTTCTTTGAGTCATTGTGTATATCTGTAACTAATCAGGATGACAAACCAGTTGTAATGCATGATTTTAGTGTAGTACTAGAAGTTAAATAATTTTATTTTTGTTTATAAAAATGAGTGCTGGTCCAAAGCCGAGAATCATACCAGTTGCGTGTCCTGTAACAGAGTGAAAAGATTTGGCTGATGTACAGGATTTTGAGAAAAAGGGGGAGGTGGGCGAGGTGTATGGTTTTGAACTTAATTCTTTCGGTATGTACAAGAGAAAAGTAATCGATGACATGAAAGAGGGGGAGGTGGGCGAGGTGTATGGTTTTGAACTTAATTCTTTCGGTATGTACAAGAGAAAAGTAATCGATGACATGAAGGACGGAACAGAGAGACCTATACCTAAACTTGGACAGCTGCATGATGTTACTGTTCCTACTCCACCTGTAAATAATGCGCCCTACAACTTAATACATGTGGGTAATAAGTGGGTAATTTCGCCTGTGCCTGCACCGCCACCGCTTGCACCCACAATTGACTGGGACATAAAGTTGGAATTTATTAGTCCTTATGTATTCACTGATGATGAAGGAGCCTTAGTGTTTAGGAAAGTTGTTAACTCTGGGCCGCCCCCACCAGGGTCTGCCCTGGGGGACTTGGGTGGGGTTAGGTACTTTTTAGTTCCCAGGGTCACCCTGGTCAGCCCCACAGGGTGAGTTTTTCTCTCTATTCTGGGGCATGTGTTTCTGTCTACCCGAGGTCCATTCACCTGTATTTGCCTTTTTAAAACTCTCCCTATTGTCTGCACTGCCTGTAGCTCTTGATATTGGATGTGTGTTGCTAAATGGTCGTAGCTTTATTTAGGCCCCATGTGTTAGGTTTATTTAACGTATTTGACCGGCTGGCGACATACATTCAATGTTCTGTTTAGTTGTTTTTTTCACAAGCAGTGCAGGCACATCCTGAGAAAGCCTTGTTGCTGTCAGGACGTTAAGCAATGTACAATCAATCAACTCTGGGCTGCTGATTGTAAGCCTTGTTCTAAGCTTTGCACAAGACAACAATATCAGAGAAAAACTGAAAGTTGAAAATTATGAGAAACGGAGATATCTTCTTACACATAGGAAGGGCAGGTCTGATGCGAAGGTCGTGTTTGCACCATCAAACTTTCAACCCCACCCGGGTCTGCCCTGGGGGATTTGGGTGGGGTTAGGTATTTTTTAGTTCCCAGGGTCACCCTGGTCAGCCCCACAGGGTGGGTTTTTCTCTCTATTCTGGGGCATGTGTTTCTGTCTACCCTTTGTCCATTCACTTGTATTTGCCTTTTTAAAACTCTCCCTACTGTCTGCACTGCCTGTAGCTCTTGATATTGGATGTGTGTTGCTAAATGGTCTTGGCTTTATTTAGGCCCCATGTCGTAGGTTTATTTAACGTATTTGACCGGCTGGGGACATACATTCAATGTTCTGTTTATTTATTTTTTTTTCACAAGCAGTGCAGGCACGTCCTGAGAAAGCCTTGTTGCTGTTGGGACGTTAAGCAATGTACAATCAATCAATAAAACCATCAAACTTTCCCATAGCTAGAGAAGCGACAATAGTATTTGAAATTATTATGAGATCTGTAACTACTGCGAAAGAGGCAGATATAGCACAGGGAATCAAACTTATGTGGGATGACTCTGTGACAGAATCAACAAAGGTTTTTATTGCCATTAGAAAAAATGTTGATGTTTTTGAGGTTTCAAGCAGTGTTGTTTTTCTAAATTTCATAAAGCTAGAACACATTGATCTTGTTTCATTTTATTACGCCAGCAAATTGTATACTTTTGACGAGTTACAAAATGTAATTGCTGATTAAATAAAAAATATTTGTCAAATAAAAATGATACTTGTATCCACAACTACCGACGACTGAGACTGTGTCGTTGTTTGCGCCTGATCCGCATATGCCAATTACATCAGATAAAACATTACAGGTAGACACATTCAGATTAAATAATATTACAGAAGCAATTAAATATTTGGAAAGTGAAGAGGCGAGGTACTCCCGATGTAAAAGGAGGTATAAGTCAGTATTTAATTCTGTACAAAATACTTCAATGGCTGTTGGTGCAGTTTCAGCTGGATGTTCTGTAGGGGGTATTGTTCTGTTTGCCACGGGAATTGGAAGTTTAATTGGAATTGCAGTTGAGGGTGTTAGCGTTGCTACATGCCTGGCTTGCTTTGGTTTGGAAGCCCTAAACAAGAGGTTTCACACGAAATTACAGAAACATGAAGCATTGAGTACGCTGACTGGTGCAAAGCTGAGCAGTATGAAACTTATTATCAGTAAGGCATTGGACGATAATTTTATTGATGATATTGAATTTAAGAGAGTGCAGGATGATTTGAACAATTATAAGAAACAGAAGTCAGAAATACAGAATAAAATACGTAGTCAATCTCCCGTGAATGTTGAAGAACTAAAGGCTAGTTTTTTAGAGATGGGAAAACAGATTGGAGTTCAGGAAACCACAGAAAAACTGCACAATCTTTTAAACAAATAAAAATCAGATTTGGTAATCATTTATTATTTTTGTCATATGCTTCGCAGAGAGATGACACGTCATTTACACCACTTGTGCCTGATTATTTAACCCCATCAGCACCACCCCCAGAGTACTACTGAAAAAAAAGTTGTTTTTTTTTTGTCCTTGTATCTTGGTCAAATCTGTCTCAGTATCTTGGGACTGGAGTCAAGTTCTTGTAAGAACTTGTAAGAACTTAGGGTAAGTAATTAATAAGTTCTTATGGTAAGTAATTAATAAGTTCTTATGACAACTCACTTAAAGGTTACCTCTGCAGGTTTCTAAAAGTTAGTTGAAACTTGTTAGTAACGTATAAAGTTCTACTTGAGAAAATGATGGTTCTCATGAGCCAGTGTTTGTTTCAAAATACGGTTTTGGCGCCAGTGAGGTGGAAATTATGTTAGCATTGAGAGAGTAGTGAGTGTTTCAGATTAAAATTGAATAGTTTTAGGGCATCTGTTTGGCTCCTGAGGATCCGGTGGTTGAGTAAGGTACATTCTTCTATCTCTCGTATTTTTCAGGACATCACTTAGAACAGAAAGTGATTACCAAACTTGGTCCTAATTTATTTTAGAATTTAGTTAGCTTCACACTCAACGGTTTAGCCACCACCCTCCGGATATCATGGAGATGACCTACTTAAAAGTTGAAATATATACCCTGTTCAGGCCTCGGTGACCACTGACCTGCATCACTAATGCTGAAACTGTGACAATTAAGCTATGTACAGATCAGACGCATTGCAAAACCAAGGCATTTAACATTCACCATGGAGAGCGTGAAATTTACAGAAATAAATATGTGTCAGTGTCTCTGAGTGGAGCACGATCAGGGTATATTTTAGTATGACATGGGGACGTAGCTTAGTGGATAAGACACTGCACTGACAGTCGCAAGATCCTGGGTTCAAATCCCCTGGTGGGCAGGAATGGGATATGGACTTTTTCTCATTCCCATCGAGTCACATTTACGTACTTTACGTACAAACTCAGCTTACGGTTGCCTGTCTCGCCTTCTTGTGCACAGCACGCATAATCATCAAGTGCGCACGTTAAAAATCCCATTATCACTAATCGAAAAGAGAAGGCCCGGTAGGGCCAGTGAAATGGAAACAAATATTTCACATGCACCGAAGTTAATAGCTGGGTGGAGGTTTGCACATAAAGTAGCGCTTAGTAGCAGCAGGCTTTCAAAGCTCCAGCTTCCATCCCTACGGCAGCGCCTTGAGCATCTTTAATTAGATGGATATGTGCGCCTTGGAGACACCGTACCATACCATACCATTTTTTTTTTTTCTTCTTAGCTTGACTTCGCGAACGAAGATTCTGTAGGGCTTGCCCACGTCGTCTGCAGGCATTTTCGTGGCTGCGGAGGCCAATCTGGGACAGGCAGGTTCGACCGCAGTGGCTGCAGGGGAAGGTCTGGTCAGGGTTCTGAGTTACGACAACTCTGTTTTTTCTTCTGAGCCGCTTGTCCTTAAGGTTAGCTCTGCAAGAGTCCTCAAAGGAGACGGCTGCCTCGTGAATGGTGGAGCGCCAGGTGTCTCGGTCCGCAGCAAGCGAAGACCACTGGCTGTTGTCGATTTGGCAGGCACTAAGTGACTTCTTGAGACCGTCTTTGTATCTCTTCTTTGGTGCCCCTCTGTCTCGGTGTCCAGTGGCAAGCTCGCCGAACAGAGTGATCTTGGGTAGGCGATGATCCTCCATCCTGGAGACGTGCCCCGCCCAGCGAAGCTGTGTCCGCAGCAGCAAGGCCTCGATGCTCACAGTTTCCGCCTGTTCAAGGACCTCGACGTTGGTGACATAGTCACTCCAGTGAATGCTGAGGATGGTACGCAGGCAGCGCTGGTGAAAGCGTTCGTGGAGTCGTAGTTGGCTGCGGTAGAGGGCCCAGGACTCGGAACCGTACAGCAGGGTGGTGAGGACGACAGCTCTGTACACGCTGATCTTGGTGCCTTTTTTCAGCTGTTGATTATGCCACACCCGCTTGAATAGTCGCCCGAAAGCACTGTTCGCTTTTGCCAGCCTGTTGTCCAGCTCCTTGTCCAGCTTGGCGTCTGACGTGATCATGCAGCCAAGGTAGGTAAACTGGTGTACAGACTTCAGTTCGGATTCGCCGATGGTGATGTGGGGAGGGTGATGCTCTTCCTTGGGTGCCGGCTGATGAAGGACCTCTGTCTTTTTCAGACTGACCTCAAGTCCAAAGAGCTGGGCGGCATCTGCGAAGCAGGACGTAATGCGCTGCAAGGCTCTCTCTGTGTGTGCAACGAGGGCAGCGTCATCAGCAAAGAGCAGCTCACGAATCAGTTGGTCTAGGGTTTTGGTGTGGGCCTGCAGTCGTCTGAGGTTGAACAGGCTGCCATCGAGACGATACCTGATGTACACCGCATCATCATCGTCGAGGTCCACTGTGGCCTGCTTCAACATCATGCTGAAGAAGATGGTGAAGAGGGTCGGTGCCAGCATGCAGCCTTGCTTCACGCTGTTGCGAATGGCGAATGGTTCTGAGAGGTCACTGTTTAGTCTGACCTGGCCTTGCTGGTCCTCGTGGAGCTGGACGATCATGTTGAGGAACTTTGGGGGACAGCCTAGTCGCTCCAGAATCTGCCACATACCTTGCCTGCTCACAGTGTCAAACGCTTTTGTTAGGTCGACAAACGTCGACAAACGTTACGTACAGCCCTTTGTTCTGCTCGCGGCACTTCTCCTGAAGCTGTCTCAGCACAAAGACCATGTCGGTGGTACTCCTGTTGGCTCTGAAGCCACACTGGCCCTCTGGGAGGTGGTCTTCAGCGATGGCAGGTACCAGCCGATTCAGGAGCAACCTTGCGAGAATTTTCCCGGCAACGGACAGCAGGGTAATTCCACGATAATTAGAGCAGGCAGACTTCTCTCCTTTGTTCTTGTACAGGGTGATGATGACTGCATCACAGAGATCCTTTGGTAGTGTTCCTTTTTCCCAGCAGCAGAGAAAGAGGTCGTGGAGCTTGTTGTGCAGTGCTGGGCCTCCATGTTTCCAGATCTCTGGCGGGATTCCGTCAATGCCTGCTGCTTTGCCACTCTTGAGCTGGTGGATGGCTGTGAGGGTCTCTTCGGCGGTGGGCGGTTCGTCCAATTCAACCTTTAGTGGAAGTTGTGGGATTTGGAGGATGACTGTTTCTTGAACAGTGCGCTCAGCGCCGAAGAGGTCCTGAAAGTATTCCAACCAGCGGTTCAAGATGGAGGTATTATCTGTGAGGAGTGCCTGTCCATCAGCGCTTCGCAGGGGGCTTTGTACCAGGTGCCTAGGGCCATACACTGCTTTCAGTGCTTCGTAGAAGCCCCTGTAGTCACCGTTGTCAGCGCAGAGCTGGGTCCTCTGTGCGAGTCTGGACCACCACTCGTTCTGGAGCTCTCTAAGCTTGAGCTGGAGACTGCTGCAGATGAGGCGGAAGGCAGACTTCTTCACAGGGCAGGAAGGCTGGGCTAGGTGGGCCTGGTGGGCGGCTCTTTTTTTTGCTAGAAGTTCCTGGATCTCTACGTCGTTTTCGTCAAACCAGTCTTTGTTCCTTTTTCTAGCAAAGCCCAAGACTTCCACAGACGATTTTACAATAGCAGTTTTCAGTTGTTCCCAGAGTGTTTCAGGGGAGGAGTCTGCTGGATCAACTGTGTCTTTGAGCATGCGCTGTAAATCGGCCTGAAGGGCAGCTTTCTTGTCGTCACGCTGAAGGCTGGCAACATCAAGCTTTTTCTTGGGGGGGCCCCCTTTCTTGGGTTTCAACTTGAGGCGGAGCCTGAGTTTGCAGCGAACAAGGCAGTGGTCAGTGTGGCACTCTGCACTGGGCATCACTCTGGTGAGGAGGACGTCACTGCGGTCCCTCTGACGCACTAGGACATAGTCGATAAGGTGCCAGTGCTTGGAGCGAGGATGCATCCAGGTGGTCTTTTGACTGTCCTTTTGCTGGAAAGTAGTGTTGGTGATGACAAGTTGCTGCTCTGCACAGAGCTCCAACAATAGGCGACCATTGTCATTGCAGTTCCCAACGCCATGCTTGCCGAGGACTCCTTTCCAGGCTTCAGAGTTCTGGCCCACTCTGGCGTTGAAGTCGCCAAGGATGATGACTTTGTCGTCTGCAGGGGTGCTCTGCAGGAGGCTGCGCAGGTCAGAGTAGAACTTGTCTTTTTCTGCAGGCTCTGCCAGGAGGGTTGGGGAGTACACACTGAGAAGGGTGACGTATTGCTGGTGTCTCAGTGGGAGGCGCATGGACATGATGCGGTCGGAGTGACCCGTTGGTAGGTTTTCCAACTTAGTCGCAATGGGGGTCTTCACCATGAAGCCCACGCCTGAGAGCCGTCTTTCTGATGCAGGCCTGCCTGACCAGTAGAGGGTGTAGCCAGCGCCAAGTTCTTGGAGGCTGCCTTCCTCCGGGAGGCGTACTTCGCTGAGCGCCCCCCACCCGGGTCTGCCCTGGGGGACTTGGGTGGGGTTAGGTATTTTTTAGTTCCCAGGGTCACCCTGGTCAGCCCCACAGGGTGGGTTTTTCTCTCTATTCTGGGGCATGTATTTCTGTCTACCCTTTGTCCATTCACCTGTATTTGCCTTTTTAAAACTCTCCCTACTGTCTGCACTGCCTGTAGCTCTTGATATTGGATGTGTGTTGCTAAATGGTCTTAGCTTTATTTAGGCCCCATGTGTTAGGTTTATTTAATGTATTAGACCGGCTGGCAACATACATTCAATGTTCTGTTGTTTTTTTTTTTTTTTTTCACAAGCAGTGCAGGCACGTCCTGAGAAAGCCTTGTTGCTGTCGGGACGTTAAGCAATGTACAATCAATCAATTCGCTGAGCGCGGCGATGTCGATGTTTAACCTCCGCAATTCATGGGCAATGAGGGCGGAGCGACGTTCAGGGCATCCGCTGTCTGCTGTGTCGAGCATGGTTCGGATGTTCCAGCATGCTACGTTGAGTCCGGTCGTGGTCGTCATGAGAGTGGATCCATTGTTTTTTCTTGTTTTCGGACCGCATGAGAAGATGCCCATTGACCGCGGCTAGCCAGCTGGGGTTACGAGGGGATGAGCTTTGGTTAGGCCACCTTTTCTAGGCCCCTCTCCGTGTGGAGCAAGCAGTGCTGTCCCTAGAGAAGGCTGCTTGGTCGTTCAGGGTGTGCCGAGTGACGTTGTCATCCCCTGGTCAACATCAGGCGACCAATATCCTGAACCGCCTGCATGCATGTTTGAGACTGCGGCTTCCAGTGACATCTTTCACCTGCCGTTTTGCCCCTTGCCCATCGCTACAGGACTTGGAAAGTTCAGTGTCATAGTCCGTGGACGTTTCCTAAAGCCTGCGCGGTGGAGCTTTTTAGTGGAGTGCAGTGTGCGCAGTACTGGCCCCACCCTTTAAACCCTTGGTTCGTTTGCCATGGCCTAGCAAGCTGGGACGGTGGCATCGAGGTCCTCGGGTTGTAGGTTTTATATCAGACTGTCCTTGTCTTAGTCTCTGGCTCAAAAGCCTTCCCCGGAGACACGGGGGCTTTGATGTCAGGGGTTTCCTCCCTTAGCCTTTCCGCAGCCAAGCGGCCAGGCCTGCAAGGCAGCAGGGGACTCGTGGGGGCCAGGGTCGTCTATGTCCCGTGCAGATGTGAACATCTGCCCACTGCCCAGACGGTGACACTTACCAGAGGAGAAAAATCCAACGCCGGAACCCGGTATCGAACCTCGCACCTTTGGCATTGGAGGCAGACGCCTTAACCACTGCGCCACTTCCCCGTCAAAAATTTCCCAAGGGCAGCGGCTAAACCATTGTTATCATGACTACAGGAAACTTAAAATAAATTAGGACCCAGGTTGGTGACCATCTTTTCCTCTTAGAGTTGCCTTGGATATGCGTTCAAAAGTTATTTGCAAAAAACACAAGGCAGGCTTTGCTCAAACAGACTATGCTTAACGGGTCTACGACTATTCATCAAACGACAACTCGGCAAAGAGACAACTCATCGAATTGGCAACTTGTCGACACAGCATTTTTTCGAGAGACAACTTGGTGAATATGACAGTTCATTGATTCATTGAAACATTGACAAATTGGCCAGTCAGACCAGTGCCCATGCAACTCTGGTAGCATGACAATAGACCATGTGCTACAGACCTGCCCCAAGTTCACAACCCTCAGACGGAGACACTGGCCGGAAGAGACAGAGGTGTCCCGCAAGCTCTATGGAGGCCTGGAGGACCTGCGGCGCACGGCAGCATTTATAGAGGAGACCGGGCTGTCCATATAAAAGAGTGTTCGAGGAAGAAGAAGAAGAAACATTGACTGCAGACATCAAGGCCAAGGTCCGTCATTTCACCGATGAAACTGCGCTCTACAGCTCCATACAGATCACTTCAGTTATGGTCAGCCTTCAACAAGATCTGAATACCCTCAAGCAGTGTGAAAAGAGATGGCAGATGGACTTCAGCGTCTCCAAATGCACCATCATGACTGTCACCAAAAGTCTTATGCCGATCATAACCTCATGCACACTGCACCAACAGACCATGGAACATGTAGATAGTGCAAAATACCTTTACGTGGAGTTGACCATCGACCTTCACTGGGGAAGCATGTTCAAACCATCTCTGCAAAAGCCAACCGAACAAGTGCACTTATACCTACAGAAATCTGAAGGGATGCCCACCAAGCATACAGAGTCACTAGCTGCTACAGAGGTCTTGCCTGCCCAGTACTTGCCTGCCCAGTACTTGAGTATGAGTACACCTCCCCAGTATGGGATCCACACCAAATGACCCTCATCAACAGCAGTCCAGCGCCGTACCACCAGACGTATCTGCTGGGACTTCAGGCAAACCAGCAAAGCCTCATCAACTCTGTCAAGGCTGTCCAATGCCGTGCTGCCTGAAGGATCACCAGAGACTTCAGTCTCACATCCAGCGCCACTGCCTACGTTGCCAGCCTCGACCTTGAACCCCTCAGAGAAAAAAAGCCAAGTGTTCAAGGCCGCATTAATGTACACAATCATGAAGTGAATTATGGGCATCATGTGCCCTACTGACCCTCGCGCTGGGACCATATGGCATTGAGGTGCGTCCCCAGGGTGGTGGATAGGGGTCCCTCACGAGAGGGGTGTACCGAATGAAATAAGGTGCCGTGAACCAACATGGTCTAAGGGAAGGTGACCCTGACAGAAAACCCCTGGTCCTCCTAATAAGGGGGTTGGGCATGGGGGTAGCTTCCCCACCCTTCAAATATGGAAATAGCTACAAAAACGCCGACGAAAAGACAAACAGCAATTCCTTTCCTGGAGGAGGAAGGTTCTTCTACCAGAAGATTTATGATGTCCTGTGGTGAAAGCCGGAAGTCTTCGGAAGCCACAGGACCGAGCCGCCTCTCTCTATCCAGGGACACAACCATGGGCACATGGAATGTCAAGACCATGTACCAGAGCGGCAAGGCTGCCCAGATAGCAGCGGAAATGCAAAAGTACAACTTTTCCCTGCTAGGTATCAGTGAAGCCAGATGGACGCAGTCTGGCCAGAAAAGGCTGTTAAGTGGGGAGATGATTCTGTATTTAGGTCATGAAGAGGAGAATGCCCCCCATACAGAAGGAGTAGCATTCATGCTGTCACCAGTGGCACAGAGAGCGCTGATGGGCTGGGAACCTCTTGGGCCAAGAATTATCACAGCAGCCTTTAGAACCAGGAAAAAGATCAAGCTGAAAGTCATCCAGTGTTATGCGCCCACTAATGACAGTGACGAGGAAGAGAAACAAGAGTTCTACGACCGACTCCAGAGTGCTGTGGACAAATGTGCGGAGCGAGACATCAGCATTGTCATGGGCGATTTTAATGCCAAAACAGGGGAGGACAACACCGGATACGAAGAGGTGATGGGGAGACAGGGACTAGGGGAGATGAGTGAGAACGGGGAGAGGTTTGTAGACTTTTGTACTCTAAACAGACTTGTCATTGGAGGCAGGATCTTCCCACACAGAAGAATACACAAACCAACCTGGGTCTCACCTGACCATACTATAGAGAACCAAATAGACCATATCTGCATTAGCAAGAAATTTAGAAGATCCTTTCAAGATGTTCGAGTGAGGAGGGGAGCAGATGTCGCCTCAGACCACCATCTGCTTACCTTAAGAATAAAGCTCAAGTTAAAGAAAAGCTGCACAGAGACAACAAGAAGACAGCGCTATAATGTAGGCCTCCTGAGAGAGACGAGTGAGAGAAAAGTTCAAACTGGTGCTGTCCAAACGGTTTCAAGCGCTACAGGAGCTAGTAAATGAAGAGGAGGCGGTCACCACAGAGCAGCAGTGGAAGGCAGTTAGAGAGGCACTCAACTCAACCTGCAAAGACACTGTAGGGTTCAGGAAACACCATCACAAGGACTGGCTGTCGGCACAGACCTTGAAGAAGATAGAAGTGAGGAAGCAGAAGAAAGCAGCTGTCAACAACAGTCGCATGAGAGCAGCCAAAGGGCACAGGAGGAATACTCGGAAGCCAACCCCGAGGTATAGAGGAGTATCAGGGCAGTCAAGAGGGCCTACACAGACAGCCTGGCAGCAGAGGCAGAAAAGGCAGCAGGCAGCGGCAACATGAAACAGCTCTATGACATTACCAGAAGATTGTTGGGCAAGTATGGCCATACAGAAAGACCAGTAAAAGACAAAGAAGGCAAGCCTATTGCAGACAGAGCAGACCAACTCGACAGATTGGCCGAGTATTTTGAAGAGTTACTGAACAGACCCAGCCCACCCGACCCCCCAGACATCCAGCCAGCAGAGACCGACCTACCCATCAGCTGTGACAGACCCAGCGGGAAGAGATCAGAAGAGCAGTGGCATTTTTGAAGAACGGCAAAGCAGCAGGGCCAGATGGCATCCCAGCAGAGTCTCTGAAAGCAGACCTAGAGACAACAGTAGAGATGCTGTACCCACTGTTTGGAAAGATCTGGGAAGAGGAGGTGATGCCAGCTGACAGGAAGGAGGGGTACCTAATCAAGCTTCCCAAAAAAGGCGACCTCAGCAAGTGTTCCAACTACAGAGGAATCACCTTGCTGTCAGTACCAGGAAAAGTCTTCAACAGGATCATCCTGGAGAGAATGAAGAGCTCTGTTGACCCCCAGCTGAGAGACCAGCAAGCAGGATTCAGGAAAAACTGATCATGTACAAAAAAAAAACTACCAAGTGAGTAGGAAAAGCACTGTCAAGGGAGAGAAGTGTGCATGATAGACCAATGATCATAGATCTACTTTGGTCCAAGCACACACAAAAAAAAGATAGGAAAGAGGGGGCCGCTAAGTAAGAGACTGAAAGCAATGCATATGGACCCCCCCCCCCCCCCCCGAAAGGGGGCGTATCACATATCCACTGTTCCAGCCCCTAGGTGCATGGAAATTTAAATCTAGGTCCCCCAAGTGGGGGTCCAGATATTGAGCCGGTGTGGACAGCTGTTTCGGTCTTGGCGACCTCGTCAGCACACCATCGGCAATACTGGAGGAAGAGAAGGAATTTCTGCTTACCTGCAAAGAAGACCACATTTTACTGTGGTTTCTGCAGGGGCATACATTCCATGCCTCCACCTAGAGCTAAATTTCCATGCACCCTAAGAGAGAACCTACTAAAAAGGGGGAAGGGGTTGCAGTCGAAATTGTAGTAAAAAAACTAGACCGAAAGGGTTGACTGCCAGTGCTTGTAATTTAGAAAAAACTACCAAGTGAGTAGGAAAAGCACTGTCAAGGGAGAGAAGTGTGCATGATAGACCAATGATCATAGATCTACTTTGGTCGAAACACACACAAAAAAAAAAAGATAGGAAAGAGGGGGCCGCTACGTAAGAGACTGAAAGCAATGCATATGGAAGCCCCCCCCCCACCCCCCCCCCCCGAAAGGGGGCGTATCACATATCCACTGTTCCAGCCCCTAGGTGCATGAAAATGTAAATCTAGGTCCCCCAAGTGGGGGTCCAGATATTGAGCCGGTGTGGACAGCTGTTTCGGTCTTGGCGACCTCGTCAGCACACCATCGGCAATACTGGAGGAAGAGAAGGAATTTCTGCTTACCTGCAAAGAAGACCACATTTTACTGTGGTTTCTGCAGGGGCATACATTCCATGCCTCCACCTAGAGCTAAATTTCCATGCACCCTAAGAGAGAACCTACTAAAAAAGGGGGAAGGGGTTGCAGTCGAAATTGTAGTAAAAAAACTAGACCGAAAGGGTTGACTGCCAGTGCTTGTAATTTAGAAAAAACTACCAAGTGAGTAGGAAAAGCACTGTCAAGGGAGAGAAGTGTGCATGATAGACCAATGATCATAGATCTACTTTGGTCCAAGCACACAAAAAAAAAAAAGATAGGAAAGAGGGGGCCGCTAAGTAAGAGACTGAAAGCAATGCATATGGAAGCCCCCCCCCCCCCCGAAAGGGGGCGTATCACATATCCATTGTTCCAGCCCCTAGGTGCATGGAAATTTAAATCTAGGTCCCCCAAGTGGGAGTCCAGATATTGAGCCGGTGTGGACAGCTGTTTCGGTCTTGGCGACCTCGTCAGCACACCATCGGCAATACTGGAGGAAGAGAAGGAATTTCTGCTTACCTGCAAAGAAGACCACAGGTTTCTGCAGGGGCATACATTCCATGCCTCCACCTAGAGCTAAATTTCCATGCACCCTAAGAGAGAACCTACTAAAAAGGGGGAAGGGGTTGCAGTCGAAATTGTAGTAAAAAAACTAGACTGAAAGGGTTGACTGCCAGTGCTTGTAATTTAGAAAAAACTACCAAGTGAGTAGGAAAAGCACTGTCAAGGGAGAGAAGTGTGCATGATAGACCAATGATCATAGATCTACTTTGGTCCAAGCACACAAAAAAAAAAAAGATAGGAAAGAGGGGGCCGCTAAGTAAGAGACTGAAAGCAATGCATATGGAAGCCCCCCCCCCCCCCCCCGAAAGGGGGCGTATCACATATCCACTGTTCCAGCCCCTAGGTGCATGGAAATTTAAATCTAGGTCCCCCAAGTGGGGGTCCAGATATTGAGCCGGTGTGGACAGCTGTTTCGGTCTTGGCGACCTCGTCAGCACACCATCGGCAATACTGGAGGAAGAGAAGGAATTTCTGCTTACCTGCAAAGAAGACCACATTTTACTGTGGTTTCTGCAGGGGCATACATTCCATGCCTCCACCTAGAGCTAAATTTCCATGCACCCTAAGATAGAACCTACTAAAAAGGGGGAAGGGGTTGCAGTCGAAATTGTAGTAAAAAAAACTAGACCGAAAGGGTTGACTGCCAGTGCTTGTAATTTAGAAAAAACTACCAAGTGAGTAGGAAAAGCACTGTCAAGGGAGAGAAGTGTGCATGATAGACCAATGATCATAGATCTACTTTGGTCCAAGCACACAAAAAAAAATCCAGATCGCCACTCTCCGCATCATCGTGGAACAGTCTCTGGAGTGGAGCTCCCCGCCGTATGTCAACTTTGTGGATTACGAGAAAGCATTTGACAGCATGGACCGAGAGACTGTGTGGAAACTCCTACGACACTACGGTGTACCCACAAAGCTCATCCGCCGCCTGATCAAGAGCAGCTACGATGGCATGACATGTCGCGTGATCCACGAAGGGCAGTTCACCAGGGAGCTCCAGGTCAGAACCAGTGTCAGGCAGGGGTGTTTGCTGTCTCTGTTCCTCTTCCTACTGGCCATAGACTGGGTCATGAAGAGGACCACAGAGCACAGACGAAGTGGAATACAGTGGACACTGTGGACACAGCTTGACGACCTCGATTTTGCAGACGACTTGGCTTTACTGTCCCACACTCATCAACAAATGCAGGACAAGACCACGAGGCTTGCTGACATCTCGTCCCAAGTGGGCCTCACCATCCACAAACAGAAAACAAAGACAATGAGGCTGAACGCAACCAGGGAAGAACCAGTCTTGCTTGCTGGCACCCCGTTGAAGGAGGTGGAGTCCTTCACCTATCTCGGGAGCATCATCGACAAAAAAGGCGGCACTGATGCAGATGTCAGAGCACGAATCGGTAAAGCCAGAGCAGCCTTTCTCCAGTTGAAAAAAGTGTGGAGTTCTAGAGAGCTGTCACAACACACCAAAGACCGGATTTTCAACTCAAACGTAAAAACAGTTCTCCTATATGGAGCAGAGACTTGGAGATTGACAAAAACCACAGTCAACAGAGTACAGATCTTCATAAACAGTTGCCTTAGAAGAATTTTGAAAATCCACTGGCCAGAGAAGATCAGCAATGTCAGACTCTGGGAGAGAACAGAGCTGATAACAGCAGAGAATGAAATTGGGTGAAGAAGATGGGGATGGATTGGTCACAGTCTGAGAAAGCCAGCTTCCAGTATCACTAGGCAGGCATTGTCATGGAACCTCCAGGGAAAGAGAAAAAGAGGCAGGCCGAGAAACACCTGGCGTCGAGACCTCCAAGCAGACATCAAGAGACTGGGAACCACCTGGAGTAAAATCGAAGGAGAAGCACAGGACTGGAGGTCTCTCGTCGACGGCCTATACCTGGGGAGGGGTGACAGGCGTAAGTAAGTAAGTAAGTAAGCGCCCTACTGACCTTCTCCACACCTCAACACGATCTTCCCATGGCCACAAAAACAAGCTGCTGATAACTATGTCCACCTCCACTCTTTCTTCTTGTCAGTAATCCATCTCTGGAACTCTCTGCCACCGGAAGCCGCCTCCACAGAATCCTTCCCCACCTCCAAGCACATTGCTGAAGGTTGTGTGGCCAGCGGTTGTCAATATGAGCTTCCGCCAGGACTGGTACGTGGGACACTCCCAGGCCTTCACCGTCCCTCTTCCCTCGGTGGACTTGGCAGCCAGCAACCAGGCGGGCGGTCGCAGGGTGGTCCAGAATGCTTGACCTCACCCACTAGACAGGATCACGTCTTTAGTGCGGAATTCGCTAGCTTGTTCCGGCTTCTTGGAGTTGGCTACACAAGCTGTCCTGCGCTGTTTGGAGGACACATGGGACCTGGAGTCCGCGTCTCCGCTCCGCGACGTCCGATCCATCCTTGTGGCTGCTAACCAGGCTGCCTACCACTCTTCTACTAATGCCATGGCGGCGGCCACCAATTGTGACATCTGACCTCTGGCGTCGGGACACACTCCTGCGACTCTGCTCGGATCTCCCCAAGACTGTGAAGACTCAGCTCCACCAGGCCCCTCTTGAAGGTTCAAAGCTGTTCTGGGACACTTGGCAGACGGTGAAGGAAGCTTCTGAAGATTTGTGGTCCCGGCCTGCCACCGGCACCTCTTCGTCTCACTTTCGCACTTCCCGCACGGCCGTGGGTCGCGCCCTGCGGTCAGCTAGACCCTTTGCTCGTCCCGGGGTCTCCTGTGGTAGAGCCCACCCCCTTCAAGCCCCACAGCAGTCTGTCCCCGCCTCCCGCCCCTCCTGGTTCCGTGGCGCCCGCAAATCGGGGCACGGTAGGGCCCGCTGACTTACCCTCCCCTCTGCCCCAGCCGTCAGTTATTGGGTCTCCAGTCGGCGGGCGGCTGGCCCTCTTCAGCGACCACTGGAGATCTCAGTTCCCAGACGACCCTTGGATCATCTGGACTGTTTCCACAGGCCTGCAGCTTTTGTTCCAGTCCCCTCCGCTGTTACGCAGGTCCCCCCTTTGGACTCAGGCTCCAGAAGACCGGCTCAAGACAGAAGCTCTACGCGGAGAAGTGACGGCCTTGCTCATCAAGGCTGCGACAGAAATAGTCTCCCGACACAACTCGCCACGTTCTACAGCCGACTCTTCATCGTCCCCAAGCCAGGCGGCAAGTGGCGACCAGTCGTCGACCTGTCAGCGCTAAACAAGTTCATTTCGGCGCCGCACTTTCGGATGGAGACAGCCAGGATTCTCCACGCAGCCGTCCAGCCGATGGACTTCGCTATTAGCCTCGATCTATCAGACGCTTATCTACATGTACCGATTCATCCGTCTTCTCGCCGGTATCTACTTTTCGCCTTTGGCGGGATTGTCTACCAGTTCCGAGCCCTCCCCTTCGGCCTCAACATCAGTCCTTGGGTTTTCACGAGGCTCCTCGACGCGGTGATGGCCAGCTTCCGTCAGTGATCCCTGAGTCTGTCCTCCAACTACCTGGACGACTTGCTACTGCGCAACCTGATCGCCACGGCTCTCGAAGAGGAATGAGACGTCCTACTCACTCTCTTGCGCCGCCTCGGGTTTTTAGTCAATCCGGGAAAGTCGGATCTCACCCCTTCGCGCCGCTTCTTGCACTTAGGAATGGAATTCCAGACCGACCTCAACCTGGTCCGTCTGCCGTTGGCTCGGCGGCAGAAGATCGCCGCACTCACTCGTCAGATGGAGTTAGGGTCCTCCTTCACAGTCAGAGTCTGGCTTCAGCTCCTGGGACTGCTCAGCACGGCAGAGGACTTGTTACCCTTTGGCAGGCTCTACTCTCGCCCGTTTCAGCTCCACCTTCTCCTACATTGGCGTCCCTCCACTGGCGTCCTGACGGATCCGGTTCCGGTTACTCTGCTGACCCGCCCCCACCTCCAGAGGTGGGCGGACCTAGCTTGGTGACGGGCATGCCCCTGCACTCCCCTCTGCCCTGTTGGTCCCTCTGCACCGACGCGAGCCTATCGGGCTGGGGCGCGCACCTGTTACCGGACTTTGTCTCGGCCTCAGGCCTTTGGCCTCGGGCCTGCGCGGACAAACACATCAACTGGCATTAGTTGAAGGTGATGTGGTTGGCCCTCACTGCCTGGCAAGAGACACTGTCCAACCAGGAGGTCCTCATACTTTCGGACAACTCGACTGTGGTGGCCTGTATATAGAACCAAGGGGGCACTCACTCGCCCTCCCTGTGCATCCTCCTTTACCATCTCCTGCTTTGGT
This sequence comes from Semisulcospira habei, assembly GCA_036245525.1. Lineage (NCBI taxonomy): Eukaryota > Metazoa > Mollusca > Gastropoda > Semisulcospiridae > Semisulcospira > Semisulcospira habei. Next base: position 117,746,196 of record BTPG01000005.1, read on the forward strand.
GCAGGGACCGGGGCATTACTCTTCGAGCCCGCCACATCCCGGGTCACCTGAACGTGGCCACAGACGCCCTGTCCCGCCGCGGACAGCTTCTCCATACGGAGTGGTCCCTGTGCCCTGACATCTTTCGCCTGATCTGCTCACAATGGGAGATGCCGCTAGGCGACCTGTTTGCCACCAGATGGAACAACCAGCTTCCGCTTTTTTTCTCTCCAGTCCCGGACCCTCTCGCCTGGGTGGTGGACACGTTTTCCATTCCTTGGGACGGGTTGATTGCCCATCAGTTCTGATCCTGCGGAAGCTTCAGGGATGCTCTGCGGTTCTCCTGCTGGTAGCCCCCTTCAGCTGGGCCAAGAGCTGGACCACGGACCTGCTCGCCTTAGCAACGGCCTGCTTGCCTTAGCAACGGGCCCGCCCCTGGAGCTTCCCACCCCTCCATCGATGCTCAAGCAGCCCCGGCAGGCCCTTTTCCACCTGTGCCCGGAGCGCCTCCTACTACACGCCTGGAGGTTGTCCGGCAAACCCTCACCGCTAGAGGTTTCTCGGATGCGGCAATGGCGGCGATTGCGGCAGCCCGCAGGCTGTCTACCAGGAAGGTCTATTAAGGCAAATGGAGGGTCTTCCAGTCGTGGTGTGCCGCTCAGCGGCTCCCCCCCCCCCTCCCCACCACGAATTTAACTACCCCCCAACTGGCGGAATTCTTCCTCTGGCTCTTCAACGACCAAGGCTTAGCACCTATTACCGTCAAGGGTTACCGTGCCATGATCGCAGACACTTACCGCCACCTGGGCCTCCCGGATTCGGGCGCATGCAAAGACCTTTCAGACCTTTTGGCTCATTTTAAACTCCGGCGTCCAGTCTCCCGTTCTCTCATACCTCGGTGGGACCTCGCCTGGGTGCTGACGTGGCTAAATTCGGACCGCTTCGAACCACTGCACCTGGCACGGTTCTCCAACTTGACCCGGAAAACGTATTTTCTCCTGGCCCTCGCCACGGCGTCCCGTGTGAGCGAGCTTCATGTGCTCTCGGTTCGCCCCGCGTGTCTGCAGTTTTGAGCCGACGGCTCAGCGCAGCTACTCAGCGACCCGTCCTTTTTGGCCAAGAACCGGCCTCCCTCGGCTGTGCCCCAGATGCTGACTAAACATCCGCTCAGAGGGACGGACCTATCCCGCGGGTCGCGTCAACAGGACCCGGTCCAGGCACTGAAGATCTACCTGCGTCGCTCAAAGCCGTGCCATCTAGGGCATACCCGCCTCTTCCAACCACTTTCACCAGGCAGGCCGGATATCTCGGCCCAGACAGTTTCATCCTGGCTACAGTAGGTGATTCGTTCGACCTACCAAGACCTCTCCCCGGACAGGGATAGACGGTTACAGATCCAGGCGCATGAAGTCCGAGCAGTGGCCACCAGCGCGGCCTTTGACCGCAACTGCTCGGTTAAGGACATTGTGACGGCGGTAGGCCCGCTTCTACCTCCGCGACCTATCCGGCCAGCGTGACTCCCTGGCCATGTTGGGTGACATCTCCGCGGCCCAGCACTCCCTCCGCGCGCCCCAGGCGCCATAGGTACCTCTTAACTGAAATCGTCGGGAGTGCTCCTTTGCGGGCCGGCGGAGGGTTTTTGAGTACAGGGGGTTGGGTGTCATCACCCTCCTCCTCTTCGCTCTTCTTCCATATAGTAAAGCCATCGGTAATGTATTTTGAAAAAAAAAAATTTGGTTTCTAAAATGTATTTTTGGGAAAAATACTTACCGATGGCATTACTCGAATGGCCCTCCCTCCTGCCCCACTTGCCTCTTTGGCTAAGTGTGAAACTGGCGGGCTTTCGCCCTACACTTGACCGGATAGGGTGGTAAGGGGAGGCCACCCGGAGCTCCTATGCATGGATCCCCGGTGTCTCCTCCCCAGTTGTGTAGGGGACACAACTTTGGGCTGAAATCGTTAGGCTATAGAGTGTATTCCATATAGTAATGCTATCGGTAAGTATTTTTCAAAAAAATACATTTTAAAAAAGAACAAAAAAATTAATACTGAAAGCATTATATTAATTTTTAGAATGGAGTGGAGTCATTGTCAAATTACTTGATACAAAGGTGGCGTATGCTGAACTGGATTCTCCTGTGTCTAAATGAACCATAACTAGAGCTGTGTGTAGTGTTTCGTAACCATCTGTTACAGAAGTGTATTTTTTAACTGTTACAGCGGTAGTGAGCCTTCAAACTTGTCCCATTATGTAAAACACAAAAAAAAAACACAAGAAGTCCCATGATAAATCATACATACCAAATTTATTTTGAATAGATGAGGCGAATAGTTGAACGGTTGTCGCTTTGGATTTTTTCAATGAGTTGTGTCTATGACTTGTAACTCATTGAGTAGTCATGACACTGACTGTTCATTTGATGAATTCAACAAGTTGTCAAACACCCACTGGTACAAATTCAATTAAATTTTTATCTTGAGGAATAATAATGGTAAATATGGAGAAGTAGATATTCTAACACATTTTAGGTCACATCTTGTGAACAGCTGTTTCTTTTCTTTTTCTTTTTACAAATTTGCAATTTTATATAGGACATGCAGTCACACCATGGCAGGCTTTTATCGCTAGAATTCACAAATACAAATGAGTTATCAATGTTAAGACCTTTCTGCCCTTTTTTTCCACAATGCATCTGAGTAGGCACATATACCAGAATGTTGTTGTTGTTGCTGCCTTTTGAGCGTAACAGAAGGAACTCTCCTTTTTAGACAGGTGAAGAAGAACAGAAAAGGCTTGCATTTTACAACATTCAGACTGCATAATTTAAGTTAGCCATTCTGTCCAGCATTATTGTAAGACATACTGAGGACATTTATAAGGAGATATTTTACTGCCTTAACCCATTCAGCCCTGACGCACCACAGCAGGAGATGGGTCGACCATGATAATTCAAGGGTAGTGCCAGATTAGCTTGGCGCCTGTTGGCTAATCTGGCACTACCCTTGAATTATCATGGCCGATCTATCTCCTGCAACAAGTGCATAGTCGTTAGATGACACCTTCAAAATTTGGGAAATACCTGCATCGGGCTGAATGAGTTAAGTAGGTTGTTTTAACATTTGATGACATTTTCAACTCCACCCATATTTGAAATTATTTTTGGGGATAATGCAACAAAAATTAAATGAAAAATACAATAATCATGAAACTTCTGCAAGTATACATTTTTTTCTTTTGTTTTCAGCAAATATAAATGATGGCGTCTTCATCAAGAAATGCCAACAATCGTGTGTTTGTGGTGGGTGTGGGCATGACCAAGTTTGAGCGGCCAAACACCAAGAAATGGGACTATCCAGACATGGCCAGGGAGGCTGGTGTGAATTGTGTACACTTGTAGCTGTGCAGTTGCATTCAAATTTCCCAAATAAAATCGATCATATTTTAAGGGTGGTGCCAGAATATTTTCATTAACGCCTTGCAGGCACCAAGCTATTCCATCACCACCCTTGACTATTGACTATGATATAGATTTTGCTGAAGCGTATAAGTATGTGTCAGGGCTAACAGCCCCTGTAGGCCAAATTGAAAGAAGTTTTATTATTGAACAGAAAATGCTTCACATGTTAATAGTCACCAGTAATATGGGTTCTTAATGTTTGGCCTGCCTTAATTAAGACTTTTGTACCATTTTTTTCACAAACAGTGCGTCTAGACACAGGTATTTAGCGGTGGTGTCATTACTGCTCGTTCACACATGAAACTCTTGCCTGTACAATGTTACTTTATCACAATTTCTTGTATTTCAGGCCAGGCAGCCTTGTCAGATGCTGGTATCCCATATGCGGCCATAAAAGCAGCAGTAGCTAGCTATTGTTACGGCGAGCCCACCAGTGGCCAGAGGGCAGTTTATGAGCTGGGTCTGACAGGCATACCTGTCTTCAACATCAATAACAACTGCTCATCAGGGTCAACAGCCCTCATGCTTGCCAGGCGTCTGGTGCAGAGTGGGATGGAAGATTGTGTCATGGCTATAGGTAAGGTACTGCATGGTACTGTTTACGGTACTGATGGCTGCTTGTGCAAAAGGGTCAAATGATGACTTTCTCCCTACTACATGATACAAACAATGTACAAATCCTCAGGCTGACATATAACATATGTTTTAACTCATTCACCGCATCAAGATATAAATCGACCATGATAGTTCAAGGGTGGTGCCAGAATAGCTTGGCGCCTATGGGCACCAAGCTATTCTGGCACCACCCTTGAACTATCTCTAGAATTGTAATACAGTCCTTCTGGGCAACCGGAAAATTTGGGGTTGTTTCCTCAAAACACATTACCGAATGATAGGAAACGTTACCTAGCTAGCCTAATTTTAGCCAAATTTTGGTTGTGTCCGTATATGGAAGTGTTGGCAGGTGAGGGGCGCCATAGTCCAGGCAGTAACCCGAGCAACCTCCCTTCTGCCCCATCCGGGTACGAGCTCACCCGATATTCACCAGTTAGTTTCTTAGCTAGCTAGTAGACGGTTGTGTTCGTACATCGCTCTTCGGATCTTACTGTGTGGATGTCACCGATCGTCTTGACTTTACTTGACATGTTCTTGCATCGTTTTGGGACTTCACTGCGTGAGTTGTGCTAGCTTGGAGTTCACTTGGATTGTGCTAGCTTGGAGCTCACTTGGATTGTGCCTTGTGCTGTTTCGAACTTGGGTCTGTGCGGCGTGACTTGGACTTAGCGTGCCTGTGGACGGCCTTGACTGGGGTGGTGACTGTGAGTCCCGTGGCACCTCAGGACGTCGCTTCGACCAGCGTGGGTTTGCTTCTCGCACCGTTATGGCCAGGTAAAACCTTGGTTACTGCCCTCGACCGGCACTCAAGGGAAGGGAAGAACGTTGGGCATCGGCACGCTCTGTGCACTTGATTGAGTTCATTCTCACCCTCGCGCGCATAATTATTGGTGCGCGGCCTCGGAAGCCACACTCGCTCGTTCTTCATTATGGCCTCTGTGTTGCAGTTACCAGGTTCGTACCTGCACGCGATGTGGCGATTTTCAGTGACCCTGTGACGAGCATGCGGTCTACCTGCCCTGTTCTGGCTGTGAGTCAAAGCATCCCTGTGCTGTATGCGCCCCCTGGCTGGAAGAGAGATGGTTCTAGCTGTGGGGATTCTACCGCCGTGAACGCCCGACACCTACCCGAGAGCGGCCATCAGTTCACGCTTAGAGTATCATGGATGGGCCCAGTAAAGTTCCCATGACTGTGATGAATCAAATAAGTAGAATGACTAATGCACAGAATACCACGGATGGGGCTATTAAGTTACCCATGTCCTTGACGAATTCGGCCAGTACAACTACTACCGCGCAGAATACCATGGATGGGGCTCTTAAGTCACCCATGACCGTGACGAATCGGACTAATCCTACTACTTCCGGGCAGACATCAGCACACGCTCTTACGATGATCTTAGCACCGGACCAGACGGCGGAACACAGACTTGACAGGAAGAAGGTGTCACGCTCGGTGCTTCGGGAAGAGAGACACGAGGCGCACTCGCGACAGGATCCCGTCCCTAGAGACGAACGCTCGGCTTCTCGATCGCAGGTCAGTGTTGAGCTTCCACGGCCAGACAAGCTCCCTACACAGATAGACAGGCACAAGCCTGCTGCATCCAGGGACCACGAGCACCACAGGACTGCTGCACGTTCCATGTCACGATCCCAGGTCAGTGATGATGGGCCACGACCACATGCCTCGATCATGGAGACGAGAGCACGCTCCAGACACAGTGCTGAGAGGCGAGAGACGACCCCACGATGGGACCCTGACCCCCGCCCTTGGCCACGCTCGGACAGTTCGCCTGACTCCAGAAGCACTTGATCGCTACACAGAGACAAGAGACATGAGGGGAGCATACGACGACGTACCATTACCAATGGGACGCTAAGCGATGGGAAGGCTGGCTCGACTACGACTCCTCGTCGCCGTTCAAGTTCACAGGACCGGCCGCCAAGACTGCGCTCTTCCTCCTGGACTTCGCGGGACAGCCGTCACCCTAGGTCTTCGTCATGGAAGATGGGAGACAAGGTACAATCTACTCCCATGGCACGTGCTGTAACGACGAGATGCAGTACGCACCAAGACGCCCGTTCGAGACCTCCCCGTTCTCCACGTCGCAGCCGTTCCCCTGGGGACCGCCGGTCTGCCCCTCGCAATTCGGCCTCTTCACACAGGACCCCGCAGGATTCCCCGACACTTCTCCGCTTGCGGCGTCGCCACAGCGGAAGACGAACCCCTTCCAGCGCTGCTTCCTCTTCTCGTCGGGCTGCAGCCGCGCTTGGCTCCAGAGGACTTTGTTTCGGCGTTGCTTGGCGATGACGGCGCCTCCCCTTCACGATGCTCGCAGTCCTGAGATGAGATGGATTCGCCGCCAGCTACGCTGAGCCATAGGATGGAGACTCTTTGGGCCTTGGAAGAAGCTGCTCGCCTCATCGTGTCGTGTCTTCCCGCGGAAGACTGCCCAACTTCTCCCCCTGCCAAGAAGAGAGCTTCGGCCTTCGTGGACTCCGAGCGCCAGGCCAAGCGCTTCAAGTCTCTTCCTCAACCGCCCGGTTTCTGGGACCTACATGATGCCCTCTCCACTCACCTGCTTCAGGGCGCCTTGGGAGACACCGGCTTCTTCGCTGACACCAGGTGGCCGGCGGACCTGTTTATGGCCTTCTGTCAGAGGTGGTACGCAGGACATTCGCAGAGCTTCGCCTGCCCACTCATGGCGGTGGACCCTCTGGGGCTGTCCTGTGCTGGTTCTCTTCGACGACATGTCTCCACTCCTGGACTTACACAGACTGCTTCCCTCATCCACAATTCCCTGGCCTCTGCGGAGTTCCTGGACCTGGTGATGCAGGTCATCATCCGTCGCGTTGAGGAGGCCTGGAATCCTACCATCTCTTCGCTTTTGGCCGACATCCTCGCCTTGGCAGTTTCCGGCAACCAGGCCGCTTACCACACCGCTGTCAACGCCATGGCTGCGGCTGCAAACTGCGATCTGATGCGCTGAGATACCGTCCTGCATGCTTGCTTGTTGCTATCCGAGTTGAAGAATCAGCTATGCCGGGTGCCTCTTGGTGGAGAACTCCTTTTCGGCCCCACCTGGCAGACCGTCAAGGAGGCTAACAAGGACTTTTGGCCCAGCCACGTTGCTCCGACCTGCTTTCAGGCAGCCCGCAGGGCCATGGGTCGAGCCCCTTCACCAGTCGTGGTCGTCTCCCCCCCCCCCCCCCCCCCCCCCCCCCCCCCCCGGGCCCCAGCTTTTGGTCGCCCCCACACGCTCCCTACCCCCGACGCCATGGACGCCCCCGCCACTGCTAGGCCCTAGACCTGCCCGTCGTCCCTTCGGGCGAGGCAGGGCCCGCTGACTGCTTTCCTCCTCCGCCCCTGCCGACCGCTCCCGGGTCTCCTGTCGGCGGGAGGCTCGCACGTCACAGCGACGCTTGGAGATCGCTGTTTCCAGATGACGCGTGGATCCTGTCGACCGTCTGCGAGGGACTACAACTTTCGTTCCGGTCACCCCCCCCACCCCCCCACTGCGCCGTTCACCCCTCTGGACTGCGGTGCCTTCAGATCAGCTCAGGGCCAACGCGCTTCGCAATGAGGTCGCCGCTCTACTATGGAAGAACGCCACGGAGGTGTTGACGTGACACGACACTCCAGCTTTCTACAGCCGCCTATTCGTGGTTCCCAAGCCAGGGGGCAAGTGGCGCCCAGTCATCGACCTCTCCGCCCTGAACAAGTTCATAGTTGCCCCGTCCTTCTGCATGGAGACCGCTCGAGCCCTTCGCGCCGCAGTGCAGCCCATGGACTTTGCCGTCAGTCTCAATCTGTTGGATGCGTACCTCCATGTCCCCATGCATCCTGTGACCAGACGCTACATTCTCTTCACCTTCGCCGGTGTAGTCTACCAGTTCCGCACGCTTCCTTTCAGCCTCAACCTCAGCCCATGGGTGTTCACCCGGATCATGGACGCTGTCATAGCCAGGGCCAGATGGACGTCATCCAGTCCCACATCGAACTACCTCCACGATCTCCTGAGGAACCAAGCAGACTTCGCCTTGGAGAAGGGACCGGGATGCGCTCCTCGCTCTGCTCGACACACTCGGGTTCCTCGTCAACGCAGGCAAGTCCGACCTCTCGCCGTCGCACCGCTTCGTACACCTGGGGATGGAGTTTCGAACTGACCTCAATGAAGTGCGGTTCCTGGAGGCGCGTATCCAGAAGTTGGGAAATCTGGCACGGCAAGTAGCTCAAGAGGACACTGTCACTGCCCGGTTGTGGCTACAACTCTTGGGCCTGATGAGCGCCGCAGCGGATCTCCTTCCCCTAGGATGCCTCTACTGCCGCCCGCTGCAGCTGCACCTGCTCCTACACTGGCGACCCTCGAAGGACGACATTGATTCCCTGATCCCGGTGCCCCCGATGCTACGTCCTCACCTCCTGCGCTGGTGGGACCCCGCCTGGCTTGCTACGGGGGTCCCACTTTACTCGCCGCCTCCCCGGTTGTCCCTCTGTGTCGACGCAAGTCTCGCCGGTTGGGGGGCTCACCTACTACCGATGTTCACCACAGCCTCCGGTCTTTGGCCCCCAGATCTTCGATCCCAACACATCAACTGGTTAGAGAGCTGAAGGTGGTATGGCAGGCCCTTATGACGTGGGACTCTCAACTCTGGTGCCAGGAGCTCCTCGTCTTGTCCGACAACTCTACTGTCGTCACCTACATACAGAAGCAGGGCAGGACACGCTCTCCCTTGCTGTGCATCCTTCTCTACCAGGTGCTCTGCTGGTGCGAGGATCGGGGCATCACTCTTCGTGCGAGACACATCCCGGGAGATCTAAATGTTCTAGCCGACTCTCTATCGCGTCGCGGCCAGCTACTCCACACCGAGTGGACGCTCTGTCCGGACATCTTCAGGCTGATCGGGACCAGGTGGGAGGCTCCCATGATCGACCTCTTCGCGATGAGGTAGAACCGTCAGCTACCGCTGTTCGTCTCGCCGGTTCCAGACCTGCTAGCTTGGGCAGTTGACGCGCTATCCATCCCCTGGGACGGACTCGTCGCTTACGCTTATCCTCCGTCTGTGCTGGTGCCCAAAGTCCTCCTCAAGCTCCGCGGCTGCAACATGGTCCTGTTCCTGGTGGCCCCCTTCTGCTGGACCAAGTCGTGGACCACAGACCTATTGAACCTCGCCACGTGCCCTCCTCTGCAGCTCCCCACTCCACGCTCGATGCTCAAGCTATCGTGACAGCTGCTGTACCATCCGTGCCCAGAACGTCTCCTCCTCCATGCCTGGAGATTGTGCGGCTAGCCCTCACCCCTGAGGCTTCTCTAGTGTGGCAGTGGATGCTATCGCTGCAGCCCGCAGACCCTCAACCAGACAAGTTTACGAGGGAAAATGGCGAGTGCTGTGGGACTGGTTTGGTGACAACCTTCTCTTCCCCACGGACTTGACGATGCCCCAGCTGGCGGAGTTCTTCCTCTGGCTATTCAACGACCAGGGACTGGCTCCAATTACTATTCAGGGATACCTAGCCATGATCGCAGACACCTACCGGCACTTGGGCCGGCCCGACCCTGGTAGCTGCGAAGACCTCGCCAATCTGATGGCCCACTTCGGTCTGCAGCGCCCGGCACTGCGTTCGCTTTTGCCGAGATGGGATCTACCGTGGGTGCTTACGTGGCTCAACTCGGACCGTTTTGAACCTCTTCAGTTGGCGCGCATGCCGGACGTGACTCGGTAGACGTGCTTCTTGTTGGCCCTAGCCACGGCTTCCAGGGTCAGTGAACTTCACACGCTGTCGACACGCTCAGATTGCTTGCAGTTCTGGACGGACGGCTCCGTGCAACTGTTACCTGAACCGACCTTCCTGGCCAAGACGCGGTCGCCTTTGGCTGCCCCACAGATGATGACTATTCGCCCTTTACGAGTGACAGACTCCACCCGGGAGACCAGACAACAGGACCCAGTGAGAGCCTTACGTGTGTACCTGTTCTGGACCAAGCCTTTGCGCAGAGGACGCACCCGCCTGTTTCTCCCTCTGTCCCCAGGTAGATGTGACATCTCAGCCCAGACCATCTCCTCCTGGCTCCGATGGGTGATTCGCTCTGCCTACCAGGACCTCGCCCCTAATGCAGCCAAACGTATGAACATCAGGGCGCACGAGGTCAGAGCCATGGCCGCAAATCTCGCATTCGACTGCAGCTGCCCTGTCAAGGACATTGTGGCGGCCGTGAGATGGCGAGCTGAGACTACCTTCACCCGCTTCTACCTGAGGGACCTCTCCGGCCAGCGGCAGAACCTTTCGCTGGTGGGACACATCGTAGTGGCGCAACACTCCCTCCTGGCGCCATAAGTATCTTAGCTAAAATTATCAGGAGTTTGCTTCGGGAGGGCGGGTCCGAGGGCCAGTGTCTTTGGTTTTAAGGGTGCTATAGCGGCACCCACCTCCTCTTCGGGATTCTTCCTATCAGTAATACCATCGGTAATGTGTTTTGAGGAAACAAATGAATTTTTCTTTAAAATGAATTTTTTCGAAAAATACTTACCGAGGTATTACTCGAAGGTCCCTCCCACCTGCCCCTCTTGCCGCCAGTTCGCTAAGAAACCAACTGATGATTATCGGGCGAGCTGGTACCTGGATGGGGTGGAAGGGAGGCTACTCAGGTTACTGCCTGGACTATGGCGCCCCTCACCTGCCAACACTCCCATATACGGATACAACCAAAATTTGGCTAATATTAGGCTAGATAGGTAACGTTTCCTATCAGTAATACCATCGGTAAGTATTTTTTTTAAAATTCATTTTGAAGAAAAATTCATATTTCGGTCCAGGGGTAGAATATGTTGATGAGCACTTTAAGTATTGACATGAGCACTGGTGGTTTACTTCATGTAGTGGAGGGGGAGTAATTTATTGTATACTAGTTCTAATTTATTTCCTCGGTGAATTTACTTGAGATTTCACCCCCGAGTGGTGTCGTATTTCTCAACATTGCTCACAGATAGGGAGTCTGACATGTTTGTGCTTATTTTCCCAGAAAAAAACACCTTGTTTTATGTCACACCGAGTATTGTGCTAAACTTGCACAACTTTGATGCATTGCAGGGTTTGAGAAGATGGAGAGAGGGCTATCGGAGCGCTACACAGATCGCACATCACCGGTTGGTCGTCACATGGATCACATGGTGGCCATGGGTGCGGATCCAGCCGTTATACAGCCTCAGATGAATAAAATGACTTCAGACGTCATCAAGCTGTTTGCCTACGCTGCGCGAGAATACATGGCGCTTTATCCACAGGTTTTTGCATGCTTATTTATTCTCTGTGTGTGTGTGTGTGTGTGTGTGTGTGTGTGTGTGTGTGTGTGTGTGTGTGTGTGTGTGTGTGTGTGTGTGTTTAGAGAGAGAGAATCAGAAAGTAAGTTTTCTGGGTTTCTCACTAGTAAAATTGCGTGTTTTGTTGACTTTTATTTATTTTATTTTGGGGTCACTGTAAAACCGGCGTTTCATAGTCTGTTCAGCATTGTTTAACACTTTTAGCCCCTAAGTCTCATTTCTCAAATTTTGAAGGTGTTGCCTAACGACCCTGTATTTCTCAAATTTTGGAGGTGTTGCCTAATGACTATGTACTAGTTGTAGGGAATGGATTGATCATGATAATTCAAGGGTAGTGCCAGATGGCACTACCCTTGAATTATCATGATCAATCCATCTCCCATCGGGGCTAAAAGGGTTAAACAATTTGATATATATGCCAGTGTCTGTATTTATGGTGTAACATAGGAATGTTGTTCCTTGGAGTCAAATTTGCATTTACTTATGGAATTATTTCCTTTCAATGTTCTTCACACCAGGTGACTGTGGACGATCTAGCCACGATTGCACACAAAAATCGCAAACAAGGAGAGAACAATCCACGCGCATCATTTCAGAGAGCTCCAGACCTACAGAGCATAACCAACAAAGCCATGCTGTGTTACCCCACCACCTTCAACATGTCTGCCGCCACTGCTGATGGAAGTGCAGCCGCTATTGTCTGTAGTGAGAAATTTGTGCGTCAGCACGGTCTTGAATCAAGAGCAGTGGAGATCTTGGCTCAGCACATGGTGACAGACCTCCCATCATCCTTCCAGTCGAGCTACAGAGACTTGTGCGGGTACACCATGGCCAAAACTGCGGCTGAGAAATGTTTTGAGGACACAAGGATGACTGCAGATAACGTTCAGGTAAAAATATTGTATTTTTGTCTAAAATGTATTTTTTTGAAAAATACTTACTTATGGCATTACTATGTGGAATATACTAAATTACCCGATTTCAGACTAAGCACCCTTGTGTGTACCTACATGACAAGGGCCGTAACTCAGACAGTTGTATCCAAGTGACCGGGTAGTCTCCCCTCCCTCCATCCGGTCACGTGAGCCATGTATTCCCGCCAGTCTTACACTTAGCGTAGTGGCGGCAAGTGGGGTATTTGGGACAGTCCTCTGAGTGATGCCATCAGAAAGTATTTTCCGTAAAAATACATTTTAGAGAAAAGTTTCCTCAAAATACATTACCGATGGCATTACTATATGGAAGAATAGCAAAAAAGAGGAAGGTGCCGCCCAAAACCCTGCCACGGCAGTAAGCTTAACTTCGAGGGGCAACCTCCCGACGATTTCAGCTAAGAGTTACCTATGGCGCCAGCGGCGCTCAGAGGGAGTGTCGTGCTGCTAAGAGTTCTCCGACAAGGGCCAGGTTGTCTCATTGCCCAGAGAGGTCTCGGAGATAGAAGCGGGCGAAGGTGGACTCTGCTCGCCACCCGACCGTTGCAACGATATCTCTGAATGTGCAGTTGCGGTAGAACGTGACGCTGGCGGCGACCGCTCTAACTTTGTGAGCCCGTATCCACATTCTCTTGGCACCCTGTGGGGAGAGATCATTGTAAGCGGAGTGGATGGTCCATTGCAACCAGGATGAGAGCTTGTCGAAACTTGATATCAACGTCCGCAGGCCACCAAGTGTCCGCAAAGAACCCCCTATCCCGCAGCTTGTCCCGCAGGTGGTCATTAAAGGCATCCACCAGGTCTCTAAATCCCAGGGGCTGAGGAAGAATCTTGAAACGTTTCGCCTGAAATGGAGTGTCGACCGATGCCGCAGCCTTCCTCTTGAGCGGTGGAGAGGGCGGGCATCCCTCCAAGGGAAGGATCGTGGAGATCAAACGTGCAGCCTCGTCTAGGGCCCGTGACGTCTCAGATGAACCTAGAGTCTCCCCTGCCATGTCTGACGCCGAAGCGCTGCGGGGGTGGGGATCCTGGGGGCACAGAGCTGACGCAGAGTCCTCAGGGTGCAGACTGTGGACGTCCCCATCATCAACCGAAGGCGCAGGAGAGACGGAAACAATGTCACGACAGGGGAACAAGTTGTCCGGCGGAGACCAGTAGGGTCTATCAAGCGAGCACTCGGGGTGCCTGTGAGAAGGGCGAGGGTCAGGAGAAAGCCGAGCAGCGCCCAACCGTTGCCGGTGTCCGGGCACTACCGTAGCGTTGACCGGCGATCTTGCTCAAGCGACGAGCGAGGGAAGATGCCTCCTACATGAGTCCAGGGAAGCCGACGAGAAGTCCTAGCGATCCGCCGCGGCAAGTCCATAAGGCCGTGTCCACGAAAGCGTTCCCAAGGGCTTGGAGAATGGTTGTGAGGAGAGAAACGCCAAGTAGCACGAGGGGACTGGCTCCGGCCAGGAACTTGATGCGGAGGTGACGGGCTATCTCCGTAGCTACGATGACCCGTGCTAGGAGGCCTGCGTGTGCTGGGGGTGGCTGACGGACGGCGACTAATAGAAACCTCTCCCTGGGTCTGTGTCTTCTGAGTGCTGTGTCTCTACGAGGAGCATCCAGAACAGAGAAGACACAGAGTGTGTCGGCCACTGGAATCCTTTACATCTCCTACAGGTGCCTAACTGTGCACTGCAACACAAAGCAAAAGCCATGAAAGCAACCATGCAGGGCCAGTAACGAAAGGCCCCGTGAACAGGACTCACCACACCGGGCGAGGGCTAATCCCAGTCTCAACCAAAAAATTAGACAAATTTCCATGGAATATGCCGACGGCGCCGTAAACAGTCCGTTTACTCGTAGGCATAACCCGAGGCCTTACCTTGCCATCTTCTTAGCCACTAGCGAAGCTTGTGACGAAGTAAAGCCGTAGAACTAATTCAGCAGAGAGGCTGAAGCAGAGATAGGAGATAGGAGAATTCAAAACCACCCCCCATCCATTTTGTAGTTTTATTATAATCAACTAGCTATTTAGACAAACCAACTTCAATAACATTTTTAACATTTTCAAAGTTCAATCATTAGGATAAAAAAGATTTTATTATAATCAACTAGCTATTCAGACAAACCAACTCCAATAATATAAACAATACCTTTATTATCTAACTATTATAATTCCATTTCAGAAATCATTTAATTGATAGGATATGAGAGATTTCCAAACCACCCATTTTATAGTTTTATTATAATCAACTAGCTATTCAGACAAACCAACTCCAATAATACAATCAATTCCATTTCATACAATCACATCTCCCAACGTTTTATAGATTTATTATAATTAACAAAACATTAAGACAGATCACAACCTAAATAATTAATGTTTTTTTTTTATTATATTACATTATAAAATGAATCAAGACGAATTGCTACTTTTAAGTGATATTTGTGCTGTAGAAAACAAAGACTTAGACTTTAAAAAACAACGCCTTTTCTCTGTTGTTGTTTCTGGAAAATCAAAAGCTTTTCTTGGTAAACAATACATGACAGAAGACATAGAATCCCTCGTCGCTGATGAGCTAATTAAACTACATTCTAAATATGAAAATCACATTGCTTCACTAATGACACGTGATTTGAGTCGATCTCTTGTCTGCCTATACACAAAAGCTGTAAGTCACTTCCTACCTGTTGATAGTGACAGCCTTTCACATGATCTAGAAAGCAATCCCATAGTTTCAAGTTCAATAGGTAAATTAGCATGCCTTATGTTTTACAAGTTTGGGAATTACCTTGCACCTGCTGTAACCTTACTTGTTACTAGTAGTCATATTGATTTTTCTAAAATAAATTTTAAATTAGAAGAAAATGGACGAGACGACTCCACAACAGAGCCATGTCTTGACACAGGTTCAAACAGTGACTAAGACTAAAAGTCCAGGTCGAATAGAGGCTGGGAAAAGATTAGCTGAATATAACAGACAAAAGAAATTACAGCTTCAAGCATTAACAGAAAAGACTGACGTAACATCATCAGTGACACTACCATTAGAACCAACACATACCCCACAAAGTGATAAAAAAACAACTAAAACAACAACAAATTATATAGTTGCTGGATTTGTTGTCGGATTTGGTTACGTAGGTTACCAATTATATAAAAAATACAAACCAAACACTCAAACAGTGTACAAAAAATCAAACACTCCAAAAATAAAAGAAGAAGTCTCCACATTACCAGCAACACCCAAAGCCGCGGACCCATTTTACATGCAGTAAATAAATTTATTATTTTAATTTTTATAGCATAAGAAAATGAGCGACACAAAGAACTTAATGAACCTTGTCTATCACTCCGCTGTAATAAGTGGACTAGCAGTAGCATATTCTATGCTGGGAAAAAGTCTTCTCAAAATGAAATCAGCAGACCTGAGTAAATTAGACTTCGAAGACAGTGCTAAGCTAGTAGTTGTTATAACAGCATCGATTGCAACAAAAGATTTTCTAGTCAAGCAAGGAATTATTCCAGAAAATATTTCTATGTAAATAAAAATATGGCAACTATAGCTGTCATGATTGGTGGTGCAGTTATTAACGCATTAGCTTTTAGTGGATCAAACTATTTCTTTTCAAAAGTTAGTAAAGAAGAATCAGCAGAAGAAATGAAGCGCCACAATGAGGCATCTGAAAAACTAGCTCAAGCTCAACAAGATTATGAGAAGCAAAGAATTGAGAAACTTGATTTTATTAATGAAAAACTAAAACTTGAGGGTCACGCACAGCATACATTTTCAAATGTTGATGACGCGATCAAAGAATACTATCTTGTAACTGGTGAAGACATGACCATTCCGCAACCAAAACTTAGTGACTACTACCAACCAAGCCCAGAACAAAGAAATGGAGAAATAATATTTGTTTTAGTAGGAATGACATTAGTATATTTTACAGGAGTTTATATTGCTAGAAAAAATGGTAGACGCTAAACTATCAAAAATATATTACTCCCCAATTGGCTACTGGAAAGGGAATACTGCAGTAGAAAAATTACATGCTGCTGTGGGTGGAGATGTAAACCAAATAAAACAGTGGCTCAAAAAACAGGCAATTTGGCAAATATATCTTCCTGCTCCAAGAAAAATAACAAGACCTCATTTTGTAAACACTATTCCTAATGACACACATCAAATGGATCTCCTGTTCCTACCACACGATACAATAAGAAAGAAACGATACAAGTATGCATTAACTGTTGTTGACATAGCTTCAAGGTATAAGGACGCTGAACCAATAACTGACAAGAATGCTGTAACAGTTGCCACTGCACTATCAAAGATATATAGTCGAGGTCCTTTAAAATACCCTAGGCTTGTGCATGTTGATGATGGGAGTGAATTTAAAGGTGCTGTTAATCAGTTATTTGCAAAGCATGGAGTGCTAGCGTGGCGAGGCATACCAGGCTTGCATAGATCACAGGCTATTGTAGAAAATTTCAATAAACAATTATCAGAGAGACTTTTCAGCTATCAGTATTCTAAGGAACTCATGCATGACACACGTAACACTGAGTGGGTTAAAAGATTACCGTCTGTGATAAAAGCAATGAATAATGATGGTCACCCTAAACCTATTGATTCTATTAAATTGAAAACAATACCGTCAGAAATAAAAGCAATAACACCTCCAGACACTAGCTTGTTTACAAAACAAGTGAGATATTTGTATCAACCCGGTGAAGCCGAGAATGATGTTAGACGTAGGGCAACTGATCCAATTTGGTCTACATCTGTTCATAATATAAAAAAAATAGTTCCTTTAGCTAATGCAACAATATATTACTTATATGAGCCTGCACCAAAGAGGGCATTTGTTAGAGAAGAATTACAGATTATTCCCACAGACACTGTTACTCATTTTTAACAATTTCAATTCATCAATTAGTTCATCAAACAGTTTATCAGCTATTTCTTCAGATAACTTGAGCCTGTAATGACCTGGTGCATAAGCTTTTTCCTTAGTGTGAAACACTCTTTTTGTATCCCCAACTGCTAGAGACTTTTTATATGTTTGAATCATTTCAATATTATGATTGTTTGATCTCAGTGTCTTGTTTGGATAATCAGGCATTAATGCACCATCTAATACTTGCTTATAATGTTCATGACGAATGTCTTTATTTTTTATTGCTGTTTTCTTGATACCTTTGGCTTTTGACTGACTTCCCTTTTGGTGCAGTATAGAATACATTTTGGATCTCAGACCAACATACTCAACTATTGGCACACCATTCAGTTCATCCTTAAACTTACCAGGCACTTTTTTGTTTTGTGTGCTAAACAGCGGGTGATCTTTAGGATAATCAGACGTGTCATACATATGTAGTTCTGTTTTCATGTCTTCATAAAAGTCTTCAGTAGGCACATCAATGATCATAGAGTCAGTGTCAGTGTATAACAATCGACACTCAGAATACTTTGGTTTAAAGTAATCATAATAAAATTCAAGCATTAACAGTTTTGATAACTCAAGTATTGCCATACCAATGAATACTGGCTTATCTAGTTTAACAATCTTTTTTTTGAGTGACACAGCAAACAATGATGGATGAAATTCTTTATACCCCGTGTACTGTGGCTTGCCTGTAAGTTTAATTGCACCTGATTCAGTTGTTACTAATCTCACATCTTTGCAGTGATGAGGATTTTCCATAGTCTTACCAAAACAGGCATTGTTCATAAGCTTAAAAAAGTCTTTGTCAAATGCAGTGTTACCTTCTCTCGCACGCAATGTTGTATTTTTCATTATATAATCTTTCATGAAAGCACTTTGGTCAAATTGAATACCTCTGTGAACTTTCTTTAGTACTAACCCATGCCTAATGTAAAACTGTAACAATCGATAGTGACAAACGTAATTAAATTTGTCATTTAGATTGGGTACAAGTTTAGTGTCTTCTTTTTTCCCCGTCATACTCATTTTCTCAACAGCTAAGGGATTATGGTAATCATGTAAATGGTGTGGGTACTCCAGGTCTACTTCAAAGATCCAACCCTTTTCATCATTTTGACCTCGATCCATAATATATTTTGTTAATTTTTTTATACCATACTGTGACAAATCATACAAACAAAAGTTTTTTAATGGCAACATTTCACACATTGCAAATCCATACAAATTATTAGCATCCAAGTATGTAATAAATGACATTGGCTTTGAGGGGTCAAAGTCATCAAGATATTTGTTGTTGGCCTTGCCATAATTGTTTGCTGCTAGACTAATGCCTCCCCTCAATCCACGTTCTACCATTTCACCCATCGTACAATCAGACAGCAGGTCTATAGATATTTTACTGGATTTTAAAAATGCATCCCATGTCATGCCAGGACTAGTTATGTAACAGGCAGGGTCAAGATTGTAATATAACAAACCCTTTTCACGATAACTTTCAAATACGTCTGCTAGCAAACAGACATCAGCCTTTAAGTATTGGTCATGGTAGTCACCAATAGTTTCGCACCCTAGTTTTTCCCATGCATTAAGTGCGTGTTGGTATTCAGAGTCAGAAATACCTTTACCAATTAGTGTAGAATAAAAATTTTCTTTTGGTGGAAGACTCCTTTCTTCAAAAACTACCCAGTCACTAATGTACTCATATGGATAAACACCTTTTTTAATTAAGTCTGGCTCAAAATATTTACTTGTTATTGGAAACTCAGTAAGTCCTTCTGCGAGACTGGCAAGCCCTAAAGATAAATGTTGCATAGAGTCATAAAATGCTAATTTATCTAAACTAAAGGTCAAGTATTTTTCAGTTGTCTGTGCAATACAATTAATGTTTTTGTAAGACTCATCCACGGCCTGCATGATAATATGTGAATCATATCCTTTGAGATTGTGGAAAAAGATAGGCAGTTTGTATGTCTTAGGATCTATTTTTAATAACAAGTTACAATTGTTATGTGCAGCTCCTCTGTAACGCCCAGTTATGTGATCATGGTCACGAACTTTATCACATCCCAGAGGTTTTTCACAAATCCAACACGTCTCAGCTGTATCAAAATTATGTTTATCTTCTTCTGTCATAACCAAAGGCTTTTGACAATTTTTCAAATACTCAAATACCTTTTTATACAGTTGTCTCATTTCTGTCAAAAACATAGCTGATGCATTTTTTCCCCTGTAAATAACAGGTTCTGAATGCTGACCGTCTGACATAACAAAAATATACCCAAAAGAACACACTACTTGATCACTCAACTTTATTGTCTTTGGTAATGAATCTGGAACAGGGCCATCATACGGAACAACAAGTGATTCGAAATCAGCATACACTATAAACGGTAGCTTTTGCTGATTTTTATAGTTCCAAAAATGTACTTTAGTACCAGGCTCTGGGTACTTAAGTACTGTTTGTACGTCATCAACAGACCTACAATTTAAAACATGTTTATTTGCTACTGCAATAGAAGAAAACCTTTGTAAACATTTTTTACAAACTTCCTGTTTGCCATTATGTTTTGATATATGATCATGAATTAGTCGTGACATACTCCTAATAATTGTGTAGTGAAAGTTATCACCTGAGCTTATTAGTAACATATCAACATGCTTATCTTCTGACTGACCATAGGTTGGGGCAATTGGTGATACTCTAATCGGTTGTAACTTGTTCTCAGACTCATTATCCCATATATACACATTTACAGATATACCAGGATTTAGTTTTTCAAACAAGTCTATGTCCTCTATTTTAACAGGGAACTCAATGCCACTGAAGTTGAGTTCATTTACAAATTTGGTATAGTTAGATACACGATCAGGTTTTGCTCTTACAAAATGAAGTTTAGAAAGCACACACCACATAAAACATAAATTATCATTGTTTTGAATATTTACTACAGCCTTTTTGTTTGCAACCTCTGTTGGCAGTGGTATCCATGATTTACCTAAAATAGGATGATATCTTGACTGCTTTAGTTGAAGTTCATGTACACGACCTTCATGCCAACCAGATCCACTTATTTTTGCCCTTTCAATTGCTTCAAGAAAGTCAGGCAACAGTTTTTTTCTAAACACTTTTTCAAATCCTCTTCTCGAATTAACTGTGTGTTGTCTAGTTGAAATATATGAAATAATAACTTGTCCAGATTCCCTTCTAAATTCTATTTTTGCAACAATCTGAATCTTTATACTACCAGAAAGAAGATTTTCTTGTATTACGGTAAAAGATCTTTGTATCGATTCATATACATTAAAATAATTAGATATAGGTAAGTTAATTGTGTAAAACACGTTTCTTAATCTTTGAAAATTGTCCGCCATTTTTATTTGTCCGACAAAAAAATAAATAGAAAATTACATAATGTAAAATGGCACTTTATTGACTAAAACCTATATAATAGACAAAATTAATCACCAACGAATAAACCACTTCATCGCTATGTCTTCTGTGGTATCATGTTCAAGCTTTTGCATGTGTAATATCGTTTTATTGACAGTAATAAATTTAATATTTTTATTTTCTTTTTTTATTTGATTGTATATGAATAAACACATAATCTTAAACCAGTCAGATTTAGCATCATAAACTATAAAATCTTTTGTAATATTATTATAACATGGAAAAGTATTAGAATATCCAAGATAAAAACTATATGTCATGTATATTTTCATCGGTGTTGGGAGTTTTGAAAAAGGGCGTCTAACTTGTGTTTTTAAGTCACTAATAAGCATAAAACCCCTGAAACTCGATGTAATATCTATAAATTTACCAATAGGCCAATTTTGATCCTCTTGACTGTCCGTCATTTTTATAGACAAACCCAACAGATAAATTAATTCACTAACCCATACCCGGTAGGCTGATCTGTCTTTAAAATAAGCTTTAGATGCTTAGTCGATTTCAGTTTATTTTTTACACAGTCTCGTTCATGTTTATTGGGAATGACATCATTTTCTCTGAGACAGTCTTCGAAGCTGTCACGATCCTTACAGTAAAACAAACAAATAAACTTTAACTGTTCACGAAAATCTTTCAGTACAGCATTATATTTTTGAGTGATAATCCAAACACTAATGTTTGCGTGTCTGCCACTGAAAGCAAGTTCTGCTAATGTGTTTCTCTTTTTGACAATATCCTTTTCTGCTGAGCAATCATCGACAATAAATAAAGTTAACTGTCCTTCAAAATGTTTGTAAAAATACTGTAGGTAGTAATTCAGTTTTTTCTCAGGATCAATTAAGTAAATGTTATGATCAGTCCAAATAAAAAAACGGTTGAGATAAGCTTTGTTATGTTTGATCGTTGGACAAAATATCACAATGTTTTCAAAATGATGAAGGTATCTTGTTTGTAAGAGATTAAGAACAAATTCAGTTTTTCCACACCCTGTAGCACCACAAAATAAACCACAGTGTGGGTCTAATGTCATCAAGTTCATTTTAATACACAATATAATTAATATATGTGTCCACTTAGTCTGCTTTCTGAAATATTTAGTTGGGCATCAAAAATTAGATACAAATATATATTTACTGCTCCAGCTGTTTCAACCTTTTTTTTGTATCTGGATTGTAATTCCATCACTACCATTTTCAACAGTACGACCTGATCCATGTAGATAGTCATCATCCGTACTACGCAGATCTAGCCAAAGTGCATACTTGTCTACCAGGTATTGTGCAATTCTTACGTCATATAGATGCAGATTTTTAGATGCCATGTTTGATGGTTTTTCTCTAATCTTTCCACCTGCAAAATATTTTGCTATTTCGTCATAGTGCTGGTAAGGTAGCATACCTGAAGCATACACTTGGTTAGGACGACCTTCGATAGTACAAGACAAATTAGTAATCTTTGGATTATAGAATGTTTCTGGAGTAGGAGAGTATGCATTTGCTGGTTGAACAAACAACATAAGAATGCCTTTCAGTGACCTAGCAGGAGTGTTTAGGTTAATGTTCCAAATTTGATCACTTTTGTTTTTATTAATTAAACTGTGCCTTATCACACGATCATAATAAATTGGAAGTCTTGACTGGTACTGATTTTGAATGAGGGTAGCTAGATGAGCATGTGTTACAATTTCATATTCTAAGGAAATGTTAGTGATTTTGTATGATGCATGGATATCAGTTGATTTCATAACTTTAGAGTAGTCATTAAACATTAGCTCGAAACTCAGACGATCATTCAGTGCTCCTTGGTAATAAGGTAAATGTGATGTTAGAATTTCAAATTCAAGTGGAATGCAAAATCTATTACCATATGTATCTGCCACAATAACATCAGCAGCGGATGTTGTAGATTTGTCTCCTGCATTTATTCTGAGTTTAGTAATATTATCAGCCTCTATACCTTGATAAATACGGTCTTCTCTTTCTTGACTTGTAAGCCAAAGGTCTTTGTAACAGTAAAACACATCAGCATCGTCAAGACTAAACACTTCCTGTCCTTCAAGTTTAACTTTAATAGTCTTAATAATTGCTCTACCTATGTTTTGAACTAGTGTTCTGTTTACATCTGTTGTTGAAGTAAGTTCAATATTAAATGCAATGTAAGAAGTATCAGGAACAATAACATCATTGGGACCTAGGTTAGGAAACTTAACAATAAGGGTTTGGTTTTGGTCTATAGTACTAGGGTTGTTAGTGATGACAATTGATTGCCTAATGCCCTTAACACCAAGAGGTTCACGTAGTTTTCTGTGTGGGTCTAACTTTGATCCGTAGGTTGATGTCATTTTATTATACACAAAATCAAAAAAATTAAATTAATAAAAACAATGGCAGAAGGAGGATTTGAAGACTTTGAAATGGATGACATAAATGACTATGATACTAGTGTAACAGATATGTCTGGTACAAGTAATACTTCTAGTATGTATCATGAACTGCTAAAAGATAAAGTTAACTCGTTTTATGATAGTGTTGGTGAACGTCCAGAAGTTTTGGATCCTAATCAGTTTGAACTTGATAAAAAGGGTCATTTATATTTAAATACAGATAGAGGAAAAGTACAATTAACTTATTTAAAAGATCCAGCTAAGTTTAAAACTTTAGGTTCAATTAAAGGTAGTGTTGGCGATGAGGCAGCACTACAGCGTTACCTCGGTGTTGGTGATAAAAGGTTGCCACCTAGACTTGCTAGTACTCTTCATGATGTACAAACAAAATTGCCAACTGGACAAGAAATTGAAACGACTGAAATAACAAAACTACCAGAAATAGCAGACAGGGTAATACAAGAAACTTCATTTACAGAAGGGCAAATAAATGAGGAATTAAAAACAATTGGTGACTCTCCTTTGACAATGCGGGAGTTAGCTGGGTTGGATAAAGCACTTCAGTCAATAAGGGGTGAGCTTGTAAATAATTTAGCTAAACTAGGTGAACTTGATAATCATATTGAAAGAGAAAAACAAAAACTGAATACAGCTGATGATGAGAATTATGACACAGAAATGAAAGAAAGAATACAACAGAGATTAAAAGATTTGTATAGCCCTTTCCCATTTGTAATAAGGAAGTTAAGCACGAGTATCCTCCCTTTGCTACACCGAGTTCCGGCAAGATGGAAGCAGACATAGAACGCATGAACGTGAAACAATTAAAAGATTTTCTTCGAAAACATGGACAACTTGTCAGTGGAAAAAAAGAAGAATTAGTGCGCAGAGCAAGAGGCACATTTCTGCTGCGAAAAGATGGTGAGGATGCTGTCGATGATGCTGTGGAAAGAAATGATGCAGGTCAGTAAACAGTTGACTCCACTGACCACTGCCATATTATAAATATTTCATATTTGTCAGCATGTGCTTCTTGTGCTTTGGACTCTGTTTATAAATTACATTATTGTCATATGTGTGTGTGTGTGTAAAATTTGATCTGCGAGTTAGTAGTTTTGTAATATAAGTAAAATCAATTATCCCTGATTTCTGATATAAATAAAGTATTCTACATGGCATAAAGTACATGAAATTGTTAATATTAAAAAAAATTCATAAACTGTATAAAAAAAAAATCAATGTCTGTTTACTTGAGTACCTATGCATTTTTGTAGCGCTATCAAACGTACTTCGAGCAGTCCCCTTTATTATTATTTAATTTAATTTTTTTTTTTACAAAATGCCGAGTGCTAACTACTAGCATCTATTTCATTGTCATAGTCAGAGTTCCTTTCAAATAATGAGTATGAAGTTGAAAATGATGTAACATGAGATGATATGATTAAAAAAAAAATGTATAAAAAATGTATACACAGACACTTTTAGCACAGAGTACAATGACATTTGTTGGGTCCTCATTTTAGGTTTTTTAGCTCTCAGTCTCAGGGATCAGTTCACTTTAAAATCATCCACTCAAGTGTATCTGCATGTATTGTTCTTGTAAAATTTAGTAATATCTGCAACAAAAAAAACAAAAAAACAATAAAACGTTAATGTGTTTGTTTTAATATAGTGCATTTTTGTTTTCGTCTATAAACTTATGGGATGGTTGGTTGGCATCAGGGTCGGACCCAGGGAAGTCCTGTTGCCCAGAACACCCCCCCCCCTCCCACCCCTACCCAGCTGACCATATACCTCTTTCTATGATTATATACCCCCCTCTCCACTTATGATGTTTGTAAAAAGGTGTATCACATCGCACACTATCCGATGAAATGGCCTGTTTTTTTATCGGCCGGCCGTACACACTCGAACGACACAAGTCAGTCTGAATTTTTATGTCTAGTTCATGTGTGTTTAGAGGAAGTTTTGCTTTAAATTGCCGGTACTCCTCATCGTCAGCGGACCAAACCGTGGAGATAGTTATTTTGCGCAGCGTTTTGTTGCACGTATGAAAATCTCCGTTGAAGTTCTATCCCCATATTTTTGGTAGGGATTAGGACTACCGACTCTAAGGCCTACCTACTGATGCCAGCAGGTTGTTGTCTCACTCACGCCCTGATATTTTCATATGGTTTTTGTATCATGGGCGTGTGTGATCTTCAACTTTTTTTTTTTTTTTTTTTTTTTTTTCCAAACTTCCTCTTTTTATATGGGTGTTCCCCTTTCCCTTCCTTTGTTTTGTTTGTTTTTCTTACAACGATGGACGGCAACTGGTTCGGATCGACGAAGCTTTCCGTTGTCTTGGTTTTCCAATTTTCGATTTTTTTCTTTTCACCTTTACATTGACATACTTTAGGTTTATACGGGGGATAGGATTAAACGGAGATTTTGATACGTGCAACAAAACGCTGCGCAAAATAACTATCTCCACGGTTTGGTCCGCTGACGATGAGGAGTACCGGCAATTTAAAGCAAAACTTCCTCTAAACACACATGAACTAGACATAAAAATTCAGACTGACTTGTGTCGTTCGAGTGTGTACGGCCGGCCGATAAAAAAACAGGCCATTTCATCGGATAGTGTGCGATGTGATACACTTTTTTTACAAACAATACAGACAGCTATGTAGCTTGACAACTCTTCCGTCAATAATTTTTCCTCGGTGGTTATGGCAAATAACACAGTAATGTTTTCCACCTCCACATACTTTTGCCGATCTAGCCTTTAATGCTGACGCCATTGTCGAAACAGCAGCCGGAACTCAGTGAGCGTTCTCCTACGCTAAAGAGCAGCGAAAGATAACCCGTACTTGATGAGAAGTGAGACTGTCCTATACAGAAAGATCAGCGCGGCTAGAAGTAGTTGAAATTGGAAAAGAAAAACTTAAAACACAGCTGAACAGAATTAGAGAAACTATTCAAAAAATACTTCACGAAGACACAACTTTGGCTGAGAGATTGAAAACACTTTTCAGAGAGCAGGGTATCACTATTGCAAGTTTAATTACTGCTCTTGGATTTATTATTAGTACTGTAGTGTTAGCTGTAACAGGAGGCGGTAGTAGTCCAGCACATCCATCTCCTCCAACTCCATCAGACCCAAAAGATTTACAGACTTGGGTAAAAAAACAGTTGTCTCATATATCAGACTTGCTTAAAAAATTAGCTGTAAAAGCAGCAGATGCTTTGCCAGGTATTATAGGCAGTGTTGTCAGTTGGCTTATTAGTACTACGGCAAAGGTAGTAGGGTTTATGGCAGAGCACGTGTTGATCTTTTTGGTGACAGTAGGAGGGTTAATAGTAGGTTATTTAATGAAACAGGTAAAGAAGTAATATTCCTAATCCAGTAAGGCCTATTACCAATGCAGTTCTCTCTGACTCATGTGTGTTTTCTTTGTCTTTTACTGGCTGTACTGGTGCCGGTTCAGGTGTCGGTGCCGATGCTGGGGCTGTTATTGACATTACTGGTGTTACTATCTGTACAGGTGATGGTGATGATACTGGTGTTACTGGCGTTACTGGTGGTGTTACTGGTTGTATGTGAGAGGTTGTTGGACTCAAGTTTACAGATTGATTAAGTCCTAATTTCTGATCACTCCCTGCAACAACTATTTCATTATTATAATTTGTTATTGATCCAATTTGGAGTTGAAGGTCTGATGGTAACATATATAACCCAATTCCAACTACAAAGTCAACTTTTGATCTAGCATATCTGAGTACGTCTTGATAGCGTTGTATGCTTGATGGTAAATCTACCACTGAATTAATTGAGTCTTCCATGTTTGCAAGAAACTGTTTTTGTGCTTCAAATTTGCCACTCCCGTTTAAAATGTTTGATTTAGTTTGAGCTTGTGATCCTAAAATACACCACACGTATGTTCTGATAGACTCATTAATGCGTTCGACTCCTGCTTGAGTAAACCCTTCACTCTTATCTAAAATAAATGTTGTCCAGGCATTAGATTGTTTCTGTTCAATTGAGCCTAACCATACTTCTGATTTTGATGAAAATGAAGAGTAGGGAGGCCAGTAATCTTTCTGATATTGTCTGTGACTCATAGCATAATATAATGTTCCCATACCTTTGTGATCATCAAGTTTTTGTGTAAAGTCATACTTTGTACTGATGTTAAATTCATTACAGATCCGTTCAAATGCTTTCAAATCCATTGGATTGTTAAACTGGTTAAAACTAGATTCAGTTGGCAGTGGAGTATGCAGTTCTGACAGTATTCTTCTAAGTTGGTAATACATGTGGAAACGATAGACAGACTTAATCAGTTTGTTTGGGTGATTCAAATGTTCTGTAAAAGAAACACCACAGCCAGTAGTAGAACATAGTATAGCAAAGTTAAGTTGGTTTTGAAACATTTGTAGTGGGCTTGATGACCACCTTCTTGCAGTTGCATCATCTGTTATTGGAGGGTTTAGGTAATGATTATAAGGGTTTGGTACTTTTACTTGAAATAAATCTCCTTCAGACAAAGCTATATCAAGCTGATTTAGTTGAATTATTTTTTGTTCATATGTTGGTGCAACATTGTATTTAGCATCCACATTAAATTGATATGCATTTACAGTAGCAATTGTTGGTGATTTAAATTCCATTGTGCTTTTTTATGTGATAATAAAAAAATGTTTATAACCTTAACAAATATTGACACAAGCAAACCAGTGTGGTTAAATAATGGGATTGATAATCGAGATGGTTGCAAGACGGTAGCTATTCATGAAATGTTTTACACAGTAAAGTGGTTTAATGTAACTGATGATACAAGTTTTTATGCTATTTATGCTATTTATTCAGATACTAATAATATTGGTTTAGACAAAAATATACACTTTATACCATCTGGGTATTATGACTTTTGTACTTTAGCTACATGGTTTCAAAATAATTTAAAAATTAAAGCAACTTTAAATCAGGCTAACTTGCTTGTTGAATTAGAAATTCCTGCAGGTAGCATACCTTTATTTTCAAGTGAACTTGCATATTTACTTCGTTTAATAGACAAAAATATAATGCCTGTAGATTGGGTAATGGGTTTTGCAGATAATGGTACTAGTGGATGGTATTATACACCAGTTGTAACTAAAATAGTTGGAACATATCCTGTTCATTTATCAGTAAACACATTTCTAAATGTTTATTTAAAAGAACTTAACACAACTGAAAATATATACAATGGAAAGCCTTCAGATTTGTTGAGATGCTTACCAACTGGAACTGCTCCATATTGTGAAAGTGAAGTTATTAGATTTCCTAATTTAGAGTTTAAAAAATTAGGCTCCAGTTTCTTTGAATCACTGAGCTTATATGTAACTAATCAGGATGAAAAACCAGTTGTAATGCATGATTTTACTGTTGTTTTGGAAGTTAAATAGTTTTATTTTTGATAAAAAAAAATGAGTGCTGGACCGAAGTAAAAAATTATTCCAGTTGCATGTCCATCAATAGAGTTGAAAGATTTGGCTGATGTGCAAGATTTTGATAAAGAAGGTGAGGTAGGAGAGGTGTATGGCCTTGAACTTGTGTCCGTTGGATTGTACAAACGAAAGGCAATTGAAGATGGGAGGCAGTTTCCTAAACTTAGTCAACTTCGTGATGTTACTGTTCCTACTCCTGTAAGTAATGTAATATACAGTTTAAAATATTTTGGTAATAAATGGGTAATTATTCCTAATCCTGCTCCGCTTTTACCTATGCCGCTTAAATGGGACATAAAGTTTGTATTTATTAGTCCTTATGTTTATTTTACTGATGAAGGTGCTTTAGTATTTAAAAAAGTTGTTAACTCTGAACCAATGCTTGTAAGTCTTGTGCCAAGCTATTCCGCAGAAACCAATAGCAGAGAAAAACTAAAACTTCAAGAGTATGGTAAAAGAAGGTATCTTCTTACAAATAGAAAGGGTAGAACAGATACTTCTATTTCGTTCGTGCCAGCAAATTTTACCATAGATAGAGATGCGACAATAGTTTTTGAAATTATCATGAGATCTGTGGAAGCTGCAAAAGAAGCAGATATCGCCCAGGGAATCAAACTTATGTGGGATACCACAGTAGCAGAGTCAACAAAGGTTGTTATTGCTATTAGAAAAATCAATACAGATTTTGAAGTTTCGAGTAGTGTCCCTGCTGTTAAAGTAATGATTGATAAAACAACTCTAGTTTATCTAAGTTTTATAAACCTGGAACACATAGACCTTGTTTCATTTTATTATGCTAGCAAATTGTATACATTTGAAGAGTTGCAAAATAAAATAGAAGATTAAAAAGATATTTGTTCTTAAAATGCCGTCACTGTATCCTCAAATACAATCTGATAAAACATTACAGGCGGACTCATTCCGTTTAATTAATATTACTGAAGCGTTAAAATATTTAGAAGAAGAACAAGCAAAATACTCTCGATGTAAAAGACGATATAAAACGGTCTTCAATTCTGTACACAACACATCAATGACAATGGGTGTGGTTTCGGCTGGATTATCTGTAGGAGGTATAGCTCTATTTGCTACTGGAGTTGGAAGTGTTATAGGAATTGCTGTTGAAGGTATTGGCCTTGTCACAAGTCTAGCATGCTTTGGTATGGAAGCTATTAACAAAAGATTTTATATAAAGTTGCAAAAGCATGAAGCATTGAGTACACTCGCTGAAGCTAAGCTAAGCAGTATGAAACTTATTATTAGTAAGGCTTTAAATGATAATGAAATTGATGATAATGAATTTAAGAGAGTCCAGGATGATTTGGCCAACTATAAACAACAAAAATCTGAAATACAGAATAAGATGCGTAGTCAGGCTGTAAATGTTGAAGAGTTAAAAAAATCTTTTTTAGAACAAGGAAAAAAGATAGGTGTAGAAGAAACTATGAAAAAGGTTCAAGGATTTATAAGCAAGTAAAAATCAGTTTTGTTAATCAATTATTTTTGTCATACACTTCGCAAAGAGATGTTTAAAAAAAGCTTTGGTGTTGTCCTTGTAACTTGGAAAATATGCCTGAGTATCTTAATGACTTGGGTAAGTACTTATAAGTTCTTATGTTAGGTTATTGTAAGAACTTGTTTTAAGACACTTAAAAGAACTTATGACAACTAACATATAAGAACATGAAAACATAACTTTAAATTTAGTTGACAGTTGTAAGTGTCTTAAAGAAGTTAATAAAAAACATTAATTATTTAGGTTGTAATCTGTCTTAATGATTTTCTAAAATATGGGGAGGTGTGATTGTATAATAGTTAGATAATAAAGGTATTATTGGAGTTGGTTTGTCTAAATAGCTAGTTGATTATAATAAAACTATAAAATGGGTGGTTTGGAAATCTCTCATATCCTATCAATTAAATGATTTCTGAAATGGAATTATAATAGTTAGATAATAAAGGTATTGTTTATATTATTGGAGTTGGTTTGTCTGAATAGCTAGTTGATTATAATAAAATCTTTTTTATCCTAATGATTGAACTTTGAAAATGTTAAAAATGTTATTGAAGTTGGTTTGTCTAAATAGCTAGTTGATTATAATAAAACTACAAAATGGATGGGGGGTGGTTTTGAATTCTCCTATCTCCTATCTCTGAAGCTGGTGAACCGTTCACAGTGAAGCTAATTGTAAGACTGGCGGGAATACATGGCTCACGTGACCGGATGGAGGGAGGGGAGACTACCTGGTCACTTGGATAGTTGGATACAACTCTCTGAGTTATGGCCCTTGTCGTGTAGGTACACACAAGGGTGCTTAGGCTGAAATCGGGTAAGTTAAGGGGTATATTCCACATAGTAATGCCATCAGTAATGTATTTTGAGGAAACAAAGGTTAGATCATATTGTGCTGGTCAGTGATTTAAATGACAAGGCCTATATCATGTGTGTGCTGGCCTGTGAATTTGGACCATATGGCTGAAAGCTGTTGGCAGTGAAAGATTGTGTTTGTGTGATCTGTTATTGTATATATTTAACTCATTCAGCCCCAACAAACAACAGCAAGAAATGGATTGGGCATGATAGTTCAAGGGTGGTGCCAGAATAGCTTGGCAGCCATAGGCGCCAAGCTATTATGGTGCTACCATTGAACTATCATGTTTGATCTGTCTCTGGAATTCTAATACAGTCTTTCAGAGGGCAACTTCAAAATTTGGGGATTTCGGTCCTTGGGTAGAACGTGTTAACCCATATCATACTGAGGTTAAAAGCTTCAAATTTGTACACTGCATATGCAAGCTACATCATAGTACTTACAGGTACTAGGTATGGATATAGACCAATGGCATTAGTTCAAGGGTGGTGCCAGAATAGCTTGGCGCCTAGAGACGCGAAGCTATTTTGGCACTACCCTTGAACTATTTTAGTCAAACTTATTTCACACACAGGTGTATTCCAAATGATAACAGTTAAGGCAACCTATTGCAGGCAGTAAAAGGTTAATAGTTTGCAATATCTCAGTTATAAGCATTCTTATATGCATCACATATGTCTTGCAATAATCCTGGACAAAAGGGATAACTTAAATTATGAAGTTTGAATGTTGTAAAATGAAAGACTTTTCTGCTCTTCTTCTCCTCTGTACGCAGGAGGGTTCCTTCCATTGCACTCAAAATGCAGTGGAAAACCTCTGATACGTGTGCCTACACACATGGATTGTGAAAAGAAGGGTATACAACCTCAATAACGTGTTGTATAGAATTGTAGCAATCAAAGCCCTTTATGGAGCAGATCACTTTAAAGTGCTTAGTGCTCATTTTGGGATAAGCGCGCTATAGACATTGTTCAAATATTATTATTATCTTTTGGCTTTTAGCAACAACTGTGTGGTATGGCCACTGTGGTTGCTCAAGAGTAACATCTCAATAGATTAGTGCCATGCCCATCAGGCTCTACCACTTGGCTATCCTAGTAAGTGTCACCGTTAATTCGGGCGGACCGTCGGGGGTTCTTTCTCCAGGTACTCCGGCTCTTCCTCCCCCTCCTCCCCTGTGGTACTGGTTTCAGGCCACTTTATAAATTTCAAATACAAGCGATCAAAATTTCCGAAACCTCAGTAGCTGAGCTGACCCTTCGCACCACGTGAATGTCCTGTGTTTGTCTTGTACTGTGTTTGTCTTCAGAGTGAATGCGTGTGTGTCACGTGAGTGTGCGTGTTGGGTTCAGTTCACGGCGCTTTGAGCCGTTTGCAGAATTGGGTAAAGCGCCTATATAATAACCGGTATTATTATTATTATTATGTAATTATTGATCTACTTCCCAGAACTTGTTTTAAGCTTGTAACAGGCACATCTAAACTACCTAAGAGCTGTCTTGCCTAATAAAGCTAGGATGCATTTTCCATTTAGGGATAAGTTCCACCTCTCTGAAGCCAGTGGCAGTTAATGAAGGGCACCTGTCCAGGGACCAAACATCAATTTTGCATTGAGTTTTGTTATGTACATTTTTGTCACTTTTAAAAAATGTAACCCCTTTGCGCAGACAACCATCAACTGTACACAAGCAGTGGCTGCATGCACAAGGGTGTAATTGTTTTATTATTTTGTGCAAGTTAACCTATTTAACCCCACAGTTGCATTTCCCAAATTTTGGAAGTGTCACCTAATGAATGCACCAGTTGCAGGAGATGGATTGACCATGATAATTCAAGGGTAGTGCCAGATTAGCTTGGTGCCTGCAGGCGCCAAGCTAATCTGCCACTACTACCTTTGAATTATCATGGTCAATACATCTACAGGGCGTCAGGGCTAAATGGGTTAATGTATGTGGGATATCAGGTGTTTGAGGTGCACGACTGTTTCTCCTGCAACGAGCTGTTCATGTATGAAGCACTGCAGTGTGCACCTGAAGGGAAGGCACTGGACCTGCTGAAGAACTCAACATGGAAGCGCAACAAACTAGGAGGCGAACAGCTGTACTTGGGCAACAAGTGGGTCTTCAATCCCTCGGGTGGACTCGAATCCAAAGGACATCCTATCGGTGCTACAGGTAGGTGCTAGCACTTCAGCCAACCTTTCGCTTACCTTTTTACTTACTTACTTATGCCTGTCACCCCTCTCAGGGTATAGGCCGTCGACGAGAGACCTCCAGCGACTCCTGTCCTGTGCTTCTCCTTCGATTTTACTCCAGGTGGTTCCCAGTCTTTTAATGTCTGCTTGGAGGTCTCGACGCCAGGTGTTTCTTGGCCTGCCTCTTTTCCTCTTTCCCTGGGGGTTCCATGACAATGCCTGCCTAGTGATACTGGAAGCTGGCTTTCTCAGACAGTGACCAATCCATCCCCATCTTCTTCGTCCAATTTCATTCTCTGCTGTTATCTGCTCTGTTCTCTCCCAGAGTCTGACGTTGCTGATCTTCTCTGGCCAGTGGATTTTCAAAATTTTTCTAAGGCAACTGTTTATGAAGATCTGTACTCTGTTGACTGTGGTTTTTGTCAATCTCCAAGTCTCTGCTCCATATAGGAGAACTGCTTTTACGTTGGAGTTGAAAATCCGGACTTTGGTGTGTTGTGACAGCTCTCTGGAACTCCACACTTTTTTCAACTGGAGAAAGGCTGCTCTGGCTTACCAATTCGTGCTCTGACATCTGCATCACTGCAGCCTTTTTTGTCTATGATGCTCCTGAGATAGGTGAAGGACTCCACCTCCTCCAACGGGGTGCCAGCAAGCAAGACTGGTTCTTCCTTGGTTGCGTTCAGCCTCATTGTCTTTGTTTTCTGTTTGTGGATGGTGAGGCCCACTTGGGACGAGATGTCAGCAAGCCTCGTGGTCTTGTCCTGCATTTGTTGATGAGTGTGGGACAGTAAAGCCAAGTCATCTGCAAAATCGAGGTCGTCAAGCTGTGTCCACAGTGTCCACTGTATTCCACTTCGTCTGTGCTCTGTGGTCCTCTTCATGACCCAGTCTATGGCCAGTAGGAAGAGAAACGGAGACAGCAAACACCCCTGCCTGACACCGGTTCTGACCTGGAGCTCCCTGGTGAACTGCCCTTCGTGGATCACACAACATGTCATGCCATCGTAGCTGCTCTTGATCAGGAGGACAAGCTTTGTGGGTACACCGTAGTGTCGTAGGAGTTTCCACAGAGTCTCTCGGTCCACGCTGTCAAATGCTTTCTCGTAATCCACAAAGTTGATGTACAGCGGGGAGCTCCTCTCCAGAGACTGTTCTACGATGATGCGGAGAGTGGCGATCTGGTCTGTACATGATCAGTTTTTCCTGAATCCTGCTTGCTGGTCTCTCAGCTGGGGGTCAACGGAGCTCTTCATTCTCTCCAGGATGATCCTGTTGAAGACCTTTCCTGGTACTGACTCGCTTACCTTTTTACCCACCCATATTAGATGATGATGATGACACATTTTTAGTATGAACTGCTAAATATTCTTGTATGAGCTAAAAATGCAGTTGGAGTCGGTGACGTTTCATCCTTTTGTGTGTATGTGTGTGTGTGTGTGTGTGTGTGTGTGTGTGTGTGTGTTTGTTTTCATTAAACCCCAAAGCCACATTTCCAAAATTTTGGAGGTGTTACCCGATGACTATGTACCACTTGCAAGAGACAGATTGACTATGATAATTTAAGGGTAGTGCCAGATTAGATTGGTGCCTGCAGGCAACAAGCTAATCTGGCACTACCCTTGAGTTATCATGGTCAATACATCTCCTGCTGTAGGGATGCAGGGCTAAATGGGTTTATGAGCCTGCATAGAAATCAGTCAGAAACAAAACACGCCCTTGTAAATGTCCCCCAACCGGGTCTGCCCTGGGGGACTTGGGTGGGGTTAACTACTTTTTTTTTCCCAGGATCACCCTGGTCAGCCCCACAGGGTGGGGTTTCCCCTCCATTCTGGGGCATGTGTTTCTGTCTACCCTTGGACCATTCACCTGTATTTTCCTTTTTTAAAACTCTCCCAACTGTCTGCGCTGTCTGTAGCTCTTGATATTGCATGTGTGTTGCTAAATGGTCTTAGCTTTATTTAGGCCCCATGTCATAGGTTTATTTAACGTATTGGACCGGCTGGCAACATACATTCAATATTCTGTTTAGTTTTTTTTTCACAAGCAGTGCAGGCACATCCTGAGAAAGTCTTGTTGCTGTCGGGACGTTAAGCAATGTACAGTCAATCAATCAACCCTTGTAAATGTATTGATGTCCATAACAAAGGTTTCAGGTAGTCATTAATGAAAGATTGGTGTTGGTTTCGGCCCAATCAAAATCTGTCACGATTGTTCTGTGTCCAGTGATTGACTTTACTCTTGTCTCCTGTCACTAGTTTATGGTATTTAGCAGATGATTTTGAAATGTGCACCATCTGTCTCTAAGGTGCTAGTTTGCAAACAAGCCTTAATGCCTGGATCGATGATAAGGCAATGCCATATGGCAGTGACTACTCATATGAGTGCCATGATATTATCAGACATTTGCTTAGCTGAGACTGCCACATGTCATTGCCTTATTGTGATTCCCCAAAGTAGCAAAACGTCTTTGGACTCACGATGACCGCAGTGGACCCGAGCACAGCTGTGTGCAGGCCAACTGCGGCTGTTGTGGGCCTGAGGACCATTGCTTATAGGGCCAGGGCTTTAGACAGTGTACATCAGATGGTACATTATTGATTGAAAGGTTTTCTTGCAGTATGTAAAAGCTATATGACTGTGTGCAGACGTTTTGCAATTTTCTTGCAGGCTTGGGCCAGTGTGCAGAATTGGTGTGGCAGCTTCGTGGTGAGGCAGGCAAGCGACAAGTGGAGGGAGCCAGAGTGGCCATGCAGCATAATTTCGGAATCGGAGGGGCTGCTGTCGTGACAATGTATGGCAAATACCAGTCGGACCTCCCACAGGCCCGGCTTTAAACTTGTTCAGCCCCGACAGATCACAGCAAAACGTGGATCGAGCAATCTAGTTCAAGGGTGGTGCAATATAACTTGGCGGTCATAAGCGCCAAGCTACTTTGGCACCACCCTTGAACTATCATGCTCGATATGTCTCTAGAACTGTAATACAGTCCTTCAGAGGGCAACTTCAAAATTTGGGGATTTCGGTCCTGGCGCAGAATGTGTAAAACAGTGTACTGGTTTAGTGTTATTGATGGCACTGTCATCACTGTCTGAAAACAAGGTCAGCTTAACCCTGTTTTATTAAGATATGGATCAAACATGCTAGTTCAAAGCTTGGTGCCACCTGGCATCAGGGTATGAACATGACAGTGCAAGGGTGCTCTCCGAGTATCTTGACACCACCCTTGAACTTTAATAGTCGATCTGTCTCCTGAGTTGTAATGTAGTCTTTAAAAGACAACTCCCAAAGTTCAAGGGTGCTGCCAGGATATGTTTGTTTGTTTGTCTATTTTGACAAAGGGTATTTACCCGAAATATTAATAAATTGTGTTGTACCCGTCTTTTCTAAGCGTGTTTCTTTCTCCGTTGGGTACTACTTCGCTGCCAGGATAGCTTGGCGCCTGGAGGCACCAGCTAATCTGGCACCACTCTTGAATTATCATGGTTGACCTGTCTGCTGAAGTGTAATGTCATCTTCAGTTGACAACTCCCAAAGTTGTGACTTTCAACCCTAGGGTTTTTCAACCCTAGAGTTCAGAGTCTTAACTAAGGTAGTAAATCTATTGAACAGCTGCAAATCAAGACATTGTACTGTACCTCTTTTCCAGGAATTTGTGGATGTCATGATTCTTGATCAAGTTTGCCATTCATCATCAGGATGCTTTATTTTGTGTCCATTACAGAGATTGACATTGGATGTGTGTTTGTGTGTGAATATCAATGTATTTCAATGCAAAAATAATGGCTGTGAATGACGTGTACCTTAAGAAGTGGAAGTCTAGAATAACAGTGGAAATTTATTCTGATAGCAAGGCTTTTTGTTTCCTCAAAAACATTACCGATGCCATTACTACAATGGAACAACCTATAGCTTGCGTAATTTTAGCCCAAAAACTTACGATGTGTACCTTTAGGGCCAGGGGAGCCACCAGGGGTGCCGTGACCTGGTACCCGGGTAGCCTCCCTTCCCATCCCATATGGGTAACTGCCAGAGCAGCCAAGCCAAACCAGTTCTTTCCTTTAGCTTGCAGCGTGTAGACGTGTTCTTAGCCCTCTGCTGTGCTACCTACGGCTGTGTATGGTTCAAGTACTTGTGGACTTTTTTCGAAAGTGGACTTCGTTCCTGGACTGTGCTTTCGCCTTGCCTTGGAACTTTCTCTGCCCTTGTGTGCCTTTCTAGGAAGGGAGTGTCGCTTGTGCTTCTGTGCTTCGTTTGCCGGGAAGACATTTGGTTCCCGGTCTCTCCGGGCCTTGGAGCCAGCCTTCGCCCCATGTGGGGGCTCTGTGCTGCACCGGTTTTCCGCCATTTAGAGACTTTGTGTCTTGTGTGGTGCCTCTCAGAGCCTGCGTCTGGCGTCCGGTGTGCTCCTGCTTCGGTCTCCCCAGTCAAGTTCGCCGGTTGGACTGCCGGGCCTTTGTCGAGGACCCAGCCTTCTCCCCTGTTTGTCTGGGCCTCAGCCACGTGGGTGCCGCTTCTTCTTCTTCGGCTACAGGTGCTACCCTGCCCCCTGCAAGATGTCCAGGTAAGGTTTCGGTGTTTGCCAGCACCCGCGCCTCTGGTGGCGTGTGCCGGCGTCCTTTGCTTAATGTTGCTTGTTCGATATTACTCAGCGCAGGATAGTGGGGAACAGTGAGGAGTGGTGCGCGGTTTTCGTCTCGTGGCCTTCTGCTACGACCAGTCGCCTTGTAGTTTCGCTCTATGTTGCAGTTGTCAAGTCCGCACCTGCAACCGATGTGGGGACTTCCAGTGGCCGAGTGACAAGCATGCGGTCTGCCTCCCCTGTGCTGGTTGTGCTTCAGGCCACACCTGTGATGTCTGCGCTCTCTGGGTGGAGGACCAATGGGTCCAGCTGTGGAGTTTTTATCGGCGTGACAGAGGACCGCCGCCCGCCCACAGCCACGAGCATGCATCGGCCCCGGACCCAACAAGACGCACCTACGCTGCCTTTGGGGGACGGCATACAAAAGCTCCCCCCTTGCGCACCCACTCTCTCGAGTCAGGTCCGCAGCGAGTCCGCTCGCCCCACTCTGCGGAAAACAAACAAGCCCCAACTCTTGACGTTGGGGGACGCCTTTCTCCCCCCTTGTGCACCAGCTCTCTCGAGCCAGGTCCACAGCGAGCTAGCTCGCCCCACCTTGCGGAACCCAAGCCTCACAAGACCACCGACAGACGTGGACGCCGCTTCTCCCCGACGCCG
Source organism: Semisulcospira habei (assembly GCA_036245525.1). NCBI lineage: Eukaryota > Metazoa > Mollusca > Gastropoda > Semisulcospiridae > Semisulcospira > Semisulcospira habei. Next base: position 117,784,548 of record BTPG01000005.1, read on the forward strand.
GACCCTCGGCTTCAGCGTACGACCCCCGATGTGCGGCCCCGGGTTCGTGACCGCCTGGACACAGCCACTCGCCCCTCGGAGGCCGTTCGCGCCGCAGCCCTCACCCGCGTACGCCCCCTCGGACTTTGGCTCCCCACCCTCGGACCCGCAGTCCTTTGTCTTCGGTCCTCGCCTCCCACCGCAAGCACTCTTCGGTCTCTGCTTGCTCTTCACGCCCGGTTTCTCCTGCCGCTTCAGCTTCGCGGATGTCTTGCCCTCCTCATCGGTCTTCCCCTCTGGCCTCAGAGGTTCCTTCTTCCAGTCGGTGCTCTTCCCGGTCGGTGTCCTTTTCGGTCGTCCGTGCTCCTCCTCGTTCCCGGCCTTTGTCTTCCCCCCCCCTCCCCGGCATCCCTCCCCCCACCTTCCCCGCTCCCCCGCCCCTTCACGCCGTCGACCACGCGCTCGCCGCTCTCCTTCACGCGGACGCTCCACTCGTCGGTCTCGCCGCTCCCGCTCGCGCCATCGCAGCCGCTCGCCCCGGTCTTGCTCCTCCTCGCGGCCGCGCCCGCCTCCCCAGCCCCTGGTGCGTCGGCCTCCTGCGCCGCCCGTCGATGTGGACTCCCTCAGCATCGCCCCGGAGGATTCTGCCTCAGCTCTCTTCAACCTTTCGACCTCCTCGTGTGCTCGCTCGCCATTGGCTCCCTCGTCGCCAACGTTGAGGACGACCAGGGCGGATACCCTAGCCTCGCTCGACGAGGCCGCGCATCTGATTGCCACGTGTCTTCCCCCGGACGCCTGTTCCCCGTCGCCGACCCCCCAAGAGGAAGCTCTCGGCCTTCATGGACGCTGATCGCCCCTCCAAGAGGTTTAAGTCCCTGCCACAACCCCCGGGGTTTCAAGGCCTTCGTGACGCCTTCTCCGCTCTCCTGCAGCAGGGTTCAGGCTCCGATGCGGCCTTCTTCTTCTCCGACACTCGCTGGCCGGCGGACTTGGACATCGCCTATCAGCACAGCTGGTATGCCGGACACTCACAGTCCTTTGCTACTGCCCTCCCCGCAGTGGATCCTGCCGCTCAGCAGCAAGCTGGTAGACTTCGCGCCTCCCGCCGTTGCATCCCTCCCGGCCTGGAGCGGACGGCGATCCTCATCTGCAACACCCTCGCCTGTGCTGGATTCCTCGATTTGGCCATGCAAGCGGTCGTCAACCTTCTGGAACGGAACTGGCACTTCTTGATCTCGCCGCTGTTAGGGGACCTCCTTGCACTGGCTGTGGCCTCCAACCGAGCAGCGTACCACGCTTCTGTCAACACTATGGCCGCTGCCGCGAACTGCGACCTGCTCCGCCGGGATGCTGTGCTTGCCATCTGCCCTGACCTCCCGCAGGACCTACGGAGACAGCTGCGACAGGCTCTGCTCGGCGATCCCCTCCTCTTCGGTCCTACCTGGCAGTCGGTGAAGGATGCAAATAAGGAACTTTGGCCTGCCCACGCCACCTCCTCCCGCTTTCAAGCCGCCTGCAAGGCCCTGGGTCGCGCCCTGCGGACCGCCAGACCCGCCCAGCATCCGCCCTCCTGGCGTCGCCGCCTTCCTCCGCGCGTCCCCGCCGCGCCCGCCCCCTGACCCCGCCTCCACCCCCGCCTGGCCCAAGCCCGCCCGGCGCGGGGCCGGGCCCGGTGACTCCCGCCCTCCTGCACCCCCGCCAACCGCTCCCGGGTCACCACTGAGCGGGAGGCTTGCCACCTGCAACGACGTGTGGCGGTCGCAGTTCCCGGACGACCCGTGGATCCGGTCCACCGTCTCCGACGGCCTCCTGCTCTCCTTTCGGACCCCGCCACTCCTGCGGCACAGCCCCGTTTGGATGTCTGCCCTTTCGGATCGCCTCAAGGTTGCTGCGCTCCAAGACAAGATCTCCACCCTGCTGCGGAAGAACGCCATGGAGGAGGTGTCACGTCATGACTCACCCACCTTCTACAGTCGCCTCTTCCTCGTCCCCAAGCCCAGCAACAGGTGGCGTCCGATCATCGACCTTTCAGCGCTGAACGAGTTCATCGCAGCGCCGTCCTTCCGCATGGAGACCGCCAGAGCCCATCACGCTGCGGTTCAACCCATGGACTTCGCTGTCAGCCTGGATCTAGCGGACGCTTACCTACACGTTCCCGTGCATCCGGCTTCAAGACGCTATCTGTGCTTTGCATTCAACGGCGTCATTTACCAGTTCCGCGCCCTCCCCTTCGGCCTCAACCTCAGCCCCTGGGTGTTCACCCGTCTCATGGATGGCGTCATCGCCAAGGCCAGGCGGACTTCGTCGAGTCCCTCCTCGAACTACCTCGACGATCTGCTCCTGCGCAACCAGTCGGCACCCGCCCTGGAGAAGGACCGAGACACCTTGCTGGCCCTCCTCGACAGCCTCGCCTTCATAGTCAACTTAGGCAAGTCGCTTCGTCCACCTTGGCATGGAGTTCCTTACGGACCTCAATCTGGTGCGACTCCCGGAACCGCGGATCCAGAAGTTGGCGAACCTGGTTCGTCTAGTTTCACAGGAGGAGACGGTCGCCGCCAGAGTCTGGTTGCAGCTCTTAGGCTTGATGAGCGCGGCTGCGGATCTCCTTCCCCTTGGTCGGCGCTACTCGCGCCCACTTCAACTTCATCTACTCCTTCACTGGCGTCCCTCGACCAGCGACATCGAGGCTCCCGTTCTGGTACCTCCCTCGCTCGTTCCACACCTCCTCCGCTGGGCAGACCCTGTCTGGCTCGCGACCGGAGTCCCTCTCCTTGCGCCTCCCCCCCCAGTTGTCCCTTTGCGTCGACGCCAGCCGCTCCGGCTGGGGTGTTCACCTGCTGCCGACGTTGCCACGGCTTCCGGCAGCTTTCCACCGGACCTTGCGATCAAGCATATCAACTGGTTGGAGCTTAAGGCGGTGTGGCAAGCTCTCCTCGCTTGGGAACCGACTCTCGGACGCCAGGAGCTGCTCGTCCTTTCCGACAACTCCACTGTCGTGTCCTACATACAGAAGCAGGGCAGCACCCGCTCCCCTTCCCTCTGCATTCTTCTTTACCAACTCTTCCGTTGGTGCGAGGATTGTTGCATCTCTCTCCGAGCGAGACACTTCCCCGGCCACCTGAATGTCCTCACGGACTCCCTCTCCCGGCGCGGTCAGCTCCTCCACACCGATTGGGTGCTTTGCCCGAACATCTTTCGGATAATCTGCGCCACGTGGGACAAGGTGGAACCGCCAGCTACCCCTCTTTGTCTCGCCTGTCCCGGACCCCCTTGCCTGGGCGGTTGATGCGCTCTCCATCCCCTGGGACGGCCTCTGCGCTTATGCTTACCCTCCCTCAGTCCTTGTTCCCAAGGTCCTTCTCAAGCTCAAGGGGTGCAACGTGATCCTATTGCTAGTGGCGCCGGTCTGCTGGACCAAGTCTTGGACCACCGACCTCCTGAACCTCGCCACGGGCCCCCCGCTGCGGCTTCCCACTCCTCGCACGATGTTAAAGCAGCCGCGCCAGGCGCTCTACCATCCGTGCCCCGAGCGATTCCTGCTTCACGCTTGGAGATTGTGCGGCAAGCCCTCGCCGCTAGAGGCTTCTCGAGTGAGGCAGTGGCAGCTATCACTTCAGGCCGCAGACCCTCGACCCTGCATGTCTATGAGGGAAAGTGGAGAGTACTAGGAGCCTGGTGCGACCTCCGTTGCCTCTCCCCTACCGATCTGACTTCCCCCCAACTGGCCGAGTTCTTCCTCTGGCTCTTCGCCGAACAGCACTTGGCACCGATCACCATCAGGGGCTACCTCGCTATGATTTCCGACACTTACCGGCACCTGGGCCGAGCGGACCCCGGCAAGTGTAAGGACCCTCGCTGACCTTATGGCCCACTTCGGCATTCAGCGACCGGCCCTCCACTCCCTGATCCCACGCTGGGACCTACCCTGGGTACTCACCTGGCTGCCGGAACTCTAAGCGTTTCGAGCCGCTTCTCTTAGCAAGCCTGGCCAACGTTACGCAAAAGACCTGCTTTCTTCTCGCCATAGCCACGGCCTCCAGAGTGAGTGAGCTGCATGCACTTTCTGTGTGCCCCGCCTGCCTGCAATTCAGGTCGGATGGTTCCGTGCAGCTACTAACGGACCCGGCCTTCTTGGCCAAGAATCAGTCCCCGTTGACAGCCCCTCAGGTGATCACTGTACGACCGCTGAAGCCGATAGACAAGGAAGTCAGACAACAGGACCCGGTGAGAGCCTTACGCGTGTACCTACGCCGAACCAAGCCGCTCCACTGGGGACGCACCCGCCTCTTTCTCCCTCTGTCCCCAGGTAGACAAGACATCTCAGCCCAGACGATCTCTTCCTGGCTAAGATGGGTGATACGCTCCGCCTACCAAGACCTCTGCCCTGATGCTGCCAAGCGCCTACACATCCGGGCCCACGAGGTCAGAGCCATGGCTGCTAGCGTCGCATTTGACCGCAACTGTACTGTCCGAGACATTGTGGCTGCCGTAGGCTGGCGGACTGAGTCGATCTTCACCCGGTTCTACCTCCGCAACCTGGCTGGCCAGCGAGATAACCTGGCCCTGGTGGGGGACATCGCGGCGGCGCAATTCTCCCTCCCGGCACCCACGGTGCCGTAGGTAATCCTTTAGCTAAAATTACCGGGAGCTTGCGCCAGGGAGGACGGGTCTTGCTAGCTTGGTCAGTTACTAGGTTACGCGGCACCCTCCTCCTTTTCGCTATTCTCCATTGTAGTAATGGCATCGGTAATGTTTTTGAGGAAACAAATGAATTTTTCTCTAAAATGTATTTTTTCGAAAAATACTTACCGATGCCATTACTCGGACGGCCCTCCCACCTGCCCCGCTCGCCGCTAGTCAGCTAAACGAACAGAACTGGTTTGGCTTGGCTGCTCTGGCAGTTACCCGTATGGGGTGGGAAGGGAGGCTACCCGGGTACCAGGTTACGGCACCCCTGGTGGCCTCCCCTGGCCCTAAAGGTACACATCGTAAGTTTTTGGGCTAAAATTACGCAAGCTATAGGTTGTTCCATTGTAGTAATGGCATCGGTAAGTATTTTTCGAAAAAATACATTTTAGAGAAAAATTCATTTTTTGCTTCTTTGAACTGTCCTGCTTGCTATGCAAGATGTATTTCTGCTTTCTGGTGTAAATCACATCAGTGTTTCCTGATGAATATACTAAGCCCTTTTTTGTCTGCGGTATTAAAAATATGGTAGACTTTGAGATGGGGCTGGTCGGAGCATGTTCCGTAGCATGCAAATGACGAACATAGGGGGACACACATCAGACAGTGAAATAACACGATAAAAATTACGTCATGCCTAGCTATGCCAAACTGCGCTGTTGATTGTTACATTTGGCAGTAAACACTGTATGTGTGCGTGTATATAATTATGTATGTAGACACGAGTTTCTGCTGTGTCTGTGTACGTGCAGGTCTGAAATTTTAGGAAATGCTTCCTTCAAGATGTATCTCGGAGTACTTTTCAGCATTTTTAGATTGTATTACTCATTAAAAGGAAAAATTGCCTTTATACAAAGTCCGTTGACCTGCATTTGAGTTCGTAATTTGTGTTATATTCATTTGAAATTTGAATACAGCTAGCTTCAAAAAAGATATTGGATGAGTTCGTTAACCAGCTTTGTATCTATTCAATGTTTTCGTTAAAAAAAATTCATCACAGAAACAAAATGTCGACACAAAGATTTCTCGACTTCAGACAGTGATGGCGATGTAAAAGCCCTAGTCACATTATACATTGTTGCTGTTATTATACATTGTTGCTGAACTGATGCAAAGCACCAGACACGTCATTGTTATACATGAATTGACACAAAGAAAAGCTCTCTCTCTCTGACAGTTTGATTTAGGAAGACCGCTTATAGAAGGTCAGTTGACCCACAATCGAGTCTGTAATTTTTGTTCTATTCACTTGGAATTTTGGACAGCTAACTTTATAATAATAAAGGTAATTTGTATAGCGCCTAATCACCAAGGTGCTCTAGGCGCTTTACAATCACAGTAATGAAACAGTGAAGCAGAATACACAAACAAGCACATACAACAAAAAATATACATTAATTTACAAGGGCAAAAACTCACACCACACACTCACACACACACACACACACACACACACACACACACACACACACACACACACACACACACGCATGATGAGCCGGCAGACAAAATGGTCTTTACGTATATGCAACAGAGAAAAGGTGTGTTTTAAGCTTGGATTTGAAAATGGAAAGAGATGATGAGTGACGCACATCAGCTGGGAGAGCGTTCCATGTAATGGGACCAAAATACGAAAATGCACGATGACCTTGAGTGACCTTATTACGTCTCTCTCTTTCTCTCTTGGCTTGACTTCGCGAACGAAGATTTTATAGGAGTTGCCCACGACGTCTGCAGGCTTGTTCGTGGCTGCGGAGGCCAATCCGAGACAGGCAGGTTCGACCGCAGTGGCTGCAGGGGAAGGTATGGCCGGGGTTCTGAGCTGCGGCATCTCTGTTTTTTCTCCTGAGCCGCTTGTCCTTAAGGCTAGCTCTGTGAGAGTCCTCAAAGGAGACAGCTGCCTTGTAAATGGTGGAGCGCCAGGTGTCACGGTCCGCAGCAAGCGAAGACCACTGGTAATGGTCGATTTGGCAGGCACTAAGTGACTTCTTGAGACAGTCTTTGTATCTCTTCTTTGGTGCCCCTCTGTCACGGTGTCCAGTAGCAAGCTCGCCGAACAGGGTGATCTTTGGTAGGCGATGATCCTCCATCCTGGAGACATGCCCCGCCCAGCGGAGCTGTGTCCGCAGCAGCAAAGCCTCGATGCTCACAGTTTCAGCCTGTTCAAGGACCTCGACGTTGGTGACATAGTCACTCCAGTGAATGCCCAGGATGGTACGCAGGCAGCGCTGGTGGAAGCGTTCGAGGAGTAAAGGGATACGGAAAACACGAGTGTCTGAAGCAGAGCGTAGTGAGCGGGACGGTGTATACAGCTGGACAAGATCAGACAAGTAAGGAGGGGCAGAACCAGAGAAATAGATATTGGATGAGTTCATAATCCAGCATTGTCAGTACCTCTTCAACGTTTTTAATAACAATTAATTCATTTTTCCAAGTTTTGGATCCAGTATAAACAGTCAGCCCTGGCAGAGGCTATGTGGAAGAAAACAGTCAGCCCTGGAAGAGGCTGCATGCCTTTCGGATGAGTGACCTAAAACATCAAATGCGTCACTGTTTACAAAGCATCGTGAGACTAGTGATACCATGACGTCAAGCTTATAGTGACATCATTTATTTTCTCAAAATTTTTACCGATGGCATTACTACTAGGAATGGTTCGCTTAGCATACCAATTTTAGCCCCAAAAACTCGTGTACACCACAACCCCGGGAGGCGACTCTAGGGAGTTGTTACCAAGAGACCCTGAGTAGCCTCCCCTGCCTCCCTATCCGGTGGCGCGCTCACCGTTTCCCGCCAGTCTCTTCGCTTAACTACACCTAACCGGTTGTGCGCACCTCGCGTGCTCCGACTGTGTATGGTGGGATTACCTTTTGTGAACTTGACTTTCTTGGATTGACGTTAGATTTTCCTTGGACCTGTGTGGTGTTGGGTGCTTGGATTATCATTCGGTTTCTGAGGATTTACTTGGTGGTTTGGTCTCTGTGGATTACAGGGTCTCGGGACATGACAAGGTCAAGCTTCGGTTACTGCCTCAGCCGGCGTTTTACCGGGCGGCGGAATTGACCGGAGACTATGTGTGCGAACGACCAGGAGCTCGGACCCTCGCAAGGAGGCTCCGCGTACTCGCGCTGGCCTTTGTCTGTCTTATGTTACAGTACTCAGATGAGGACCTGCACCAGGTGCGGTGTTCCAGTGGCCTAGCGATGCGCACGATATCAGCCTACCCTGCTCAGGCTGCGCCTCCAGTCGGACATGCAACTAATTCTCAATGCGGGAGGGGGAACGATGGTCGCAGCTTTGGGCCTTTTACCAGACGGAGAGACTGGCACGCAACCCGGCAGCAACTGCAGCCTTGAAAGTATCGCAGAGGAGGGCCACCTCAGACATTGTGAGCTTGTCGGCGCAAAGAAGGGACCTGCTGCCCACTCCAGTGCCTTAGACAAAGCTTCTCTGCAGGCATTAGGAGCTCGGTACCCCACAAGGAGAAGTTGGGCCTCTCGCATGCCACCAGGAAACGGAGAGCCCAGGCGCAGAAGCGGGGGATCCCCCCTCTGAGACGTTAGTGCCCACTAGCCTTGGGCCGGACCAGCGCCTAACCTGGGCCGCAGCCAGGATGCGCCTCTCAGAGTGGGACAGGAAATTAAGCCGCCGACTGGACAGGCCATGAACACAGACTTCGGGGGCCCGAGACTGAGAATGGAACCACACGCGTGATAAGGTTCTCAGTCAGGTTAAAACAATGAAGACCGAAGCCCACAACAGGGAGGAAGGAAGCTCGGTCTGTCATTACAGCCGACGAGACGTGTTTTCTCGTCGAGGTGGGGCCCCCGGAGCACCACTCCTCGACGGGACAGGCCACGAACACAGACTTCGGGGTCCCGAGACAGAGAGGGGAGCCACAGACGAGATGAGGTTCTCAGTCAGGGCAGACCAACCGAGACCGAAACCCGCCATGGAGAGGAAGCAAGTTCGGTCCGTTGAACAGCCAATGAGATGTGGTTCCTCGTCGAGTGTGGGGGCCCTTGGCGCCACCCAACCCCCCCCCTCCCCACCCTAGAGGCGTAGAGAGGGACACCCAGCGGCCTCGGTCCCCATGGCACACGGGGATGAACCTACACGATCGAAAGAGTGACCGCAGCAGATGGGGACATGGCGCTACGGATACCTCACGCCGGGGAACGTCTTCATTCCCGCTCCTCCTCGCCGGACCGGCGGACAAGTTCGGGCGCGTCACAGCGGCGGATCTCTTCACGACACCGGACCTCAGAGGCACCCTCCAGGAGCAGCCGATCTTCTGGCTAGGGACCGATCTACCTCGAGGACACGGCAGCCTCGACGTCGGCGCTGGGACCACTCGGATTGCGGTCGCAGGACGGAATCAGCCTCCCTTCGACACCGGCCCAGCCCTTACCAGCGGTCCGCAACGGTTCACGGGAACAGACTCCCCCCCCCCCCTCCCAGTGGCTACTCTTCGGTGGGTGCACAGACGTCCAGCGTCTCCCTCAACACAGGTCACGTCGGATGACGAGCAGGCGCTCAGTCTACACCTGGAGGACTCGGTGTTGGCGTCGGGCACACCTTGCAGACGGTCGTCGCTCTCCACTACCTCGGTCGATGCAGCCCCGGCATCGCAGACTCGCCGCTTCTTGGACGAGGCGTCCCAGCTCATCGCGTCATTCCTCCCTCCGGAGTAATGCCCTCCATCTCCGCCCCTGAGAGGAAGACCTCGGTGATGGTCGGCGCACCGCGGCAGCCAAGCGCTTCAAGTCACTCCCTCAACCGGCAGGCTTACGGGATCTAGCGGAGGTGCTCTCGGTTCACCGGTGACAAGACGGCTTCAGAGACCAGGGCTTTTTCTCAGACACCCGACGGCCAGGGTGGATGGATATCACTTTCTGCCAGCAGTGGTATGGAGGTCTCTCCCAGGCATTTCCGGTGCCCTTCCGGCGGTGGACAAGGAGGCGTGGATGCAGGCAGAGGCACCCCGCAGCCAACAGACACTGATGCGAGGCTTGGACAGGAGAGCTACCTTGGTCCACTATTTCTTAGCATGCTCGGGATTACGCGAGAGGGCGACGCAATCCGTGGTCAAGTGTTTGGAGAACACCTGGGACGGCTTCGGCCCCTCTGCGCGGGATACACACGGGGCTAGTGGCGGTGAATAGGGCGACATACCACACCTCGGCCAGCTCCATGGCGGCAGCCGCCATCGGCGACCTGATTTTACGGGACGTGCTGCTGGGACGATGCCACTTTCTCCCAGCTTCGGGGAAGACACAGCTGTGCCAGGCTCCGCTCGGGGGCATTCTACTGTTGGACCGACCTGGCAGATGGTAAAGGAGACAACGCAGGAACGCCAGCCCGCCACTGCAGGATTCGTCTCCGCTCGCTTCAGTCAGCTGCAGAGCCGTGGTCGCGCCCTGCGGGTCAGAACCCCCTCCTCCCGTACTCCTAGAGGCTGTGGGGGAACCCTCCCCCTTACCCGCGCGCTTTCCCCGCACCCTACACTGCCTGGTCCAGAGGCGCCCAGAAGCGAGGGCGCGGCCGGGCACGCTGACATGAACTCCGTCCTCCCGCCGTTTCCTGTCGGAGAGGGTATGGAACAGTTATTTCAAGTCGGCCCAGGGATTCTTCAACTGTTACGGAGGGCCTGATGATCTCCTTCCAGTCGCCCCTCCCTTGCGACACTCACTCCTGTGGACACGAGTACAGGGGGATCGGGACAAGGCGACAGTGCTGCACGGCGATGTGAGAGCCCTACTCCAGAAGGGGGCCACGGAGGTGGTCTCGCGTCCCGACTCCCCGGCCTTCTACAGTCGGCTCTTCCTGGTCCCCAGACCCAGAGGCAAGTGGCGCCCAGTATCGACCTTCGGTGCTAAACAAGTACGTTTTGGCCCCGAGCTTCAGGATGGAAACGGCCAGGGCACTGAGGGCAGCGGTGCGGCCACAAGTTTTCGCCGTGAGCCTCGATCTAGCGGATACATATCTTCTCGTACCCCTCCATCCAGCGTTGCGGCGTTACCTGCGCATCGCCTTCCGCGGGGTGCTGTGGCAGTTCGGGCCCTACCTTGGACTTAACCTCAGCCCGGGGGTCTTCACCTGGATTATCGACGGAGTTGTCTTGGGGTTCCGACAAGAGGCCTCCAGCCCAACTTCCAAATACCCGGACGACCGGCTCCTCCAAAACCAGATGGCGAAAGCGTTTCCTGGCTGACTCTGCTCCGCCGACGCAGATTCCTGGTCGATGGAGGCAAGTCCGATGGGGGACCGGCACGCAGGTTACCCACCTAGGCATGGAGTTCCTGACCGACATCAACCGGGTATGACGCCCCAAAGGCCGGATACAGAAGATGGCGGAGGCGGCACTCCGAGTATCTCACGCGGAAGCTCTCCCGACCAGGGTCTGGCCCCAGCTGTCGGGCCTACTAAGCGCTGCAGTGGATCTTCTACCCCTAGGCAGATTCTACTCTTGGCCAATACAGCTGCATCCGCTTCGGCACTGGCACCCCTCCTCGGTCACGTCTCACCTCCAGCGGTGGATGGACAGTCCCTGGTAGCGTCAGGGGTACCACTCTTCTCTCCACCGCCACAGCTTTCCATCTGCATGGACGCAAGCCTCTCAGGCTGGGGAGCGCACCTGTGGCCGGAGTTGTCAAAGCCTCGGGCAGCTGGACAGGGGAACACGCAGACAGACATATCAACTGGCTGGAGATGAAGGCAGTGTGGCTGGCTCTCACCAGATGGGAGGAATGACTCGCGCAACAGGATGTACTGGTGCTCTCCGACTACCCGACGGTCGTGGTCTACATTCGGGACCAGGGGGGGATGCACACACCCTCCCCATGCATCCTCGTGTACCAAGTCCTTCGGTGGTGCGGGGATCGGGGCATCACTCTGTGGGCACGGCACATCCCAGGCCAGCTCAACATACGCACGGACTCCCTCTCATGACGGGGCCAGCTGCTTCTCACAGAGTGATAACTGCGCCCGGATATCTTCCAGCTACTCTACGCGCATTGGGAGACGCCGATAATCGATCTGTTCGCCACTAGGTGGAACGGGAAGCTGCTTCTTTTGCCTCCCCCATACCGGATCTACAAGCCTGGACCATGGACGGGCTCTCCATCCCGTGGGACCGACTCCTTGCATACGCATTCCCTCCCACAGTGTGGGTACCAAGGTGCTCCAGAAGCTCAGGGGAGGCATTACGATATGGATCCTCGTGGCCTATTCAGCTGGACGGGGAGCTGGACCACAGTCCTCCTGAGCCGCGCTACGGACCCCCCTGCTGAAACTCCCCGCGTCCCATGCTCAAGCAGCCCCGGCAGCAACTGTTTCATCCGTGCATAAAACGACTGCGGCTGCATGCTTGGAGATTGTCAGGCAGGCCCTCACACCAAGAGGCTTCGCGGTTGCAGCAGCGGAAGCGATTGCAGCGGCTCGGAGGGTCTCTACCCGTAACATATACGAGGGAAAGTGGCGAGTACTCCAGGCCTGATGCGCAGCGGAGCGACTCGCCCCACGGACCGGACTAACCCCCACTTGGCCGAGTTCTTCTGTGGTTATTCCCCAAGCAGAACCGGGCCCCCATCACCATCCGAGGTTACCTGGCATTGGTGGCAGATGCTTATCGACTCCTGCCACGGCCGGACCCGGGCACCTGCAAAGACCTCTCGGATCTGATGGCGCACTTCAATCTGCAAATGGCCGGCTCCCGCTCGTTGTTTCCTCGCTGGGACTTGCCCGGGTGCTCACCTGGTTCGATTCGGAACGGTTCGAGCCCTGACCACTTACGTGACTTGGAGATCTAACCAGGAAGACCTGCTTCCTGCTCGCCCTCGCTTCAGCCTCTCGGGTTAGCGAGATACACGCCTTCTCGGGGCGTCCCTCCTGTCTCCAACTCAGGGCCGATGGCTCGGTGCAGCTCCTCACCGACCCTACGTTCTGGCCAAGAACCGGCTCCCAGTGTCCGCGCCGCAAGGATTGACCGTCCGTCCGCACAGGGCTACGGACCAGTCCCGGGAGTCCCGTCAACAGGACCCTGTCAGGGCGCTTAAAGTGTACTGGCGCAGAACTAAGCCACGCTCATGCCTATTCCTGCCCTTGGCTCCGGGCAGACAAGACATCTTGGTGCAAACGATCCCTTCCTGGCTACGCTGGGTCATCCGGTCGGCGTACAAAGAGCTCTCCACAGAGCAGGCCAGGACAATGCGCACCCAAACACATGAGGTCAAAACAGTGGCTGCGAGCATCGCCTTGACCGCAACTGCGCAGTGAGGGACATTGTGGCGGCCGTGGGTTGGCGGGCCGAGTCTACCTTCGCCCGCCTTTACCTGCGAGACCTATCCAGCCAGCACGACTACCGGGCCCTAGAGGGGTACATCTCGGCGGCTCATTACTTCCTCACGGCGCCACAGGCGCCATGGGTAACGCCTAGCTAAAATTGTCGGGAGTGGGCACGTAGGGGGGCCTCGATAGTTAACGCGGCACGGAAGCGCTCGGGTATGGGAAAGGTGTACCGAGAAATGCGGCACCCTCCTACTATTCATCATTCTTCCTAGTAGTAATGCCATCGGTAAAGATTTTGAGAAATAAATGGATTTTTCTCTAAAATGTATTTTTTCGATAAATACATACCGATGGCATTACTCAGAGGTCCCTCCCTCCTACCCCGCTTGCCACTGTGGAGCTAAGGCTCACTGGCAGGAAACGGTGAGCGCGCCACTGGATAGGGAGGCAGGGGAGGCTACTCAGGGTCTCTTGGTAACGAGTTTTTGGGGATAAAATTGGTATGCTAAGCGATCCATTCCTAGTAGTAATGCCATCGGTAAGTATTTTTCGAAAAAATACATTTTAGAGAAAAATCCATTTTGCTGTTTGTGCTATTATTCTTCATATTTCCTGTCGCTACACGAACCCACAGAGAGTGTACTAATGGCTGGAAGCGCTGTGTGTGCGTCTTTATTTGTGTGCGCCGACATCTGTGTTGATCAGAGATTGGCTTAGAGAGGAGGAAAATGGATCATCAGGATAAGCTTAAAAATATGAACAACTCTGAATGTTCCTAAAAGAAAAACGCATGTGAGCTCCAAACAATACGGTAGACTTTGAGATGAAATATCGGTATCTTGTTTGTTTTGTTATGAGAATTCATGTGTTTGTGAATTAAGTCAACTTATATATACAGTAGAACGTCCTATAAACGGTCACTGAATTTTACGGTCACCTGTTCTTTATGGTCACATTCCCATTGCGGACGATGTTTACTACATAAAGTTTTATTTTATGGTCACCTGCTGAACATGCCCAGCAGTCAGCGTATCGGAGCCAAAAACGCCGGACTGGCATGGTAAAGCCATCACAAGCGACAGGTCAGTGATAACTCTCTCAACACATAGCCAACCGTCCAACACTGACAAAGCCCAGACGTCATGTCATTGCGCAATGATGGACATGCCATCAGCTCGCCAGCAGTGTGCGCAGTAACAAAGGTCATGCATATGTCTGCATATCTTTTTCAAGTCGGCTTACTGTGCGGTCACATAATCTTCCCCGCGACCAAAAATTGACTGCTCTTTTGTTTCGGGTGCTGACTTGGCAGAAACTCTCACGTGCCCCTGCAGATGGAAGGAGCTCATGAGAACGGAGTGCATATGTGGGCAAAAGCGCGTCTGTACCATAGGCCTACAAATCCATCTTGGTACTCTTACACTACATGGTGTGTATTGTAACAGTGCTGAGGTTGACTTGTAGGCCTGTGGTCTGACATTCCACCTCATGTGCCCCTGCAAACTGCTGAGGGTCATGAGAATTAAGTGTGTACATATGCCAACATGCATGAATTCCAATGTTGAATATAAGTCAAGAAATCGCGGCATCAAAACAAAATCAGCGGTGGTCAGTTAGTACTGAAATGAATGACTTGCCAGCTTTTATACAGCACCAGCCACAAACTGTGAAGTCAGTTCTAATGATTCCATGCTACACATGCGGGTGCTTAGCTGAAAAAAGAAATGGTGAGAAAAAGATGGTACGGCTCATGTCATAGCCACACCGGCCTCCTTTCTCCGCCACCTTTCCTGTTTAAGAAAAGAACACGGTGATGACACACATCAACATTCATCGCTCTTCCTCCCTCCCTTACTAGTACACACAAACACAATTTTATTTTCTTTCAACACTGAAGACAAGGAAAACGTTTGGTTACTTTTTCTTGATAGTAAAGGTGACTATTTATTGGAGGTTCTACTGTATATTTAAGACCACACACCCGAGGAAAGCCATGGGCTGAAAATTTGAGATCCAAATTCTGAGATGGTGTTGTTTGTTTCTTCAAACTCCTTACCAATGGCATTACTATTAGGAAGGTACACTTTGCTTACCGACTTCAGCCTAACACCCTTGTGTATACATACACAACAAGGGATGCTACCCTTGAGAAGGTGTTGCCATGATACATGGGTAGTCTCCCTTACCAACCCACGTGAGCAGTGGTGCCATGCCAGTCTTACGCGGCTTAGCTTCACCCTGAATGGAATAGCGTGTTCAGCCTTCGACGGATATCTTTGGCTGGAACTGGCTACGCAGTCTGTAGTTCAGTGTGTGGAGGAGTCCTTGGAACGCCCTGGCGCAGACCCGTTGCGTGACATCCACACGGTGGCCATGGCGGCTAATAGTCGAGCGGCGTACCATGCATCGACCAACCCCCTAGCAGCGGCGGCTAACTGCGACCTGATGCGACGGGACGTCGTCATCGGGTGCTGAGCTGGCTTACCCACGTCCATCAAGTCTCAGCTTCGCTAGGCTCCTCTTGGAGGTTCGCTCCTGTTCGGCCCGACCTGGCAGGAGCTTGAGGATTCGGCCAAGGACATGTCAGTGACCCAGCTCTTCTCTACCTACTTCTGCCCGCTTTCAGGCTTCCCGCAAGGCCATGGGTCGCGCCCTGCGGATCCTCAGACCCTCCTCACGTCCGACCATTGGTGGCCCCCTCCGCTCCAATAGACAGCCCTTCCCCACTCGCCCTCACGCCTTTCCGGCCCCCCAACACCTCCTGGCCCTGGGGAGGGCCCATTGACTCCTTCCCAGTCCTGCCCCCATCGATGGCTTCAGGGTTCCCAGTCGGCGGGAGGCTACAAGTGGTGGTCGCTGTGACCAGACGATCCTTGGATCATCACCACTATCTTGGAGGGCCTGCAGATCTCCTTCCGGCTGCCCCCCCTCCCCCCCCCCTCCTCCGCTGCGGCGCACTCCTATCTGAACCCAGGTGCTGGGCAACAGGCTCAAGGTGGAAGCGCTTCAGGGCGAGGTAGCAGCTTTTCTTCACAAGACCCCCACAGTGGTGGTGACGCCACGACTCGCCGGTATTTTACAGTCGCCTCTTCGTGGTCCCGAAGCCAGACTGCAAGTGGCGGCCGGTCATTGACCTCTCCGCACTAAACAGGTTCATTTCGGCCCCCAACTTCCGCATGGAAACGGCGAGAGCACTGAGGGCAGCGGTGCAGCCCCTGGACTTTGCCGTCAGCCTCGATCTGTCGGACACGTACCTACACGTCCCCATTCACCCGGCAGCTCGGCGTTACCTGTGCTTTGCCTTCCGAGGGATGGTGTACCAGTTCCGAGCCCTCTCCTTCAGTCTCAACCTCAGCCCCTGGGTGTTTATGAGGATCATGGACGCGGTGGTGGCCAAGGCCCGGCAGGCTTCGTTTAGCCCTACCTCCAACTATCTGAACGACCTGCTCCTCAGGAACCAGGATGTCTCGGCGCTACGGATGGACAGGGACACCCTGCTGTCCCTGCTGCACCAGCTTGGCTTCCTAGTCAACATGGGGAAGTCCGACTTTACCCCGTCCCGCCGGTTCGTGCACCTCGGCATGGAATTCCTGACCGACCTCAACCGGGTGCGAGTTCCCAAAGCGCGCGTTAGGAAGCTGGCAGATATGGCCCACCAGGTGTCCCACGCGGATGCCGCCCTGGCCAGGGTCTGGTTTTCTAGGCAAATCTCTCATATACATACAATGTACACTGTATGTATATATATGAGAGAGAAATGATGAAACACCTCTTCGGAGAACACACACACACACACACACACACACACACACACACACACACACACAGAGGATAGGAATTACACAGACGCTGAAATGTAGGTTGTACCACGAGTTTATTTGCTGGTAACATTGACTTTTTACTACAAGATAAAAGTATTCATTTTGTGAAGTAATATAATATGGTACTGTAAAGTTTATATTTCTAATAAAAAATAAGTTGAAACACTGAAGAATAAATTACTGACATGCTCAGAGCTACATTCATACATAATGTAAATAATAACAGAATCTGAACAAATAAAAGTGTGCAAACATCCATGAGGCATTCGTGTATGTTTTTCAGTTTCAGTAATTGTCTCTTTGAGAGACAGCTGAATTGAGTTGTAACAGATGATATGCAAACGTTTTATGGAAATCTGCAGTGTTTTTATCCTTGATGCTTAGGGAACACAATAATATGTGCTAGTCTGCGACGTTGGACCTTATTGCTCTAAGAGCCGTAAGGTCCAAAATCACACACCAGCATAAAAATGGCGTCAGCTATGCACACAGTGTTGGCATACACATGGTGTCAGTAAGATTAACCCACTATATCCTGAGGCTGATTAAAAAAAAAAATGCTTATTGTCCTATGGGTGATTAGAAGGTGGATCAAGTATTTTTGTTGAAGGGTAGTGCCAGATTTCTGGCACCACCCTTGAACTATCATACATTAGTTTCAAGCAGTAGTATTATCAGGATGAAAAGGGTTAAAGACAGATTATTCTTAACCCATTCAGCCCTGACGCACTACAGCAGGAGATGGGTCAACCATGAGCGCCTGTTGGCGCCAAGCTAATCTGGCACTACCCTTGAACTATCGTGGCCGACCCATCTCCTGCAACATGTGCATAGTTGTTGGATGACGCCTCCAAAATTTGGGAAATACGTGCGTCGGGCTGAATGAGTCAAGTCCCTTCAGACAGCAAAGATCCCAATGAGCCCCACAAGCAGTGAGACTGAAAGACCTGTCAATCTTGCAAATATAATACAGCATTGGCTGATGATGTGGAGAATATCCATTCAGATCATTTGCTACAAAATATACTTGAATCTGATAACAGTATTTGCTGTCAATATCGTACTGCCAACACAGCCCAGATATTTGTTTGGTGGTGCGCGTGCTTTTTATGTGACAGGGGTATTACGTATCTAGTACACGTGTTTCCCCCTTTATAAATACATGTATATTGATGTAAAACAGGGCTCTACATGTACATATACATATAAAATGAACTCAGTAAATCCAGTCTGGATGCTATACTTATTTACATGTGTGTATGTTACAACTAGCATTAAATGCTACAGAGTTTTGGCACCTTTGTTGTACCAAAGTAAAAGTCAGGTGAAGTTAAAACAAAGTCAGTGCAAAAGTGAAGTTATGTGTTCTTCTTTAAAATGCAGAACATTTTAACAATTTATGCAAATTAGCACAATTAACCCATAAAGCCCTAAAGACTATGACAGGATGTGGATTGACCATGATATTTTAAGGTTGGTGTCAGAATAGCTTGGCGCCTGTGGATCGACCATGATATTTCAAGGTTGGTGTCAGAATAGCTTGGCGCCTATAGGCGCCAAGCTATTCTGAAACTAGCCTTGAAATATCATGGTCAATCTGTGTCCAGAACCGTGATATAGACCTCACAGGATATCTACAAAAATTTGATAATTTCGTCGTCGGGGCATAAGGAGTTAAATGTGCTTGCAAATTAACGTAACAATCACCGGGTCTACCATATAATAAGACTGTACAAAACATGAACAGACACAAATATATCACAGTGTTGCATAAAAAAATCTCTTGTCCTTGCTCATGCATGCCAAAATCCAGACTCTTCCCTGCCCATACACACACAAAATCAAAAAACCCGAGCAACTGCAAAAGTTGTAAAATACCATAAAATAACAAGGAAAGATGGAAACGCACGCTTTGGAATGACACAGATTAAAGTTCTCGTTATACCAAAGCCAGTTTCTTTTCTTCTGTACAGCAGAATCGATTCTGAGCAACCATCTTTTTTGCAATGAGTCTTGAAGTTCAAAGTGTCGCCTGACATTAAAGACCATTGTTTAGGTTGTAGCCACGATGGTCTTTAACCCATTACATCCTGAGGCTGATTTGTTAAAATGTGCTTATTGACCTATGAAGACTACATTACAGATTAGGACAGCGATCAACCGTTTTAGTTCAAGGGTGGTGCCAGAATAGCTTGGCATCTCAGGCGCCGAGCTATTCTGGCACCACCCAAGAACTATCTTGGTCAAATTTATTTCAAGCAATGTGTGTATCAGGATGGA
Source organism: Semisulcospira habei (assembly GCA_036245525.1). Classification (NCBI taxonomy): domain Eukaryota; kingdom Metazoa; phylum Mollusca; class Gastropoda; family Semisulcospiridae; genus Semisulcospira; species Semisulcospira habei. The sequence goes on from BTPG01000005.1 coordinate 117,803,603, forward strand.
AAGGGCTAGTGACAAACCTCTCAGAAAGGTGCTCACTTAAAAAACGGTTCTGTTGTACATTTATTTTCTTCCACAGTCTTGTCATGCACACCGGCTCATGGCAATATCACAGATATAAGCAGACCTGCCATCCATAATTCTGTATCGTGCGGATTAGTGGAAAAAGTTAGGGGATTGTCCTGTAAGATTACAGAGTCTGGATTCTGGGTTCAGCTTATTTCAAAATGGTGGCCACCAAAAACGTCTATAACATGTAGGAAGGGCAAACAAATTAACCTTTTGGCTGTTGGTAGCACATTTTGTCTAGGCGATTCCTGTCGGAATGACCTCGACAAGATGTGCTACCGACAGCCAAAGATCTGGAATTTTTCTTTATTGTGGATTGTAGTCTCGCTCTGCCCATTTCCACGTTCCGATGCAAACTTTAATCCCAAAATGTAGGTAGCCAGGTCTGGAAGGCATAACTACCAAGATGGAACATCTCTCAACCATGTGTATTTGTCTTAAACAATATTACTTTACATCATACAAAGCAAAATGGTTTTCTTTACACTTGAAACTGCACAAGGCAGGGCCATTTTCAGCCAGCACAAATTGTTGAAAGAGATCTAGCATTACCACTCATACTTCTATAGGTATATAATTATATGAAAATATGTTGTACTTTTTTTATGCATTAATGCATACAGTTGACTAATATTTAGTTAAGCAGTGACATACATTTACAGGAAAATATACTAAAATGTTATTTTACATCTTTTTTTCTTTGTTCTCCTTCAGTTTATTATATTTCCAAATACTTCATGAAACTAAACACTTGTTGTTCAAGCATAAGCCATGTACACCTTTCTGTTTTGATCAATGTAGTAAAAGGCCTTGCAACATTTTTATGGAACTCGTTATGCAATATTCCAACCAGAAAACACAAAAGCATTGACCTAGCTAAATTTGATTATCATTTTTTCTGCACAGAGAATTCCTTAAAATAAGCTGTCTAAAATGCTTCGCACTAAGTTCCCCCATAAGTTGTAGCACTATCAATGACCAGATACGCAGCAATGACCTTCCTAAATTTTAGTTCCTGTTGCAAGAAGAATTTCTTAATTAATGTCAATAAACATTTACGCCAAGTCCAACTTGAGCCATAGCGCTGACCAAACGTAAGGTGTTGACACATACTATATGCTAGGGAGGGTTTGTGTTGCTGTGAGAAATGTCAGTGACAACGCAACGGGGTGTGGTGCTAGTGGAGGCCTGCGTCAGGACCCCAGTCCCTCGGCCCGGCCAGGGTAGAGTTTGCTGTAGCGCTGACTGAACGTGTGAGGGTTCCAGGTGCCCGGGGGCTTCATGTCTCGCCCGGTCAGGTAACTGTACAGCACAGAAAATCATAAGATATCAACATGGAAACTATAAATGCTGGTACTAATAGCCCTCACAATACATGTACAGGCAATATTATGTTCGCGCTTGGCGTTAAACCCCAAAAACTAACTAACTAGTATTATGTTCGCATTAACTGTTAACTCAGTATTTTCACAGTTTTGAATGCAAAGAGCAGAAAGTAACATAGCACACAGAAGAAGATATCAGCTGAAACAGACAAATACCAGTTGCGGAGGCTTGGATGCCAGTAATGTTAAAATGTATTTTTCTTTAAAATAAATTTTTTCGAAAAATACTTACCGATGGTATTACTGAGAGGAAGATATACTTAACTGACAATTTTAGTCTCCAAAAATTGTTGTGTGTTGCCACACAACCAGGGATGTACCTCTAGCAAGCAGTTACCTAATCCCCCCCCCCCCCCCCCCCCCCCCCCCCCCCCCCCCCGAGTGTCCTCCCTATCCTTGGAGTAACCTCCCTTCCAAATCTCGCAAGAGGCTGTTATTTCCAGTTCTATTTGAGCTGACATGCGGCAAGCTGGGAAGGTGGAAGGGAAGTTTGAGTAATACCATCGGTAAGTATTTTTCGAAAAAATTTATTTTAAAGAAAAATACATTTATTTCTTCAAAATCGTTACCGATGGTATTACTGAGAGGAAGAATTAAAAAGAGGGGGAGGGTGCCACTCTAGGGTCAATACCCCCAGGTAACTGCTTAGCTAGACCCCTGGCCGGGGCACACTCCCGACAATTTCAGTCAAGTGTTACCTATGGCGCCGCCAGCGCCGGGAGGGAGCGTTGAGCCACGGCAACGTCAACCACCAGAGCCAGGTTGTGCCGCTGGCTGGAGAGGTCATGCAAGTAAAAACGGGCGAAAGTAGATTCGGCCCGCCAGCCCACAGCCGCCACAATGTCCTGCATGGCGCAGTTACGGTCGAAATCGACACTCGCGGAGACAGCCCGGATCTCGTGTGCCCGAATCCGCAGCCTCGTCGCTCCCGGAGGCGAGAGGTAATTGTAAGCAGAACGGATAACTCCACGCAGCCAAGCGGAGATCGTTTGGGCGGATATATCGTGCCAGTTCGGAACCAAAGGCAAGAAAAGACGGGAAATACCCCGCCGTAAGGGCTTTGACCGGCGGAGATAGATTTTTTAACGCCCGAACCGAATCCTGCTGTCTGTTGAACCGAGCCGTAAGCCCGGAGCTGTAGGCAAGACGGAAGTACAGTGAGAGCGTGGAGCTCACTCACGCGAGAAGCTGTGGCTAGGGCCCGCAGGAAGCAGGTCCTCCTCATCAAGTCCGAGAACCGAGCCAAGTGCAGCGGTTCAAAACGAGCAGAGTTGAGCCATGTTAACACCCACGCAAGGTCCCAAAGTGGGAGAAGTGATCGGGTCACTGGTCGCCGGAGATCAAAATGAACCATGAGGTCCGCGAGGTCCTTGCAAGATCCCGGATCGGGTCGACCCAAATGGCGGTAAGTGTCAGCCACCATAGAAAGATAACCTCGAATGGTGATGGGTGCCAAGCCCTGATCCCCGAAGAGCCACAAGAAGAACTCCGCCAGTTGGGGCATAGTCAAGAGTTGTGGGGGAGAGGTGTCGCGGCCCACACCACGATAGAAAAACCCGCCATTTACCCTCATAAACCTCCTGGTGGAAGGCCGTCGATCTGAAGCGATAGCCACCACTGCTGCATCCGAGAAACCTCGAGCGGTGAAGGCGCGCCGCACAATCGCCAAGCGTGTAAGAGGAGGCTCTCCTGGCAAGGTTGAAAAAGATCCTGCCAGGGTTGTTTCAGCAACGTGGTAAGCGTTGGAAGCCATAGTGGGGGTCCATGGCGAGACTCAGGAGATCTGTGGTCCAGTTCTTGTTCCAAGAGAACGTTGCCACCAGAAACAGGACTGCATGGCAGCCTCTGAGCTTGAGAAGAATCCTGGGTACCAGGACAGACGGAGGGTACGCATAGGCCAAGAGACCCTCCCGGGTGATAGAGAGAGCATCCACCGCCCATGCAAGAGAATCTGGAACAGGGGAGACGAAGAGGGGAAGTTGTGCGTTCCACCTCGTCGCAAACAGGTCGATCATGGGTGTCTCCCAGTGCCGGCAAATCATCCGAAAAAAGGTCGTGGCGAAGAGCCCACTTAGTATGGAGACACTGGCCATGAAGAGATAAGGAATCTGCCAGCACATTCGGCCGTCCCGGAATGTGATGTGCCTGTAGCAAAATGCCCCGATCCCGACATCACACCAGAATATGGAACAAGAATGCAAAGGGAGGGAGAACGGGTCCCGCCCTGCTTCTGAATATAGGAGACAACCGTCGTGTTGTCGGAGAGAACCAAGACTGCCTGGTTGGTCACGCGTGGTTCCCAAGAGATCAGGGCGAGCCACACCGCTTTCAGCTCCAACCAACTGATGTGTCTGCCCACCAAATCCGGTGACCAAACACCCACTGTCGTGTTGAAGTCCTGGAGCAGGTGAGTGCCCCAACCGGAAAGACTGGCATCCATGCAGATCGACAGGGAAGGAAGCGGGGACGCGAGGGGAACCCCCGACGCCAACCACGTGGAATCCGTCCACCGAAGGAGATGCGTCCGAACTAAGTGCGACACCGGAACGCAAACCTCCAAATCTTCCGAAGACAGACGCCAAAGAAGGAGGAGATGAAGTTGAATTGGACGCGAGTAGAGCCGGCCAAGGGGAAGCAAGTCCGCCGCAGCACTCATGAGACCCAAAACTGTAACCACCGTCTCGCCGGAGCTGCGGAAGCAAGCTACATCCGACGGGCCAAAAGAACCAACTTGTCGAACCGAGCTTGGGGTAGGCGCACCAAGTTCAAGTCGGTCTGAAACTCCATTTCAAGGTGGAGAAAATGGCGTGATGGCGATAGGTCCGACTTGCCGAAGTTGACTAGAAAACCGAGGCGATGGAGAAGGGAAAGCAGGGCATCCCTGTCGGCGGTCAAGCAGGTCGCAACCTGATTCCGGAGAAGATCGTCGAGGCAGTGGGAGGACGGACTGAGAGATGACCTCCATGCGTGGGAAATCACCGCATCCATAATCCTGGTAAAAACCCAGGGACTGAGAGTGAGGCCGAAGGGCATCGCCCGGAATGATACACCACTCCGTGGAAGGCAAAGCGAAGGTATCGGTGAGCCGAAGGGTGTATAGGAACATGAAGGTATATATCGGCAAGATCCAGACCGACAGCCAAATCCATCGGTTGGACGGCGGCCCGCAGGGTGCAGGTCATTTCCATACGAAAGGACAGAGCAGGCCAATTTTTTTTTTTTTTTTTTTAAGAGCGGAAAGGTCTATCACCGGACGCCAACCTCCGTCCGACTTGGGGACGATGAAGAGACGACTGTAGAACGCCTGAGAATCTTGTCGCCGGACGAATTCCATGGCGGATGTGAGAAGCAAGGAAGCCACTTCGTCAGGTAAAGCCGCCACCTGGACGGGATCGTTCGGAACCCGAGTCCAAAGTGGGGAGCGGCGAAGAGGAGGAGGGCGAAGAAGCGAGAGGTGAAGACGCTCCGAAATGGTAGAAAGGAGCCATGGGTCATCGGGAACAGAGAGAAGAAAGATGGTGAGCCATGGGCCAGATGTCCGTATGCGTATCCTTCACGGCTTGCCAAGTGGAGCCAAACAGCAAAGTACCGCCGATGGGCGCCTGGCGGAGCTGAGCCTTGACTGTCGAAGAAAACCCAGAACAACCAGCAAGAACTGCATCCCGTCTAATTAAATCACAGTTGATGGCGGCAGCCATCGCATTTGCATTAGCATGGTACGAAGCCCGATTAGCCACCACCGAAAGAGAATGTAACTCTCGCAGCAGCGCAGTAGAGTGTGGATCCCAATGGTCTTCAAGAGCGCGTACCATCGCCTTGGTAGCGAGATTGCGGAAGCTGGAGCAGACCAGCGTGTTGCGGATCATGACAGCAGTTTTATCAAAACCGCGAGGGACCCGGGCAAAGGCGAAGCGGCGTTCACCCACCTGTAAATCCGCCGCATCATCGAGCTAAGGCAAAGGGCACGCAAAAGCCTGAGAGTGACCTGCGTACCAACGGTGGTGGAAGCGAATGTCTATGCCTTCAGGCCACCTAGTATCGGAAAAGAAGAGAGGCTCTTTGAAAATGCCAATAGGCAATTGCGCCGAGAACGCCTCCGCCAGATCTCGAAAGCCAGATGGTGGCGGAAGAGATCGGAAATGCTTAGGTTGAAGGGAAACATCCACCGAAGCCGACGCCTTTCGCTTCAGAAGAGGTGTAGGGAGGCAATTCGGCCCGTCAGCCCATAAATCCACCGCATCATCGGTGTCTGGGGGAAGAGAGCGAAGAATGAGGTCGGAGGCCTCGTCCAAGGACCGTAGAGTCTCGACACCCGGAGTGAAACAGTCCGAGGACGGAGAACAGCTGTGCTGAGAGTCCGCGGGTAAAGTCCTCTAGACGGAGAAGGTGCAGCAAAACCCCAAGGTCGAAAGCAGAATCCACCGGATGAAGGCGAAGAACATCCTCTTGAACCGGCGTTGCCAAGCGCCAGGGGAAACAGGACCCTTGGAAAGAGTAACGATCGCGCGGTGGCTGGAGAGAAGATCGCCGAGGGACGGATGAGGAGTCCAGGTGCCCAGTTCGCCGAGAACTCCTACAGTCATATGAAGAAGAATAAGAAGAAGAACGACGCCGTAAGGAAGAGGGCAGATGCGGACAGCTCTCAGGCAAAAGCGGGCGACGAGCAGGAGAACGGGAACGGGACCAGGACTGTCCCCCCTCTGGAGCACGATGAAGGTGGCGTCGACAGCACTGCGAAGGACGTTCGAAGCGAAGGGGATCCACCCGTCGTCGAGAGGCGTGTCACGAGCGATGGGGGGGGGGGGGGGGGGGGGGGGGGCAGGAGAAACCCAGGGATCACGATGACAGGGGACGGACGATGGTGTAGGATCCCGAAGGGAAAAGTCTGCAATAGGAGAATAAAACCGACGGGAGGGGTGAGAAATACGCCGAGAGGACGTACCAAGTGTGGCACGAGTGCGCGGTGACTAGCTTTTAGCCAGGGCGCGAGGAGACAGTGGTTGAGACGAAGCGCCGAGCAACTAGTCGTGATGTGACGACAATTGTTGAAGTTGCGACGGAAAAGTGCAATTGGGTAAAGTCACGTCTGGCTGGAGAGGGCACGCGCCAGGGACTGCCGATGGTCCTGTCTCCTCTCCCCAAAATGATGGGCTTGACTCAGTTGGAGACCCGTCTTAGAAGGCCGAGTCTGCGGAGCTGGCTGAGTTGCGCGCGGTGACTGGCTTTTAACCAGGGCGCGAGGAGACAGTGGTTGAGCCGAAGCGCTGAGCAACAAGTCGTGATGTGACGACAATTGTTGTTTTTTAAAAAATTTTTTACGAAAAGTGCAATTGAGTAAAGTCACGTCTGGCTGGAGAGGGCATGCGCCAGGGACTGCCGATGGTCGCTGTCTCCTCCCCCAAATGATGGGGTTGCCTCCGTTGGAGACCCGTCTTAGAAGGCCGGGTCTGCAGGGCTGGCTGCGAAATACGCTCATATGAGCGGGGGCGTACATTCTCACCTGGTGTAAAACCACCCGCAGCGGGAGAGAAGGTGTCCGACACCCGCACCTGAGTGGCAAAGAGCTGCAGAGAAGAAACACCGATAGCGGCAGAGCTGGTGGTGATAGGGCAAAGAGGAGCTTTGTTGGACTGTACAGGGTGCTGACGACGGTAGAATTGCCACATGTCGGACCAGCGATCTTCTTCCCACGAAGTACAAAAATCACGAGTGTGGTCCGATGCACATCCCAAGCAAGGCAGGCAGCACGGATGTAAGTTACTAAGCCACTGGAAATTTTAACAGTTGGGGCACGTTTTTTAAGAAGAAAACTGCAACAGTGAACAGAGCTGAAATGAAACGCGCGTAGCCCAGAGGCTACATAACCGAGCAGACGACCGTTAAAACCGACAATTGAAGACGAAGTCGAAACGAACGGCAAAATGCCGCAAATCCACGGAAATTGCCCAATTCGCCACAATCATCGCGTGAGGCAATGTCCGAGGCCTTACCTGGCCTTGTTAAGACAAACAAGGCCAAAGAATGGACAAAAAAGACGATGATAACGGGAGACTGAGAAAGAAGGATCTAAACAAAATGGCAGTCAAGTATGAACTGGAAATAACGGCCTCTTGCGAGATTTGGAAGGGAGGTTACTCCAAGGATAGGGAGGACACTCGGGGGGGGGGGGGGGGGGGGGGGGGGGGATTAGGTAACTGCTTGCTAGAGGTACGTCCCTGGTTGTGTGGCAACACACAACAATTTTTGGAGACTGAAATTGTCAGTTAAGTATATCTTCCTCTCAGTAATACCATCGGCAACGATTTTGAAGAAATAAATAACATTTTATGATGACATTTTAATGTACATTCTCTCCCCCCACCCCCCCAACCTACCTCTCTTCCTGTTTGTTTAAGTGTGGCTTGAAACCCACCCACCTCCTGACTGTTAATGTCCATGTTTCTGACTGACCCGTTTTGTGATGCCTGTGTGAGAGCCTGTCCTTGTGACTCTGTGTCTGACACGTCCGAAGCTTGTTGCAAGTTTGTAGTGCTGGCACTCTTGGCCTCGGCGGCGAACTGGTAGACGATTAGCAAGCAGTCCCGGCACAGCTGCACGATACGGCGACAGCAGTTCATCTCTGTTTCTGTCACCAGCTCCGTGCTTCGGCTGAAGATCGTCTCCCAAGAGTTCCTGCAGATGAAAGGATTCTCCCATTAACCCATATCATACTGAGGCTAAACGCTTCAAATTTGTACACTGCCATATGCAAGCTACATTATAGTACTTACAGATAAGGATATAGACCAATGGCTTTAGTTCAAGGGTGGTGCCAGAATAGCTTGGCGCCTAGAGGCGCCAAGCTATTCTGGCACTACCCTTGAACCATTTTAGTCAAACTTATTTCACACACTGGTGTATTCCGAATGATAAGGGTGAACCCATTTGTACATGCAGCAAGAAACCCAATTCACTCATTAACCTTCTTGTGTATGCGGCCGCTGGTACTGTTAGCCCTTTGGCTGTCAGCAGCGCTTGTAGTCATGATAATTCCTGCAGGAATCATTGCGACTAAAAGTACCAGCGACATCCAAAGTGATAGTGGTACTTTTTAGAACCGGTGGATCTGTGCACAAGTAGGGTTAAGCCTGAATACACCTCGACAAGATGTGGATCAATCAAGATAGTTCAAAGGTGGTCCAGCAAGATTAGTTTGTGCCAGCCAGAGCACGGTCAAAAGAATGATTGACCCACATATGACACAGGGTATAGGCTGTTTGACATTGGAGCTCACATTTTTTTCCCAAATATCTCTGCAAAGAAACATTTTCTGTACCACTTTAAGAACAAATACCATTTCGAGCCATTTGACCTAATACGGGTTATTTTTTACTGAACTCCTATGATAGACTGATTTTACTGTACAGTCATAATAAAAAAAAATTAGTGAAGACATAAACAAGCTATTTTCAATACCCTAAAAGAGCCCAGCTGGGAAAAGGCCAGAATTAAATACTGAGGTCAAGCATGCAGACTAAATATATGCCTGCGCTGTTTCAGGTTTGAAAACTTGGTCAACTCACTCATTCATGTGAAAATAAATCTTTCTTATACTGGGCTCCAATATATCTGGAGCAACTTTAGGGATGTAAAATAAGTCATTTCATGAAAAAAATCTGAATTTTTATGACTGTACAACAAAAAGCACACATTTGTTCAAGTTTCTTGTCTTGAAAGTAAATCGTATTAGGTCAACTGGCACTGAATGACATTTGTTCTAAGATTGGTATAGAAAAGTAGTTCTTTGCAAAAATCTTTGCGAAAAACGTGCGCTCCAATGTCAAATGACCTATATATACCCTGTGTTATGTGCTGGGAAGTCAATCTTTTATAGTCTGGTATATACAAGCAAAATGTTCTTGAACTGTGTCAAGTGTGGGCCAGCTGTGGCCAACAGCCTTTGCATCTTTTCCTCATAGGGTAATAAGTTAAGATCATTAAAACACTTCCTGCAATTAACCCTTATCATTTGGAATACACCAGTGTATGAAATAAGTTTGACTAAAATAGTTCAAGGGTAGTGCCAGAATAGCGTGGCGCCTCTAGGTGCCAAGCTATTCTGGCACTACCTTTGAGCTAAAGCCATTGGTCTATATCCTTATTTGTAAGTACTATAATGTAGCTTGCATATGGCAGTGTACAAATTTGAAGCTTTTAGCTTCTGTATGATATGGGTTAAGCTGACAGACACCTGCCCATGTGGCAGTTGAAACACTTCACATTTTCTTGTGATGTTACAGTCTTACAAACCTGTTCCTTAAATGGTTCAAATGTTCTGCAATTTCATATGAGTACAGCTATCATAAATATATGAGAATGTTCCTTATTGGTGTATGTTCCTTTTATATTTCAACCTTTAAAAAAGATTTTAAAATGCAACCACTTTATATGAAGTGATATTTGTTACATCTGAGATCGGTTATCCGAACAGGTAAGTGATGTCCACTGACATTAGACATTTAAAAAGTAATGACCATTACAAATACATATGTAAATGTAAATATATATTAGTACGTAGGCATGCTCATTAGTACATGGTACCATCACATGAACACTTGAGAACAAGTTTAAACTTCATGTTTTGTCATGATGTGGCAGAGGTGGTAAATGTACAATACATTTCCAGGTATATGTGTGTCTGCACCCAACACCATTTTCACAAGTACTTTAGCATACACCAGCACCCAAAAAAAGCAACAAGTAATGAACAACAACATTACATGTATTAGTAATCATAGTTGAAGTCTGAAGATAAAGTCTGAACTTCTATTAAACTACTCTGTTCTATCATGCAGTAATCCCACTAACTCCATAACATTTACCTCTTTGGCTGTCGGTAGAGCTTTTGTCAAGGTGATTCCCCACCCCTGAATCACTTCGATAAAACATGCCACCGACAGCCAAAGAGCTTAAATCTAACAGCAAACTACCATACCATATTCTTTATGTGTAGAGACGTTATGTGTGTACCAGTATAAGTATATTTATGCATCCAGACTCGACCAAAGACAGAATACTGAGCTAAAAGTAAAAAGCAGTCTGCAAATGACATAAACTTAAAATGCGTAAAGATACATGCAATCAAGCAAAATTAACTGATTTAGTGATGCGTACCTATCCCAAGTGGCATGGCTTAAAAACAAAGACAATACATTTTTTAAATAAGCAGACTGAAAAGCCTGAGTGAAAGTTCAAATTGGATACATGCACAACACACTGTCACAAATACATGTGCTATCTTCTAATCAAATATTCTATTATCATCAATCTCTACAAACATTTCAGAAATCAACCTGACAGTAATTCTAAGGTCTAGTTTAAGAGCAGGCTTAGAAATTGGTACCGATATACGCTAAAGACCACACTACACTGTGTTTAATCCTTAGGCTGTTAGTAGCACTTACTGTAAAGGAATCACCTTTACAGTAAGTGCTACTAACAGCCAAAGGGTTCAAACAACTCAGACTGCTTCTTGCAACACATCTAAACATCAATTACAAATGTAGAAAATGTCTATAGTTCAACAACTACTGGTTGTAATACTCAGTGCGCTAACATTGTTGAAAATGAAAGAGCAATAGGCGACTATGTAGCAGGTGAGAGGAGGAAATTCACAGCATTCTTCAACATGCACTGCACAGCACTAATTTGCAGCAGAATCAGTCTTACTCCACATGCAGAGAGTTAGATAAAACCACTCGGTGCACCTAAAGGAATATGCTACTTTGGAATCGTGACATTTTGACACGGTGGGTTTTTACTCCCTCCATTCGTTGTCTCGGCATCAGTAAATTGAGGCTGACAACCAGCATGCTATTGGTAATGTGCAAAATCTCAAATCTTGTTGCACCAATCATCTATACTGTATTTAGATGACAATTTAAATATTCACGTAAAATGCCATGTTTCTTCACAATGGTTTGAATTCAGTTTTGTAAGATTTGACTAGAACAAGTTTAACAGACTTGTGATAGCATGAAAAAAAAATGAAATAAATAAAATGCAATAAATAGAAAATACAGAGCAACTCAATACGCAGGCTGGTCTCTGATTTAGAGAGCTCATAGAACTGGAAGATCTAAAACCACAGAGCTGTACACATTTACATAACATTTATCTTTAACCCATTCAGCCCTGACGCACTACAGCAGGAGATGGGTCAAACATGATAAATTAGCTTGACGCCTGTCAGCACCAAGCTAATCTGGCACTACCCTTGAATTATCATGGTCGATCCATCTCCTGCAACAGGTGCATAGTCGTTAGATGACGCCTCCAAAATTTGGGAAATACGTGCGTCGGGCTGAATGAGTTAAAAATGCTTGATATAAAAGTGTTGATTACTAACTACTCAGCTACACGCATATATACTCATTCCCCAAAAATGAGTGTGTGTGGGAATTTGACTTCCCATTACACACATACCCTTTGCATATAGGAATCGGTTTTGAGAATCCGTGCTCGAGATTAAATTCTACCTCTTCCAAGCCCCAATCTACAACGGATTAACTCATTTGCGGCTGGCCGCAAATGAGTTAAAGCGCCTGAGACCTACCCACTGGAGGCCGAGAAGCAGTTCCACAGCCCTTGTCCGTGGCTCCACAGCAGCCGGTTGAAGACACGGCTGAAGATGCGGTACAGCCGCAGGTTCTCCACATCAGAGCAGCGCCAGATTCGCTGCAGCACAGCCTTCGCATTGGAGCGCACGATGTCTACCACCTGCCCACCAGGCAATTACAGGCGTACGCTTAACCCGGGGTCACACCCTCAATTTAAGGGAAAGCTATAAAGAGGCGACCTTGTCAGTAAGAGGCATATAATTATTCTCATGAGCCCCTGCATTCGCAGATGCTCATGAGAATGTATGTTTCTTGCAGACGGCAGTGTTTGATCTCAGCAAGGTGCAGGTTCAGAGTGCAAGAGCAAGCCATTAAAAGATTGAGGACAGTTTTTTGCAAGCCAGACTCTCAGCTAGCATGATATAATGGATGTACATGCGAACATGCTTACATGCTTTTCTTTAGTTACGTATTACCACTGGAATAGACTGTAGCTGCTATTAATTTCAATTAATCACCTGTCCATTCATCAATTAACATTTAGTTATTAGTAATTTGTCACTTAACCCATTTAGCCCCGATGCATTACAGCAGGAAATAGCTTGACCATGACAATTTCAAAGTAGCACCAGAGTAGCTTGGTGCCGTCAGGCACCAAGCAAATCTGGAACTACCCTTTAATTATCACAGTCGATCCATCTCCTGCAACTGGTACAGTCATTAAGTGACATTTCCCAAAATTGGGAAATGCAACTGGGGGGGGGGGGGGGGGGGGGAGAGTTATATGGGTTAAATTACCAACACAAGTCTTTTTGTATATTTGAAAAAAGTTAGTGCTGTGCTAGTGCGATACATACATCCCTCAACCCGTAACAGCAGTACACAATATATATAACAACATCACAATGCATGTTACAGCGTGTGAATGAAAAGGAAAGCCTTTTACTGCACCCATGCCCCCCCCCCCCCCCCCCCCCCCCCCCACCCCCCCTGTACCGGTAATCATTGTGTGCGCTTGTCCCATGCAACCTACACAAGCTCACACACAGAGGCAAAGCAGCAAAAGTAAATGTCAAACTCGACGCATATTTTCCCTGCTCCCTCCCCAAAAGATTCACCACAGGTCAGCTTTACCGTCAGTTGAAAATAACATCTGCGAAACCATGACCAATTTACTGCCTGAGGAAATGAATATGGTCAGCAAGAGGCATAGATTCTCATGAGCCCCCGCATCTGCGGGGGCTCATGAGAATCTAGACCTCTTGCAACTGGGCTTTGCTCAATCTGTTCAAACAGTAACGAAGTTAAGGGGCTCATGAGGATCTTCGCCTCTTGCCTCTGAGTGTTGTTTCATCTCTCCCAGCAGTGAAGGGGTTAAAGGGATGGAAAGTGTATGGCAGAACGGCTCAGATATAATGTGCAAAATTAAAATAGTCTTTCGGTCTGACCTTCCGCCTCTTGATGGAGTCCAGCTTGACGAGCCAATAGGAAGCTATCCGTGGCTTGTGGAATTTCCAGTTCTCATTCAGCTGAAAATAAGCAGGGGCCAAACAGGTGTTACACACACTGACACAATTTTTGTTTGTTGAGAGACCACAATTATGGGAGCTAGCCTGTCATTAAAGACCATCTTTTTAAGTGATTGTCTAGATCTAGTACTTAGTAACGACAAACGACACATTTTGCCCTTCAATATTTCTCCATTTTTTCTTGCAAAATAAAGTGGTTGCCCAAAACAGAATCTGCTGCATATACACACAGAGGAGCTTTACTTGAAGTTGCCTGTCACGTCCATTCAGCCCTGACACACATCAATATGTAGATCGACCCACAGTAGTTGCCAAGCTGTTCCATCACTACACCTTAACCCATTTAACCCTTATCATTCGGAATACACCAGTGTTTTAATAAGTTTCACTAAAATAGCTCAAGTGTAGTGCCAGAATAGCTTGGCGCCTCTAGGCGCCAAGCTATTCTGGTACTACCCTTGAACTAAAGCCATTGGTCTATATCCTTATCTGTAAGTACTATAATGTAGCGTGCATATGGCAGTGTACAAATTTGAAGCTTTTAGCCTCAGTATCATATGGGTTAACCCCAAGGCTGCATTTTTCAAAATGTTCCAGGTATCCCCTTTCAACTATGTACCAGTTGCAGGAGATGGATCGATGATTTGCTTGGCGCCATCAGGGGCCAAGCTAATCTGGCAATACCCTTGAATTATCATGGTCGATCCATCTTCTACTGCAGGGTGTTGGGGCTAAATGTTTTAACCACCATGTCTCCTGAACTGAACTGTAGTTTTCAGTGGAAACTCCCAAATTTGGGGATTTCAGCTTTAGAGCTAGATGTATGAAGCAACTGCAAGCTGAAAAACTATCAAGAATATACTATGAGTTACTGAAAAAAAAACGAGCGCAATATGTAGTTGAAACACAGGATTGTTATAGTTTGAATTTGAACAAATTTTATTTTGTACTAATTTTGCCACTATGAAGGGAATAGAGATGGAGGGAATAAGGCATAATAAAACCATCAATTCTAAACCACACATACCGCAGATCAAGTAAACACTGAGAAAGACATAATTAACCACTTCGTGCTTTAGTCCTGTTCACAGCATGCACAAGGTGGTTAACCCGTTTGCTGTCAGTAGCACTTTTTGTCAAGGTGATTCCTGCAGGAATCACCTGGACAAAATGCGCTACTGACAGCCAAAGGGTCAATCATTCTGAGAGATAGAAAGTGATAAGCATACCTTATCCAAGAGCAGGTCCGCTTCTGAATCGGTCTTTCCGGGAAACTTGATGCGCATGTCATTAAGGGCGTTCAGCGTTCTCTTCATCATCTCCTCCTCCCTCTCCTTCACCATGGAGGTGAGAAAGCTGTCATCCTGGACAAATCAACAAGACTATTACAGTAAACCTCACTGCTAAAACCCTTTTCATCCTGATACACCCACTGTCTGACAGAAATCTGACTATGATATTTCAAAGGTGGTGTCAGAATAGCTTGGCGCCTCAGGAGCTAAGCTATTCTGGCACCACCCTTGAACTAAAACGGTTCAGTTGTCTCCTATCCGTAAAGTAGCCTTCATAGGAAAATACGCATTTTTGTTTAAAAATCAGGCTCAAGATAACATGGGTTAATCTGGTAGGACATGACCAAGCAGGATATGTCAAGCTCAATGGCCTGATCATGAGTGATCTTAGGACCTGTCATCACTAAAATCAGTATTGTAATGACATGTAGCATTGTCATCATAAACAAGACAGTCAATGATTGTTGTCATGAAAGTCTGTACGAGGTAACTTCAATTCCCTTTATAACAAGGTAGGATTTAATGAAATTCACATAAAACAATACTACATGTACTTCAGAGGCCCCGACCAAAAACCTTTGACTACGTTATTCTGCACATACAGCAGATCCTGTTCCGATCGACCTTACTAAAGAGATATCACCTCTTATCATAGACCATCATTTAGGTGGCTGTCGATTCTGCTTGAGAGAGTGGCTGTCTTTTAACCCTTATCATTCGGAATACACCAGTGTGTGAAATAAGTTTGACTAAATTAGTTAAAGGGTAGTGACAGAATAGCTTGGCGCCTCTAGGCGCCAAGCTATTCTGGCACCACCCTTGAACTAAAGCCATTGGTCTATACCCTTATCCGTAAGTACTATAATGTAGCTTGCACATGGCAGTGTACAAATTTGAAGCTTTTAGCCTCAGTATGATATGGGTTAACCTTTGGGTGTTGGTAGCGGTTTTAGTCGCGATGATTCCTGTCAGAATCATCGTGACTAAAACCACTACTGACACCCAAAGGGTTAAGACTTTTTTCCTCGCCAAAAAGGTGTTTGCTCAAAACGGGTTCTACTGTAACAAACTTAGAACATAAGCAAAATGTAAGTCACCCTGCATTTTCTTATATCAAAGTTCACAGTATCACATCGCTGTTACCACCATCAACATCTAGAACCATTCAGGACCACTTTTACATAGCAACTAACCCCACACCATATATTCTAGTCTTAAAAAGCAGTGCTTTCTGGGATCTATAGTAACCTCTAGGCAACAACTCAACCACATCTTACTCTACACTAGAATTAATGACATTGCTCTCCTCACTAAAGTGATAAAACAACTGAAAGTGAAACAGACATCATCGTCACTGTTGTAGATATCCAACGTTTACATTGTTTGCTCTACAAAATAGTGAAACTCAACAGAATCAGCGATTAGCAGCTCAGACCAGCACAGCTGACAAACAGGCTAAAGCGAAACTGTTGTCTGCTTTGTTTGATTTTTCTGCCGAGAGATGGCCTTAGTCGCCTGCTCAGCGTTAAACCCAAACAACTAACTAACCAAATGGTTCGATTTTTTGGTGACTGCATTCATGTTGTGAAAGGTTCTACAAAACACAGAAGTGGAGTTTTTGTATACGTTCATTTTTGCAACTCCCATTCTCAGACTGTCTGATGCATAGTCACCTTGAGCTTTGCTCTCTGTGAACTATGATTCAAACAGTTTGAGAATGGGAGTCACTTGGTCTGTTTAGAAATGATTGTATATGTACACTCCACTTCTATGCTATAATATCATTGTTATTGTCAAGATCATTGTCATCATCATCATCATCTAAAGTGTAATCAGCCGAGTACTGTCATCAAAGTTCCAGTCAAAACATGAACACGAACATGATCATGCAAACAAATGACAACTTGTAAAGGGGCAGGAGGGTGGGGGGAGGGGGGGTGGTAGTGTTAATTAACCCTTTGACTGTTGGTAGTGGTTTTTGTCACAATGATTCCTGCAGGAATCATGACAAAAACTGCTACTAACAGCCAAAAGGTTAATAAAGGTAAAATGACATGGGCAGAGGTGCCATACTGCCAAAATGCCATGCAGATACAAACTTTCATTTTGTAATCCCTAATCAGTCGTTGGTTCTTACAACAGCACCAACCAAAAAAAAACAAAAACAGAAAACTGACCACAGCTGAACGTGCCTGCATTCCATTCTTGTTGTTGGATAGATTTGCTGTGCGGGGCAGACTGCGCGACCTGTGACTGTTGGCAGCCGACATCTGACTCTGAGGTCGTGGCAGTGTCGAGGTTGTGCCTGAGCCAGGTCGCGACTTGGGCAGAGCCCCAATGTCACTGCCACTCTGCTGGCTTTGTGGGCGCTAGAGGTCAGGAAAACACATCTATTAATTATAATGCACTCTTAATTATAATGCACTCAGTGATAAGTGTAAAATGACAGGCTGGCCGAACGGACGTTTTTACCCATCCGGGACCATGAAAAAGCTGTAAATTCACAATTTCGACCCTGACATTTTTCAAAATACAGTATCGCCTTTGAATGTTGCCTGAAATTGTGTGCAAACAGAGCAGTACTATTACAAAATGTGAAAATGTCAAGCAAACTGGGCTAATAGTTTCCATTTTACAGCACAACTATCATTACTTTTTGATGATACCTTTTAATATGGATGTTTAGATCGCTTGTAAGCCTTTTCATCCTGATACACCCATTGCTTGAAATAAATTTAACTGATAGTTCAAGGGTGGTGCCATAATAGCTTGACGCTTGAGGCGTCAAGCTATTCTGGCACCACCCTTGAACTAAAACGTTTGATCTCCTAATCTGTAATGTAGTCTTCATAGGACAGTAAGCAAATTTGACAAAATCAGCCTCAGGATTTAATGGGTTAAGTGGACAAACTATAATCATAATTATTATGATGCGGCTGACACTGCGAGCATGTGTACAAAAACAATAAAAAAAGCTGCTGTGCACCTGAGTGCTGGACTGAGGCCTGCCGGACATGCGTGAGTCAGCTGAGCGTGAGTTGTGAAGTCCTATATGTGGGGAGCTGACAGGACTCTCCTCGTCAGAACCCTCATCCTCCTCTTCATCCTCATCGTGAGTTGGTGGGGGAGCACTTTCTGGCATGCTTTGCAGTGGCTGAAAACCAGATTCAGATTACCTCACATTATGTTCAATGTCCTTTCAACACCTTTCCTGCCACTGCCAAAATTAAAGCACAACCACCCAAGGAAGATGGATGCAAATTGGTCCTTGCAAGAGGAATAGATCCTCATGGGCCCCTGCAACTGCAGGGGCTCATGCGGATCAATACCTCTTGCAGTTGGGTGGTGTTCAAATTTCCTCGGCAGTGAAGGATTCAACTGTCAGCGGCAAGAAACGAGGCCTATGAAGCCATCACAGACTAACCCCCTTGCCCACACAGACACTATAGTACTGTTCACAGTAATGGTAGCCAAAAGCACAAAGGGGTTAAAAAGCTGGGGTTATTCCGAAATCAAAAGTAGGCCAAACATTGCACGGACTTCAAACACTCCGTGGATTTCCCAAACAAGAGGCATACAACCCGTGCAGTTGCAGGGGGGTCATGAGACTATATATGCTTCTTGCTCGCAAAGAGTTTTGTGCAATCACATCCACAGGTATTTACTGACCCAGAAGAAACAGTACAAGGGCTCCTAGAACGCATGCCACAGTAATAGGGTTTGAACCAGTGAAACAGTATTTTTAGTCCTTACCACAGAGGTGCACAGCCCACTGTCTTTCCTACCATAAAGAGATGCGACCCACTGTCTTTGACCTGGTTCTGCTTTAGGAATAACGCCTAATTTATGCAGCATTTCACTGCCAGTGTCTGTACATGTAAATGATCTCGCTGACGCAATCAGTTTCAGTCAGATACCCTCGTCAGCAGGAGGCACAAGAACATTAACCCTTTTAGCTCCAGGGGTGCATTTCCCAAAATTTGTCAGTGTTACTGAACGTCTATGTAACAGTTGCAGGAGGTGGATTGACCATGATAATTCAAGGGTAGCGCCAGATGAGCTTGGCGCCTTCAGGTGCCAAGCTCATCTGGCACTACCCTTGAATTATCATGGTCAATCAATCTCCTGCTGTAGGGTTTTGGGGCTAAATGGGTTAAATAGGTCAGTAACCCTGCTCACTGCACTGTGGAAGAGAGTGGGGTTTTGTCTATTGATCCAACATACAAGTAAAACAAAATGCCGTTCAATCTTCACAACAGTAGTATATATGTAGCTGGACCAAGCATTTTCACCTCCCACTCCTCTGAGCATCACAAATTCAATCTAAGACAGATATAAAGATCCTATTTATAAATCAATAAAGAAATAAATCAGCGCATTAAATAGGCGCTTTATCCCAATTGAAAATCGGCTCAAAGCGCCGCCGTGAACTGAACCCAACAAGAACGCTCATGTGAATCACGTGCATTCACTCACACACTGTACATAATCACAGAATATTCACATGGTGCTAAGGGCAAGCTCAAGCGAGCTACTGAAGTTTTGGAAATTCAAACTGTTTATATTTGCAATTTGATTATGTGGGCTGAAATTGATACCAAAGTTGTGGGGGAGGAAGAGCCGGAGAAAGAACCCCCCGCCGGTCCGCCTGAATTAACGGTGACACTTACTAGAGGAGAAAAGTCTGACGCCGAAACCGGGTATCGAACCTCGCACCTCTAGCATTGGTGGCAGGCGCTTTTATCGCTGCGCCATGGACCGCCCCTATTTATTCTGTCAATTGTCCTAGAGAGGTGTTTCAAGCATCAAATACGAAAGCTAATGAAACACATACAACTTTTAACCCTTTGCTGTTGATAGCCGTTTCAGTCGCGATGATTCCTGCAGGAAGCATATCGCGCTTAAAACCACTATCGCCAGCCAGCCAAAGGGTTAACTCATTTTACCCCAGGCACACCACAGCAAGATAAGGATCGACCATGATAGTTCAAGGGTGATGCCAGAATAGCTTGGCGCCTATGGGCGCCAAGCTATTCTGGCATCACCCTTGAACTGTCATGGTCGATCTGTGTCCTGCACTAGAGTGCAGTCTTCAGAGGACTTGGGGATTTCGGTGTTGGGGTAGAATGAGTTAAGCTAACATCCAATCACTGACAAGTTTAATAAATGATTCTTGAAACATGCTCGATAAACGCACACATTTTACAAGCACAAATTCATGCAGATATTGAAACCGTTTAACTGCTGACATCAGAGAAACATATGCATGAAAAAATGATAAACTGTCCCTGTTAAGATTCAAGAAGCATTATTGGTACATGAGAATATACAGACTTGATATATTCAGATCAATCTGTAATGCTGATCTGCGAAGTGCCCAGTGCCCAGTGAATGCGATGTGATTGCCTATAAATGTGTTTTTCAACTTTTGGGGGTCCACATACACATATAAGTTAACTCATTCGAGACGTGCCTCATCCGGGTACACAGCCTAAAAGCCATGTATCCGGATGTGTTAAGCAGACACTAACTGTCATGGCATGCCATGGCGGCATGTGTCTAATTAACCCATATCATACCGAGGCTAAAAATCTTCAAATTTGTACACTGCCATATGCAAGCTACATTACAGTACTTACAGATAAGGATATAGACTAATGGCTTTAGTTCAAAGGTGGTGCCAGAATAGCTTGGTGCCAAGAGGCGCCAAGCTATTCAGGCACTACCCTTGAACTATTTTAGTCAAACTTATTTCACACACTGGTGTATTCAAAATGATAAGGGTTAACTTATAGGTGCACGTGAACCCCCTAAAGTTGAAAAACATTCATAGGCAACATGCCATAGCAGTTTGTGTCCAAATTACTTATATGTGCATTTGTTACCCTAAAAGTTGATAAACATTTACAGGCAGTACATCTCTAATAAACTGATCACTTTCTACAGAAGCCAAGCTAATCAGCTATTACCATTGAACTGTCTAGGTCCATCCAACTCCCGCTGGTGTTTAGTTCGACAGAATTAAGACCTTGACATGTTCACATGAAGATGACTTTTTATATGCTGCCGTACTACACTGCAGTAAAGATTAATGCTGGTTAATCTGTGCATGGGATAATGGACAAGTTTGCAACATGTCCACTCAATTTTCATTTAATCAGGCCTAACCAGTTCAATCTTTTCAAAAGACTAACCCTCTGGCTGTTGGTAGCACTTTTTGTCGCGATGATTCCTTCAGGAATCATCGCAACAAAAAGCGCTACCAACAGCCAAAGGAGTAGATCACTTTTCACCTGCTTTCTCTTCTGATGCATACTGGCATATTTTGTACTGGTACAACAACCCCCCCCAAAAAAAAAAACAACAACAAAAAAAAAAACAACAAAAAAAACAAACAAACCAACAACAACAAAAACAAAACAACTAAAACCATTCTAGGCAAAAAAAGAATAAAGTAAAAACCTCAATTAATCTGAGAAAAATAACGACACAACTGAACACTTTCCATGAAACCAAAAGTACAAGCGATCCCAACCGAACTACCCAGTAAGCAAAATCTTCTCAGACTGATGTCAAATGAACTTTGTGTGCGCACCACACTGCTATGCTCACACTAACTGCACCCAAAGTAGGCCCAAGGACCGTTTGCTCACTGCGTACTTGCAGACATTGTGTCATACTAACTGAAGTATAATATGCGCCAGCAGCGCCATAGAGAAACATCCTGCGCGAATTCAAACTCCCACCTTCCATGGCATACTGGGCATAATCCGACTCCCACACATGAAAAAAAAAAGCCATTGAGAGATGTGCACAACTAGCCAAATCATCCATCGCTAAACTGAAGACATGTACAGGCACTACAACACAAAAACAGAAACATGACAGCAGCAAGCTGATTCGAAGCGCAAAAACACACAACATTAGTCTATATGTACTCCATCCAGACCCAAAAGGTGACTGCCGAGCGTGTAAACTGCAGAGAAGAACCCAACGGACAAAAAAAAAAACAAAAAAAAAACACTCAGAAAAGACAGTTACAACACAATTTATTGTGTAGTAAAACTGTTGCCACAAGGGTTTCATGTGATAGGAAAACAGAAATATAGTGGTTTTCCAGAAACATGAAACACGACGTTTTGGATCAAAGATCCTTCTTCTCGGTGATATGGAAACATAGAACAGAAAAGAACACACGATAGAAAGAAAATATGTCATCCTGTATAGAGAAAATATAGAATGAAGTTACAAAAATAAAAATGAAAAAAAATGAGAGAGAGAGAGAGAACAGAAGATACATAATGACGCAAATACACACGCACAAAACACGTAGCATGAAACTTACGTCTACATACATTCACGTCACTGCACGTATTTGCATTTACTCGTGCCTGCTGCCACTCACATACATGCATACACATAGACACACACACACACTAATCAATTTATTGTATTGTAACTGTCTTTTCTAAGCATGTTTTTTTTGTTCTCCGTTGGGTTCTACTCTGCATCTGCACTCCAATATAACATACCAACTATAATTATGTTTAGGTTCAGGCTTAAGTCTAGTACTATAATTATGTAACATACGTGCAACGCATGTAGTAACTTTAGTCGGCGTGTAATGTTTGATCACCTAGTTTGAAGGTTCCGTATGTAGTGACGTAAAAAACAAGTACACAGACTTCAAAGAACAAAAATCAGGCTGGCATCATGAGTAGGTTGCGTGGAATTTACCAACACCATGTCATTGTCTTATGCATTATAATATAATCAGATAGTATGCAACATGGGAACAAAAAAGGTCATTCAATGATCTTGTTTTTTTCTGAAATAGATTGAAGATGCATCGAAACTATGTGTCAACTGTACCTAAATGGTAACAATTGTTCTATCTGTGGTGGGGCGGATTACAACAAAAGAGACAGGGAGGCCATGTTGCGCCTTGTGAAGATGTTTTTATTTCTCCACCAAGGAGGCAGTACACAGAGGTCCAGTTAGACAAAACTCGTGAAAGTAATTTGACGCTCAATAGGCCGGTCTTGCTTCCGTCGTGGTGCTACAGCGAATCCGTTCTTAGCGTGGAGACGCTACCACGAGGGGCGCTACTGGGTCAAGGTCGATGTCTACCACTGGTCTAATTAAATGATTGGTCACTTCCAGCTAAATTTAGATGGGACGGCCAAAAGGAAAATCACTAAGACTGGGGCTAAGTAGGTCACCTCTGCCAGAACCCACACTCGGCAGCTCAGTGGCAACCGGCCGCGCAAAATCATGCTACAATGTATTGACCATTGACCAGAGGGGTGACGTAATAAAATATAATATTAACACATATACAAAACACAGCTCGTCACATCCCCCCGAACTCTTTCTAGTAGCCGCGTCCTCGCGGTAACATGCACAGTGCAAATCATGGTACTAAACAAGAAAGTTCCTTTACGTCTAGCACCAAAAATAGATAAGAGGAGAGGAGTGGCCTCACAACACTGCTACTGTACATACCAAAGTATCAAGTCACAGCAGCACAAAATCACAACACAACTGAGAGGTACGTGACTACAACCCATACATAGTCTTACTGTAAATACATCAAGTATAAAAATTCCAGCAAAACTTCAGCACATGCTTCACAAAACCTTTGTAAGCAAGTAAGACACGTATCGTCTCAACCCTTAGTTACACACGTACAAACTACAAAACAAAAAAATCTTGGACAACATCAAAACCCCTCAGACTTGCTCATGCCTCATGAAAAGGTTACACACAAGCAATCACAGGTTAAAAAAACAACACTAAACAAAACTGCAATCTGCCAGCCCAGTCACTAGAGTCTCAAGGAAAATACCTGGCTGAGGTTTCCTAGTGACAGCTGACAGCCTACACAATAAACACGTACCAACACCCCACTAGTCAATGATAAACATGTACCAAAACTCGCATCGCCACAGCAGTTCAAAGTTCTCAGTCATACCATCCACCTTGGCACTATTAGTATTAGAAAAATCACCACTAAACAGAATACACTACAAAACAAATTTAATCAAACAGGGCATATAAGGTCCTTTCATTTGCATCCATGAATTCAAAACAGATCCAGGGACATTCTAATCTCTACTTTACTACACTTCTAGGTAGTTTCTGCAGGTCTTTTGTTCTGCCTGCTGTATGTTCTGCCTCTGTGATCCGGTCTTCGGCCGAACTGACCACGCCATTGCCAGCAAACCGAAGCAGCCGTGGGGGGTGGAATGGCCACGGGCTGTCGCTGGTTCTTTGCCATCTGTGCACTGCCTCCTTGTCCTGTCATAATCCTGTCGGCGACGCCAAAAGATGTGGTGGGGCGGATTACAACAAAAGAGACAGGGAGGCCATGTTGCGCCTTGTGAAGATGTTTTTATTTCTCCACCAAGGAGGCAGTACACAGAGGTCCAGTTAGACAAAACTCGTGAAAGTAATTTGACGCTCAATAGGCCGGTCTTGCTTCCGTCGTGGTGCTACAGCGAATCCGTTCTTAGCGTGGAGACGCTACCACGAGGGGCGCTACTGGGTCAAGGTCGATGTCTACCACTGGTCTAATTAAATGATTGGTCACTTCCAGCTAAATTTAGATGGGACGGCCAAAAGGAAAATCACTAAGACTGGGGCTAAGTAGGTCACCTCTGCCAGAACCCACACTCGGCAGCTCAGTGGCAACCGGCCGCGCAAAATCATGCTACAATGTATTGACCATTGACCAGAGGGGTGACGTAATAAAATATAATATTAACACATATACAAAACACAGCTCGTCACATATCTGATAATTATGAGACCGGCCTTTTGTTTTCTTTGTTACATCTCTGCAGATGCAGGGAAAAAATGAGAGAATCGTACCCTTCCCTTTCGTCATCTCATACAGCCATTTGCCCCACACACCACACAAACTCCTACTCTGTATAACAAAAGTATTCTTTCAAAACTGCACATCTAGAACATTACATGACTGCAAAAAGCCAATGTCATAAGATTAACATTTTAATACGTAAAAGATTTCTGCATATCTGGCTTGTGCGTTTAATTTGTCATTAAGTCTACCAATGTGCTCACAACACCTTGTCTTAAAATAGATACTTGGAAAATACCTGTTAAAATGAGTGTCGACCGCAGCATAACATGTCAACTTTGACAGATGAATTGCATACTTATAGTAATAGACTTATGGTTCAGGAAATGCCTTACAAATTGTAAAAATGTGTTCTAATTCTCAATGACAGTACTAGTTTGTTCAGTTTATTTCCTACATGTTCACCTCCTTTTTACAACAATGCATTTAACTCATTTGCGCCTGAGGTACGAAATACCAACATTTTGGAGTTATCCTCTGAGGACTGCATTACAATTCAGGAGACAGATCGACCATGATAGTTCAGGGGTGGTGGCAGAGTAGCTTGGCGTCCACAGGCGCCAAGCTATTCTGCCACCACCCTTGAACTATCATGGTTGAGCCTTATCTTGCTGCGGTGTGTCGTGGGC
Organism: Semisulcospira habei; assembly: GCA_036245525.1. Classification (NCBI taxonomy): domain Eukaryota; kingdom Metazoa; phylum Mollusca; class Gastropoda; family Semisulcospiridae; genus Semisulcospira; species Semisulcospira habei. The sequence continues at coordinate 117,828,985 of BTPG01000005.1, forward strand.
AGAATGAGTTAAGATATCTGGCTCGACGCTTCTCAACTTCAGTGCATTTAGGCATGAACCCGCTGAAACAAGTGAGCTCCACACGGAAATTTTATTTACATTTAGTTTTCCGCATGGTAACCTGAAGTACCCGATATTCACTATGAACCCCTGTAACAAAAATGTGGGGTCAAACAGCGAAAACATCTGTTTTGACTCCTTTTAAAATATATTTGTGTGTCAGCATGATGCACGTTTTGGAACTGTACATCAAAATTTAAATGTGTGCATAGTAGACCCTCAGTTGTGTGCTATGGGGAGACTGGCATTTTCTTATTAGATCATCATACAGAGTCCTACATAAAATAACTGCCATAACTCCATAATGTCCATTAACCCATACCATACAGAGGCTAAAAGATTCAAATTTGTACACTGTCATAGGCAAGCTACATTATAGAACTTACAGATAAGGATATAGACCAATGGCTTTAGTTCAAGGGTAGTGCCAGAATACTTTGGCGCCTAGAGGCGCCAAGCTATTCTGGCACTACCCTTGAACTATTTTAGTCAAACTTATTTCACACACTGGTGTATTCCGAATGATAAGGGTTAAAAACAACACACACACAAATAAACAAGCATACACAATTTTACAAACAACAGGAAGACAAAACAAATTATATCATAAAGCTAACTGAAAGCAATCTCACACAGCGCAAGCTTTTCACTTGCTTATTATGTAGCACATATATATAAGATGTTTATCATATGCAAGAAATATTTAGAGTAATTTAACTCAGTAAAGACCTCTACTGAAAAAAAAAAGTCATCAACACAAAGTGCAACCAAACAATACAAAACCTGTCCTATCAAAGAAACAAAAATGGCGAAACTCTATGGTTGATCCACAATATTTTCCTGACCACCCTGACGTTTCTGACAGATCTTTCCTTTGAAGAAGTGTTAAATGTCTTGACAAAATTACACAGTTGCAGGAGTTGGCCACAGAACCTGAGATATCCTGCTTTGTCGACTATGTGTAAAAGGTTAGAGGTCAAGGGAGGTCAATAAATGTGTCAAAAACACACATATGTACATGTTTGACACATTTATTGACCTCTCTTGACCTCTGACCTTTCATCATCATCATCATCAGTCCCTTGCCCGAACTGGGCGTTGGGGGGACTGAAAGGCAGCAGCAACAGACAGTGCTCTCCACTGAGTTCTATTTTGGGCGGTGGCAAGCAAGTCTGACATCTCGAGTTCGGTCCATTCTTTTATGTTTGCGACCCAACTCTTTCTCTGACGACCTCGCCGACGACTTCCTTCGAGAGTGCCTTGGAGGATAGTCTTGGACAAGGTGTTGTGTCGGGTCACGTGGCCAAACCAAGCAAGCTTGCGCCGTTTCACGGTTGCCAGAAGGGGTTCATGTGGGCCCACCAGGGAAGTGACGATGCTCCGTACATATTCGTTGGTCTTGTGCTCGCGGTACGAGATGCGGAGCAACTTCCTCAGGCACTTGTTCTCAAAGGCCTGGATTTTCTTTTCTGAGTCTGCAAGCAGTGTCCAAGTCTCACAGCCGTAGAGTAGAATAGACACTATGAGGGACTTGTAAAGCCTGTACTTGATGGTGAAGCTGATGGAGTTACTTCGCCATATCCTGTCCAGCCTGGCCATTGCGGATGTTGCTGTACCTATCCTGATACGGATCTCTGCTATGCAACTACCGTCTTTGGACAGGGTGGCTCCCAAGTACTTGAAGCTATTGACCTCTTCTAGCTTTTGGCCATTCATGTGAATGTTGCTGCTGCTGTCGCTTGTGGTGTTGATCATCACTTTGCTTTTATCCGTACTGATCTCCATGCCATAAGACCCTGCGCTACTTGAAAGTTTGTCTGTCAGGTTTTGGAGCTCACTATTGCTGCCTGCCATGAGGTCAATGTCAATCAAATTATAGTATACAAAGGAGTGTCTTGTCACAAACTACCGGTATGCAAGTTTGATTGAAACGTTTGCAAAAGAGCCAATAAAAGTTATAACATGCAATAACTCTTGAGAAACACAATTTTTGTTAAATATAACGACTTTTGGTGTAGTTACTGACCTGTGTGACCTTGACCTCAGGGAGAAGTTACTCAAATTGGTACGTTTGGAAAGGTCTCACCACAAAGTATCCTTGTGCTAATAGACCGACCCTTTTCTTATTTGGTTCCGCCCCATTGGTCGGGGTCCAGCAAGGTAGTTTGCAAGCATAGTAAAGTGCGCAATTCAATGTTGCTTTTTCTTTTACCATTGTTAGGATGGCATATCTTCTAAAATATACCATTAGTGCAGCTGTAAAATAATCAATACAAACTAGGTATTGGGTTTAATCACTGCAGCAAAAAAAAAAAAAAAAAAAAGAACTGCCCAGTTGTGAGTGTTTTACACCGTTTCGACTTTTGGAAGGTAACACATACATCACTGCACCACATGTACTCTGGTGCACTAGTACACAAAAGCTTTGTGATCAGTATTGATATACTTATCCTGGCTGTGTCTAAAATATGCGATGAACTGTAGACAGCCTGGGACGTTTTTTTGGGTTATGATGTCCATTCTGATGATGGATTGTTTTAAATCCTAGCAGAAAGCCTGATAACTGCACAAGAAGAATTGCTTATTTTTCCCCTAAGGTCATGTTTTGTTTTCAAGCCAACAAAGATTACTGATATACCAACAGCCTCCTTTACAGCACCTCAAGGAAAAATTAATTTTTCTCTAAAATGTATTTTTTCGAAAAATACTTACCGATGACATGACTGTCAGGAAATAGTCTACTTGCTTACCAATTTTAGCCTAAGACCCAAAGGGTCCCCCCAGGAGGCTCTCGGGGATCCCTAACAGGGACGAGAGTAGCCTCCCCTGCCCATCCGGTCACGTGCCCGGTGGTGTCTCCTTTAGCCAGTTGTCTACGGAGTTACCAGCGGCAAGCGGGGAGGAGGGAGGGACCTCCGAGTCATGTCATCGGTAAGTATTTTTCGAAAAAATACATTTTAGAGAAAAATTAATTTGTTTCCTCAAAACACATTACCGATGACATGACTGTCAGGAAGAATGCCAAAAAGGAGGAGGGTGCCGCAGAATCCCTTTCAGAAACCTCATTAGGGACGAAGACGGCCCGTCACTCCTGATCACACACTCCCGACAATTTTAGCGAAGTGCATACCTAAGGCGCCGGGGGCGCCTGGAGGGAGTGTTGTGCCGCAGAGATGTCGCCCACCAGAGAGAGGTTGTCGCGCTGGACTGTCAGGTCGCGGAGGTAGAAGCGGGCAAAGGTGGTTTCGGCCCGCCACCCCACTGCAGCCACAATGTCCTTAACCGCGCAGTTGCGGTCAAAGGCGAGACTTGCGGCCATAGCGCGAACTTCATGGGCGCGTATTCTGAGGGCCTCGGCTCCCTGTGGGGAGAGGTCGCGATAGGCGGACCGTATTACCCAGCGGAGCCAGGAGGAGATCGTTTGGGCAGAGATGTCAGTTCTGCCGGCGGTCAGAGGCAAAAAGAGACGAGTCCGTCCCCTCCGTACGGACTTGGAGCGTCGCAGGTAGATACGGAGTGCACGCACCGGATCTTGCTGCCGAGTCTCCCGAGGAAGGTCGGGCCCCTTAAGCGGGCGAATAGCGATGACCTGAGGCGCCGTCAAGGGAGATCTAGTCTTAGCGAGAAAGGACGGATCCGGGAGAAGCTGAACGGAGCCATCCACTCGGAACTGCAGGCAGGAAGGGCGAGACGAGAGCGCGTGGAGCTCGCCGACGCGGGCTGCCGTGGCGAGGGCCACCAGGAAGCAGGTCTTCCGAGTCACGTCCGCGAAGCTGGCCAGATGGAGCGGTTCGAAACGGTCCGAATTCAGCCAGGTGAGGACCCAGGGGAGGTCCCAGCGTGGAACGAGGGAGCGGGAAACCGGACGCTGCAAGGCAAAATGCGCCATAAGGTCGGCCAGGTCCTTGCAGGCGCCAGGGTCGGGACGGCCGAGGTGACGGTAGGTGTCGGCAATCATGGAGAGATAGCCCCGGATCGTGATGGGAGCCAAACCTTGGTCATGGAAGAGCCAAAGGAAGAAGTCCGCGAGCTGAGGGGTCGTCAGATCGACGGGGGAGAGACGACGGTCAGAGCACCAGGCACGAAACACTCGCCACTTTCCCTCGTAGACACGTCTGGTGGAAGGTCTGTGGGCTGAAGCGATAGCGTCCACTGCCGCACTCGAGAAGCCTCTAGCGGAGAGGGCGTGCCGCACAATCGCCAGGCGTGTAGGAGAAGTCGCTCGCGGCAAGGGTGGAAGAGCGGCTGGCGGGGCTGCTTGAGCATCGTGCGAGGGGTGGGAAGTGGAAGGGGCGGATCCGTGGCGAGACTGAGCAGGTCGGTGGTCCATGATCTGTCCCAGGAGAACGGGGCCACCAGGAGAAGGACTGCGTTGCACCCCCGGAGCTTGAGCAGGACTTTGGGGACCAGGACCGTCGGAGGGTAGGCGTAGGCAACTAGTCCGTCCCAAGAGATCGAGAGCGCATCGACCGCCCAGGCCAAGCGGGTCGGGAATCGGGGAGACGAAGAGGGGAAGCTGGTGGTTACACCTGGTGGTGAAGAGGTCGACAAGGGGAGTCTCCCAACGCTCGCAGATCAGGCGAAAGATGTCCCGGCGCAGGGTCCATTCTGTGTGAAGAAGCTGGCCCCGCCGAGAGAGGGAGTCTGCCAAAACGTTCAGGTGACCCGGAATGTGACGGGCTCGTAGGGAGATGCCGCGGTCCTCGCACCAGCGAAGGAGTCAGTAGAGAAGGATGCAGAGGTCGGGTGAGCGGGTCCCTCCCTGCTTCTGTATGTAAGCGACGACCGTGGAGTTGTCGGAGAGGACAAGGAGGTCCTGCGTCCGAAGATCGGGTTCCCAAGCGTGGAGGGCCTGCCAAACCGCATTCAGCTCCAGCCAGTTGATGTGCCGCGAAGCCAGGTCCTCGTTCCAGCGGCCGGCCGCATAGCGAAAACGAAAACTCGGGAGAAGGTGAGCGCCCCACCCGGCGAGACTGGCATCGACGCAGAGAGAGAGACGGGGCAGTGGTGAGGTCAGGGGAATCCCGGAGCCGAGCCAAGAAACGTCCGTCCAGCGAAGCAGATGGGGCCGCAGCATAGGGGGTATCGGCACCAGGGTGGAGAGATCGCCGGAGGACGGTCTCCAGTGGAGGAGAAGATGCAATAGAAGAGGACGAGAGTACAGACGACCGAGGGGAAGGAGATCTGCCGCAGCACTCATCAGGCCGAGGAGCTGGAGCCACACCCTGGCGGGGACAGCCGCTTCCTGAGCTACCAGACGGGCGAGATCGGCGAGTTTCTGGATCCGAGGCTCGGGAAGACGCACTAGGTTGCGGTCGGTCACAAACTCCATCCCCAGGTGCACGAAGTGGCGAGAGGGAGTGAGGTCGGACTTGCCAGCGTTGACCAGGAAGCCGAGGCGAGATAACAGGAGTAGAAGCGCATCACTGTCCAGGAGAAGAGAGGCCACCGACTGGTTCCGCAGAAGAAGGTCGTCCAAGTAGTTGGAGATCGGGCTGGAAGAAGAACGACGGGCTCTGGCTACCACGGCGTTCATGATCCACATAAACACCCACGGACTGAGGTTGAGACCGAAGGGGAGGGCCCGAAACTGGAAAACAGTCCCGTCGATGGCAAAGCGGAGGTACCGGCGGGAGGCAGGATGGATTGGGACGTGCAGGTAGGCATCGGACAGGTCCAGACTGACGGCGAAGTCCATGGGCTGGACGGCAGCACGAAGGGACCTGGCTGTCTCCATCCGGAAGGACGGGGCGGCGATGAACCGATTCAGGGCGGAGAGATCGATGATCGGCCTCCACTTGCCTCCAGGCTTGGGGACTACGAATAGTCGGCTGTAGAAGGCGCCGGGGAGTCATGGCAGGCGACGACCTCCGTAGCGGCTTTCTGGAGAAGAGCAGCGACTTCTCCGCGAAGGGCATCGGCCTTGGGCGGATCTGACGGAATCTCGGTCTACAGGGGGGAGCGCCGAAGCGGGGGCGGGGAACGAAAGGAGATGAGAAGACCGACTGAGACAATGGAGAGGATCCACGGGTCGTCCGGAAACAGGGAGCGCCAGACGTCTCCATGCAGGGCGAGCCTCCCGCCGACAGGCGACCCCGAAGCGGTCGGCGGGGGCGGAGGCGAGCAGAAGTCAGGGGGCCCTCCCACGCCCAGGGCGGCGGGCGGGCTTGGGCCAGGCCGGGACAGCAGGACGGGCAGAACGGGCAGGACGGGCGCGGCCAGGACCGGGCGCACGGGAAGAGGAGAGAGGACGGGAGGCCGAGGCAGAGGCAGGGGCCGTCGCGGAGGGTCTGACGAACCGCAGGGCGCGACCCGAGGCCTTGTGGGTTGGCAGAAAGCGAGACGAGGGGGCGCTGGGCCAACGGTCCTTGTTAGCTTCCTTCAGGAAGGGCCGAAGAGGAGCGGAGCGCCGACCGGGGCCCGGCGGAGCTGGGATTTCACATCACGGGGAAGACCCGGGCAGGACTGGAGCACCACATCACGCCGCATCAGGTCACAGTTGGCGGCCGCCGCCATGGCGTTGACGGACGAATGGTAGGCCGCTCGGTTGGCTGCAACTGCCAAGGTGTGAAGATCCGACAGCAGGGGAGGAGCGGCGGGAAGCCAGGCTGCCTCGATACGGTTAATGAAGGCTTGTGTGAGGAGCTCCAAAAATACCGAACAAGCGAGGGCGTTTCGGACGAGTGAGGCGGTACGTTCCAGGCCGCGAGGCAGGACATGGTTGAGCTGGGAAGAGCCGCCGGCGAGCACCAGCGCAGGTGGATCCACCGGAGGCAGCGAGCACGAGAAGGATTGCGAGTGGCCGGCGTACCAGGACTGCCGAAAGGCGATGTCGACACCGGAAGGCCAGCGGCGGTCGGAGAAGAAGTCCGAGTCGGAAGCAGAATCTCGCTGGAGGTGCGCAGACAGGGCGTCCGTTAGGTCGCGGAAGGCAGGCGGCTGGGGAAGCGACTTGAATTTCTTAACCTGACGAGCAGCGTCCACAAAGGCGGCCGCTTTCCTCTTCAGCGGTGGGGAAGGTGGGCAGGAATCCGCGGGAAGGCAAGCCGCGATGAGACGGGCGGCGGCGTCCAAGGCTCGGAGAGTCTCGCCACGAGGAGTGGACAGGGTAGCTGGAGACGCTGGATCCTCCACCTGAGAGGGCGAACGGCTGCCGGACTCAAGCAAGGCCGACACGGAGTCCTCCGGCAGCAGGCTTAAGGTCTCTCCATTGATGGCAGGCGATGGCGGCGGGGAAGACTGAAGCACAGGAGGTAAACTGACGCACGCAGGCGGCGGAGGAGGAGCCGAGGGGCTACGCTGACGCCGGCGCGGGGAAGTAAGAGGCGAAGGGCGTCGGGAACGATGAGAGCATCGATCCCAAAGAGAACTACTGCGCCGAGAACGAGGCGGAGTCCTGTCGTCTCTACGACTCCTACGAGAGGAGTGCGGTGAGGGGCGCCGAGAGGAACAGCGCTGCTGAGAACGGCTGCGCCGACGGGAGGCATAAGAGGAAGTCGAGCGAGAGGACGACGAATGCCGGGGGCTACGTCTCCTATCCACGCGACGAGGGCTAAGCCGACGGTCGACATCATGGCGCCTGGAAGAACGGGGACGGTCCCTTCTGTCCCGAGGAGGAGGAAAAGGTGACAACTGTCGCGGTGCCCGGGGCTCAAGGAGGGGGGCACGTTGCGGACTAGCAGCTGGGGCCGAAAGGCCACGGTGAAGGGTAGAAGGCGACGACGGTCGCGGTGCCCGGGGCTCATGGAGGGGGGCACGTAGCCGGCTAGGCGACTCGCCGGGGGAGTCAGCGGGCTTAGGAGGGGGGGGCCATAAGGCCAACACGTCTAGTAACAGGCGACAAGGATCGCGGTGCCTGGGGCTCAAGGAGGGGGGCACAACTAGACGGAGAGGCCGAAAGGCCGACGCGTGTATCGACGAGCGACAAAGGTCGCGGTGCCCGGGGCTCAAGGAGGGGGGCACGGAGCCGGCTTGGCGACTCGCCGGAGGAGTCAGTGGGCTTAGGGGGGGCCACAAGGCCCACGCGTCTACTAACAGGCGACAACAGTCGCGGTGCCCGGGGCTCAAGGAGGGGGGCACAATGCCGGCTTGGCGACTCGCCGGAGGAGTCAGCGGGCAAGGGCGGTGCGGACACCGTAGCAGGAATAGTCTTACCAGGCAGACGAGGCGTGCGTTTCTCCACTTCCGAGGAGGGGAGCTTGACTGGGTCCCGGCGTGCTGTGACAGGTCGCTCGCGCCGGTAGAACCTCCAAAGCTCCGACCAACGAACCTCCGGGCACGAAGAGCAGACAGCGCAGGCGAGGTCCGAGGAGCAGCCAGAACACGGAAGACAGACTTCATGCCGGTCACTAGGCCACTGAAAGTCGCCGCACAAGGGACAGGTGCGCACTTGATGACTGCAACACAAACCCAAAGATGAAAGGCGACCGGTGGCGGGAACTAACTCGCCTACATAACTTCCGAACCAGGTAAACGAGTGAAGCTCACGACGAAACGCGGGAGAGAACTAAAAAAGTTCGAGACGAGACCGACGTCCGGCCCAGCCGGGCGAGACGTAGGCGGCGGCCGAGACGTTACCTTTCCATGGCGGAGCGCCGAAGCACAAACCACCGTGAGCGATGGAAGCCGAGAAGCAGAAGAAGGCCCCAGGCCCAGCTAACAGCACGAGGCACCGACGAGGGCTAGCAGAGAAGGAGGCGACGCCAGAAGCAGAGACGAGAGTCTAGGCGAAGACAGGCCGGTAAGGACGGTCGAACCGTACACAGCTTACGAAGGGTCAGAGGCTCAGGTAAACGCGTGCGAAGTAGACAACTGGCTAAAGGAGACACCACCGGGCACGTGACCGGATGGGCAGGGGAGGCTACTCTCGTCCCTGTTAGGGATCCCCGAGAGCCTCCTGGGGGGACCCTTTGGGTCTTAGGCTAAAATTGGTAAGCAAGTAGACTATTTCCTGACAGTCATGTCATCGGTAATGTGTTTTGAGGAAACAAAGGTGGAAAGTGTCTACATGCAAACTTACATTTTAGTAGTCAACCCCAAAAAACAACTTCACAGAACTGCATGTACTGCAGTAAAAATGGAACTGTGCACGCTAACTACATGTACCAAGAAAATAACATGCTGTGCTCAGGTATTGACAGAAAAAGTTAATGTATCGGTTGTTAAGTGAACAAAAGCCAAGTGAATACCCAACAGGTGTGTAACTCTGCTAAATGCATCTCCTCTATCCATTTCTAGTGTTCTTGATATTCTGCGGGCAAGCATGCAGTTGCACAAGCTGAGAATGCATGCATGAAAGAACAACTTGAATCAACTCACGGAACGGTGGGAATAAGTAAATTTCACCTCGTATCCATCCTAAGTGTAAATTCAAGAGTACATCGCCTTTGATAAATGATCAAACGCTTTTGTTGCATCCCAATGCCACAGGAAAACAAATGAGGAAAGCTCAACAAAGGTGACCAAACAGAAACATTCCATTTACTCAGAAGATACTGGTACAGAACAACAAATGCACATGTATACATTGCGGAACATGTATACATTGTACTTCGATCTCTAAACCTGGCCTAAAAGCTGATAAATGTTGCATACACAATACTCATTTGCTGATTTAATCTAGCTAATACATGGACGATTGGTGTAATCTGCAATTTGTAGAACAAAATACATGTTCTCACAGGTCACAGCAATTGGCTTGTACACGTTTAACTCATTTAGCCCGACGCACATATTTCCCAAATTTTGGAGGTGTCATCTAACGACTATGCACCTGTTGCAGGAGATGGATCGTCCATGATAATTCAAGGGTAGTGCCAGATTAACTTGGTGCCAACAGGCGCCAAGCTAATCTGGCACTGCCCTTGAATTATCATTGTCGATCCATCTTTTTCTGTAGTGCATCAGGGCTGAATGGGTTAATACATCTCATGTCAAAGTATAAACTTTAGGCACAATGTCAACTATCATGCACCTAAAACACCAGAGATGTTTGCTTCTTTGCTGCAATTTTGGCATGCACTTGTGGACTGTCAATCAAATAGTCAAATATATATAACATCAAAGCAAGGTTTTATGCTCAAATATATCAATTTGATATCTGAATAATCAAACAGCCAAATATTATATAAAACATCAAAGCAAGGTTTTATGCTCAAATATATCAAAGTTATATCTGAACAATCAAATTGATCAATTAAGTACAAAAACATAATGGAAGCCAGAACAAAATTTACCAGCATATACGTACACGATACCAACAAACAAGAAAACAATCAATGATCCGATGACACTATACAGAGACAGGAGTTAATGAAAAGATGTGTGTGTGTGTATATAACCATGTTAACCCTTTGCATGTCAGTAGCGGTTTTAGTCGTGACGATTCCTACTACAGGATTCATCATTACAAAAACCACTACCGACACGCAAAGGGTAAAACAAACAAGACTGACAAGGTATGGATAAAATTCAATCATTTCCCTGTCAGTTTCTTTCTTCTTTAATCATAACACTTTGAATGATCACAAAAGCACAATACCTTTGGTCCCCGAGGCACACGTCCTTGCGGCCCAATGAACATTTTGCCTTCTCGCTCCTCAGCCTCACATTCTGCAAGCATGTCTAGCACATCATCCTCCTGTGAATGTTAAAAAAGTGGAACATGTCATATCTGTGTGCCGGTCTGTGACCTTTACTCTGATTTGATTAGCTCTTTGGATGTTGGTGTCATTTTCTGTCAAGGTAAAAGTGCTATCAACCGCCAAAGGATTAACTCATTTGCGGCCAGCCACATCCAGATGCCACTGGCTGCAAATGAGTTAATCCCTTGACTGATACTGACGATACTGTGCAGCGGAAAAGACAGGTAGATAGTAAGATACATGTCTTTTGCACTGAATGGTATTGTCAGTAGCTGTCAAGGGATTAATCTATGCATGAAAGTTTTAAATTTCAGAATTTAGGAAAGTTGCACTGAGAAAAACATTTTGGGCAAACATTGAAGCAAATCCCTGCTAGCTGGAAAGATAAATTATCTGTGAATACTAAACAGAAATGTGAAGTTTTCAAAAGGGGTAAGTCTAATTTCAGAAACTCTTGATTCAACTTTCACCCATGCTAATCTGTACATCTTATGACTGAATGTTTGCTCCTACCCGCAGTTTACTGTTGTAGTTCACTTCAATCTCCTTCTGTAAGGTGGTCCCTCGGCCGGACAGGAAGAGACTGAAGGATGTGCTGAGCATGCTCAGGTACTTGGCCTGTCTCCCATGGTCTTCACATGGGAAGATGCGACGGAACCGTCCACAGTTGCGATTCTCAAAATCCTCCATTGAAGCTGCTTTGCGTATTTTGGTTAGTAGTTCTCTCTGGAGACACAAGCGTTTACTTTACCATCAACTCGTTACATCCTGAGGCTGATTTTTTTTTTAATTTGCTTATGTCCTCAGAAGACTGCATTGCAGATTAGGAGATGGATCAATCATTTTAGTTCAAGGGTGGTGCCAGAATAGCTTGGCGCCTCAGGTGCCAAAGCTATTCTGGCACCACCCTTAAACTATCATAAGTCAAATTTATTTCAAGCAATAGTGTATCAGGATGAAAGGGTTAATTGTGCCTGGCAGTTATCAACTGTGGTGGCCATTTCTAAAGCATAAGCATCGGATGGCTCCAGCACAATTTCACCATTTTCTTCAAGCAACCTAACACATTCTGCTCCATGACCGAAATCCGCAAATTTTAAAGTTGACCCCTGAAGACTGTATTACACTTCTGGAAACAGATCAAGCATGATAGTTCAAGGGTTGTGCCAGAATAGCTTGGCGCCTATGGGCGCCAAGCTATTCTGGCACAACCCTTGAACTATCACGCTCGATCCATGTCTTGCCGTGGCGTGTCGGAGTTGAACGAGTTAATGAAAGCAATAAGGAAGGAATAGTTCGCAATGGCTCCTTCACAGAGTTCTCACAATAAATGCTGCACAAAAGGGCTAGCTTAATTTTGGTTAATTATGAAAGTATGTCTTAGAATAATGCTGAGCAAAAGGGATAAATTCACATTTGTTCTAATTGTGAAGTTTGAATGTTGTAAAAATGAAAGACGTTTCTGCTAAGCTTCTCCTTCACATTGTTAGCAATTATAACCGGAGCCCTCCATTTTGCCTTATCCATCTATTTTGAATGACTTGTTATATTATGTTAGTAGCTTTATACCTTTAGTAGAGTTGTACCTTCATAGATTAGAAACAGCAAGTGTGAAAAATGGCACATAAAGTTTCATTTTATTTCTTCATACATAGGAGAGTTCCCTTGATGCGCATAAGAGGTAGTAGAAAACCTCTGTAATGTGTGCCTGCTCACATGGATTATGAAAAGGGTGGAGAAGTCTTAGCAGAGGCAAGATAACGTTGGGACGCACTGTACCAGGGAATTTTAGCCATCAAAGGCCCCACCTCCACCCATCCCCCGCCGCCTTAAGCAGTTCATCTTATCCCTTTGGCTATTAGTAGCAGGTTTGTCACCTCAATGATTCCTGCAGGACTCACCTCAACAAAAACCACAAGTGTTAACCCTTTGGGTGTCAGTAGCGGTTTTAGTCGTGCGATGATTCCTGCAGGAATCATCGTGACTAAAACCACTACTGACACCTACAGGGTTAAAAAAAAATCAACCATAACAGTACAAGGGTGTTGCAAGAATGACTTTGCGACACACCAAGCTGTCCTGGCATCACCATCAAACCAAGTACGATCCATATCTTATCAGAGTATGTCAGGGTTGGATGGGCTAGCTCTTGGTATAGCTGTTGGCAGTACTTTTTGTCCAGGTGATTCCTGCAGGAATCACCTTGACAGAAAGTGCTACCACCACATTTTGAGCGGCAAAAAAAAAGAAAAGCACACTAACCAGTTCTTCTTTCCTCTTCTCTAAACTCTGTCTCTTCTTGTCAATGTCAGATATGTCCCCGATGTCAGCCTTCTTGTGTGAGCGGAACAGACGACGCTGGGCCTCGGCCTTCTGGGCTGCAATGTTTTTCCGTTTGTCACTAACCCTGGAAAAACAAAAAGACACACAAGCCAATTTAGCTCCGATACACTACAGTAAGATGTGGATGGACCAGGACAGTTCAAGGGTGATGCCAGAACAGCCTAGATGCCTCTACTCTAGGCTATTCTGGCATCACTAGCCTATTCTGGCATCACCCTTGAACTATTCAATTTCAATCTGTCTCTTAAACTGGTAGTTTAGTCCTAGGAGGGCTACTCCCAGATTTGGAGACTTTGGCCCTAGGGCTGAATGTGTTAGTATATTTCCTACTAGAAAAATCATGACAGGCCTAGTTCTTCTGTGATGTTGTGAGTGAGCAATATGAAGAATTCAAAAAATGCAAAAGAAAATCCCAACAGAGATGAAACACGCTTAGTAAACCATTTAGCCCCAACAGCCTACAACAGGAGATGGACTGACTGTGAAAATTCAAGGATAGTGCCAAATGAGCTTGACGCCTTCAGGTACATAGACGTAAGGTAGCACTTTCAAAATTTGCAAAATGCGGCTGTGAGGTTAAACGAGTTGAGAAACGACTATGTTGCACTTGTCCTTTCTAGTGTGTTTCATTCTTTGCTGGGATGATTATTTTCTTGCATTTTACATGCTCAGCAGTCACCTTTTCAGTCTGGATTTTGAAAGAATGCAGTCTGAGATATATGCCATTAACGAATGCATAGTCGACTGATGGCAGTGGAGGTCATTGGTGGAATCCCTACCAAAAAAGCAAAGGCCATCTGTTACTGCTGACTTGCACGCAGCCATGCGTGGGCCAACTGCAGCCGACGTCAGCCTGATGACCTTTGTACACTGGATATGTGCCACTTATGGCACATAGAGGAGTGCAGAAAACTTACTTGATGTTCAGAAGGCGGAAGGTGTCTTCTATCAAAGCTGACTTGATGTCAAAGTCAATCTTTTCATCTGTCCCAAAGCTGGGTGACCGGTTGATCTGCATACACCAACAATCAACATGTTACAAACTGACACTGTTTGGAGGTAGGGTGGATGGCGGGCAGAGGGTTGGTTGGTTGTACATTGCTTAACGTCCCGACAGCAACAAGACTTTCTCAAGATGTGCCTGCACTGCTTGTGAAAAAAACAACTAAACAGAATATTGAATGTATGTCCCAAGTTGGTCTAATATGCTATATAAACCTAAGACCATTTAGCAACACACATCCAATATCAAGAGCTACAGGCAGCGCAGACAGTAGGGAGCATTTAAAAAAAGAAAGTACAGGTGAATGGACTAAGGGTAGACAGAAACACATGCCCCAGAATAGAGGAGAAAACCCACCATTGGGGCTGACCAGGATGACCCTGGGAACTAAAAAGTAGTTAAACCCACCCAAGTCCCCCAGGGCAGACCCGGGTGGGGGAGGCGGGGAGAGTGTACATAAACATGAATTTTTCTCTAAAATGTATTTTTTCAAAAAATACTTACCGATGACATTACTATATGGAAGTGTCTACTAGCTTACCCAATTTCAGCCTAAGAACCTGTTGTGTTCCTACACAACCTGGAAGGCAACTCAGGGGCCGTAACTAGGGCCGTGAGTAGATTCCCATGCCTGCCCATCCGGTCACGTGTCACGCCAGTCGGAAATGTTTAGCTTACCAACGGCAAGCGGGGCAGGTGGGAGGGTCCTCCGAGTAATGTCATCAGTAAGTATTTTTCGAAAAATTAATTTTTCTCTAAAATGTATTTTTTCGAAAAATACTTACCGATGACATGACTCGGAGGTCCCTCCCCCCTCCCCGCTTGCCGCTGGCAACTCCGTAGACAACTGGCTAAAGGAGGCTCCACCTGGCACGTGACCGGATGGGCAAGGGAGGCTACTCTCGTCCCTGTTAGGGATCCCCGAGAGCCTCCTGGGTGGGACCCTTTGGGTCTTAGGCTGAAATTGGTAAGCATGTAGACTATTTCCGGACAGTCATGTCATCGGTAAGTATTTTTCGAAAAAATACATTTTAGAGAAAAATTAATTTGTTTCCTCAAAACACATTACCGATGACATGACTGTCCGGAAGAATGGCAAAGAGGAGGAGGGTGCCGCAGAATCCCCTTCAGAAATCTCTTAGGGACGAGGGCGGCCCGTCGCTCCTGATCACACACTCCCGACAATTTCAGCGAAGTGCATACCTAAGGCGCCGGGGGCGCCCGGAGGGAGTGTTGAGCCGCAGAGATGTCGCCCATGAGTGAGAGGTTGACGCGCTGGAACGTCAGGTCGCGGAGGTAGAAGCGGGCAAAGGTGGATTCGGCCCGCCACCCCACTGCAGCCACAATGTCCTTAACGGCGCAGTTGCGGTCCAAGGCCAGACTAGCGGCCATAGCGCGAACTTCGTGGGCTCGTATCCTGAGGGCCTCTGCTCTCTGTGGGGAAAGGTCGCAATGGGCGGACCGAATAACCCAGCGGAGCCAAGAGAAGATCGTTTGGGCGGAGATGTCAGTTCTGCCGGCGGAGAGAGGCAAAAAGAGGCGAGTCCGTCCCCTCCGTACGGACTTGGAGCGCCGCAGGTAGATACGGAGTGCCCGCACCGGATCTTGCTGCCGAGTCTCCCGCGGAAGGTCGGGACCTTTAAGCGGGCGAATAGCGATGACCTGAGGCGCCGTCAAGGGAGATCTAGTTTTGGCGAGAAAGGAAGGATCCGGGAGGAGCTGAACGGAGCCGTCCACTCGGAACTGCAGGCAGGACGGGCGAGACGAGAGCGCGTGGAGCTCACTGACGCGGGCTGCCGTGGCGAGGGCCACCAGGAAGCAGGTCTTTCGAGTGACGTCCGCGAAGCTGGCCAGATGGAGCGGTTCAAAGCGGTCCGAATTCAGCCAGGTGAGGACCCAGGGCAGGTCCCAGCGTGGAACGAGGGAGCGGGAAGCCGGACGCTGCAAGCCGAAATGTGCCATAAGGTCGGCCAGGTCCTTGCAGGTCCCCGGGTCGGGACGGCCGAGGTGACGGTAGGTGTCGGCAATCATGGAGAGATAGCCACGGATCGTGATGGGAGCCAAACCTTGGTCTTGGAAGAGCCAGAGGAAGAAGTCCGCGAGCTGAGGGGTCGTCAGGTCGACGGGGGAGAGACGACGGACGGAGCACCAGGCACGAAACACTCGCCACTTTCCCTCGTAGACACGTCTGGTGGAAGGTCTGCGGGCTGAAGCGATAGCGTCCACTGCCGCACTCGAGAAGCCTCTAGCGGAGAGGGCGTGCCGCACAATCTCCAGGCGTGTAGGAGAAGTCTCTCGGGGCAGGGGTGGAAGAGTGGCTGGCGGGGTTGCTTGAGCATCGAGCGAGGGGTGGGAAGTGGGAGGGGCGGATCCGTGGCGAGACTGAGCAGGTCGGTGGTCCACGATCTGTCCCAGGAGAACGGGGCCACCAGGAGAAGGACTGCGTTGCACCCCCGGAGCTTGAGCAGGACTTTGGGGACCAGGACCGTCGGAGGGTAGGCGTAGGCAACGAGACCGTCCCAAGGGATCGAGAGCGCATCGACCGCTCAGGCCAGCGGGTCGGGAATCGGGGAGACGAAGAGGGGAAGCTGGTGGTTCCACCTGGTGGCGAAGAGGTCGACAAGAGGAGTCTCCCAACGCTCGCAGATCAGGCGGAAGATGTCCCGGCGCAGGGTCCATTCTGTGTGAAGAAGCTGGCCCCGCCGTGAGAGTGAGTCTGCCAGAACGTTCAGGTGACCTGGAATGCGACGGGCTCGGAGGGAAATGCCGCGGTCCTCGCACCAGTGAAGGAGTCGGTAGAGGAGGATGCAGAGATCGGGGGAGCGGGTCCCCCCCTGCTTCTGTATGTAAGCGACGACCGTGGAGTTGTCGGAGAGGACGAGGAGGTCCTGGGTCCGAAGATCGGATTCCCACGCGCGGAGGGCCTGCCAAACTGCATTCAGCTCCAGCCAGTTGATGTGCCGCGACGCTAGGTCCTCGTTCCAGCGGCCGGCCGCGTAGCGAAAACTCGGGAGAAGGTGAGCGCCCCAACCGGAGAGGCTGGCGTCGACGCAGAGAGAGAGACGGGGCAGAGGTGAGGACAGGGGAATCCCGGAGCCGAGCCAAGAAACGTCCGTCCAGCGAAGCAGATGGGGCCGCAGCACAGGAGAAACCGGCACCAGGGTGGAGAGATCGCCGGAGGACGGTCTCCAGTGGAGGAGAAGGTGTAATTGAAGAGGACGAGAGTACAGACGACCGAGGGGAAGGAGATCCGCCGCCGCACTCATCAGGCCAAGGAGCTGGAGCCACACCCTGGCGGGGACAGCTGCTTCCTGGGCTACCAACCGGGCGAGATCGGCGAGTTTCTGGATCCGAGGCTCGGGTAGACGCACTAGGTTGCGGTCGGTCAGAAACTGCATCCCCAGGTGCATGAAGTGGCGAGAGGGAGTGAGGTCGGACTTGCCCGCGTTGACCAGGAAGCCGAGGCGAGACAACAGGAGGAGAAGAGAATCTCTGTCCAGGCGGAGAGAGGTCACCGACTGGTTCCGCAGAAGGAGGTCGTCCAAGTAGTTGGAGATCGGGCTGGAGGAAGAACGTCGGGCTCTGGCTACCACCGCGTTCATGATCCGCGTGAAGACCCACGGGCTGAGGTTGAGGCCGAAGGGGAGGGCCCGAAACTGGAAGACAGTCCCGTCGATGGCAAAGCGGAGGTACCGGCGCGAGGCTGGATGGATCGGAACGTGCAGATAGGCATCGGACAGGTCCAGGCTGACGGCAAAGTCCATGGGCTGAACGGAGGCGCGAAGGGACCGGGCTGTTTCCATCCGGAAGGCCGGGGTGGCGATGAACCGGTTCAGGGGGGAGAGATCGATGATCGGCCTCCACTTGCCTCCAGGCTTGGGGACTACAAACAGTCGGCTGTAGAAGGCGGGAGTGTCGGGGAGAGCGACGACCTCTGTAGCAGCTTTCCCGAGAAGTGCAGCGACTTCTCCGCGAAGGGCATCGGCTTTGGGCGGATCCGCCGGGATCTCGGTCCACAGAGGAGAGCGCCGAAGTGGAGGCGGGGAACGGAAGGAGATGAGAAGACCTTCGGAGATGACAGAGAGGATCCACGGGTCGTCCGGGAACAGGGAGCGCCAGACGTCTCCGTGCAGGGCGAGCCTCCCGCCGACGGGGGACCTGGAAGCGGACGGCGGGGGCGGCGGCGGGCGGTAGTCAGGGGGCCCTCCCACGCCCAGGGCGGCGGGCGGGCTTGGGCCAGGCCGGAACGGCTGGGCGGGCAGGACGGGCGGGGCGGGCGCGGCCAGGCCCTGGCGCACGAGGGGAGGGGCGAGAACGGGAGGCCGAGGCGGAAGCTGGGGCCGTGGAGGTGGGTCTGACGAACCGCAGGGCTCGACCCAAGGCCTTGCGGGCTTGCGGAAAGCGAGACGAGGGAGCGCTGGGCCAACGGTCCTTGTTGGCTTCCTTCAGGGCCTGCCAGGAAGGGCCGAAGAGGAGAGGAGCGCCGACTGGAGCCCGGCGGAGCTGCGATCTCACATCAGGGGGAAGACCCGGGCAGGACTGGAGCACCGCATCACGCCGCATCAGATCGCAGTTGGCGGCGGCTGTCATGGCATTGACGGAAGAGTGGTAGGCCGCTCGATTGGCTGCAACTGCCAAGGAGTGCAGGTCCGACAGCAGTGGAGGAGCGGAAGGAAGCCAGGCCGCTTCGATACGGTTGATGAAGGCTTGCGTAAGCAGCTCCAGGAAACCGGAACAAGCGAGAGCATTGCGGACGAGGCAGGCAGTACGGTCCAATCCTCGAGGCAGAACGCGCTTGAGCTGGGAAGCGCCGCCGGCGAGCACTAGGGCAGGCGGATCCACGGGAGGCAGAGGGCATGAGAAGGACTGCGAGTGGCCGGCGTACCAGGCCTGCCGAAAGGCGATGTCAACACCTGAAGGCCAGCGACGGTCGGTGAAGAAGTCCGAGGCCGGCGCGGCGTCTCGCTGGAGATGCGCAGAAAGGGCGTCTGACAGGTCGCGGAAGGAAGGCGGCTGGGGAAGCGACTTGAATTTCTTCACCTGACGCGCAGCGTCCACAAAGGCGGCCGCTTTCCTCTTCAGTGGCGGGGAAGGAGGGCACGCATCCGCGGGCAGGCAGGCCGCTATGAGCCGGGCGGCGTCGTCCAAGGCACGGAGAGTCTCGCCACGAGGGGAGGCCAGGGTAGATGGAGACGCCGGGTCCTCCCCGAGCGAGGGGGAAGGACTGCCAGACCCCAGGAAGGCCGAAACAGAGTCCTCCGGCAGCAGGCTTAATGTCTCTCCATCGCTGGCAGGAGGGGGGTGGGGAGGCGCCCGAAGCACAGGGGGCAGAGCGGCGCACACAGGGGGCGGCGGGAGAGCCGAAGGGCTAGGCTGCCGACGCCGAGAGGAAGAGGAAGGCGAAGGGTGCGAAGAGCGAAGCGAGCGCCGGTCCCGATGGGAGCGACTACGCCTAGAACGAGGTGGCGCCCTGACGTCTCTATGACACCTACGAGGGGAGCGCGGGGAGCGGCGCCGAGAGGACCAGCGGTGTGGCGAACGACTGCGCCGACGGTAAGTATAGGAAGAAGCCGAACGTGACGCCGAAGGATGCCGGGGGCTACGAATCCTATCGCCGCGACGGGGGCTAAGCCGACGATCCCAAGAGCGGCGCGTGGAAGAACGGGAGCGGTCTGTCCTGTCGCGCGCCGGCGGACGAGGAGACGAGTGACGCGGCGCCCGGGGCTCACGGGGAGCACGTAACGGGCTATGCGACTGTCATAGAAGTTTTCGGCTGTAGAAGGGGGGGCCATACGGCCCACACGTCTAGGAACCGGCGACAGGGGTCGCAGTGCACGGGGCTCCTTCACAAGGAGCGGGGCACGACTAGACGGAGAGTCCGAAAGGCCGATGCGTCTGCGAAGAGGCGACAGCGGTCGCGGTGCTCGGGGCTCCTTCTCGAGGAGCGGGGCACGAATAGACGAAGAGGCCGCGCCTGTACCCACAGGCGACAGCGGACGCCGTGCACGGAGCTCCTTCACACGGAGCGGGGCACGAGTGGATGGAGAGGCCAAAGGATCCAAGGGTGTACTCACAGGCGACAGCGGTCGAGGTGCACGGGGCTCCTTCACGAGGAGCGGGGCACGCAAAGACGAAGGGGCCGAACGGCCAACGCTTGACCTCACAGGCGACAGCGGAAGCAGTGCACGGAACTCCTTCTCAAGGAGCGGGGCACCAGTAGACGGAGAGTCCGAAGGACCCACGTGAGTACTCACAGGCGGCAGCGGTCGAGGTGCACGGGGCTCTATCGCAAGGAGCGGGGCACCATTCTCATGGAGGGGGGCACTAAGCCGGCTAGGCGACTTGCCAGGGGTGTCAGCGGGCAAGGGCGGTGCGGACACCGTAGCAGCAATAGTCTTACCGAGAAGACGAGGCGTGCGTATCTCCACGTCCGAGGGGGGGAGCTGGACCGGGTCCCGGCGAGCTGTGACAGGTCGGTCCCGCCGGTAGAACCTCCAAAGCTCCGACCAACGAACCTCCGGCCACGAAGCGCAGACAGAGCAGGGGAGGTCCGAGGAGCAGCCGGAACACGGGAGACAGTACTTATGCCGGTCACTCGGCCACTGAAAGTCGCCGCACAGGGGACAGGTGCGCACAAGATCACTGCAACACAAACCAAAAGGTGAGAGGCGACCGGTGGCGGGAACTAACCCGCCAAATACTTTCTCCAAATGAGAGTAACGACCGAAGCACACGCCGAAACGCGGAAGAAACAAAACAGGTCGAGACGAGACCGCCGTCCAGCCCAGCCGGGCGAGACGAAGGACACGGCCGAGACGTTACCTTTCCATGGCGGCGCCGAAGCGCAAACCACCGTGAACGACGAGAAGACGCAGTAAGGCCCCAGGCCCGGCAACAGCACGAGGCGCAGACGAGGGCTGGTAGCAGGAAGGCCACGCTAGAAGAGGAAGCCGAGAAGCTAGGCGAAGGCAGAGCGAACGGCCGGTCGAAGTGTACAAGTCTACGAAGGGTCAGAGGCTGTGAAAACGCGTGCGAACGCTAGCAGCGAAGTAGACAACTGGCTAAAGGAGGCTCCACCTGGCACGTGACCGGATGGGCAAGGGAGGCTACTCTCGTCCCTGTTAGGGATCCCCGAGAGCCTCCTGGGTGGGACCCTTTGGGTCTTAGGCTGAAATTGGTAAGCATGTAGACTATTTCCGGACAGTCATGTCATCGGTAATGTGTTTTGAGGAAACAAAATACATTTTAGAGAAAAATTCATTTGTTTCCTCAAAATACATTCCCGATAACATTACTATATGGAAGAATTACGAAGAGGAGGAGGGTGCCTCCCAACCTAATACCGTCTGTGTAAGGGCCTAGCAGCCCCGCCCTCCTGTGCTGGTATGGAGGTCTGAGTGTGAAGAACAAGAACACCCTGGCACGAATGGTAAACATCTGCAGCAAAGTGACTGGCAGTAAGCGAAACAGTGTAGAGTCCCTGTATGAACAGCGTGTGGTGAGAAATGGTAGGCGGATAGCTTCAGACAGATCCCATGTCCTTGCCCACCTCTATGAACTCCTCCCCTCTGGCCGCAGACTCCGCACGCACAAAGCTAGAACACTTAGACTACAGCACAGTTTCATCCCCAAATCCATCACTCTAAGCAATCTGTAGGTACATCCACGCATACCCAAACCTAACTCCTCCCCCTATCCCCCTTTACCTGTGCAATCAGTAGGAATGGAGCTTGTTGATTTTAGAGAAGTGATTATATTGTGTTTTATTTGGTGGTGAACATGGACATACTGGGATTGTTGTTACTGTTTACCCACTAATTATTTCACTACGGTAGACTTTAATTATGCAGCTTGTGTAATAATGTACTGAGACGTTTGTATAATAAGTAGTGAGGGTTAGGACTAGGTTGAAACACACGTATTATGTATGCATATGTAGAGGTGGGTGTGAATGTATAAGTGCCGCTCAGTTCAGTCCATAAAAGATGTTTGTGTGAGATGTGTAAGAGTTATGTGTAAAGATTTTGTAGTGTTTACTTTATATCCATTTGGAATTTGTAGCTGTGCAAGTGCAGGGAGAAAATGTTCATAATTATGCTATAATGTTTTTATGTCTTGTTTGTAAGTATTTGTTATAAATGTACCACAACCGAATTTCTCTTTTCGAGATAATAAAGTACTCTTATTCTTATTCTTATTATTCCTAAGAGCAACCTCCCGATAATTTCAGCTAAGTAAACCAACGGCGCCTCCGGCACCGGGAGGAAGAGTTGCGCCGTGGGGCTGTCACCCGCCAGAGCGAGGTTGTCTCACTGGCCAGCTAGATCCTGGAGGTAGAAGTGGGTGAAGGTTGAACTGCCCGCCCACGCCCAGCTGCCACGAAATCACTGCCGGCACAGATGCGGTCGAGGGTGACGCAAGTGGCGAAGGCTCTAACCTCGTGTGCGTGGATCCTTAGCGTCTCGTCTTCCTCTGGGGTGAGGTCCTGGTAGGCGGACCGATTGACTGAATGACCCAGCATAGCCAGGAGGGCTGTAAGTCAGTTCCCCTGGGGCCAATGGCCGAAGGAGGCGGGACCGTCCCCACTGGACGGGCTTGGATCGGCGTAGAAACACGCAGGGTGCGCACTGGATCTTGCTGCCTGGTCTCCCGGGGAAGGTTCACTCCTTTCAGCGGCCGTATGGTGATCCCCTGGGGTGCGGTCAAAGGAGGCCTAGGCTTGGCGAGGAAGGGAGGGACAGTGAGGAGCTACACGGGGCCATCCGTCTGGAAGCGCAGTCAGGCAAGGCGCGCTGAGAGCACGGGTAACTCGCTTACTCGGGCCGGCAGGAAGCAGGTCTCCCAGGTAAGTCGGCAAACCAGTCCCAGGGGAGTGGTTCGAACGGTCTCAATTCCACCTCGTAAGTATCCCGGGTAGGTCTCAGCGTGGCATCAGCAAGCGGGGACCCGGCGCTGGCAGCCAAGGGGCCATAAGGTTGGCGAGGGCTTGTATTCGCCGGAGGCCGGGCTGCCGAAGTGGCGAAAGCGTCCGCACTCGTGGATAGGAAGCCAATGACGTGGCGGGAGCCAAAGCCTGGTCGCTGAAGAGCCGGAGGCAGAACTTGGCGAGCTGAGGGGTAGTCAGTTCGGTGGGTGGGAGGTGCTGGTCACCGTACCAGAACTGAAGGACTTGCAACTTCCTAGTGGTCCCGTCCAACCAGCGGAGGAGCACGGGGCTCCTGTCTTGGAACGATCTGTCCGGTCCGCCAGTCATCCTAGGATGGAGAGACGAAGGTCGCTGCGGGCAGACCTTGCAGAGGCTGGCTCCCTGCTGACTGGCCTCCCCAAGGAGTGCACCGGCTTGTCCCTCCGAAATAGCTCAGAGCCCAGAGCAACTGCAGCTGCAAAGCACGATCAAAGCGAGCGAGCCTCAAAGAGGCAGGCTGCTGCCGGCTAACCTCCCAGTGGGAGTGAGCGGGCAACACCCCTGCGTCAGGCGTCCATGCACCAGTATCCGCTGAGCGGAGTACAGTCAAGCGGACCTCAATGAGGAAGGCTCGCGGTAGGGTGTCCATAGCATCCACATCCGCCGTGCGGGGTATAGTCGAGCGGACCTCCGTGAGGAAGGCTCGTAGCCGGTCAATCTCCTGGAGGGAGAAAGTAGGCGGATCCTTGCGTAAGGCATCCATGTCCGCAGTGCGGTGTACAGACGAGCGGACCGCCATGAGGAAGGAGCACGTGGTGGGTCCACAGGAGCAGTATCCGCAGTGCGGTGTAAAGACGAGCGGACCTCAATGAGGAAGGCTCGTTGCTGGTCAATCTCCCGTGGGAGAAAGCAGGCTGATCCTTGCGTAAGGCATCTTTATCCGCAGTGCGGTGTCCAGACCTCTGTGAGGAAGGCTTGTAGCCGGTCAATCTCCCGGAGGGAGAAAGTAGGCGGATCCTTGCGTAAGGCATCTGTGTCCACAGTGCGGTGTACAGACGAACGGACCGCCGTGAGGAAGGAGCGCCATGGCGGGTCCATAGGAGCAGTAACCGCAGTGCGGTGTACAGATGAACGGACCGCCGTGAGGAAGGAGCGCCATGGCGGGTCCATAGGAGCAGTAACCGCAGTGCGGTGTACAGATGAACGGACCTCAATGAGGAAGGCTCGTTGCCGACCAATCTCCCCTGGGAGAAAGCGGGCTGATTTTTGCGTAAGGCATCCTTATCCACAGTGCGGTGTCCAGACGAGCGGACCTCTGTGAGGAAGGCTCGCTGCCATGCTTCACCCTCCGTGGGAGGGAGCGGGCTGATCCTTGCGTAAGGCATCCTTATCCGCAGCATGACATACAGTTGAGCAGACCACTGGGGAAGGTTCATTGCCAGTTAAACTCCCACCGGGCGTAAGCAGGCTTATCCGCGCGTAAGGCCTCCGTATCCGCAGTGCGTTGTAGGACGCCCATACTCTCAGTATTTGCGGTGCGGGGCATAGTCGAGTGGGCCTCGAAGAGGAGACTCGCTGTAAGGCGACCAAGCCACAAGGTCCGCAGCGCTGGAAGCAGTTGAGCGGACCTCCATGGTGGCCTCCGACATCCAGAAGCAACGGAGGAACCGGTACAGGAGCGGTGAACCTCTTGGACGCCGTCTTTGCCTAGACCAGACAGTTGTCCTCCTGTCTGACCGCGAACTATTTGGCGACCTCCCTCTGTTCCCGTGGTGGATGCGGCTCGGCTTCCGGGTCAATGCCGGCTACGCGGACCTCACCTCGATTTGGTCACCTCGGCTTGGAATTTCCGACCGATCTCAATCAGGAAGATGCTGTTCCCTCCAGACTTGGCTCCAGCTCCTCAGCCTGAGGAATGCAGCGGCGGTTCCCCTGCCGCTCAGTCGTCTAACTCCCGACCTCTCCAGCTGCATCTCCTTCCCCACCGCTCCGGTACCGGTTCCTCTGTTGCTTCTGGATGTCGGAGGCCACCACGGAGGTCCGCTCAAGACGGCATCCAAGATGCGGGTGAAGACCCAAGGGCTAAGGTCGAGGCCCGCGGGGAGGGGCTGAAACTAGTAAACATAATAATAATAATAATACCTATATACTATATAATAATTATATAGGCGCTTTTTCTCAATTTTTGGGAAATCGACTCAAAGCGCCGCGCCTGAAACCCAACACACACACTCACGAAACAGACACGGATTTACGCCATTTAAGACAAACACAGTACAAGACAAACGAAGGGCCAGTCAGCTACTGAAGTTACAGAGATTTTTTTTATCGCTTGTATTTGAAATTTTTTGTAAAGTGGCCTGAGACCGGTACCAAAGTGTGGGGGGTGGAAGAACCGGAGTACCCGGAGAAAGAACCCCCGACGAAGGCAAAGCGCAGGCACCGTCTGGAGGTAGGGCGCATGGTGACGTGAAGATACGCCTCAGACACGTCCCGACCAACGGCAAAATCCCTGGCCTGCATGGCGGCCATGAGGGCCCTGCTGTCTCCATGCAAAAATCCGGGGTTGCGAAGTATCTGTCAGTGCCGAGAGCTAGATAACAGGTCGGGAAATGAACAATGAACAATGAACCTTTATTTTCCAACGGTAGAAGTTATTGGTAACAGGACCAGTTTTCAAACTTGCCGTTGCTACATCTACTACATAAATGACATAGACATGTAAACATACACATACCACACGCTGATGCATGCATGCACTCGCTCACGCATGCACGCCCGCACATACGCACGCACACGCACGCTCACACACACACACACACACACGCACTCCAGTACGCACGCATGCACACCATACCTCATGCATGCACGCACGCACGCACACACACACACACACACACACACACACACACACATACATACACACATGCACACCGCAATTATGCATGCACGCACGCATGCACACTGACACACACAATCACAAACTTACACACGCACGCACTTAGACACACACGCACACATACACACACACGCTCTCGGACACGCACTCCAGACATACATACGCGTATAACGCGTACGCAAAAAAATATAAAATGAGTAAAAATGCAAAGTAATGCATAACACAGAAAATCATTAAGTACATTAGAATTCATACAGCAATGGCAAATATATATAGGTGCTCTCTCTCTCTCTCTCTCTCTCTCTCTCTCTCTCTCTCTCTCACACACACACACACACACACACACACACACACACACACACACACACACACACACACACACACACACACACACACACACACACACACACAACATGGACGCACACACACACACACACACACACGCGCGCACACACACACACACACACACACACACACACACACACAGAGATACGTGAGCGCGCGCCCCAAAATATCGCGTACACACATATGAAGGCAGAAACATTGTACACAGTACATGCAGTATTCAAAGTACTCTTGGCACTCAGATACTATGGTCCACTGAAAAAACCCACAAAAAACTCTCTCTCTCTCTCTCACACACACACACACACATATTCACACACACGCACATTCACACACCTGAACACACGCACAACTTATCCCTGTACTGTATTGATTAGATTACCTCAGAGATTCTACGTGTTTGAAGAGGCTGACCCTAAATGAGGTGAGCGTCTTTGCGTTTCTGATTTCTGCAGGAATAGAATTCCAGAATGAACTTCCCGAGAATGACAAACTGGTTTTGAATAAATCAATACGCGGCAGGGGTACTTTGAATTGTTGTCCATGTCTAGAAGCTACAGATGTCCGTTCTGCGAAAAAGGAACTCAAGTACAGTGGACATGATTGCTTGTACAGCTTGTACATCAATACACCTTTATTGAACTGAAAGTGATGGGATAGAGGGAGCATTTTTAAAGTTTTAAGCTTTTTGTCAGTTGATAGTTCGGGATCGGGAAATATAAGCTTAGCAGCTCTCCTATGTAGGGAGTTTAGCCTCTTCAAATGTACATCACTAAAACCATCCCACACTGTTGATGCATAGTCTATGTGCGACTTGACATGAGCATTGTAGAAAAGAAGACGCGTATCTGTGTCAGTAATTGTTTTCAATTTTGACAACATATACAGACTTCTGGAGACCCTTTTGCACACATTGTTAATATGCAGTTGCCATTTAAGCTGATCATCTATGGTGACCCCCAAGAGGCGGTGGTGTGATACTTGCTCAATTGGGCTGCCGTTTATAGACAGACTAAGAGAGAGCGGGCATAGCTGGTGCTTTTGACGTGTGGTTATAACCATGCATTCTGTTTTAGAAGGATTCAGGGACATGCAGTTGGAATGACACCATTTGGTGACCTCATGCAGGCTTTCCTGCAGACGCGTGCTAATTGCAGCTACATTTTTGTGAGGAGTGTGTAGCGTGCAGTCGTCAGCAAACATGTCACAAGAAATATCGCGGCAACTAATATGCAGTGGAAGGTCATTGATAAATATGCAAAACAGCAATGGCCCGAGGACAGAGCCCTGAGGCACTCCGCTTCTGACGAGACCATACGAGGAGTAGGATCCATTTAACAGTACTCTTTGCTTCCTTCCGCTTAAATATGAAGTAAACAATGAGACAGCATCTGCATTGCAGAGATATGCTTGAAGTTTTGACAAAAGAATGTTATGATTTACAAGGTCAAAAGCTTTCTTAAAATCAATAAAGATCGACCCAGTTATTTGGGAGTTATTCATGGATGCTAGCCACGTATCAATAAGTCTTGTCAGTGCCGTGTGGCAAGAATGCTTGGGGCGAAAGCCGGACTGAAATACGTGCAGAAGACTGCGACTCTCCAAATATTGATAAAGGTGTTTGTGCACGTGTCTTTCAAGAGGTTTGGAAAGGCTGGATAATATTGAAATGGATCTATAGTTATTAACATCAGACAGATCTTTTGATTTAGGCAATGGGATAACCTTGGCTTGCTTCAGTTTTGATGGAAACATATTTTGTTGGATGCATAAGTTATAAATATATACGTTAACGATTCTACTGTATAGGGAAGGGACAGTTTCAGGATTTTAGGGCTGATCTCGTCAGGTCCCGATGATTTTTTGCCTTTAAGTGACCCGATCAGTTTTCCTACTTCATACACAGCTAGAGGCGGTATAGAGAAGGGGGGGCGTATCCTTAGTCTTCTGCTTACATAAGTTAAGCAGGGCCTCCGGGCATGTGTAAGACGCGTTACCGGTTGAGGGTATGATTGACTCTGCAACGGACAGAAAATGTTTATTAAAAGTGTCTGCAGTAATACTAGAAGGAATGGCTGACGATTTCTTGCTGTTACCTCGGGTGACGAGATTAACCACGCGCCAGAGTGCGGCAGTATCTCTGTCTTCTTTAATCATTCGTTCAAATAGAGACTTTTGAGCCCTGCGTACCATAGACTTGACATGGTTACGTTGTTTTTTGTATTCGTTAAATAGCTTGTGTCTCTTTAAGTCATTTCTCAATCTCATAGCTTCGATTATTTCTTCTGTTAGCCAAGGCGGTAACGTGTGGTTTTTTACCCTCTTTTGCCGCAAAGGGGCGTGTTTGTTAAGTACCCTTGTAAAGAGTCCATACCAAACAGCCAGAGCCTTTTCAGGGTCAGTTTCGTTATTAACGACATTAAATGGTGTTTGATCAAGGTCTGCTAGAAAAGCAGACTGATTAAACTGTTTGAATGAGCGATACGTTATAGTTGTGTGCCCGTTTTTACGATGCACTGGCAGCTTTGTTGACCATGAACACACAGTAGGAAAGTGGTCACTGATGCTGAGGTCAGGAACACAAACATTGAATACAATAAGGGGACGGTTGGTGTAAATGTGATCAATGAGTGTTGCGGTTGTTTTTGTGATCCTAGTAGGGGCCGAAACTAATTGTTCTAAGCCTGTTTGTGTGGTGATGCAATCCCATGCGGTATGGGGCTTCAACATATCTATGTTAAAGTCGCCTAGTAGCAACGCGTCACAGTTAGGTTAGCCAACTTTTTCTACTGCATGCAAAAAATCATCGTACCATTCAAACTTGGCTGATGGGTTACGATAACAAAAGCCGATGAAGACGGGTTTAGTTTTTGGAGCCCTAAATTCCAACCAAATGCACTCAACTTCCAGAGTTTCTATGTCCTCACGCCTTTTTACTAAATGTTGGATTGAGTTATGGATGTAAACGGCAAGCCCAGTTTGACCAAGTACCAAAGGGTAACGTCGAGTGATGCTAAAGTTAGGTATGTGAACGGCTTCATCGCTTATGTCAGAGTTAAGTCGCGTCTCACTAAGACCAAACAGGTGGAATGGTTCAGACGAGTTTAGAAAAACATTCAAATCGGCCACCTTGTTAAAAAGATGGTAGATGTTCAAGTGACCAGTTTGAAGGCTTCCGTGTGTCTGAGCATTATGGATCATTTTGAATTCTAATTCTCACAATTGAAGTGCAACACAATACAAAAAAATATAAACAGAGAGAATAAAAATAAAAGTGTCAACGCAGTAAAACGCGGCTGAAGTTATAGCACCTCGTATCAAACGTCACAAACGGTGTCCAACACAGCGTTATCTTTTAATGAAGATCGCTTTTGATTAATAGTGTATCCACGTATGAATGCCACGCAAGCTGTCTAAATAGTGACTGTGGTGTAGCACACTTATCAGATGTCACACGTGAAAAGAGTGTTCAGGTCAGCGGTACACTAGGCAGCGAAAAACTATAGGTCCTGAAATGTGTTGATAAGACCAGGCACACCGTCAGTGGGTGTGGGTCTGAATGCTAACACACGATTTCCTCACGGATAATCCAAAGATATAGATAGATGAGCGGCCGTAATTGTTAACCGTTACACGGACAACACCTTGAATTTTCCGTTGCTGGCACAATGTAGGATGATTCCCACAACGAAGTAAACGGTTAAGGCGGCTGTAGAAGGCTGGGGAATTGTGGGACTACCTGCGTGGCGGACTTCAGCAGTAGCGGTGACCTCGCCGCGAAGGGCGCCGGCTAGGGCGGATCGATCGGCAGCTCGGTCTACTAGGTAGAGCGTCGCAGCGGCGGCAGAGATAGAAAGGTGAACAGCCGATGGCAGGGGCACGGGAGGGAGCCCGGGGGCGAGAGGTGGGGGGAGGGCCTGCCGGACCACAGGGCGCGACCCACGGACTAGCGGGCTGCCTGCAAGCAGGGAGGAGCGGCACACCGGGCCAGACGTTCTTGCTTGCTTCCGTCGCCAATTGCCATGTGGGGCCAAAGAGGAGGGGGCTGGCAAGGGAGCGCGACGAAGCTGCGACTGCACCTCCGGAGTGAGGCCCACGACAGGTACTGAAGTAGGGCATCCTGGCGCCTCCAGATACAATACAAGGCGG
Source organism: Semisulcospira habei (assembly GCA_036245525.1). Taxonomy (NCBI): domain Eukaryota; kingdom Metazoa; phylum Mollusca; class Gastropoda; family Semisulcospiridae; genus Semisulcospira; species Semisulcospira habei. The sequence goes on from BTPG01000005.1 coordinate 117,859,332, forward strand.
CGGCCATGGCGTTGACAGGAGCGAAACGCTGCCCGATTAGCTGTCAACGCAAGAGCGAGGAGGTCTCCCAACAGGGGCGAAAAGGGACGGGTGCTAGGCGACCTCGAAGCGACGGACGAACGCTTGAGTCAGACGCTCCCAGGAACCCGAGCAAGCCAAGGTGTTGAACCAGGGATGCCATCATGTCCAAGCTGGGTAAAACGTTACGCCATGCCTGTCCTGTTCCGCCTGTCAACAGAAGCGCCGGAGGATCCCCCTCTGGAAGAGGACAGGCGAAGACCTGGGAAAGTCCTGCATACCAGTTCTGACGGAAGGCGATGTCCAGGCCAGCCAGTCAATTACTGTCGGAGAAGACGATGGCCTTGCGCGAGGGGCGCTGTAGCGGATGCGCGGACAAGGCGTCGGCAAGATCCGAAAAGCCCGGGGGCCGGGGAGGCGGCGTCATCCTCTTGCCTTGATGGTCCGCGTTGACAAAGGCTGAGATCTTCCTCTTAAGGGGGTAGGGGGGCTGGCCTCGGCAGGGAGACATGCTGCAACTAGACTAGCCGCTTCATCCAGGGATAGAAGAGTCTCCGCCCTCGGACCGGAGCAGGCCGCGGGCGACAAAGGGTAGACAGGAGAGTGCGAGCGGGGCGAGGAAAACTTACTGTCCGCGCCAAGGAGAGCAGAGACGGAGTCATCTGGCTGCAGACTCAGGGCATCAACATCTACCGAGCGGCGGGGAAGCCAGGAGCCGTCCTGAGAAGGCAAGGGAGCCAGGAGTTTCACTGGGCACATCACGACGCCTGAAGCTGGGGGACGTAGAGGTAGGAGTCCTCCGTGAGATCCGCCATCGTCGGACGGGCGGGCCATGGTACAACATACGCCTGGAGGGAGCGAGAGCAACGGGGAGAGCCGGGGGCTGCAGCGCACATCTCGGTCTGTCGTAGTGGTCCCATCCCCTGAGCGGTGGCGCACGGGGCTCCTGTAGGCTCGTGATGTGTCCATTCTGTCCGGTGTCCTGGGACGTAGAAGACGGAGGTCACTGCGAGCAGACCTCTGTGAGGAAGGCTCGCTGCCGTGCTTTGCCCCCCCTTGGAGGGAGCGGACTTGTCCTTACTTGCCGCGTCCGAGCCCGGAGTATCAACATCCGCAGTGTGTCAAGTCTGTTCTGTGTCCTGGGACGTAGAGACAAAGGTCGCTGCGAGCGGACCTCAGGGAGGAAGGCTCGCTGCCGTGCTTCCCCCCCATGGGAGGAAGCGAGCATGTCCCTGCTTGAAGCATCAGGGCCCAAGTATCAGCGTCCACAGAGCGGGATCCACGCAAGCGGACCTCAGTGAGGAAGGCTCGCTGCCGTGCTTCCCTCCCGTGGGAGGGAGCGGGCATGTCCTCACTTGAAACGGCAGACACAATTGTCGACGAGGCCTTGAGACCTGCAGCGTTGTTACGGGCCTGATGTGACGATCTCTCCCCAAGCTCCGAGCAAACGCGTTTAGTCTTTTCACCTGGCAAGGTTGGGGGCGCCATGGCGGACGAATGGACAACGGTCGGCGCCGGGCGCTCGCGGCGGTAGATATTCCACAGCTGCGACCAACGGTCCTCAGGCCAGGTGGAGCACACATTGCACAGGCGGTCAGAGGAGCAGCCAGCGCAGGGGAGGCAGACCTTGTGGTTGTCGCTCAGCCATTGGAAGTCGCCACAGCGTAAGCAGGTGCGAACTTGGCAGCTGCAACACACATCAACGTGAAAGACGACCGGGCGCAGGGACCCGTAGGGCCCGCGAACAATTATGAGTGAAATGCGAACTGTGGCGAGCGAACTCAGAGATCCATGGTTGAGGCCGGCGCCGGGCCCGGGGGACTGTCGCGGGCCGAGACCGAGGCCTTATCTTCCATGGTAGCGGGGGGGGGGGGGGGGGGGGGGGGGGGGGGGGGAAAGCTCCACACGACCCACAGGGCGACGGTCAGAACAAAGTCCCGAGCACACCAACCCCAAACCACTGCACTCACAAGTCCCAGAAGGAAAGGCACCACCCGTAATATCCAACCACAAGTAATCCAACACAAGGAAACCCCCCGAACGTAATCCAAAGCAACACATAATCCAAGACGACAGGCCCTTAAAGAACCGGTCCCACCCTACACAGCCATGGTCAAGGTCCTGTAGGCTAGAACACGTCTGTTCACTGTAAGCTAAGTAAAACGACTGGCGTGACACCACGCGACACGTGACCGGATGGGCAGGCATGGGAAGCTACTCATGGCCCTAGTTACAGCCCCTGAGTTGAATTCCTGGTTGTGTAGGAACACAACAGGTTCTTAGGCTGAAATTGGGTAAGCTAGTAGACACTTCCATATAGTAATGTCATCGGGAATGTATTTTGAGGAAACAAATACAGATCGGGACAAACTTCACAAAAATATTCAAAACTCGCAAGATCACTGACACACATCTACTCAGAGTTTTGCAATTATACACAGAGCAACTGCATCACATCATCCTAGCAGAATGAGAGAACTAATGACCAAAACAATTAACCCACTTCAACCCACAGCCGCACTTCACAAATTTGTGAGGTGTTACCTAACGGCTATGTACCAGTTGCAGGAGGTGGATTGGCTATAATTCAAGGGCAGTGCCAGATTAGCTTGGCTCCTGCAGGCGCCAAGCTAATCTGGCACTGCCCTTGAATTATCATGGTCAGTCCACCTCCTGCCGTAGGGCGTTGGGGCTAAATGGGCTAAGCAGGTAAGCAACATTCTCACCTCTAACAACCAGGGCCGTAGCTTTCGGTCGATGAGGACGTCAAAGCCCAGCACCTCAAAGCACACACTGCCACTGTAGGACGGCACGCCAGGCCGACACATCCGGTACGCGTGCAACACGTGTGGCTCGGCCACCAGCAGAGTCTTTGTGATCATGTCTGCGATATTGCGCCACAACAAGGCCACGTCAATGTCATTCTGACGCAAGTACTCATTGAAGTATCGGATGGAGCGCTTGCTGCCTGTGTCCGTGTTGGCGCTGCGCTCAAAGAACTCGTTGTGCTTGTTGACGGAGTAGTTCGTCAGGTGCATGAACAGGTGGTTCTGGGAACAGACATTAAAATAATTGTGAGTGGTGAGTGGTGATTTTGAAAGCCAGGTACTTACTATCAAAATCTAAATGAAACTGGTCCAAGAGCTTAGACCCCTTCGCTTCATTGCCAGTGGCCGCACATCTTTAAAGCTTCTTTTGCAAGATCAGCCATCAAGGGAACATGGATAAAAAGTGGTTTCAGTAAGAGGCATAGATCCTCATGAGCCCCCACAACTGCAGGGGCTCATGAAGATCTATGCCTCTTGCATGTGTGTGTTGCTTCTTGTGTTCCCACAGCAAAGGGGTTAAAAACACTTGCCCAAGCAGTCACCAGTACAATATACAAGGTTTGTGGGAAACCTGAACAAAGTGAATCCCTTTTTCCCTACCCCTTGTCTAACAGAAGGGGGTTGGAGATGGAGCATTATAAAGATCAGCTACATGAACATAAACAAGATTTCAGGGAAAGGCAGCAATACAGGATAAGTTGGTAAGAAGAGCAGTTGCAAGCAAATAAATGTTAGATGAACACACTTCATGTATATGGTGTGCGAGTTACAAAAACACACATACACACAACCCTAAACTGATGTAAATGCATGCAAAAACAACCAATATTATTCTCATGAAGATCCACACACAGGCTATACTCACAACATTATTCTCATGAGGGGCCACATATTTTTCTGTCGCCAAGCGCACAAGTCCATCATTGAACAGGAAGACACGAAGAGGATCACAAGAAGTCACCAGCACATAAACACGTAGGTCAAACTTGTATCCGTCTAACAAGAGAGGCTTGTCAATGTACTCCTGCACGATGAAGTGCTCACTAGGTGGGATTTTCTCTGCTGAACGGAACAAACTGATTCTGAAGAGAATGGAAAAGAAGAAGTCAAAATCAACAAAAGGTAAATTACTGTACGTTTCACAAACATCAAATTGTCTGTAGGGAAGATGGCAAGGGTGAAAATACGGAGAGGCAAGCATTTCTTCATGCACTGTCATGACTTCCCAAGCAACAAAGCCATAAAATCTGTATTTTGCTGTTTGTTGTTAGAAATTTAAGGTTTCAAGTTTTAGAATATGGAAATTTGAGTATGTTTGTCGCAATGATTCCTGCAGGAATGATTGACACGAAAACTGCTACTGACAGAAAAGTTTTAAGATGTACATTAGCAAGTTTTGTGGTAGATATATCTAAGCACCAAGCTAATCAGGCAGCAGGAAATGGTTTGACTGCAACAGACCAAGGGCACTGCCCTTGATCTGTTTGCAGTCAATCTATTTCCCGCTGCCTGATCTTGTGTTCACTTAATCTCCAACAACTGACATCGCTAGAGAAATACTGACCCATGACATGCAACTGCTAATCAAAGAGATACGGACCCATGACCCTGTGCTCCGTTTGCTGGTTTGACAATGAAAGTCCTCATTTTCTTTCTTGCGCGCATGTCTTTGGCGTGATTTTGCAACAAGCCGTAGTCGGAAGGCAGAATCCAGGTGCGCGGGATGAAGCTGTACTCATCAGGATGAGCCTTCTGCATTCTGTCACACACACAATCACAACAGCTTTTTTTTTTTCACACAAACAGCTACAGTGCAAGATTCTGTTTAAATGAAAACTTAAGTGTTCTTGTGCAAGAAAACGCATGTTTTCATATGTAATGACCGAATCAAAATATCTGCAGTACAAGATTTGTTTTTAACCCCACGGCTTTGAAGTTGTCAGCTGAATTTTGAAGTTGTCAGCTAACAACTATGTGCCAGCTGCAGGAGATGGATCGATCTTGATAATTCAAGGGTATTGCCAGATCAGCTTGGCGCCATCAGGTACCAAACTAATCTGGCACTACCCTTGAATGGTTGTGGTCGATCCATCTCCTGCTGTAGTGTGATTGTGCTAAATGGTCAACCCATTATGGAATAAGACCAACTGAAAACTGCACCGTTTCTAACAGCACCCGAAACTGACTGGTAATAATATTAATGCAGACAGACCACTGGCTCTGAAGTGGATATCAGGTCAGCTAAAGGTCATCAGGCTGTTGTCAGTCTTAGCTGACCTGCACAACAATGAGCCTAGCTACAAGCCGGTGCAACATTAACTCTTTTGCGGTCGATGGCACTTTTTGTCATGATGTTTCCTACAAAATTCATCACGACAAAAGGCACTACCAACAGCCAAAGGGTGAATGAGAACAAGGGTCTGCCTTTATGACTCCCAGGTATTACAATATATATAATGAGGCTGACATATACACATGTATAAACTTCTTCATCACACTGACTTGCTAATGTTCCGGGCCAGACAGTCTTTTCGTGAGATTTCCCCCATGCCTGGGAAGTGGTTCAAGCGCTGGAATGGCTTCAGCTCAGCTACTCGATCCGTTGAAACAAAGCAGTCGCTCCAAATTAAGTACCTGCAAAAACACAAATACCATACATGTATCAAACAATTTTCTAATTAGAACTGAATGTGGGAAACAAAACATTCTTCTTTTTTTTAATAGAAAATAGGTAATAACCTAAAACATTTATAGTTCTTTTGTCCAAGTGCATCTTTTTCTAATGTATATCGTGTCTTATATATATAGCTGTGTTTGTTTGGTGTTTGCTGTTGTTGTTTTGTTTTATTTGTTTGTTTTTTTTTGGGGGGAGGAGGAGTGGGCTACATAAATGTTTGGTTGACACCCAGTTTGTGGATGTGGATGTTCTTTTTTTTTATAAAAAAGAGAGAGAGAGATATAAAAAATTCATTTTTCTCTAAAAGGTATTTTTTCGAAAAATACTTACCGATGACATGACTACATGGGAATATCTACTTCTAGGCTCAATTTTAGCCTACTTGCCCGTTGTGTGCCCACACAACCCGAGAGGCCCTCGGGGAACCCCTCGGAGGGGCCGAGAGTTATCTCCCCATACCCGTCTTACCAGATCCGGTCACGAGACCATTCAGTCTGATACTTCGCTCGAAAGCGGCAAGCGGGGCAGGGGGGAGGGTTATCCGAGTCATGTCATCGGTAAGTATTTTTCGAAAAAATACCTTTTAGAGAAAAATGAATTTATTTCCTCAAAAACATTACCGATGACATGACTACATGGGAGAATTGCGAAGAGGAGGCGGGTGCCGCCCACAACTCCCCCAACAGGACAACGCCGTCCACCCCGTGGCACACTCCCGACAATTTTAGCGAAGTGCATACCTACGGTGCCGGTGGCACCGGGAGGGAGTGTTGCGTCGCGGCGATGTCCCCCATCAGTGCGAGATTCTCTTGCTGGCTAGCCAGGTCCCGGAGGTAGAACGGGCAAGACCGACTCGGTGTTTCAACCCATGGCTGCCACGATGTCCTTGACAGTGCCGTTTCGCTCAAACGCGACGCTCGTGGCCATAGCTCGTACCTCGTGTGCGAGAATGTGCAGCCTCTTAGCTCCCTCAGGGCTATCTCTTGATAAGCGGAGCGTATGACCCAGCGGAGCCAGGAAGAGATCGTCTGGGCTATAATGTCACGCTGTTTGGGTCTTAGGGTAGGAAGAGGCGCGACCGCCCCCTGCGGACGAGATTGGATCGCCGCAGATAGATTTTAAGGGCGCGCACGGGATCCTGTAGCCTGGTCTCCTGGGACCGGGGTCGGTCTCTCAGCGGCCTAATGGTGATCACCTGAGGCGGAGTTAAAGGAGACCTGTTATTTGCCAGAAAGGCCGGGTCCGTGAGCAGCCGGACGGCGTCGTCTGTTCGGAACTGCAGACCGGCAGGGCGCGCTGAAGGCTCATGTAGCTCGCTCCCGCGCGAAGCGGTAGCAAGTGCCGGCAGGAAGCAGGTTGTGCGTGCCAAGTCCGCAAGCTGGGCCAAAGGTAATGGTACGAAGCAGGCGGAGTTCAACCACGTGAGCACCCAGGGTAGGTCCCAGCGAGGAAGGAACTAGCGGAGTGTCGGGCGCTGGATGCCGAAGTGTCCCATAAGGTCGGCTAGGTCCTTGCAGGCGCCCGGATCGGGTCGTCCCAGGTGACGATAGGTGTCCGCAATCATGGACGAGGAACCGCGTACCGTGACGAGGGCTAGGCCTTGGTCTCGGAAGAGCCAGAGAAGAAGTCCGCCAGCGGAGGATGCGTCAGATCCGTGGGCGTAAGGCCATGATCGGTGCACCAGGAACAGAGGACTCGCCACTTCCCTCGTAGACTCGAAGGGTCGACAGTCTCCGGGCCGCAGCGATCGCCTCCATTGCTTCCCCTGAGTAGACTCTAGCTCCGAGAGCTTGCTGCACAACCTCCAGGCGTGAAGGAGGAGACACTCCGGGCAGGGGTGGAACAGCGGCTGGCGTGGAAGCTTGAGCATGGCCCGCGGGGTGGGCAGCAGCAGGGGCGGGTCTGTGACGAGGCTGAGCAGATCGGTAGTCCAGGAGCGGTTCCAGACGAACGGCGCGACCAACAGGAGGAACGCCGAACAGCCCCAAAGTTAGAGGAGGACTTAGAGAACCAGGACGGTAGGGGGACAGGTATAGGCCACAAGTCCGTCCCCGGGAAAGGAGAGCGCATCGACAGCCTAGGCAAGGTGGTCGGGAATCGGGGAGACGAAGAGGGGGAGCTGGTGGTTCCACCTCGTGGCGACCAAGTCGACCTGGGGAGTCTCCCAGCGGGCGCAGATCATCCGAAGATGTCCTGTCGCAGGGTCCAATCCGTGTGTAGGAGTTGGTCGCGGCGAGACCAAGAGTCGGCCAAGACATTCAGGCATCCGGGAACGTGCCGGGCTTGAAGGATACTGCTCCGGTCCTCGCACCAACACATCTTCCTGTAGAGGAGCATACACCGGTCAGGTGAGCGAGTGCCACCTTGCTTCTAGAAGTAAGCGACCACCGTCGTGTCGTCCGAAAGCACGAGAAGCTCCTGGTGTCCGAGGAGGTAATCCCCAGCCTGAAGGGCTCGCCAGACGGCCTGCATCTCCAGCTAGTTGATGTGGGTGTGCGCCAAGTGAGAGGGCCAGGAGCCCGCCGTCGCGAGGAACTGGGTAGGAGGTGGGCCCCCCCCACCCCGAAGGCTGGCATCGACGCAAGGAGAGACCTGTGGAGGGGGAGAGGCTAAGGGAACTCCCGACGCTAGCCACGTAGGGTCGGTCCACCGACGAAGGTGCAGATGGAGCATCTGGGACACTGGGACCGCGGTCGTCAAGTCTCCGGAAGACGTGAGCCAATAGAGAAGAAGAAGCCGTTGAATTGGTCGGGAGTAGAGACGCCCTAGTGGGATAAGATCCGCTGCGGCGTTCATCAAACCCAGCAACTGAAGCCAGACTCTGGCGGGGGCTGCATCCTCCCGAGCTAACTGGTCGGCTAGATCCGCCATCTTCTTGATCCGGGGCGCCGGAAGGCGTACCGTGTTGAGGTTGGTAGCGCATTCCATACCCAGATGCACAACCCGGCGGGAGGGAGAGAGATCCGACTTGCCGTCGTCTACTAGGAAGCCCAGGTGTGCCAGGGGGTGCAGGAGGGCATCTCTGTCCGTGGCTAGCGCAGTCTCCGATTGGTTGCGCAACCGGAGGTCGTCCAGGTAGTTCGACGTGGACTGGAGGAGGACTGTCGGGCTAAGGCGACTAAGGCGTCCATCAGCCGAGTGAAGACCCAGGTGCGGAGGTTGAGTCCGAACAGCAATCCTACCGAAGGCGCTCGAGCGGTGCACATCAGCGTCCCGAACTGAAGTGGAACGGCAGGAGTCGGAGGCGCGACCGAGTCGCGCAAGCTAGGGCTGACGTCTCTGCTGGCCGGACTCAGTGAGTAGGGCGCTACGCCGGCGTACCGATCCTCCGGAAGGATCAGCGGGTTTAACGGGGAGAGACGGGAGAGGAAGGCCAGTCACGTGGGACGGCACATGGCGGACTGCTGCAGGCCGGGCTCAGGGAGGCGGGCGCTGTGCCGGCAAACAGACCCTCCGGAAGGGTCAGCGGGCGTGGCAGCAGTGGCAGTCCTCTGATCAGCCATCAAGTGACCTGAAGGTGGAACGGAGGGAGTCGGGGCGCGACCGTGTCGCGCAAGCTAAGGCTGAAGCCTCTCTCGGCCAGACTCCGAGAGCAGGGCGCTATGCCGGCGTTCAGATCCTCCGGGGGGAGCGGCGACGATCCCGGCGAGGCGAATGATCCCTCCAGCGACGCTCGAGGGGCGAGCGTGAGTGTCTCGAACTGACGGTGGAACGGGATGAGTCGGGGGCGCGACCGTGTCGCGCAGGTTGAGGCTGACGTCTCTCCTGGCCGGACTCAGTGAGAAGGGCTCTATGCCGGCGTCTAGATCCTCCGGAAGGATCAGCGGGCTTCTCGGGGAGAGAGAGAGGATGAAGGCCAGTCAACGTGGGACGGCTCATGGCGGACTGCTGCAGGCCGGGCTCAGTGAGGCGGGCGCTGTGCCGGTAAACAGACCCTCCGGAAGGGTCAGCGGGCGTGGCAGCAGTGGCGATCCTCTGGTCAGCGCACAACGCCGGGTCCCGACGATCAGACCGTTCCGAGGGCCGATGCGAGGAAGGGCGGTCGTTACCGAAGGGGCGGCTGAAGTGTCCACAGGATCCGGACGAGAGATAGTAGACGGAGGTCGCTCTCGACGATAAAACTCCAGAGGTCCGACGAAGCGTCTCCGGCCAAGTCGCACAGACATCACGAGGAACGAACCGCCGACCCGTAGAGACTGAGTCGCCGAACAGCAAGGGTCCACCCAAGAGGGCACGGTGAAGTTGCGCTCGCAGGTCCGGCGGCAACGTACTGCAGGGGCGGAGCAGGGCATCTCGACGCATGAGGTCGCAGTTGGCTGAAGCCACCATCACGTTGACCGAGGAATGGTAGGCGGCGCAATTGGCGGTCTCCGCGAGGACCAGCAGGTCTCCTAGGAGGGGAGAGATGGAAGGATGCCAGGATACCTCCACCCGACGAACCAAGGACTGAGTAAGGAGCTCCATAAAACCCGAGCAGGCGAAGGTGTTACGGACCAAGGTCGCTGTCTTGTCCAGGCTCCGCATCGGGGACCGCCGCAGCCGAGTCAGAGCGCCGGCTAGGGACACCGCCGAAGGGTCCAGCGTAGGCAGAGGGATGGAGAAGGCCTGGGAGAGTCCAGCATACCAGTCCCGCCGAAACAAGATGTCTAAATCCGTGGGCCAGCGACGGTCGGAGAAGAAGACCGGCTCCTGGGACGAGGCCAGCTGTAGGTGCGACGAAAGGATGTCTCGAAGACCCTAAAGCCGGGCGGTTGGGGAAGCGACCTAAACTTCTTGACCTGCCTCTCCGTGTCAACGAAGACGGCGACCTTCCTCTTCAGCTCCGGGGAAGCTGCCGCGTGCGAGGTCGAGCGATCCTCGTCCAACAGAGCCGAGACCGAGACTTCGGGTAGCAGGCTGAGCGCATCGTCCTGCAGGGGGCGTCGAGAATCCCGCTGACGGCGCTCGCAAGGCGAGCGAGAGCGCGGGCGTCTGGAGGAGGAACGGTGAGGATCAGGGTCGCAGCTGCGTCGCGACGGACGGTGCTGACGTCTCTCCGGGCCCTACTCCGGAAGTAGGCCACTATGCCGGCAAGGCGATCCTCCGGAAGGATCAGCGGGCTTGGTGCGGGGAGAGTGGTGAGGACGGCTCGTCAACGACGGACGGCTCAAGGCCGACTGCTGCTGGTCACTCTCAGTGAGACGTGCGCTAAGCCGGCAAACAGACCCTCCGGAAGGGTCAGCGGGCGTGGCAGCAGTGGCGGTCCTGTGGTCAGAACAACCGCGAACCCCGAAGCGGGGACCGTTTCGTGCGGGAGTAGCCGAGGAAACAGCCAGGGCGGCCAACGTGTCAAATGGCGCTGAACGCTCGTAAGCCGGGCGGGAACGCTCTCGGCGGTAAAAGGACCAAGGTCCGCCCACATAACCTCAGGCCAGGCCGCACACCGCTTACACTCTGGTATCAGAGTCAGTCCACCAACCAAATACCACGATTTTGAACTTCCAAAATTACAGCAGCTCGCTTGAGCTTGCCCTTGGCACCACGTGAAAGCTGTGTTTACGTTCGGTGTGTGAGTGAATGCGCGTAACTCGCGTGAGCGCGCTAGTTGGGCCCAGTTCGGGGCAGCGCTTGAGCCGATTTTCAATTGGGAAAAAGCGCCTATTTAACGTGCTTATTATTATTATCATTATTATTATCAAACCTAAGTCATCGCACCGGGAGCACAACGACATTATCGAAGCGTAGGCGGGCTCCCGGTGAAAGCGTAATGGGGCACTCTCGGAGGGCTAGCGGGGCTTTAACCAGGTTAAGACACACGGAGCCCAAGGCCCACGTGCAAAACGGGCGCGACACGGCAACAGCCGAACGTGAGCTAATCAGGCGCTACGCCCTGAAACAAACCCCAAAGCAAAAGCAGGGAAGCACCCACAGGCAGCCGGCTCTCAGCCCGAGGGCCGGCCGAGGGAACTACCGCTACCTTACCTCTGCAACGAAGGGAAGGGGGGGGGGGAAGGGCAGTCAAACCGCCGTCCACAGAAGCAGAAGAATCCCCGCAAGAGGCCCAACGAAGCAGGAAGAGAAGGCCAGATAGAAGGCAGGGTAGAAGCGGGCGCAGAGCACACGAAGTCGGCAACCAGCGTCGGTAGGCAGAAGACCGGTCGAGGCGGCGAGAGCGCGGGCCAGACACGTCTTCTCTCCACGAGCGAAGTAGAAAGACTGAATGGTCTCGTGACCGGATCTGGTAAGACGGGTATGGGGAGATAACTCTCGGCCCCTCCGGGGGGTTCCCCGAGGGCCTCTCGGGTTGTGTGGGCACACAACGGGCAAGTAGGCTAAAATTGAGCCTAGAAGTAGATATTCCCATGTAGTCATGTCATCGGTAATGTTTTTGAGGAAATAAATGTATCACCTTAAGCATGAAAACACACTTCTGTCTGATATCCCATATCATACTGAGGCTAAAAGCTTCAAATCTGTACACTGCCATATGCAAGGTACATTATAGTACTAACAGATAAGGATATAGACCAATGGCTTTAGTTCAAGGGTGGTGCCAGAATAGGTTGGCGCCTAGAGCACTACCCTTGAACTATTTTAGTCAAACTTATTTCACACACTGGTGTATTCCGAATGATAAGGTCTAATCAGGCTTTTTTATTGTTAATCCATCGAATATAGCAAACAGGTATAGGCAGTGGCAATCTCCACTGTACTACAATACCTGTCATGAAATAACTGAGACAAGCTTCGATAGCACGAGCACAAAACTGTTTACCAACACCCTTTCTGAGTTTCACAAAGTAGACTTTGTCTACTTGACATATATTCTACCCCAGGACCAAAATCCCCAAATTTTGAAGTTGCCCTCTGAAGGACTGTACGTATTACAATTCTAGAGACAGATCAAGCATGATAGTCCAAGGGTGGTGCTAGAAGGTGCTAGAATAGCTTGGCACCCTTGAACTATCATGCTCGATCCATGTCTTGCTGTGGAGTGTTGGGGCTGAATGAGTTTTAAAAAATTAGTGACCTGTTTTGTTCTTTTTTTTCTGAAAGCATGTTTATAAATTTTTTGTAATAAATGAAAAGGGGAGACTGCCAGTGCTCATATTTTAGGAAGTTTACAAAGTAAAGTAGGTAAGAGCACTGTCAGGGGAGAGAAGTGTGCATGATCGACCAGTGATCATAGATCCACAGTGGCCAAAGCACAAAAAAAAAAAAGATAGGAAAGAGGGGTGCGCTAAGAAAAAGTGACTGAAAGCAATGCATATGGAAGCCCCCCGAAGGGGGCGTATCACATATCCCACTGTTCCAGCCACTTAGTGCATGGAAATTTAAATCTAGGTCCCCCAAGGGGGGTCCAGATATTAAGCCGGTGTGGACAGCTGTTTCGGTCTTCTCTCCCCTGACAGTGCTCTTACCTACTTTACTTTGTAAACTTCCTTATAAATTTCTTGCTTATTTCATGCTCGACCTTTCAAAGCATGTTTCTTTATTGGTAATTTTTTGTAGTTTACACGCTTGACAGTCACCTTTTTGTCTGGATTACAATACCTGTAGCGTAATTGTACTTACGCATTGGGATCCTCGTCTCTGCCAATGCTGAATCCAACTTTTTCCACCATTTGGCGCACTAAAACATGGCAGACATTTATGGTTTAACCCATGTCATACTGAGGCTAAGAGCTTCAAATTTATACACTGCCATATGCAAGCCACACTATAGTACTTATAGATAAGGATATAGACCAATGGCTTTAGTTCAAGGGTGGTGCCAGAATAGCTTGCCGCCTAGAGGTGCCACGCTATTCTGGCACTACCCTTGAACTATTTTAGTTAAACTTATTTCGCACACTGGTGTATTCCGAATGATAAGGGTTAACCCATTCAGCCCTGATAAACTACAGCAGAAGATGGATCGGCCATGGCAATTCAAGGGTAGTGCCAGATTAGCTTGGCGCCGTCAGGCGCCAAGCTAATCTGGCACTACCCTTGAATTATCATGGTCGATCCGTCTCCTGCAACATTCGTTAGATGACGCCTCGACCTCCGAAATTTGGGCAGTGGGGCTGAATGACTTAATCATTATCCCCTTCACTGCTGAGAAAGCTGAACGCAGCCCAACTGCAAGAGGCACTGATCCTCATGAGCCCCTACATTGCTTGGGCTCATGAGGATCGATGCCTCTCACAGACACCACTTTGTATCCATGTTCCTTTGAAGGCTTGAGGTTTTCATTCGGGCACTGAGTTTATTGACAAAGACTTCAGAAACACAGTCTGTGACCACTGGCAGTGAAGGGGTTAAAACATTACAGCAGGAGATGAATCCGTGGTACTAGTTCAAACAGATTAGCTTGGTGTCTGGCAACTGAGCTGTCTCATTCAGCCCTTACAATTAGTTGCCTGTTACAGCAAGAGACACGCACCAAATTAATCGAGCACAAGTTAGAACAATTGGTCATTTGTGTTATTCCTTCATTACAATCGCACTTTCATTTCTCAATTACACTTCACTAAATTGAGCCTTCAGGCTACGGTGACTATGAGAAGACAAACTCTGACTGAGGGTCATAACAATACACATCTTGTTGCATGTGTGCCTCATTTAATAATACAGTGCATTAACCCTTTGCATGTTGATAGCAGTTTTTGGCGTGATCATTCCTGTAGGAATCATCGCAACAAACAATGCTACTGACACACAAATGGTTAACCCTTTTCTTTCTGACACACCCACTGCTTAAAATAAACTTGACTGATAGTTCAAGGATTGTGCCAGAATAGCTTGGCGCCTAAGGCGCCAAGCTATTCTGGCACAATCCTTGAACTAAAATGGTTGATCTATCTCCTGATCTGTAATGCAGCTTTCATAGGACAATAACCATTTTTTTTTTAACAAAATCAGCATCAGGACGTAATGGGTTAATATCGCAAAAAATGAACTCAAAGCACCAGCTACAGCTGAACCCAAGAACTGGGTTCACGTACAAGGCATTCACACACACACTAAACACATACACAGTAAAGTACATTTGTGTGTTGCTAAAGAAAAGCTCAAGCTAGCAATTCAGGTTTTGGAAAGTTTAATCATTTGTATCTAAAAATTTAAAAACTGAGCTGGACTCTCCCACAGTTAACGATGACCATCTGTAAGACTTATGAGGCACAGATTCTCAGGAGCAACCTATGACTGGTTGAGGATTCGAGAGGGCTCAGTGCGCATGTCATCAGGCCCATGTTGGCCGCCTTTGGCCCATGTATAGTCATTTGTGAGCCAACGTCGGCCGACATCAGCCCTACAGACTTTGACAGATCAATGCACTTACCAACTTCGTAGCGTGTTCCACTCAGATTGGCAGTGATGTTGTGTTTGCGTCTCTTCTTTTTCTTCACTGTGCCTGAGCCAGATAAGGAGGGTTTCACTTCCTCGGAAGTCAGCTCAATGCATAATTTCCTGTTCTCCTCAGGGACACGTTGCTGCATGGCTAACGTGCTGCTGCCCCTCAGAGTTGGTATCTGCGTCAGTGACGCTAGAGACATATCTGCAGATATAGAAGATAAAAAGATGGGATGAACAAGCCCACCAAATCTCTTTCATAGGCCTATGAGCCTGCATGCTTCTTCCAAATTTTTGCACAATACACTCGCAGACACCACAACAAAGATAGAGACTGTATTCCAAACTAAATCAAATTGCCAGAGAGAAGGAGAGCATTATGTCAATGATACTGACATGCTGGTGCTTTGTCAACTGACTTTCTAAAAATGGTCATTCTATAAACAGTCAATTAACTCTTCAATGAGACATCCAATTTCAATATGCTCAGAGGCTCTCTTAGACAAACCCTGAATGAAGCACTTCCCATATTTTCAAGCTTGTATGCATGCAAACTTCAGAGATGTTTGTGTTTACATACATATGCACACACACATGCACATATAGCGCTTTGCGCTGAAAGTATGTTCTATAGCGTGGTTTGCATAACTAGACATGACATAATTTTTACCTTGTTATTTCTCTGTCAGAGTTTGACGTCTGCCTGCCTATGATGTGTGTGCTACTGAAAATGCTCCATGAAGTCCCATCCTAAAAAGTCTCTTTTATAAATAGAAGAGACATTAAAAGGACGCAACTGACTTAACTACTCAATGTGTTAAGTAAAACTGGAGACTTATCTGCAAACACACTGGTTGTCTCACTTGATTCATAACTGGTACTGCTATTAGCTAATCAACAGATACAACCAGTGTGATCTAAAAAATATATTTAACACCCAAAAAAAAAAGGGGGGGGGGGGAGGATATGGATAACAATTGATTTGCAAATTGTTCTATGTATGGCACAATGTATTTGCGAGTCACTATAGACATGCAGATGTGTCAAGAAAACCCCCAATGTATTTGAATTTAAAACTGTCAGATCACTTTTTCCCTTCCACAGCTCTGCAACTATCCATGTAGCTAGAACCAACAGAGACTACCTGACATTTTCCACCAATATCAATCATCATGATTTTTTCTTTCTTACAAAATACAGATTTTCAGGCACAAAGTCTTGATGTGGTAAGTATAACCACCGAACACTATCAATCACTTTGTGTGTGTGTGTGTGTGTGTGTGTGTGTGTGTGTGTGTGCATGTACATGCCAGTCTTTGGTTAACACACTCTGCCCCAGGACCAAAATTTTTAAGATGCCCTTTGCGGGACTTCATTACAATTCTAGAGACAGATTGAGCATGACAGTTTAAGGGTGGTGCCAAAATAGCTTGGCGCCTATGGGAGCCAAGCTATTCTGGCACCACCCTTGAACTATCATGCTCGATCCATGTCTTGCTGTGGTGTGTTGGCGCTGAATGAGTTAATCTAAAATAACCCACGCTTCAACAGGTTGGATTAGACTCTTATCTCCTTTGGAACCCCAGTACAAAATGCCTGTCATTATGTATTTCTGATTACATAAGCACAATGTCAAGTCAAGCCCCTAAGTGCATGGCCAAATAGCCTTGATCAAGTTAACTCAAGCGGCCTGAAACTCCTTCCTTTCTCCTGCCAGCTGAAGGACCGGAATTAACAACGGTTCATGGGTGACGCCAGAGATAGATAAGTAGACAGGTGATGGACACCCCTCCCCCAATCTATAGATTTATTTGATCCTCTCCGTATTTAGACAAACCCACTCGACCAATTACCACCAATACCTTTATTACCTATCCATTTTAGTTCCACTCCAGAAATCATTCAAGCTACGTTTGGGGGAGGGGTAGGCTGGGGCTCTCATATTCTCATTCTCAGAATAATTAATTCTAGAATGAGAATATAAGATTTGAAAACCAATCAAATCGATAAATGCCACATCGATCAACTAATTATTGTAATCAACTAGCCATTTAGACAAACCCAACGCCACCCAATACACCCAATACCTTAATCGCCTAGCCATTTTAGTTCCACTCCAGAAATCATTCAAGCAACGATTTTTTTATCAACTGCCAACCCGCGAGTATTAAGGCAGATACCCCACCCAACCTAAATTATTAATGCTGTCATTGACTTCTTTAAGCAAAATTATTATATTATATTATAAAATGAATCAAGACGAATTACTTCTTTTAAGTGATATTTGTGCTGTAGAAAACAAAGACTTAGACTTTAAAAAACAGCGTCTTTTGTCTGTGATTGTGTCGGGCAAATCAAAGACTTATCTGGGTAGACAATACATGATAGAGGATATTGAATCTCTAAGCTCTGACGAGCTAATCAAGCTTCATTCAAAATATGAAAATCACATTGCTTCACTAATGACACGTGATTTGAGTCGATCTCTTGTCTGCCTATATACAAAAGCTGTAAGTCACTTCCTACCTGTTGATAGTGACAGCCTTTCACATGATCTCGAAAGTAATCCTATTGTTTCAAGTTCAATTGGCAAATTAGCATGTGTCATGTTTTACAAGTTTGGGAATTACCTTGCACCTGCTGTAACCTTACTTGTTACCGGGAGTCATATTGATTTTTCAAAAATAAATTTTAAATTAGAAGAAAATGGACGAGACGACTCCACAACAGAGCCATGTCTTGACACAGGTTCAAACAGTGACTAAGACTAAAAGCCCAGGTAGAATAGAGGCTGGAAAAAGATTAGCTGAATATAACAGACAAAAGAAATTACAGCTTCAAACATTAACAGAAAAGACTGACACACCATCAACAGCACCAGTGTCACTACCGTCACACCCCCCACAAAGTGAGAGACAAACAACTAAACCTGAAACAACAAAATATATAGTTGCTGGATTTGTTGTCGGATTTGGTTACGTAGGTTACCAATTATATAAAAAATACAAACCAAACACTCAAACAGTGTCCAAAAAATCAAACACTCCAAAAACAAAAGAAGTAGTCGCCACATTACCAGCAGTGCCAAAACCTTTGGACCCATTTTACATGCAGTAAATAAATTTATTATTTTAATTTTTATGGTATAAGAAAATGAGCGACACAAAGAACTTAATGAACCTTGTCTATCACTCTGCTGTAATAAGTGGACTAGCAGTAGCATATTCTATGCTGGGAAAAAGTCTTCTCAAAATGAAATCAGCAGACCTTAGTAAATTAGATTTCGAAGACAGTGCTAAGCTAGTAGTTGTTATAACAGCATCGATTGCAACAAAAGATTTTCTAGTCAAGCAAGGAATTATTCCAGAAAATATTTCTATGTAAATAAAAATATGGCAACTATAGCTGTTATAATTGGCGGTGCAGTTATTAACGCATTAGCTTTTAGTGGATCAAACTATTTCTTTTCAAAAGTTAGTAAAGAAGAATCAGCAGAAGAAATGAAGCGACACAATGAGGCATCTGAAAAACTAGCTCAAGCTCAACAAGATTATGAAAAGCAAAGAATTGAGAAACTTGATTTTATTAATGAAAAACTAAAACTTGAGGGTCACGCACAGCATACATTTTCAAATGTCGATGACGCTATCAAAGAATACTATCTTGTAACTGGTGAAGACATGTCTATTCCACAACCAAAACTTAGTGACTACTACCAACCAAGCCTAGAACAAAGAAATGGAGAAATAATATTTGTTTTAGTAGGAATGACATTAGTATATTTTACAGGAGTTTATATTGCTAGAAAAAATGGCAGACGCTAAACTATCAAAAATATATTACTCTCCAATTGGCTACTGGAAAGGGAATACTGCAGTAACAAAATTACATGCTGCTGTGGGTGGAGATGTCAACCAAATAAAACAGTGGCTTAAAAAACAGGCAATTTGGCAAATATATCTTCCTGCTCCAAGAAAAATAACAAGGCCTCATTTTGAAAACACTATCCCTAATGACACACACCAAATGGACCTCCTGTTTCTTCCGCATGACACAATAAAAAAGAAACGATACAAGTATGCATTAACTGTTGTTGACATAGCTTCAAGGTATAAGGATGCAGAACCCATAACTGACAAGAATGCTGTAACAGTTGCCACTGCATTATCAAAAATATATAGTCGAGGTCCTTTAAAATACCCTAGGCTTGTGCAGGTTGATGATGGGAGTGAATTTAAAGGCGCTGTTAATCAGTTATTTGCAAAGCATGGAGTGCTAGTGCGGCGAGGCATACCAGGCTTGCATAGATCACAGGCTATTGTAGAAAACTTTAACAAGCAATTATCGGAGAGACTTTTTAGCTATCAGTATTCTAAGGAACTCATGCATGACACACGTAACACTGAGTGGGTTAAAAGATTACCGTCTGTAATAAAAGCAATGAATAATGAGGGTCACCCTAAACCTGTTGATTCTATTAAATTGAAAACAATACCGTCAGAAATAAAAGCAATAACACCTCCAGACACTAGCTTGTTTACAAAACAGGTGAGATATTTGTATCAACCAGGTGAAGCTGAAAATGACGTTAGACGTAGGGCAACTGATCCAATTTGGTCTACATCTGTTCATAATATAAAAAAAATAGTTCCTTCAGCTAATGCAACAATATATTATCTGTATGAGCCTGCACCAAAGAGGGCATTTGTTAGAGAAGAATTACAGATTATTCCCACAGATACTGTTACTCACTTTTAACAATTTCAATTCATCAATTAGTTTATCAAGCAGATTATCAGCTATTTCTTCAGATAACTTGAGCCTGTAATGACCTGGTGCATAAGCTTTTTCCTTAGTGTGAAACACTCTTTTTGTGTCTCCAACTGCTAGAGACTTTTTATATGTTTGAATCATTTCAATATTATGTTTGTTTGATCTTAGTGTCTTGTTTGGATAATCAGGCATTAATGCACCATCTAACACTTGCTTGTAATGTTCATGACGTATGTCTTTATTTTTTATTGCTGTTTTTTTTATTCCTTTGGCTTTTGACTGACTTCCCTTCTGGTGCAGTATAGAATACATTTTTGATCTCAGTCCAACATACTCAACTATAGGCACACCATTCAGTTCATCTTTAAACTTACCAGGCACTTTCTTGTTTTGTGTGCTAAACAGTGGATGGTCTTTAGGGTAGTCAGACGTGTCATACATGTGTAGTTCTGTTTTCATGTCTTCATAAAAGTCTTCAGTACATACGTCTATGATCATAGAGTCAGTGTCAGTGTATAGCAGACGGCAGTCAGGATATTTTGGTTTAAAGTAATCATAATAAAATTCAAGCATTAACAGTTTTGATAACTCAAGAATTGCCATACCAATGAATACTGGCTTGTCCAGTTTAACAATCTTTTTTTTGAGTGACACTGCATACAATGATGGATGAAACTCTTTGTACCCAGTGTACTGTGGCTTACCTGTAAGTTTAATTGCACCTGATTCAGTTGTGACCAGTCTCACATCTTTTCTGTGATGAGGATTTTCCATAGTCTTACCAAAACAGGCATTGTTCATAAGCTTAAAGAAGTCTTTGTCAAATGCAGTGTTACCTTCTCTTGCACGCAATGTTGTGTTTTTCATTATGTAATCTTTCATAAAAGCACTTTGATCAAATTGAATTCCTCTATGAACTTTCTTTAGTACTAAACCATGTCTGATGTAAAACTGTAACAATCGATAGTGACACACGTAATTAAATTTGTCATTCAGATTGGGTACAAGTTTAGTGTCTTCTTTTTTCCCCGTTAAACTCAGTTTCTCAACTGCTAATGGATAATCATTATGGTAATCATGTAAATGGTGTGGATACTCCAAGTCTACTTCAAAGATCCAACCCTTTTCATCATTTTGACCTCGATCCATAATATATTTTGTTAATTTTTTTATGCCATACTGTGACAAATTATACAAACAAAAGTTTTTTAATGGCAACAATTCACACATTGCAAATCCATACAAATTATTAGCATCCAAGTATGTAATAAATGACATTGGCTTTGACGGGTCAAAGTCGTCAAGATATTTGTTGTTGGCCTTGCCATAATTGTTTGCTGCTAGACTAATACCTCCCCTCAATCCACGTTCCACCATTTCACCCATCGTACGATCAGACAACAGGTCTATAAATATCTTACTGGATTTCAAAAATGCATCCCATGTCATGCCAGGACTAGTTATGTAACAAGCAGGGTCAAGCTTGTAGTGTAACAAACCCTTTTCACGGTAACTTTCAAATACGTCTGCTAGCAAACAGACATCAGCCTTTAAGTATTGGTCATGATAGTCACCAATAGTTTTACACCCTAGTTTTTCCCATGCATTAAGTGCGTGTTGGTATTCAGAGTCAGAAATACCTTTACCAATTAGTGTAGAATAAAATTTCTCTTTTGGTGGTAGTCTTGTTTCTTCAAACACAACCCAGTGATCAATGTACTCATATGGATAAACACCTTTTTTAATCAAGTCCAGCTCAAAATATTTACTTGTTATTGGATACTCACTCAGTCCTTCTGCCAGACTAGCCAACCCTAAAGACAAATGTTGCATGGAGTCATAAAATGCTAATTTATCTAACCTAAAAGTCAAGTATTTTTCAGTTGTCTGGGCAATACAACTAATTTTTTTGTAAGACTCGTCTACAGCCTGCATGATAATGTGTGAATCATATCCCTTCAGATTGTGAAAAAAGATTGGTAACTTATATGTCTTAGGATTTATTTTTAATAACAAGTTACATTTGTTATGAGCGGCACCTCTGTAACGACCAGTTATGTGATCATGATCGCAAACTTTATCACCATCAAGGACGTCTTCACAAATCCAACACATCACTGCTGCATCAAAATTCTGTTTGTCTTCTTCTGTCATCACCAAAGGCATCTGACAGTTTTCAAAATACCTTACTACCTGAATATACAGATGTCTCATTTCTGTTAAAAACTCAGCTGCTGCATTTTCACCCCTGTAGATAACAGGTTCTGAATGAAGACCGTCTGACCTAACAATAATGTATCCAAAAGAACACACCACTTGGTCACTCAATTTTATAGTCTTTGGTAATGACTCTGGAACAGGACCTTCATAAGGAACAACGAGTGATTCAAAATCAGCATATACTACAAACGGCAGCTTTTGCTGATTCCCATAGTTCTTAAAATACACTTGACTGCCAGGATCTGGATACTTAAGTACAGTTTGTATGTCATCAGCTGATCTGCAGTGTAAAACATGTTTGTCTGCTAATTTTATGGAGGAAAATCTTTGTAAACATTTTTTACAAAATTCCTGTTTACCATCATGTTTTGTTGTATGATGAATTAGTCTTGACATACTTCTGATAATTGTGTAGTGAAAGTTATCACCAGAGCTTATTAGTAACATGTCAACATGCTTATCTTCTGACTGTCCGTAGGTTGGGGCAATTGGTGACACTCTAATTGGTTGTAACTTGTTCTCAGAGTCATTATCCCATATATACACGTTTACAGATATACCAGGATTTAGGTTTTCAAACAAGTCTATGTCCTCCACCTTAACAGGGAACTCAATGCCACTGAAGTTTAGTTCATTTACAAATTTGGTATAGTTAGATACACGATCAGGTTTTGTTTTTATAAAATGCAGTTTGGCAAGCACACACCACATAAAACATAAATTATCATTGTTTTGAATATTGACGACAGCCTTTTTGTTTGCAACCTCTGTTGGTAGTGGTATCCATGATTTGCCTAAAATAGGATGATATCTTGACTGCTTTAGTTGAAGTTCAAGTACATAACCTTCATGCCAACCAGATCCACTTATTTTTGCCCTATCAATTGCTTCAAGGAAGTCAGGCAACAATCTTTCTCTAAACACTCTTTCTAATTCTCTTCTCGAATTAACTGTGTGTTGTCTCGTTGAAATATATGAAATAATAACTTGTCCAGATTCCCTTCTAAATTCTATTTTCGCAACAATCTGAATCTTTATACTACCAGAAAGAAGATTTTCTTGTATTACGGCAAAAGATCTTTGTATCGATTCATATACATTAAAATAATTATATATAGGTAAGTCAGTTGTGTGAAACACGTTTCTTAATCTTTGATGGTTGTCCATCTTTTTTATTTGTCCGACAAAAAAATAAATAGAAAATTATATAGTGTAAAATGGCACTTTATTGACAAAAACCTATATAATAGACAAAATTAATTACCAACAAATAAGCCACTTTCCTGGTATGTCTTCTGTTGTATCATGTTCAATCTTTTGCATGTGTAATATTGTTTTATTAACAGTAATAAATTTAACATTTTTATTTTCTTTTTTTATTTGATGGTGTATTTGTAAACACATAATCTTAAACCAGTCAGATTTAGCATCATAAACTAAAAAATCATTTGTCCTATTATTATAACATGGAAAAGTATTAGAATATCCAAGATAAAAACTATATGTCATGTACATCTTCATCGGTGATGGGAGTTCTGAAAAAGGGCGTCTAACTTGTGTTTTTAAGTCACTAATAAGCATAAAATCCCTGAAACTCGATGTAATATTCATGAATTTACCAA
>BTPG01000005.1:117885187-117930874 GCA_036245525.1 Semisulcospira habei
GCATCTGATTCTGATGAAAGTTCAATATTAAATGCAAGGCGTGCAGTGCCAGGAACAATAACGTCACTGGGACCTAGGTTTGGAAACTTGACTGTAAGTGTTTGATTCTGGTCTATGGTACTAGGATTGTTTGTGATGACGATTGATTGTCTTATGCCCTTAACACCCAGGGGCTCACGTAGTTTTCTGTATGGGTCTAACTTTGAACCGTAAGACTGTGTCATTTTTATTATGCACAATAAAAAAATAATAAATTAATAAAACAATGGCAGCGGGAGGATTTAATCATGAAGAGTTTAAAATGGATGACATGAATGTCTCAGATACCAGTATCACAGATATGACTGGTACAAGTAATACTTCTAGTATGTATCACGAACTTTTAGAAACCAAAGTGAACTCATTTTATGATAGTGTTGGTGAGCGTCCATATCAAATAGATCCTAATCAGTTTGAATATGAAAAAGGACATTTATATTTAAAAACTGTTGACAAAGGTAAAATACTATTAACTAAGAAAAACAACCCTAGTAGTTTTAGAGCTTTAGGTACAATCAAAGGTGAAGGTGGTGTTAGTGCCTTGCGCCAACTTGGTGTTGGTGAAAGAAGGATACCACCTCGAGCTGCTACCATTCTAAATGATTCGCAATCAAAATTACCGACTGAGCAAGAGATTGATATGGCTGATAAAACAAAACTACCAGAAATAGTAGACAAGACAATACAAGAAACATCATTTATAAATGAGGCTATAAAAACAATTGATGACCCTCCTTTTCAAATAGGTGACTCTTCTTTTACATTGCGTGAGATAGCTGCGTTGGATAAAGCACTACAGTCAACAAGGGGTGAGATGGTAAATAACGTAGTCAAACTTAGTGAGCTTGATAAACACATTGAAAAAGAAAAAGAGAAACTGGCTACTGCAGACAATGGGAATTATGACATTGAAATAAAAGAAAGAATACAAGAAAGATTAAAAAATTTGTATATAGAAAGAGATGCTCGGTTAGAAGTAATTGATAATGGTAGACAAAAACTGAAAACACAGGTCAACAGAATTAGAGAAACTATTCAGAAAATACTTAATGAGGATACAACTTTGACTGAGAGATTAAAAACACTTTTCAGAGAGCAGGGTATCACTATTGCAAGTTTAATTACTGCTCTTGGATTTATTATTAGTACTGTAGTGTTAGCTGTAACAGGTGGTGGTAGTAGTCCAGCACCTCCAGCTCCTCCAACTCCATCAGACCCAAAAGATTTACAGACGTGGGTAAAAAAACAGTTGTCTCACATATCAGACTTGCTTAAAAAATTAGCTGTAAAAGCAGCAGATGCTTTACCAGGTATTATAGGTAGTGTTGTCAGTTGGCTTATTAGTACTACAGCAAAGGTAGTAGGGTTTATGGCAGAGCATGTATGGATATTTTTGGTAACAGTAGGAGGGTTAATTATAGGATACTTAATGAAACAGGTAAAGAAGTAATATTCCTAATCCAGTAAGGCGTATTACCAATGCAGTTCTCTCTGACTCATGTGTGTTTTCTTGGCCTGTTACTGACTGTACTGGTGCTGGTTCAGGTGTCTGTGCCGATGCTTGGGCTGTTATTGACATTACTGGTTTTACTATCTGTTCAGGTGGTGGTGTTGATATTTGTGTTACTGGTGGTGTTACTGGTTGTATGTGAGAGGTTGTTGGACTCAAGTTTACAGATTGATTAAGTCCTAATTTCTGATTACTCCCTGCAACAACTATTTCATTATTATAATTTGTTATTACTCCAATTTGTAGTTGAAGATCAGAAGGCAACATGTATAACCCAATGCCTACTACAAAGTCAACTTTTGATCTGGCATATCTGAGAACGTTTTGGTAACGTTGTATGCTAGATGGAAGATCAACAACTGAGTTAATAGAATCTTCTAAATTTGCTAAAAACTGTTTTTGTGCTTCAAATTTACCACTTCCATTCAAAATGTTTGATTTTGTTAGTGATTGTGCTCCTAGTAAACACCAGACATATGTTCTGATAGACTCATTGATGCACTCGACTCCTGCTTGAGTAAACCCGTCAGATTTATCTAAAATAAATGTGGTCCACGCATTAGTCTGCTTCTGCTCTATTGATCCTAACCAGACTTGTGATTTTGATGAGAATGAAGTGTAACCAGGGTAGTAATCTTGTGGGTATTGTCTGTGACTCATAGCATAATACAATGTTCCCATACCATTGTGATCATCAAGTTTTTGTGTAAAGTCATACTTTGTACTGATGTTAAATTCATTACAGATCCGTTCAAATGCTTTCAAATCCATGGGATTGTTAAACTGATTAAAACTGGATTCAGTTGGTAATGGTGTATGCAGTTCTGACAGTATTCTTCTAAGCTGGTAATAAACATGGAAATGATACACAGACTTAATCAGTTTGTTTGAGTGATTCAAATGGTCTGTAAATGAAACACCACAGCCTGTAGTAGAACACAGTATGGCAAAGTTAAGTTGGTTTTGAAACATCTGTAGTGGACTTGAAGACCACTTTCTTGCAGTAGAGTCATCTGTAATTGGAGGGTTTAGGTAATGATCAAAAGGGTTGGGTACTTTGACTTGAAATAAATCTTGTTCAGACACAGCTATATCAAGCTGATTTAACTGAATTATTTTCTGTTCATAAGTAGGTGCGACATTATACTTGGCATCCACATTAAATTGGTATGCATTTACAGTATTAATTGTTGGTGATTTAAATTCCATCCTTTTTTTTTTATGTGATAATAAAAATGTTTATAACCTTAACCAATATTGACACAAGCAAACCAGTGTGGCTAACTAATGGAATCGATAATCGAGATGGTAACAAGGCTGTGGCTATCCATGAAATGTTTTATACAGTAAAGTGGTTTAATGTAACGGATAATACAAGTTTTTATATAAGTTATGTTAATGCTGGTAATAGTGGCTTGGACACTAATACACACTTTATACCATCTGGGTATTATAACTTTTGTACTTTAGCTACATGGTTTCAAAATAATTTAAAAATTAAAGCAACTTTAAATCAGGCTAACTTGTTTGTTGAATTAGAAATTCCTACAGGCACTATACCTTTATTTTCAACTGAACTTGCATATTTACTTGGTTTAATAGACAGAAATACAATGCCTGTAAATTGGGTAATGGGTTTTACAGATAATGGTACTAGTGGATGGTATTATACACCAGATGTAACTAAAATAACTGGAACATATCCTGTTCATTTGTCAGTACACACATTTCTAAATGTTCATTTGAAAGAACTAAACACGACTGAAAATGTACACAATGGAAAACCATCAACTTTGTTGAGATGCTTACCAACTGGAACTGCACCCTATTGTGAAATTGTGGTTGTTAGATTTCCTAATTTACAGTTTAAGAAATTAGGTTCTAGTTTCTTTGAGTCACTGAGTATATCTGTAACTAATCAGAATGGTAAACCAGTTGTGATGCATGATTTTAGTGTTGTGTTAGAAATTAAATAATTTTATTTTTGTTTATAAAAAAATGAGTGGTCTTGGTCCAAAGCCTAGAATCATACCAGTTGCATGTCCAGTAACAGAGTTGAAAGATTTGGCAGACGTACAGGATTTTGAGAAGGAAGGGGAAATTGGAGAAATATATGGTTTTGAACTTGATTCCTATGGCATGTACAAGAGGAAAGTAATTGTTGACATGAAAGATGGTGAAAAACAGATTCCTAAACTTGGTCAGCTTCGTGATGTTACTGTACCTACTCCACCTGTAAATAATGCGCCTTACAACTTAATACATGTAGGTAGTAAGTGGGTTGTTTCACCTGTACCGGCACCACCACCCACAATTGACTGGGACATAAAGATTGAATTTATTAGTCCTTATGTATACACTGATGATGAAGGCGCCTTAGTGTTTAGGAAGGTTGTTAATTCTGGGCCGCTTATTGTAAGCCTTGTTCCAAGTTTTGCCCTAGACAACAATAGCAGAGAAAAACTGAAAGTTGAAAATTATGAGAAACGAAGATATCTTCTTACAACTAGAAAGGGTAGATCAGATACTTCTGTTGTGTTTATGCCAGCAAGCTTAGTCGTGGCTAGAGAAGCGACAATAGTATTTGAAATTATCATGAAATCTGTTGCTTCTGCTAAAGAGGCTCAAATTGCACAAGGAATTAAACTTACATGGAATGAAGCAGTAACAGAATCATCAAAGGTCTTTATTGCTATTACAAAAAATAATGATGTTATTAATGTTTCGAGCAGTATTACAGCTGTCAAGGTGGTGGTCGACAAAACAACTTTTGTTCGTCTAACTTACATAAACCTTGAACACATTGATCTTGTTGCATTTTATTATGCTAGCAAATTGTATACTTTTGAAGAGTTGCAAAATGTAATTGCTGATTAAAAAAATATTTGTAAATAAAAAATGGTGAACTTGTATCCACAAATACCACCTGAGCCTATTGAGCGTGATAAAACATTAAAGGCAGATTCATTCCGTTTAATGAATATTACAGAAGCGTTGAAGTATTTGGAAGAAGAACAAGCAAAATACTCGAGGTGTAAACGCCGTTACAATACGGTTT
This sequence comes from Semisulcospira habei, assembly GCA_036245525.1. Classification (NCBI taxonomy): domain Eukaryota; kingdom Metazoa; phylum Mollusca; class Gastropoda; family Semisulcospiridae; genus Semisulcospira; species Semisulcospira habei. Next base: position 117,889,795 of record BTPG01000005.1, read on the forward strand.
TCAATTCTGTACACAACACATCAATGGCCATGGGGGTGGTTTCGGCCGGATTATCTGTAGGAGGTATAACTCTTTTTGCAACGGGGGTGGGAAGTGTTATAGGAATTGCTGTTGAAGGTATTGGTCTTGTCACAAGTCTAGCATGCTTTGGTATGGAAGCTATTAACAAAAGATTTTATATAAAGTTGCAGAAGCATGAAGCATTAAGTACGCTCGCAGCAGCTAAGCTGACGAGTATGAAACTTATTATTAGTAAGGCTTTGGAAAATAATGAAATTGACGATAACGAATTTAAGAGAGTCCAGGATGATTTAGCAAATTACAAGCAACAGAAGTCTGAAATACAGAATAAGATGCGTAGTCAACCCGCGAATGTTGAAGAGCTAAAGAAATCTTTTTTAGAACAAGGAAAAAAGATAGGCGTAGAAGAAACTATGAAAAAAGTTTACGGACTGTTAGGCAAGTAAAGATCAGTTTTGGTAATCATTCATTAATTCTGAAATACTCTTCACAAAGAGATGTCATGCCTGCTCATTTGATGCCATCAGCCCCACCACCAGAGTACTACTGAGAAAAAAAAGTTTTCTTGTTGTCCTTGTAACTTGGAAATTCTGTCCAAGTAAGTTGTGACTTGGTTCAATAACTTACAAGATCTTATGATTAGGTTCTTGTAAGAACTTGTTTTAAGTCACTTATCAGAACTTGCACCAACTAACTTCAAAGTTACCTGTAAAGTTAGTTAGCGGTTGTAGGTGACTTTGGAAATTTGTTAACAAGTGTCTGTAGGTAACTTAAATTTGTATCAAGTGTATATAAGAATGTTTTGTGTGTGTGGTTATTATTAAATAACTGTGTTTTGGGGTATTGACGTAGAGTCAATGGTATAAATGTTCTTGAAATTATCATATCTCTAACACTAACTATATATACACATGCATAAATACACGCACAGACGCACACACACACAAACACTCGCACACATACATACACGCATGCACATGCATACATACTAGCATGCACACGCATACATACATGCACTCACACAATGACAAACACTCACACACAAACACTCGCACGCATACATACATGCACTCACACACTGACAGACAAACACACTCATACACTGACAAACACACGCATACACACTCACACATACCTACAAACACACACAAGCACTCACACACACAGACAGACAGACAGACACAAAATCTTTATTCAGCATGTAGACTCCAGTCCGCAGAAAACTTCACCGCATTTCAGTTGTATGACACGATATAGACGCGGCGTACTTAGTCACGTTACTAAGTCCCTATGTCAGTGTTAAAAACCGCGCTGACGGCGTTAGCGGCAAGGGTGTCATTAGAAGATTAAATACTTTGTATTAAGAGTCATTTAACTCTGTGTTCTGTCTATGTTTTTGCTTGCTACAGAGCTACAGGTCGCTAAATCAACTTCCACATTGCAGCTAGTGACGTATTTGTCTGCACGCTGTACTCAAATGAAACTGTCTGCACGCCGCGCGCCAGCGATGTTTGCTACGTAAGATCTATTTTAAAACCGCGCTGACGGCGTTAGCGGCAAGGGTGTCATTAGAATTTTGAAGACTTTATGTTAAGAGTCATTTAACTCTGTGTTCTGTCTATGTTTTTGCTTGCTACAGAGCTACAGATCGCTAAATCAACTTGGCACATTGCAGCTAGTGACGTATTTGTCTGCACGCTGTACTCAAATGAAACTGTCTGCACGCCGCGCGCCAGCGATGTTTGCTACGTAAGATCTATTTTAAAACCGCGCTGACAGCGTTAGCGGCAAGGGTGTCATTAGAATTTTGAAGACTTTATGTTAAGAGTCATTTAACTCTGTGTTCTGTCTATGTTTTTGCTTGCTACAGAGCTACAGGCCGCTGAGCCCACGCCGCGCTATTTACCACCAGCGATGTTTGCTACGTAAAATCTATTTTAAAACCGCGCTGACGGCGTTAGCGGCAAGGGTGTCATTAGAATTTTGAAGACTTTATGTTAAGAGTCATTTAACTCTGTGTTCTGTCTCTGTCCTCAACTGAATGACACTGTCTGCAGTCCGCGCTGACGGCGTTAACGGCAAGGTGGTAAACAGAATTTTGAAGACTTTATGTTAAGAGTCATTTAACTCTGTGTTCTGTCTCTGTCCTCGCTGTACTCAACTGAATGACACTGTCTGCAGTCCGCGCTGACGGCGTTAACGGCAAGGTGGTAAACAGAATATTTAAGACTTTATGTTAAGAGTCATTTAACTCTGTGTTCTACTCTCATTTCTTAGTTGTTTACGAGACGGAAGTAATAGCAAATGACTCTGTTTTAGTAGGCTCAATCTTCTGTTTTGCCCCTCAACACATGCTTACTGCGCCGTTAGCGGTCCCCGTGTGTGACTGCACACCTAAATTCGATAGAAATCGACATAGGTCTGTAAACGTGACACTGCCTAGATAAATTAAACAACCTGACGAGAATAAATGTCCTATTACATAGAGACCCGCATGCTTTTGCGTACGGTACAACCAATAAACTAAAACCGCGGTTTTTCACTCACAGCCGTGTTTAAAGTAAAACGCAATACTGAACCCGGTTGTACTCGACACTCCGCAATTTAACAGTAAGTTTTCTTTAGTCTCGGCTCACTAACCTTTTTGTTGTTTCAACATAACGCACAATAGTAATATTCTACAAGATGTATCACTGCACTGAATATCGAAGTCCGGAATTTGTAATATTTCCAATGGCTACCACAAATAACACATCTTCTCACAGCAACAGAAATCCTTGAAACGTCTCAACGACGCAATACTTGATCACGAGACTAGGGTCACGAGTTGACACGCGGCGTTGTTATTGGCAACATTGACGTCACTTACTTTTGGGTTGGGTGTTGTGGAAATTATGCCTAACGGGAATTCCCACAATGAGGCAAGTAGTCATTTCCCGAAAACAGCTGATAGTAGTAAATGACAGCATTAATAATTTAGGTTGGGTGGGGTATCTGCCTTAATACTCGCGGGTTGGCAGTTGATAAAAAAATCGTTGCTTGAATGATTTCTGGAGTGGAACTAAAATGGCTAGGTAATAAAGGTATTGGGTGTCTTGGGTGGCGTTGGGTTTGTCTAAATGGCTAGTTGATTACAATAATTAGTTGATCGATGTGGCATTTATCGATTTGATTGGTTTTCAAATCTTATATTCTCATTCTAGAATTAATTATTCTGAGAATGAGAATATGAGAGCCCCAGCCTACCCCTCCCCCAAACGTAGCTTGAATGATTTCTGGAGTGGAACTAAAATGGCTAGGTAATAAAGGTATTGGTGGTAATTGGTCGAGTGGGTTTGTCTAAATACGGAGAGGATCAAATAAATCTATAGATTGGGGGAGGGGTGTCCATCACCTGTCTACTTATCTATCTCTACGCCTATAATTAGTTGGGAGCTCCAGCCGCCCAGCTAATCATCCACCACCCTTAACCCATATCATACTGAGGCTAAAAGCTTCTAATTTGTACACTACCATATGCTAGCTACATTATATTACTTACAGATAAGGACATAGACCAATGGCTTTAGTTCAAGGGTGGTGCCAGAATAGCTTGGCGCCTAAAAGCGCCAAGCTATTCTGGCACTACCCTTGAACTATTTTAGTCAAACTTATTTCACACACTGGTGTATTCTGAATGATAAGGGTTAAACTGTCATTGTTGGTCCATAGGATAACACTTAACATTCTACCAGTGATATCAGATCTCAAGAGTGAGTCATTTACTCTGACGAAAAGGGCTGCCTCAAGTGGGGGTGACTGAACTAAGTGATGGCAGGTGTCCAAAGAGGAGATCGATCATCTGGTAATGTAATATGCACGTATACAACAATGATCAAAATATCGTTATTTCCACGTGCTTGTCCCTGAACATTTGTCAGGAAGAAATTGGCACACAATATACAAAGGGTATCTGCCAAGTGTCAAGGCAGAGACACAAAAGTTTACTCTCCTCAAAGATTTGATAGGGTCATGTTACTGTGTACATGAATGTACATGTACTATATGTTGGAACTTGGAGCACACTGTAACTTGTCTTTAGCCAGCTGGACACCTGCATAATTATGATTGTTTTCATCCCTATGTCACATGACCAATCACTTTAGCGCAAACCATACCATGTGACCTCGCTATAAAAACCCTTGTAGCAACAGGCGTCTGAAGTTTGATCAACTTGTCTACTTTTACGAATTTAGCTGAGGAAGCATGAGTTTGCTACATGGATCCTTGTAGCAAACTCCTGCTACCAATAACTTATATTGTCCATATATACATAACAGCACAACACATTGCGATGCAGAAACTGATGACTAATCACTACAGCAGGTGGATATAAAAAAATACCATGGTAACCGCCTGTTGAAGTGTATGGTCACCAATTTCCATGTACCCTTTGGCTGTTGGTAGCACTGTTAACTGTGCTGATTCATGCAGTTATTATTGTGACAAAAAAGGCTATAGACAGCCAAAGGGTTAAAAGTCTTGCTGTTGCATACATATGTGCGCCTGTTTGTGATTTTGGACCTTGTACCTTTGAACAGCAAAGCCCTCAATCACAGACCAGCAACCAAGTGTCTGTGTGTGACATGAGTTTTAGACAGGTGGGGGTGGAGCAGGGGCAAGGAAGGGAGAGGGATTCCAGTGGTTCCCAGCCAGTCACCCACACACCCTCCCAAACAAGAGCAGATATTGAAAAAGGGAATAGGAAGACAATTTAACCCATTACATCCTAATGCTGATTTTGTCAGATTTGCTTATTGTCCTATGAAGTCTATATTACAGATTAGGAGATAAAATCAACTATTTTAGTTCAAGGGTGGGGCCAGAATAGCTTGACACCTCAGGCGCCATGCTATTTTGGTACTACCCTTGAACTATCAGTCAAATTTATTTCAAACAATGGATGTATCAGGATGGTAAGGGTTAACCCATCTAGCCCTGTCACACTACAGGAGGTGATGGATCGATCAGGATAATCCAAGGATAGTGACATATTAGCTTGGCGCGCACGCTACCAGGTGCCAGCTAATCTGGCACTACCTTTAAATTGTCTTCATTGATCCATCTCCTGAAACTGGCACATAGTCATGAAAGTGACACATTCAAAATTTGGGAAACATGGTGATGGGGTTAAATGGTTTGGGTAGTGGGGCAGGGGGGGGGGGGTGGAGGGCAAGGAGTGGGGGGGGGGGGGGGGTACACAAAATGGAAGTGAACCTATCTTGCAGTGAAAAAAATGTATTTAGGTGTAAGGCAGTGAGGCACCAGTGTAGAATTACATCCCATTCCCCACTTCAATGTATTGTAGTACAGTATTGTACAGGTAGTGAAAGCTGTTTTTGTATTTCCAACCTACTTCTCTGGGAACTTTCAGGAAGGACTCAAAGTGTGAAGACAACAGGGAGTGTTTGCCCAGCCCCTGTGTTTTACCTGGTAACTGACCCTACCACCTACGTCAGCCCTCTGACAAGGCCCTCAATAAAACTCAATGTCCATCAGCAAAAGGCAAAGATCCTCATAAACCCCTGCAGATTGCATAAATTCAATTATACTAAGTTTCTTGATGATCAGAACTTTGATGTTTGTGATCCTCTGAGAAAGGTATGACTATGGGCTTTTTTCCTGAAACTGTTCAATCCTTTCTTAACTCATTTGAGATGAAAAGCATGCAGATACACGGCTGAAGCCGCATATCCACATGCTTTTCATCTCGAATGAGTTAACCCTTTGGTGCATGCAGACACTGGTACAGTAATCAGTAGTGGTGGCTACACACAACGGGGTTCAAACCAGACTGGCAACTAACCCACCCTGCCGGTCAAGAGAAGGGAAATGTAAATATGTGGGGCAAACCACTCAGTATTGTTCATTGTCACAAAACTACAAAAGCCCCTTAATGCTACCATGCTTCAGGTCCTGTTAATATACATTACATGTTACATGTAGAAGTATGATTTTGAATGTCACAGATCCAAACCTACAGTCAGAATAAGGGACTGTTACCTTAATCCATTCTGCTCTGACACACAATAGGAAAGGGATCAACCATAACGGTTAAACAGTTGTGCCAGAATAGCTTGGCGCCTCCTGCCGCCAAGCTACCCTGGCACCACCCGTGAATTATCATGGTTGATCAGTCTCTGAACAGGTGTGTAGCCTTCAGAGGACAACTCCCAATGGAACTTCAAATTAAATAAGATCAAATGGCCTTACTGGCTTCCATAAAAAGCAGGAAGAATTTGGCTTTCTCTTTCTCAGACAATAATCTTACCTCAATGTGATAAACAGGCCACAGCTGCATGAGTGAGCTTAAATCCTGCACAAGCCACTAAAGGCAAGGTGCTCTGCTTTAGCAGAGCACCTTGCTTAGTAGCTTGCCCAAGATTTAAGCTCACACATGCAACTGGCCCAAGATCTTAACCCATTGGGCCCCATGGCTGCATTTTATAAATTTTGGAAGTAACACTTAATAACTATGTACCAGTTGCAGGAGATGGATCTACCATAATTCAATAGTAGTGCCAGATTAGCTTGGCGCCATCAGGTGCCAAGATAATCTGGCACTACCATTGAATTCTTATGGTTGATCCATTTTATGCTGTAGGACATTGGGCTAAATGGGTTAACTCTTTCGCAGCCAGCCACATCCAGATACAGGGCATAAGCCGAGCATCCAGATGCGGCTGGCCTTGAATGAGTTAATCAGACATTGGGCTAGACAATATTTTATCCATGGATCTGATACTGAATCATGTGTACCTGTAAAAACTTGGCGAATAACACTTTGTTCTGTACATTGTTCTGTGCAATATAACATACAAATTTCATGCACATAATCATGTACCCATAGCCAAGAAGTGCATTCATAAGAAAATTAAGTTTAGACACTGTATACAACATGTCTCCATGCATGCTTTTAGTTTGACCACATTATTCGATTTAAAGCTGACAACAATTCACACCAGGTATGTTGTCTCTGACAATTATCAACCAGTTAACCCTGATTTGCATGCAGCCACCAGTACTGAGCACAGTGGATGCTGGCACAAAGAAGTTAACAGCCAACTAACAATTAAAGCAACAAATAAAAGAACAAACCTCTATCCATGGAGGACAGTGAGGACAGAGACATGCTTTGTCGAATTCCTGGCATAAGTCAGATCCAGCGCTAAAACAGCGCAAACAACAATTTAACAGAACTTTCAGTATCCTTTGGCTCCTAGTTCTTGTGAACGTCTGTGTGAAGTATATCCTGTCACCTGCTGACTAGCTGAAAGTGACAGAATTGGATCCTGCTGAAACTCCTGCTGATGTCGATGGCTCAGACACCCTCATCCTGGCTGAATATATATGTGCAAGCATAATAAGTGCAGGTAGATGCAGGCGACTGACATTATACCTGCAATTAAAAACAAAGGCATTCTGACTGCACATATATATTGCACACAAAAATCCTTTAACCTATTTAACCCCACAACCGCATTTCGCAAATTTTATAGGTGTCACCTATAACGACTATGTACTGGTTGTAGGAGATGGATCAACCTTGACAATTCAAGGGCAGTGCCAGATTAGCTTGGCGCCTGAAGGCGCCAAGCTAATCTGACACTACCCTTGAATTGTCATGGTTTATCCATCTCCTACTGTAGGGCATCAGGGCTAAATGGGTTAACAACCAAAAAAAGTCATCAATTTACAAGAAAAAAAAAGTATCAATATCTTCCTGACCTTCAAACTGCCCCCACCCCATCTTTTCCCATCAGTAACAGACTAACACATTGACCTTTTTCTTAAACAGACAACCAATTTTATTTATCCAGTATACAGCAGGTACAGATAAATCATAATGAATGGAGTAACTGTGCGGGAGGTACCAAAAGTAAGATCACCGATTCATGATTTATTTTGAAATTCAAGAATACCGTACGAGCATTCACTTTTCATGATGAAAAGAGACGGTGAAGAGAGAAGGTACCACTTTCAAAACCTCTTAAACTTAAACTGGCTAAAACCTTTAACAGGGATGGTGGCGGGAGGGGGGAGGGGGGGGGGGGGGCAGGGGAGAGAAGGGGGTGGGGGGGACAGGAGGAGGGGGGGAAGCAGGGGGGGGCGGGGAGGGGCGCCAGGGGAGAGGGGGGAGAGCAGGGAATCTGTTGATATCGATGCACACACAGCAAATCAAACGAAAAGGGGGGTGGAGGGTGGGGTGGGGTGGGGTGGGGGGGTGGGGTGGGGGGGGGTGGGGGGGGGCATGGGGGGGAGGGAAGAAGTTTTTGACTAGAATATATGGTGTGGCAACAGACTTTAACCAAATAACTTGGATGTTTTCACGGATCATGACGACCTTATTTGGGTTTTCATGTTTCATGATAACTCCTTCTATGGATCAGAAACGTCAATTACACATTACATTTTAGGGGACACCCCATCCCTCATTAATGAAACATCCACAACATAAATATATGACAAGAATTTCATACAGAATTTAGTTAATCTAGTCAAGACTGTAAAATGTTTCATTAATTGTCACGTCTATCAGACTGCTTTAAAAAATATATAAGCACATTTGTGCTGTATATCAAATTAGTGAGCCATATATACTGCTTTTTTTGGTAGAAACCCCTAGCAGGTCTGCATTAACCCTTTTCATCCTGATACACCTATTGCTTAAAATAAATTTGACTGATAGTTCAAGGGTCGTGTCAGAATAGCTTGGCGCCTGAGGTATCAGCTATTCTGGCACAACCCTTGAACTGAAATAGTTTATCTATCTCCTAATCTGTAATGCAGCCTTCATAGGACAAAAGGCAAATGTTACAAAATCAGCATCAGGATGTAATGGGTTAACTCAGTCAACCTGCGAAGTGAGAATATCTTGAATCTTGCTGGAACGTCTGTAATTTTGGCGCATTCCTGTCGGTATCACCATCCGGTCTACACAAACATGCATCCGACAAGCTATCGTGTTTCCAAATTGCAATTAACTGAATGTGGCAGTTAAACTGTACTATATAAAAAATACGCATTACAGCACAAACCTAGGTGTTTCTTCAATGCCTGCATGTCACAGCTGCCTGTATGTCACAGCTTTTGGACAAAAAAACGCACCAACTTTCAACCTGACTTGCGAAATCGACGAATTGGAAAGTGGCAACAAAAATCACTTTCAATTCACCAAAAGTTGTAAAATAAGCAAACGCTATCGGTTTCTATCAATCAAACATGATAAACTTTTTTCTGAAACGTCTTCAATTCTTACCTAAAATGATTTATACCCTAGCACACAATCGCAATTGGTAATGGGCAGTATAATTCGCCATGATGAATGAGCTCACTTGTCAGCCATGTTTGTTTGATCACGTGATCAAAAGCCTGACAACATCATTCCTGAGGACGCTCTCCGCTTAGCAACGACACAAACACTCTCTTTCCCGTCGTGCACATAAAATAACAAGTTTGCTGAAGCGATTTATGATTTCAATACATGTAATTAAAGTCTGTTTGCTCTGCTCTTTGACTGCATTTCGTGTCTATAGTGCTGACTGAATGAATGGTCAACGAGGATTAAAGTGTACACACACACACACACACACACACACACACACACACACACACACACAGAGTCCCGGGGCCATTGCTCTATGCAGTAGGTGTTCAGTGGAAGACTTAATATGACAGGTCTGTCATTCCCTCTCTCCCACTAACCCTCTCTTTCTAGATCTAGTGAGCGATGCAGTCACAAAAAGGGCAGCTGATGTCCTGATGACACAATGCGGCCATGCTTACCAGCCTGGCCGAATTGCATGGCATTAGCACAGCAAGAGCATTCTCAGAATTGAATGAAAAATTATATATATATATATATATATATATATATATATATATATATATATATATATATATATATATATATATATATATATATATATATATATATATATATATATATATATATATATATATATATATATATATATATATATATATATATATATAAAGTGGCCCTTAAGTTTCGACGATTAGGGTATGTATGTATGTATGTATGTATGTATGTGTGTGTGTGTATGTATATATATATATATATATATATATATATATATATATATATATATATATATATATATATATATAATATATATATATATATATATATATATATATATATATATATATACTAATGGTCAAAACTTAAGGGCCACTGCCTTTTTATCGCAGACGCACAGACAACAACACACAAATAATGTAACAATACTTGGAGTCAATACTTTGCTAATTTATTCAGTAACAATTTCAACTAAGTTTTGAGTAAATCAAGCAATTACAGCAGTACGCTAGTTCACCCACCCCTCATTTGAAAAGTCACACTAGACTGGTCCAGTCAGTAGCGAGTGTACCCACCGTAAGCAGCCAACTATTCAATGCAGCGTTGACGCATGGAGTTCACCAGGGTTCGGAGAACATGTTGTGGGATCGCTTCCCACTCTTGATGCAGGAACTGAGTCAGCTGGGGGACGCCTTGAGGTGGGGAGTGGTTACTGACTACACGTTGCCACAGCACGTCCCAGAGGTGCCTGATGGAAGGCACATCAGGTGAACGAGATGGCCATTCAATCCACCACACGGGCGCGTTGTCGTCCTGCAGAACAGCATTGTCGCCTATGGCTTGGAGAGCTGCCGGCTGGATGAGGAGTTGCACAATCTCTTCCTGATAGCGTAGTGCAGTCAGGGTGCCTCGGATGACGTGGAGGGGGTCCTGCCTTCCCTGCTGAAGCCTGCCCAGACCATGACTGAGCCTCTTCCGTAGCGATCCACCTCTTGGACGCATCCATCCGTGAATCGCTCGCCCTGGCGTCTCCAGACCCTCACCCTGCCGTCATTGAAGAACACAGTGAACCGTGACTCATCAGTAAACAGAACCTGAGTCCACCGGAGTCTGTTCCACCTCACATGTTGACGACACCAGGCAACCCGGGCTCTGCGATGAGCTGGAGTGAGGGGTATTCTCACTGCTGAACTGCATGAAGCCAGGCCAATTTCGCGCAGACGTTGACAGTCTTATGCTTCTGCTGACATTAACGTTTGCAGCTTGCATCAGTTGACGTCGCAGAGTGGTTGACGTGACAGTTCGGTCGCGCAGAGCCGCCACACAGAGGTATCTGTACTCCCTTCTGCTGGTGCAACGCGGGCAACGCCGACCAGCGCCAAGCTAATCTGACACTACCCTTGAATTATCATGGTCGCCCCATCTCCTGCTGTAGTGCGTCTGGGCTGAATGGGTTAAGCTAACTCTAAGGAACATGGCAGACTGACCAGTTACCTCCGGGGGTGGGAGTGGAGTGGGGTCTAGGGTGGGGGGGGGGGGGGGTGGGGGGGGGGGGCATTCCAACTCTTTGTTTGGGGCCTTAAAACCTGACACAAAAGGCCTCCCGACGCCAGACCTTGCTTCCCAGTAGCCGCCGAAAAATCCAAAAGCGGGGGATGGGTGAGTACCCAAATTGCAATTAACTTCAAAATAGGAATTTTCATATAGCATTTGTAAAAAAAAAAAAATAATAAAAAAATGCCCTGAAAGGGGGTGGGGAGGGGGGAAGGGGGGGGAGAGGGGCGGAGGTGGAACGGGCGTAGTATTAATTACTAGCAGAGGCAGATCAACTACCCCCGGGGAGTAGGGAGGTGGTGTCCAATTGTTTGTATGGGACCTTCAACCTGACACAAAAGGCCGGCTTTCCGCCGACCCAGACCTTGCTTTCCAGTGGCCGAAACCGGGGGAAGGGGGAGGGGCGGGCGGGGTGGTGGTGGTGGTGGTGTGTGTGTGGGGGGGGGGGGGAGGGAGGGATGTTACGCCGGCGCACCAAGAAGCGTGTGTGAGTACCTCTTACACTTTTTCACCACTCACTGAAAAATCGAAAAGCAGAGGGGGAAGGGGATGGTGGTGTCCAAACTCTAAAAGAGGGATTTTTGAGGGGTGTTCCGAAACCCCTCCACCCCCCCCCCCCCATCCAGATCCTCCCCTGGCTAGTGTATGTGCATGGAGCGTGACACTGAGACGCCTGGCGTATAGTCAGTATGTGTGTGTGTGATTGTGTGTGTGTGTGTGTGTGTGTGTGTGTGTGTGTGTGTGTGTGAGTGATTGTGTGTGTGATTGTGTGTGTGTGTGTGATGGTGCGTGATGGTGTGTGTGTGTGTGTGTGTGTGTGTGTGTGTGTGTGTGTGTGTGTGTGTGTGTGTGTGTGTGTGTGTGTGTGTGTGCCGGCTGCAGTACATACGACTTCGAATATCAATTACAGACGTCGTGGTGCTAATTAATCATTTACATTTCTTTTCAGTTCAAACCAGTCTCTCGGTCCGCAAAATATTTTCCCGGCCCTCAGGCAGCTAATTTACTTTTCAAAAACTGTTAGATGAGTCACGTTTGCGTACGCGCGCTTGACGAGTTGATCAACTGAATAACCAAAGGGGGAGGGAATCAGAATTTGTGTCCTTGACTCGTTTCGAGCGTCAGTTGAGTAGGTCTGATGAACAAACTGAAGAAATGCGACACTTTTGGAGTCATCGGAAACACTTGAGTGTTTTCGATGACTCCAAAAGCGGTGCATTTCTTTTGCTCGTCAGTATATGATATCCTATTGACGCTGACGCCCCCCACCCCCACCCCCCTTCCCCCTCGCAACGCTCAGTCAGTCAAGGGCACGAAACTCCAGAACTTAAATTCCTTCCCCCTGCGATGTAACTTCTGAAATAGGTGTTTTAGAAACATGTCAGTTTGGCCGCTGTCAAAAGTCTTTATTTATTTGTTTGTTACTCTACATGGCAAACGGACGTGAAAGAAGCTAGGCGTGTCTTCAATGATCGAAATGATGGCACATTTGCATCATTAATGATAACACACGCAGACTAAATTCAGCTCAGGGTCATCAGCACTTTAAAAAATAAATAAATTAAAAAAAAAAACATTCATGCCTATATTTTCGCTGAACCCATTTAACCCCATGGTTGCATTTCCAGATTTTGGAGGTGTCACCTAACGACTATGTCGTACTATATGCAGGAAATGGACTGACCATGTTAATTCAAGAATAGTGCCAGATTAGCTTGGCGCCAGCCGGATTAGCTTGGCGCCTCCTCCTGTAGGGCGTTCGAATTAAATGGGTTAAAACGATATTTGGTTAGATTACTAATAGCAGAGGGTCACCGAAACATACAAATACGTGACTCAAAAAAAAAAAAAGACAATCAATTAACTGAAGTAAAACATATGTACTATCTCATATCAATAAATGATCAGCATGTCCTGATGGAATTATCTAATACAGTTAAGTGGCATCAAAGTCCACGACGTGCCCTCTGTATCAGTCACGCACACAAACACAACACTAGCAGATAAAATGCGACTTCCAGGGGCGGATCTGTTACCTCGAGCGGATAGAGGCGGTGGGGGGGGGGGGGTTCCAACTTTTTGCTTGGGACCTCAACCTGACACAAAAGTCCTTGCCACGCCAAGTCCTTGCTTCCCAGTCACCGGAAAATTAAAAAAAAAAAGCGGGGTGAGGGGGAGTGGCGGGTGCAGGCTTCAAACCTTCTTTCCCAGTTGCCAGAAAAATCAAAGCGCGGGCAGGGGGCTGGGGGGGGGGGGGTGGCGACGAGCGTCTGCAAGCCTCTTGCACCTTCTCGATCACCACCTAAATATCTCACAACGGGGAAAGGAGGGGGGTGGGGGTGGGGGTTGCAAACTGTCCAAAAGGGAACTTTGTTATAGCATTTTATAGTGCAGGGGCTCATGCCAATCCGTGTGCCTCGTGCTGATGGAAAGGCATTGCCGGCTGAGGCGACGATGACCTCACTCGAACTCGGCCTTGCATGGTAATCTCTAGCTTTTGTTTACTTTAGTACTCGTGTTCTCCTTTCGTCTTTAACCCGCTGCTGTCGAGACTTGAAACGCAAAACACTACCTATAACTGCAAGAAGTATTGCTCTTCATGAGCCCCGCAGCTGCGCGGGGCTCATGAGAATCCAGGCTATGCCTCGGAAACATCTCTGTATAGTGATGTCCACTGTTCCGTTGTCAGTACGATTGGGGCTCTTTCGTGTCAACCCCTTTCACCCCACGGGCTCATTTCGTAAATTTGAGAGGTGTCACCTAACGACTGTGTACCATTTGCAGGAGACAGATCGACCATGCTAATTCAAGGATAGTGCCCAGATTAGGTTGGCGCCTGAAGGCGCCAAGCTAATCTGGCACGACCCTTGAATTAGCATGGTCGATCCGTCACCTGCTTTAAGGGCGTCGGGTTGGTTGTACATTGCTTAACGTCCCGACAGCAACAAGACTTTCTCAGGACGTGCCTGCACTGCTTGTGGAAAAAAAAAAAAACTAAACAGAATATTGAATTTTGTCGCCAGCCGGTCTAATAAGCTAAATCAACCTAAGACCATTTAACAACACATCCAATATCAAGCGCTACAGGCAGAGCAGACAGTAGGGAGAGTTTTAAAAAAGAAAATACAGGTGAATGGACCAAGGGTAGACAGAAACTACCCCAGAATAGAGGGGAAAACCCACCCTGTGGGGCTGACCAGGGTGACCCTGGGAACTAAAAAGTAGTTAACCCCACCCAAATCCCCCAGGGCAGACCCGGGTGGGGGGGGGGGGGGGAGAGGGGCGTCGGGGCAAAATTCACAGAGATTTTAGAAACACGCTCTGCGCCCTCTGGCAGTGAAAGGGTTGTACCTATACAGGTTCTCTGTCTTTTTCTTGTTTTGTTGTCGACTGAGCGGAAATACTAAAGGAGCACGCACAGCAGCCACGCACCATGTGAACGATTAACAGTGAACCGCAATCTTATCGGGATGTGCGTGTGAGGTCATAGTAGGTTCATACACAGTGCACGAGTAACCATTGCTTATTGACAATCTCCGTGTTTGATATGATTTGCCTCTCTTGTCCATTCAGGTCTGACCGGCGCCCACTGCCTTTGCCGGTCGCCCGTTCGCTTTCCCTCATGATACTGACGCCGGCAGGGGTGGATTAGTTACCGCTCTCTCTCTCTCTCTCTCTCTCTCTCTCTCTCTCTCTCTCTCTCTCTCTCTCTCTCTCTCTCTCTCTCTCTCTCTCTCTCTCAGTCTCTCTCGTTCTCTCTCTCGTGTGTGTGTGTGTGTGTGTGTGTGTGTGTGTGTGTGTGTGTGTGTGTGTGTGTGTGTGTGTGTGTGTGTGTGGAGGGAGGGAGGGAGCGGGGAGGGGAAAGTGGGGTTCCAACTCTTTCAGTGTTTGGGCCATGCAGTGCCAAAAAAGAGAGATCAGTCGATCGTACTTTCGTCAGGATAGACAGACAGACAGACAGACAGACAGGTAGATAGATAGATAGATAGATAGATAGATAGATAGATAGATAGATAGATAGATAGATAGATCAGTCGATCGTACTTTCCGGCAGGATAGATAGATAGACAGACAGACAGACAGGCAGATAGACAGATAGACAGATAGATAGATAGATAGATAGATAGATAGATAGATAGATAGATATATAGATAGATCAGCCGATCGTACTGTGACCCTTGAACTATCATGGTCGAGATATATCTTGCTGTTTTGTGTCGCGGGCAGAACCATGAGCTAAAGTGGGCTGATCGAAGCCACCAGCGGAACAGTCAGCTTAAAGCGATTCTCCCCAGGTTTAATCATCTCAACACAGTCGGAAAACTGTCTGCAACACATACTGCTGACAGTATTATGTATGGGTCCTTTGTGTACTAACTTAGAGCTTTATGATGTAAATACAATGCCAAATGTCGAAATTCATCGTTTGATGGGTGTGTTGTTTTTGTACCCGAGAGTGCAAATTATCGTCTGCATCGGCCTCGTTTTGAATTTGTGCATATTAACTAGCCTACGTCACAAGGCAGAACCCGATCAATCGATACTGCAGACGACGGAGGCGGTCATCGTTGTCGAGTGGGTACACACGCGTCAGTGTAGACATGTACTGATGTTCTCCTGCATCCCTTTGACATAATTTTCCACGAGAATGTAAAATAAATTTTCCACTTATTCGCTATGCTGTCAAAATCAATGCGGGTTCCGCTTGACCTGCTACCCTGAGTAACGGGCAATCATGCTGTGGGCGTGGCTTCAAGTTCTTCGACTCGGGTCTCCGCGCCAAGCCGGCGACTGAGCCAGCGTCACGAAACAGAACAGTGGTATTTCACCCACTTATACCCATTTCTATTGCAGTTTATAGTTCACATCACACACATCGAAGTCTACGTAACTGAAAGCATCTCTGGAAACGACAAATGCACCATCGCAGCAGAAACACTACCTCTGTGAATCGAGTGAATGAGAGCCCGCACAGACAAAAACGTGTCACGACCTGATCCAGCGATGTCGGCAGCCGGTGCCGCAATTTTGACACAGGCCGTAGTTGTCTGATCCTTGCAGCATAAAATCTGATGAACTAGCTCATAACTTCATGATAAAACAGGTTTAAAATCTTGCAAAATCAGTAAGAGATAAATTCTACTGAAGATCATGAATTCTCAGTCTCTAGCGCTCGTGAAACTATAGGAAGATCGACAAAGATCGTAACCGGATTACTTACTGTTTCACATAGCAAGAAAGCGACAAATTCCGGATGGGCGGTCAAGCCAAGCTCTATATTCCCTTGTCCGATGTCAATTCTACTTAGATTCTACTTGTCTCTCTTACTCTTTCTTCTCTTCAATTACGAGTCTGTCATTGTCGGCCGGCGCCGCGAGTCGACTGATACTTTCTTTTTTTTCTTCGCTGGCTCATCTGATATCTTGTCTCTGATTGGTTTTAATTATGCAGATGACCTAAAGTCGTATAGAATAGTTATGACGTCAGCTACCTGATCGTCTATCGGATGCAATCTTTTGACCGGGTCCAGCCGCACGACTATTTCGGTGGCCTCTTTCTCTTTGAACGGACGAAAGAAAGCATTTGGTGGGACAATAGGGTGGTCACTGTCTAAGTGGGTATGTATACTGAAGCCCAGTAAAAGCTTTTTGCGAACTGAAGCATTCAAAATGGTCGGTCGTGCCCCTTTAAATTGTCACTAAGCAAAGGCGCCCGTCACTGGCTTCGTGTGGCTTTGAGGTCATTGTACAGACGGATTCCAAAGACACTATATGGAGTAGTAATGTTTAGTACTCGGAGGCATAGGAACCGGGGGAGCAGCCGGGGTAGTGGTGTGCTCCCCTTGGATAAGGGGGAGGGGATCGGGGAGTATATTTTAGCTCCCCCTGGCCGAACTGGATGCTCAGCGGCAAAGAGAGGGCGCGACTAAGTGGGCTCCCGGCCTCGCTCCCGGCCCCGCCCGTTAGCCTCCTTCCAAACCCCTCCCCCAACCCTCCACACACACTCACTCACACACACACACACACACCGTGCACACACACACACACACACACACACACACACACACACACACACACCGCGCGCGCGCAGGCACGCACGCACACACACACAGATTTCGATTTTTCAGTCCGGCGGTGGAGTTTTATTTTTTCATCTAGTACTGAGTAGAGACGCCACGTTGAGTGTGTCTCCCCCCCCCCCCCCCCCACCCACCTCGTCGATTTTATGTTTTAGCAGGTGGAGCGTAAATGGTGTTGAGTTTGACATGTCTCCCTCCACCCTCTGATTTTCGCCCCCCCCCCCCCCCCCCCCCACACACACACACACTCTCTCTTCCCTTCCCGCCCTTACTCTCCCCAAAAGGTATAAAGATCTTAATACGCCCCGGAGTAGTTGGTGCTCTTTGTTCTAGTTTTGACGGGGTGACCCTACAAGGGTGACGAGAGTTGTTACACGCGCCATTACCACATCATATCAGAAATACCAGTCATAATTAGACCTTACCTGACCTCCCGTCCGTGACAATCTGACCCTGACAGGGTCTTTGATTAGATAAGGACACTCGGCCCGCTTGCTAGCGGGGTCACTGCACGGCGTGAAAACCCGTTTCTGCTGTCAGATTTTAGTTTCGACCGGGACGACTCTGTACGTGTGTGTCTTTTTAACTAATTTAGTCCCAGCGCGCTACAGCAAGCGATGGGTTGACCGTGATAATTCAAGGCTAATGCCCGATGGCGCCAAGCCGCTGGCACTACCCATGAATTATCATGGTTGAGCCATCTTCTGAAACTGGACATAGTCGTTAGGTGACACCTCCAAAATTTTGAAATTCAGCCTTGGAGTTAACCCTATTAGCCCCTATCTGTGCTTTTCCCCAATTTTGGAAGTGTTAATGAACGACTATTTACCAGTTGCAGGAGATGGATTGACCATGATAATTCAAGGGTATTGCCAGATTAGCTTGGCGCCGTCAATGCCTACCCCACCCGGTCGACATTTTATTTTATTTTATTTTATTTTTATTTTATTTTTTTTTTTTGGGGGGGGGGGGGTACAGGATACTCTGCCCCCCCCCCCCTCTACACACACACTCATAATATTTTGGGGGGCCGGGTGGGGTGGGGTGGGGGGTGGGAGTGGGGGGGGGCGTGGGATGGGGGGGGGGGGCACCTCCCGCCCGTCCCCTCCAGTTCCTACGCCACCGACAGCCAGTCAGGCTGGGGTTTCAGAGTCAAACATTTTGATGGCAGCACAATATACGAAAGACAGCGCAGTCTACAAATCGAGCCTAACAATGGAGTCGGAGGTGGGGGAGTTGACTCACGCTCTGAAATGGATTGCTACACTGGATAAAAGCCAAATCAGTCACGCCATCACTCTCACAGAATCAAAATGCCTGCTGATACTTAATGCTACCGTTGATACTCATTTTTGATGCTACCGTTGATACTTGATGCTACCGTTGCACTGATTAGGTGTGTGTGTGTGTGTGTGTGTGTGTGTGTGTGTGTGTGTGTGTGTGTGTGTGTGATGGTGTGTGTGTGTGTGTGTGTGTATGTGTGTGCCGTGTGTGTGTGTGTGTGTGTGTGTGTGTGCCTGTGTGTGTGTGTGTGCCGTGTTGTGTGTGCTGTGCGTGCACAAAACCCCTAAAATGGGTGACTTTCTTTACCATCCTTATGGAAAATGGGTGTGTGTAAAATTCTGGGTGACCAAGAAAGGCACCCATTTTTTCTGAGGGTTGTTTCTGCATTATATTTCATTCAAAAGTCAGAAAAAAATATCAAAATAGGATGTCCCATTTTCGCAGGTTTACCTCATGTTGTGTGTTTGCAACGCACTGGGCCTGTGTGTTACCACGGAAGCGAGCGTCTCTATGGATCAACTTGATACCTGATTCGTCGGCTGCGGAGTGACATAAACTGAGTTGTTTCCCCTTCCTATTGTCTTTTGTCCCACCAACCGTTGTTCCATTTGCAGAGGTACAATTTTATGCAATATTTCTTAGTTAAGAGCACACCCAAGTGTACTTCTTCAGCGCAGTTATTTAACTGAGATGCTCCCAATCCGATACAATTGCACAGTAGCCTATATGGACCCGTTTGGCCGAGAAAACTGAGACGTCTGCTACGGCCGGCGTCTGCTGCTCAGTCAGTCTTGTAGTAAAAGATAATAGAACCCCAAGATTTTAACAAAAGCTTTCTTTTCAATGAAAGGAATTCGTTCAATAACACCATTACAAGGTCAATCTGTCGCGCGATTGTGTTGCTTTTTTTCTGACATGTGTGATTGTGATCGAAAAGTAACTTGACACATGCATGCACTATATTAGTATATATTTAAACAAAATGGCGCCAGATTTTAGTGTGTATTTCAATCCTCGTACGCAAAACTGCCTCGCGATTTGAAGAACAGACTTCCCCAAACAGGTTTTTCGGATTGTGCAACTGAAGTGTCGCTTTTTACTGTATTACCAGTTATTGTTCGTAGGGGGCAGGGGGTACTGCAGTAATTATGTATATATCTGATCCAAAAAGTCAACGGTTTACATGGATGCATTTGACATGTTTGCAGCACTGTTTTGGCCACACTCAGCACTTTCTGCACACACCCAGCACCAGATGGCACATACCCAGTGCCAGATGGCAGCATGATGTCCAAACCCATCGGGATCTATGGAAGTGGACAACCACGCCCCTTCCTGGCACATGACCAAGGCCCATGGCAAAATTAGTCAGCTGCAGCAGGATAGCCCAGCCTCTGCCGGAGAGGGTGCGTCTGGTAGGAGGGTGCATAGACGGCAGCGGAATGCCCCCAATTACAAACTGGTAAGTGATTCTATGATCATCTTAATTTTATTGGCTCGCGTGCGAAGCAAAAAGTGAGTTTATGTTCTGGGCCACTGGTCGTCCGTCCGTCGTCCATGGTAAACTTTAACGGTGGCATTTTCTCGGAGACTATTCAAGCCACATTCTTCAAGCTTGGCCCAAGGATACTTTGTGGCAAGACCTTTGTAAACATACCAATCTGAGTGACCTCTCTCAAAGGGTCACGCGGGGTTGACAGATGTGTGAAAACTGCTTACATTTTCAGAAAACATGGATTTTGCTGCTGCAGAAGCCAGCCCTCGTCACCGAGGTCACACATATGTAAATCGGTCATACACGGGATTACTCTTTTTATTCTTGTGCAAGGCCCCTTAAACCAAAATTGGGCTGTTTCTGTCCTAATGCAGCTTTTTTTCTTCTTTCTTTTCCCAGTTGGCAAATGGAGCCTGCCTTGCGCTGAGACCATATGACGTTGAGGCGCGTCCCCTGGGTGGTGGATAGGGGGTCCCTTGCGAGAGGGGTGCACCGAATGAAATAAGGTGCCGTGAACCAACATGGTCTAAGGGAAGGAGACCCCGACAGAAAACCCCTGGTCCTCCTAGCAAGGGGGTTTGGCTTGGGGGTAGCTTCCCCACCCTGCAAATAAAGAAATAGCTACAAAAACGCCGACGAATAGACAAACAGCAATTCCTTTCCTGGAGGAGGAAGGTTCTTCTACCAGAAGATTTATGACGTCGTGTGGTGAAAGCCGGAAGTCTTTGGAAGCCACAGGACCGAGCCGCCTCTCTCTATCCAGGGACACAATCATGGGCACATGGAATGTCAAGACCATGTAACAGAGCGGGAAGTCCGCCCAGATAGCAGCGGAAATGCAAAAGTACAACCTTTCCCTAGGTATCAGTGAAGCCAGATGGACGCAGTCTGGCCAGAAAAGGCTGTTAAGTGGGGAGATGATTCTGTATTCAGGTCATGAAGAGGAGAATGCCCCCCATACAGAAGGTGTAGCATTCATGCTGTCACCTGTGGCACAGAGCGCTGATGGGCTGATTATCACAGCAGCCTTTAGAACCAGGAAAAGGATCGAGCTGAACGTCATCCAGTGTTATGCGCCCACTAATGACAGTGACGAGGAAGAGAAACAAGAGTTCTGCGACCGACTGTAGAGTGCTGTGGACAAATGTGCGTAGCGAGACATCACCATAGTCATGGGCGATTTTAATGCCAAAATAGGGGAGGACAACACTGGATACGAAGAGATGATGGGGAGACAGGGACTAGGGGAGATGAGTGAGAACGGGGAGAGGTTCGTAGACTTTTGTGCTCTAAACAGACTTGTCATTGGAGGCAGCATCTTCCCACTCAGAAGAATACACAAAGCAACGTGGGTCTCACCTGACCATACTACAGAGAACCAAATAGACTATATTTACATTAGCAAGAAATTTAGAAGATCCCTTCAAGATGTTCGAGTGAGGAGGGGAGCAGATGTCGCCTCAGACCATCATCTGCTTATCTTAAGAATAAAGCTCAAGTTAAAGAAAAATAGCACAGGGATAACAAGAAGACAGCGCTATAATGTAGGCCTCCTGAGAGAGACTGGAGTGAGAGAAGAGTTCAAACTGGTGCTGTCCAACCGATTTCAAGTGCTACAGGAGCTACTAAATGAAGAGGAGGCAGTCACCACAGAGCAGCAGTGGAAGGCAGTTAGAGAGGCAGTGAACTCAACCTGCAAAGACACTGTGGGGTTCAAGAAACACCATCACAAGGACTGGCTGTCGGCACAGACCTTGAAGAAGATAGAAGTGAGGAAGCAGAAGAAAGCAGTTGTCAACAACAGTCGCACGAGAGCAGCCAAAGCAAGGGCACATGCGGAATACTCGGAAGCCAACCGCGAGGTGAAGAGGAGTATCAGAGCAGACAAGAGAGCCTACACAGATGGCCTAGCAGCAGAGGCAGAACAGGCAGCAGGCAGCGGCAACATGAAATAGCTCTACGACATTACTAGAAGATTGTCTGGGAAGTATGGCCATACAGAAAGACCAGTAAAAGACAAAGAAGGCAAGCCTATTGCAGACAGAGTAGACCAACTCGAAAGATGGGCCGAATATTTTGAAGAGTTACTGAACAGACCCTCCCCACCCGACCCCCCAGACATCCAGCCAGCAGAGACTGACCTACCCATCAGCTGTGACAGACCCAGCCGGGAAGAGATCAGAAGAGCAATGGCATTTCTGAAACAGCAAAGCAGCAGGGCCAGATGGCATCCCAGCTGAGGCTCTGAAAGCAGACCTAGAAACAACAGTAGAGATGCTGTACCTACTGTTTGGAAAGATCTGGGAAGAGGAGGTGATGCCAGCTGACTGGAAGGAGGGGTACCTAATCAAGCTTCCCAAGAAAGGCGACCTCAGTAAGTGTTCCAACTACAGAGGAATCACCTTGCTGTCAGTACCAGGAAAGGTCTTCAACAGGACCATCCTGGAGAGAATGAAGAGCTCCGTCGACCCCCAGCTGAGATACCAGCAAGCAGGATTCATGAAAAACCGATCATGTACAGACTAGATGCCACTCTCCGCATCATCGTGGAGCAGCCTCTGGAGTGGAGCTCCCCGCTGTACGTCAACTTTGTGGATTACGAAAAAGCATTTGACAGCGTGGACTGAGAGACTTTGTGGAAACTCCTACGACACTATGGTGTACCCACAAAAATCGTCTGCCTGATCAAGAGCAGCTACAATGGCATGACATGTCGCATGATCCATGAAGTTCAGTTCACCAGTGAGCTCCAGGTCAGAACCGGTGTCAGGCAGGGGTGTTTGCTGTCTCCGTTCCTCTTCCTACTGGCCATAGACTGGGTCATGAAGAGGACCACAGAGCAGCCAAGAAGCGGAATACAAATGGACACTGTGGACAGCTTGACGACCTCGATTTTGCAGACAACTTGGCTTTACTGTCCCACACTCATCAACAAATGCAGGACAAGACCACGAGGCTTGCTGACATCTCGTCCCAAGTGGGCCTCACCATCCACAAACAGAAAACAAAGACAATGAGGATGAATGCAACCAGGGAGGAACAGGTCTTGCTTGCTGGCACCCTGTTGGAGGAGGTGGAGTCCTTCACCTATCTCGGGAGCATCATCGACAAAAAGGTGGCACTGATGCAGATGTCAGAGCACGAATCGGCAAAGCCAGAGCAGCCTTTCTCCAGCTGAAAAATGTGTGGAGTTCCAGAGAGCTGTCACAACACACAAAAGTCCGGATTTTCAACTCAAACGTAAAAGCAGTTCTCCTATATGGAGCAGAGACTTGGAGGTTGACAAAAACCACAGTCAACAGAGTACAGATCTTCATAAACAGTTGTCTTAGAAGAATCTTGAAAATCCACTGGCCAGAGAAGATCAGCAACGTCAGACTCTGGGAGAGAACAGAGCAGATAACAGCAGAGAATAAAATTGGACGAAGAAGATGGGCATCCAAACAGCTTGGGCATGGTTCAGATGACAGGTGGCGACAGGAGCTCTCTGATGCGCAGCGGTTTGACTCTGTCTTTACCGGGGACTGGTACAATTGTGTGTCAGCTACAGCAGCCCAGTCGGTTGGGAAAATGACCATGAACAAACCCAAGCTGTTCCCATCATGTGAAGATGTGAGGAAGGTCCAACAGCTCCTTGAGACAAGGATGGTTTCGGAAGATTATCCAACAGTGGTTAAAGCAGCTCTTTGCGCTGTATCACTTTTCAACCGAAAACGAGGGGGAGAAGTTCAGAGAATGAAGGTATCAGACTTCCAGAATGCTAAGATTGGATCGATCACCAATCAAGATATCTTGAAAGGTTTCACAGAGGTTGAGAAGAAAATGGTGAATCATTTTCAGTGAGTGGAAATCAGAGGCAAGTTTAATAGGAGTGTTCCCATTTTGCTGACAAAGAAGATGATGACAACTGTGGACAGAATCCTTCAAATGAGGCAATCAGTGCCAGCTCTCGCTGGTTACCAGTACATCTTTGCCACACCTTCTGGTCAGAGGCTTTACAGAGGCCATGATGTTCTGAAGGAACATGCGCTACAAGCACAAGTGTCAAACCCAGCCATATTCACATTATACTCAGTTACGGAAGCAGGTTGCAACTTTGGCTCAGTCAATGGCCATCTCGGAGTTAGACCAGGATCAGCTGGCAGACTTCCTTGGTCATGATATTCGGATACATCGCCATATCTACTGCCAACCTCAAGACGTCCTTGAAATGGCAAAAGTGGCAAAGATTCTTCTGTCAGTTAACAATGGGATGACAGATTTTGAGAGTTGCATTACAGCTGAACTGGGCGATGATGAAGAGATTGACTTTGACAATGAAGACACATCAGAAACTGGCAGAGAGGTCTCGGGGGAAACAGCACCTGTGAATGAAGCAAGTAGCAAGTCAACAACACAGGAATCAATGAGCATGACAGAGAAAAGACGTCCAGAGCCTGATGACAATCCAGATAGTTTTGATGATGACAGTACTGCGTCAGCTCCTGTTTGAAAGAAAGCTAGATTTACAAGGAAACCATGGGGGAAAGCTGAAGAGAAAGCTGTTCAAACACGTTTCAAGACACACCTCATCATGAACAAACTTCCTGGAAAGGCCGAGATACAGCAGACAATTGCAGAAGAGCCCGCACTTAGACATAGGCGCTGGACAAACATTAAGGATTACATCCGCAACAGACTGAAAAAGTTACAAAAGAAATGAATTGAGATTCTCCGACGCTCGCGGCATTTTCGTTTTCATACAGATTTATTACAAGAGTGTTATTATTGGGTTGGTTTCAGCATGTATAGCTTGTTTTTATCTGATGGACGCCTGGATCATTATGTATACTGTATAATTGCAAAAGGAAACAGCCGGCTGGGGACGAAAGGCAATAATAAGATAAGAAAACCATTGACAATGTAAAGATTTATTACCAGAGTGTTATTATGGGGTTGGTCCACCTGGATCATTTTGTATACTGTATAACATTTAAACTTTGCAAATGGAACTGCAAATGGAACAACGGTTGGGGATGAAAGACAATAATAAGGGGTAAGAAAAACCACTGTCAACATAAAGATTTATTACAAGAGTGCTACTATGGGGTTGGTCCGCCTGGATCATTTTGTATACTGTATAACATTTAAAACTCTGCAAACGGAACAGCGGTTGGGGGTGAAAGACAATAATAAGATTTAAAAAAAAACATAAAGATTTATTACAAGAGCATTATTATTCGGTTGTTTTCAGCGTGTATAGCTCTGTTTTTATCTGATGTACACCTGGATCATTTTGTATACTGTGTAACATTAACCTTACTTTGCAATTAAAAAGTGGCCCCCACCCAGGTCTGCCCTGGGGGACTTGGGTGGGGTTAACTACTTTTTAGTTCCTAGGTTCACCCTGGTCAGCCCCACAGGGTGGGTTTTCCTCTCAAGTTCTGGGGCAGGTGTTTCTGTCTACCCTTGCTCCATTAACTTGTATTTTTCTTCTTTAAGCTCTCCCTACTGTCTGCGCTGCCTGTATCTCTTGAAAAGAAGTACCCACCAGAGAAAGAAACACGCTTAGAAAAGACGGTTACAACACAATTTATTAATATTTTGGGTAAATCCGCTTTGTCAAAACAGACAGACAAACAGAGAGATCAGTCGCTACTTATCTTCATTCACAGAAGGAGTGTGGCACGAAGATAAGTGGTCAACTCGACCAAAAGCACCGGCACCAACACTGAGCCAAAGGGATAGCACAAGGCCGATTGGGCGAGGTGCTCTGTAGGTCGGCCACACGATTCCGACACATCTAGTACGTACAGGCTCTCGCTGTCATTCGTCACGCAAACATCAGTCCTCGGCAATGAAACAGTCTATGATCGGCCCACAGAGCACATCATCACACGCTTATTACAATGAAAGGACTCGGACAGCACTACTAGAATAAAAACTGTTACTAAAAGGGTTTGTCTATGCTTTGAGAGCAGAGTAACGGCGACCAGACCGTCGGAAGCAGGTTAAAGAGACAGTTAGCCGGGTGTGTAGTGTCGCGTGCAATACTGAAGCCCTGCACCACGTCTATGTGAGCTGCCGCTGTTGGTAACTGAATACACTGTCAAGACTTGACATGTCTTTACCGACTATGTTGGATGCCGTCCTAACGACACGGTTCAGTCGGTGTCAAGTCAGTCCGGCGCATGGCCATACCAGACCGCGATCGAGAATGTCAGTCAACACTCCACTCTCGATCGGCGCGGCCCGGTAGAAGTACTCCATGCCAGTTCGGCTGCTCACACAAGCCCTCAGCCTTCTCGGCAAAAAAAAAAAAAAAAATAAATAAATAAATAAAGGCGCTGCTGTGCTTTCTTTGATGTTCTCAGTGTTTTGTTCCCATGTGAAGATCATCGGAGATGGTGGTTTCCAGAAAATGCTGAACAGTTTCTATGGTTTGAGTCGTGAACTACGAGAGGGGGGGGGGGGGGGGGGGGGGAGTGGGGGAGGTCAGTTTTGTTGCGTCCAGTAAAGTCCACTATCAGCTCTTTTGTCTTAAAGACATTGAGTTCCAGATTGTTTTGGTCACTCCATTACATAAGCTGATCGACCTATTCCCGATACTGGGATTCATCACAGTTTGTTTTTTTTGTTGTTGTTGTTTTTTTAATGGAGTCATTCCCTCCACTGTGGTATCGTCATCAAACTTAAACTGGCATTTGCGTGCCCTCCCGACTTCACAGTGCCGCCGCTACTGACAGTTGTAAGTCAAGAGTGAGAACAGCAAAGCCGGGGACAAAACGCACCCCCGCCTGAGGGCCGGGTGCCCATGTACAGGGAAATACAGGAAGACACACGGTCACCCACTTCATTAACGACCTGCCGCGGACGATCCAGGAGAAAGTCGAGCAGCCATAAGCAAATGGACTCAGTGTGGAAAAGAACCGATCTGTTGTAGTTTATTAAAAAAAAACTTGGAAGGGACAATATGAAGAATGCGTGCGTATGTGTTAGGTTGCTCTAGGTGTTGAATGTAATTTAATTATGTAAAATGAGAAACCGGCACCGACTCGCTACACGCGTCACTAGTAGTCGACCCCATTCTGTGGGGCCGGTTGTCCGTTTAGATAGGACAAGACATATCTGGCACGTACCTTTCGTACGTGATAGATAAAATGACAAAACTGAGCACAGCGGAATGTGGAACAAAGTGCAATCAGATAATAGGCTGATATCACTCCGTGGCCGGCGGGTGCGGGCCAGAAAATAATGAGAGGTTTCTACTTAACCCTTTTCATCCTGATACTCCCATTGCTTGAAATAAAATTGACGATAGTTCAAGGGTGGTGCCAAAATAGCATGGCGCCTGAGGCGCCAAGCTATTCTGGCACCACCCGGTCTTGAACTATCGTCAAATTTTCTTGATCTATCTCCTATGATATCGCCTTCATTGGACAATGAACATTTTAAAAAAATCAGCCTCAGGATGTAATGGGTTAATTGTTAACTCATTCAAGACGCTCATATTCAAGATTCAAAAACTTTATTGTCCAGATAAAAAGATTTTATATGGAAATTTTTCTTTGCAGCACTGGTGTAGGATAATTGAATAAGGAATCAAGTGACATAATAATGATAATAATAATACGTATGCAACAAAAATACAAACATCACAATATCAAACATACACACACACCCCTATCAGCATACACACACGCTAAAAGAAGTGGGGGGGGGGGGAGGGGGGGATTAAAACAAGGGGAGAAAATGGTATGGTGGGTTAGGCTTAGGCTGAATGCAGAATGAAGGGATGAAGAGGAGAATGGGCCATCATCACAGTTGTTTTGAGTTAGGATACTGATGGCGGTGGGAATGAAGGAGCGCTTGTACACGCTACGTTTTGCCAAAGGAGCACGCAGTCGTCTACCGGAGGGTAACATTTTGAATGCGTCTTGAAGGGGGTGGGTGGGGTCACGGATAATTTTGCCTGCTTTTCTCTTACAAAACAACTCGTAGAGTCCAGAAAGAGTTCTTTGTCATGGCCAACGATTTTGCCTGCCAGTTTGACGACACGTGTCAACTTTGCCTTATCTCTTACAGTCAGGTTTCCAAACCATGCTATGACATTAAAAGTGAGAATGCTTTAATTAAAGATCTGTACACTGTTTCTAAAATAACTGAATCAACGTCAAAGGACTTCAATTTCCTCAAAAGATACAATCTCTGATTTGCCTTTCTGCAAACACTGTCAACATGAAGACTAAAACTAACTTTTTTGTCCAGAACAGTGCCAAGGTACTTAAAAGAATCAACCTGTTCAACAGCTTCATGGTTTATCATAACTGGCCGCACCAGGGATGTGTCCCGCGCCCGACCCTCCTCAAAACAGATTCCTTTGTTTTTTGAACATTTAATTCCAGAAAGTGAGAAATTTTATGAATTCAAAGTACTGAGAGAGTGAATGCTCGTCTTTAAGGCGTGCAACCAGAGCCATGCCTTCGTCTGCAAATTTGATAAGGGTGAGAATATGAGTATTGCACGTTAATTCATTGGTGTAAATCGACTGAGAAGAGTACAGGAGACAGGACTCACACCCCTGAGGCTCCCCAATGTTCAAAACCCGCTCACTAGACATACATCCACCCACGCTGACCCTCTGTGGCCGATCGCACAAAAAAAGCCCTTATCCAAAGCCCCGGAACGAGTTCCGAGTTAACTTGAAGATCCAAAAGACGAGAAAGAAGCAAGTGCGGCTGTAACGTATTAAAGGCTGAAGAAAAGTCCATGAAAAGTTCTCTAGTGAATGTTCCAGCTTTATCGAGATGACTTACGACAAGATCAAGAAGAAGAACAGAGGCATCCTCCACCCCCCTTCTAGCCCTGTAAGCAAACTGAAAGGGATCCATGCGATCGGCCACAGGCGGAAGCAGTCAGCTGATTGCACACCACTCTCTCCATGCATTTACACAGTATAGAGGTCAAGACCACAGGCCGAAGATCATTACGAGTCTGTCTTAGCATTGGGTTGCTCTAGGTGCTGAATGTAATTTAATTATGTAAAATGAGAAACCGGCACCGGCTCGCTACACGCGTCACTAGTAGACGACCCCAGTCTGTGGGGCCGGTTGTCCGTTTAGATATTGCTGTGGGTTGGTGGGGGCCGGGTGTCCTCAGCCGGTTTCCAACTTTTTGGGAGGGGGGTGGGGAGGGGGGGGGGAGGGAGAACTGAGAAAAAGTCAGTCGGTCGTGCCCACGGTGTGCCGAAGACTCTCGCCATTCCCCAAACATGATATCAATTGCGGGGGGGGGGGGGGGGGGGGGGGGGGGGGGGGGGTGGCGGGGGGGGGGGGGGGGGGGGGGGGGGGGGGGGGGGGGGTGGGGGAACACATCTAAAAAGGTACTTTGTACTATAGCATTTTAAAGAATTTTTTCGGGGGCGGGGGAAGAGCCGGGGGGGGGGGGGACGAGGGGGGGGGGCCGTCCGGAACCCTTGCCAGGCCGACCCCCCCCCCCCACCCACCCACTCCGACCCACCCCACGCACCAGTCTGTGTGTGTGTGTGCCATGTGAAAATTTGCCAAAACAAAACAATAAAACGGGGAGGAGCGGGGTGGCGGGGGGGGGGGAGGAGGGGGGCCCGGGGACACTCAAAAAAGGAACTTTCAGTGTTATAGCGGCATTTTACAGACTTTGTTATTGCATTTTACCCGGATTTTTAGAGTGTTCGATCATGCGGAAGTGGCGGTGTGGGGGTGGGGGTGGGGGTCAACGGCCGCGGCATTGGCAGTTGTGCAGACAGTTTTCGGTGTCCTGTCTTTGAAATCCTCTTCGTGGACGTAAATCATGTTTTTCGAAGTCTCACGGCAGATTTTGGGTCAATGGCGGCATCTCAGAGTCTCAAATACAAAACTCAGTGCTTCATTTTCAACTTTCTTCATTTAGTGGCGGCCATGGCATTGGCCCGCGGGCCGGCTTCACATGTCATATCCGCGGACCATTGTGAGAGTAGACCAAACCCATCGAGGGCCCGTTAGCTAAATTACTAAATGAGTAACATCAGGACTGAAGAGTAACATAAATTTCAACTAACAGTATGACCTCAGAAATCGCTACACTGATTACCCACTGAAAAACGCATGCCGGACGTGAGCTCTAAACAAGTAGAGTTTGGGATGAAATCCTCATCTCAGTTCTTATATGATGTAGACCTGCGGGCGTATTGTACAAAAAGTGGTTAAATATATGCAAGATCATATAGAAGAGACTTTGTGTGGGATGCTTCCTCTCATCTTGTTCAGTATGTCTTTGAAAATGTGTGTCTTTATTGAATATTCCAAGTGAGTAAAACCACGCGATACGATTTGACCCGGGTGATGAGCGAGAAGGTCACGCCATGGAATCTAGAAATTGATTGGTCCTCAGCTGACCTTCACCTCATGAGTACACCGTCTGTGCATGTGGCCACACAGGGCAATTGCTTCCGGTGCATGTAGTAACTTTTTCCGCCAGAAATAGTTCAAACAATTTCCTCCCTTTTTGCCATTTTTTTAGGGTGTAAAACTTCAATTGTATGCCTTTTTTGGCGGTTTGAGCAACAAAAGGCATGACAGGTGGTGTGAAAAAGAGCAAAATCTGGGTAATTTTAGTCGACCTAGTGTGTTCATGGGAGCCTAATTGGGGCATGTGCACGGTTGTATGCAGGCTTGCAGACGACAGTTTTGTCATGGGGTACTTAATGCATTTGAGTGTTGTGAAAAACGCTAACTCTTAATTTTTTTAAGAATTGCTGAAATAGCTTCTCCTGTGATGTGCTTCGCGTGGATTTTTTGTTTTGGCAGAAAAGTTCTTCGTTCATAGTTTTATGCTGCAAGAGGCTAACAGATAACAGTGTGTGAAAAGGGGGCGTAACCTAATTGCCCTGTGTGCCTGTGGTTCGATTCATTCGCCGGCGGCGGCAGAAGCATCGTTGCTAGGTCTCGCTGCCAGAACGATTATTTGTTGGGAAGGAGAAATAGATCCCTATCAGGGGCTGCAGATCGACAGTTTGTAAGAAGCAGGTACCGGTGTTTTTTTTGGTTGTCTTTTTAGTGAAACTTGTTTATTTTTGCTGTTGTTTCTTTTATGACTGAGTCGTGGTTATGTCTCCCGTGTATGCATAATGAAACTGCACCCCGACATCCTCAGCCCTGATTCCATTTAGTCAACACCCTGACGCTGGTTGGCTTTTTATCCCAGTTACTCTGACGGTATTTACCATAAAACGACTGTCAGTCTGTTCCAAAATTGTTTGAACGGCACTGACATATAGGACGATGAATTAACCCATTCAGCCCTGACGCACTACAGCAGGAGATGGTTCGACCATGATAACTCAAGGGCAGTGCCAGATTAGCTTGGCGCCTGTCGGCGCCAAGCTAATCTAGCACTGCCCTTGAATTATCATGGTCGATCCATCTCCTGCAACTGGTGCATAGTCATTAGATGACGCCTCCCAAATTTGGTTAATACGTGCGTCGGGCTGAATGAGTTAAGCAATAAAATCGACCCGCAAATTGCACTGATTGGGCCTTGCTGTTTTATCACCAGTTTACCACCAGTCTTGTGTGATTATGCTTCGTTTGCCAGCCACCCAGACCAGTTCTGTACACCATTTAGTGCACAATGTGGAGCATTGTGATGACTAGTATGGCGAGTTGCCAACTGTCTAGTGAAAAGGGTGAAAATGTATTAGTGCAGTGCCACTCTCAGCACTATTTAGTATGCACTGTTAGATATCATTTTACTCATTTTACCTCCCCCACTGATGGTCGAAGGCATGCATACTGGCAGTCAGTACAAGAGAGCTGAAATGAACATGCAATTTTGTTATGCAGTTGTATACTACACAGTGTGACTTAATGCTGCTTTGGCACATATATGCTCAAAGTTTTTTTTTGAATTTTTTTTATTTAGCTCTAGTTGTCTTCTAAGCTGTTACACTTAAGTTTTTATTTTTATTCAGAAATTAACTACCTTGCATCTCATATACCAGGTTTCATAAACACCAGGTTTCATAGTTGAGCATGAGCATATTTCATAAATTATTCTACTGAAGGGTGGATATGGGTGCCACACAACTGAACATCATTGTCATCTTTTTTCAAAAATACATTTGATTGAGGGAAACGCTTAACTTTTCATCAGGAGTTTACCTTTCACTTATGTTATACATAATACATACACAGGACTTTGAATGTAGAATGGTATGGTAGAGAGAGGACTAAGTCTGTTTGCAGACATATAGTCAGTGTAGTTGGACTCCCCTTAGTTAACCCCTTTAACCCCAAGGCCGCAATTTGGAGGGGTCACCAAACAACTGTGTACTATTTAATTTGCAGGAGACGGATGGACTATGATAATTTAATGGTAGTGCCAGATAAGCTTGGAGCCTTCATGTGCCAAGTTAATCTGGCACTACCCTTGAATTATCATAGTCCATCCATCTCATGATAATTCAAGGGTAGTGCCAAATTAGCTTGACATCTGAAGGTGCCAAGCTGATCTGGCACTACCCTTGAATTATCATGGTCCATCCCTCTCCTGTGGTAGTGTGTGGGGGCTACATGGGTTAAGTCAATACATTATACAGTGCAGTGTACCAGTATGCAAATGGTTTTGGGCCGACGTTAACAGCAGTTGGCCCTCCAGCTGGTGGCCTTTTGCTTACTGCCTTGTTTCCTCAGTTTAGAGGTTGACTCAGCGAGCAGCTTTGTCAATAGAAGCAATCCTTTTAAGCTATGACAAATATTTTTATCAGGGACGTACCCTGCATAGGCATTGTGTCAAAGTATCCAAAGCTGTTGCATTTCTTTGATGTACCTTAGTCTTACAACATTACAATTAGTGTTAGGTTAAGTACGTAGTGGATGTTTGTTTTAAATGGGTTGTATCCCATTTTACACCTGTGGCCTAGTCGTGCAGTGCAATGTGGCTTAGTGTGTAGTCAGACTACTTGTGGCTCAAAACATAAGGTGAAAGGTATATTATCAGTTATTGGTAGCTGGGGTTTGCTAGGCCTGAGGGAGGTCAAAGTAACCATTGTACCCCAAAGGCCTGAGAGGTGCAATGGTTACTTTGACCCCCCCGAAGGCCTACAAGCCAGCAAACCCCAGCTACCAATAACGCATTTGTTTTCATTCCTCCGTTAATTTCGTAAAATTAGACATGTTGATCAAACTTCGAACGTCTGTGGCATCTCCTAATATAGCTGACCTAAATGCATGTTCTGAGTGAGTTCCTGCAGTTGCAAGGGGTCAGGAGTGTACGCAAACACCGCTCTTGCTAGCAGCTTGTCAATTTCAATTTGACTTTTGGAAAGCGCTTTTTGAGCCGCACTGTCTACCTATTGTCAGAGTAATGTGATTGAACAGTGAGTACGTGAAATAGTTCTGAATTTAATATTCGGCATTGAAGCGACGATCTTGTGACACTGACAGTGACTGACCTGGGTGCGCCATTTTTGATCTGGGGTAGACTTGGTCTATTTTTAGTCTCGTGCGTTTCTGCAGAAAATATTGTTCAAAACTGGATGTTGTCGTCTTTAAAACAACTCTAGAGTGCGTATTGTTATGAACAGTGCGAAGAGGCTATGTTGTTTGGCGTGTGTTTTGCTCTTCTTGTCGAACAAAGCTGGTACTTTAGAGCCGAGAGTTCGGACATAATGCATCATACAGCGGGATACAAAAAGTCCGCCATTAGTCGCTACAAGGGTTTTTTGTAGCTTGGTCATGTGGTTTGGTCGTGTGATGTAGGGATGAAAACAATATTAGTTGTATTGCAAGTTGGGCTTTGCCAGTGGTTCTTGTCGCCTTGAGGGTTGGGTAAGGGGGTCAATGATAATAATAATAATAATAATAAAGGTAATTTGTATAGCGCCTAATCACCAAGGTGCTCTAGGCGCTTTACAATCACAGTAATGAAACAGTGAAGCAGAATACACAAACAAGCACATACAACAAAAAAATATACATTAATTTACAAGGGCAAAAACTCACACCACACACTCACACACACACACACACACACACACACACACACGCATGATGAGCCGGCAGACAAAATGGTCTTTACGTATATGCAACAGAGAAAAGGTGTGTTTTAAGCTTGGATTTGAAAATGGAAAGAGATGATGAGTGACGCACATCAGCTGGGAGAGCGTTCCATGTAATGGGACCAAAATATCGAAAATGCACGATGACCTTGAGTGACCTTATTAATGATGAAGGTAAGAGTCGAGGGCTTTAGCCTGAGACTCTTATTGACCCTCCTGACCGGACCGGGAGGCGACAAGAACCACTGGCAAAGCCTTACTCATAATACAATGATTTTGTCTTCAACTGTAAAAAGTATAAGCGTGAAGTATACCCTTGAAAGGACTCCAAACTTTAGTGTGACGTAGAGATTCAGGGGACATAAATCTCTATACTTTCGACAATCAGTCAACTGCCTTGCGTGAACTGCATTCGCCTGGATTTTCTCTCAGAGGTATTTTTTTAAAATTTCAGCCATTCTTTTGTATAAAATGGTAATATAGGCTGAACACACTGCGTTCATACAGTTATTTTGTTGTGTAACCCCCTCAATTTTTAATTATCCAGCTTTTTGTTTCTTTTCCATTGCGATGGATCAGTATGTGATAAAGCCTTCGCTTCAGTTGAATTTTCCTGTCATTGCTATTGTCTAATGGTATCAGAGAACACCTACATATTATAGTTCTTTTTGTTGTGTATCCCCCTAAATTATTTATTTATTGGCATATTTTTGTTTAGAGGTTTGACTGAATGAAGATTTATTTTGGGGAGAATGCTTTGCTCAGCGTGTAAGATCATCATAACATGTAATAAAGGAGTCTACTTATGACATGTTACCTTCGTAACATGACAAGGGGACTCCTGTTGCCTTGAGAACGGACGAGTGAAATAATCAAATAGAGCCAAGCCAATGAAAACAAGATGAGGATTTCATCCCAAAGTCTACCGTATTGTTTGGAGCTCAGATGTGTTTATCTTTTAGGAACATTTGGAGTTGTTCATATTTTTAGGCTTATTATGCTGATCCATTTCCCTCCTGTCTCCTCTCTAAGCCAACCTCTGATCAACACACGTTGGCGCTCACAAATAAAGACAGACACACTTCCCGCCATTAGTACGCTCTGTGGGCTCATGTAGCGACAGGAATCTCCTACTCTAACCCACATTCTGATTCAATTATGCTGGCACACAGAAATAAAGATGGACACACGGCGATTCCCGCCATTCGTACGCTCTGTTGTCTGGCGTAGCATAGTTATTCTGAAGAAGCCGAATGATAGCACAAGCTGCGAAATGACGTCACTTCAAGCTTCACGTCATGGCATCATTATCCCACAATGCCATGTTCATAGTACTTGATGTTATATGTCACTCATCACGGTACTAACATTTGACTTTGTCAGAGAATCAACTTTGCAATTTTCTGCTGACTTTCACGCTTAGGACTTACAGGTCACAATTTGACCTAATCCTACCGCAGGGCTGGGACAAACAGCAGGCTTATGCAAACACTGTTTATGAAAAATCATGCAGGTATTAATGAGAAAAATTAAAGTTATGTTCGCTGTTTTACAAATGACTCTGAAAAAGTGGTGCAGAAAACTGTCTGATTTTTACACCTAGGGCATACTGGTCACAATTGACCTAATCGTATCCTACAGCCGAGACGAACTGTAGGCTTATGTAAATACTGTATATGAAAAATCATGTGATTATTAATGAGAAGATTGTTTTTTTTTTCATAAAAAAGATTCAATTGTTTTAAGATTAACCCATATAAATATAATGTGTGAAATTAATCACAAAAATGTGAAAATGTTTTTTTCCCCCAAAATATCTAATTATCACTCAAGAAGTTCTTGAGGTATAATGCTGGTTAACAAACTCATTCAATTTGTCCCTTTTATCTAGCTATACGCAAAATATCTAGTAAAAATAAGAAACATTATGGACTCCAGTGTGGATCAACCGTTTTTTGTGAAACGGCCAATTTCTCGCCAGTGAGCATCTTAATCAAAACATCGAAAAAAAGGTCCTGAGATTATTCTTTTAGGGACAATATCCTAAAATTTCAAGCTTGTCCATCCTCAAACGCGGGTTCTAGTCGCTGTCACATCCTCACACACACATACAGCGCTTTGGCGCCAAAAAGACGTTCTCTAGCAAGGTTTGCGTAGCTAGATGGGACGTCATTTTTATCTTACTTTTTTGCCAGAATTTCTGTGCCACACACCAAAAAACATTGTGTGCATGCTCCGGAATGCGCTCCGACCCAGTCCCATTTCAAAGTCTACTGTATTTAAAAAATATGGTAGACAAAAAGTATAAAGTGACTGGCGCTACCCTTGAATTATCGTGTTCAACCCATCTCCTGCTGTAGTGCATCAGGGCTGAATGGGTAACACATTTTAAACCAGGACCGAAATCCCCAAATTTTGAAGTTGTCCTCTGAAGGACTATTACAATTCTAGAGACAGATCGAGCATGATAGTTCAAGGGTGGTGCCAGAATAGCTTGGTGCCTATGGGTGCCAAGCTATTCTTGCACCACCCTTGAACTATCATGCTCGAGCCATGTCTTGCTGTGGTGTGTCTGGGCTGAATAAATTAACCCTCTTGTGCGTGCTGCCATTGGTACTGTCAGCACTAAATGATAGCGGTGGCTACATGCACAAGAGGGGGGAGGGGGAGAATTAATGAAAGAATACTATTTCATTGTGGTAGGAAATGCAGAATTGCATAATGTGAGAGGGCCAAATGTCAGAGAGGTGACAGCTATAGCTCAACAAAAGTGTGCCACAAACATGTGCAAAAAAGCAACGTATGTTTATTAGAAGTGGAAAAAAAAAATCGCCATCAGCAAGAGTGTTGATGGCTGAAGTCATGTGTCAAAGCGTATTAGGTGTAGTTTTCAACATGTCGCCAAGAAGTGCTGAGTAAGACATTGTTTGGATGCTTCTGTGCATGTACACTAAGGAAGAAACAAGCCACTTATTGTGAATTTGAATTTACATAAAGCTGATGGCGCCAAGCTAATCTGGCACTACCTGGTACCCTTGAGTTATCATGGTCGAGCCATATCTT
This sequence comes from Semisulcospira habei, assembly GCA_036245525.1. NCBI lineage: Eukaryota > Metazoa > Mollusca > Gastropoda > Semisulcospiridae > Semisulcospira > Semisulcospira habei. The sequence goes on from BTPG01000005.1 coordinate 117,927,206, forward strand.
GCTGTAATGCATCAGAGCTAAGTTGGTTAACTAATTGTTGCCAAAAAATCAAGACTAGAAATTCCTTTCCAATCGTCATGTTAGAATGTTGTATGTTTACTGTTTCAGGTCTACACACTGTGCTTCTGATGAGCACTGCATGCAGATGATTCCATACACTGGTTACCTCCCTTGATTTGCTATGTGTCGTTGATTGAGGGAGATAATCAGTGCCTGGCTGAGCCAGGTAACCAGTGTGGCCCAAACGTTCAGGCTTTGTTTGTTGTTTTAATCTTGGAGATTCCAACAGATGCAGGGTTCTTACGTTACAGGTACTGGAACAGAACTGAGACATGGCAAGCTTGCTGAAAGACCTCATTCGCCAGTATGAGGATGCCAAACCATATGCAGGTTTGTGTGTGTGGATTGTGCGCGTGTGCATGTGTGTGGATAGGTTGGTTTGTGTGTAGAAGTGGGGGGCTGGTTTTACTTTCATGAGGAAGTTTATTTGTATTGTGTGTGTGAGGAAATGTTTTGCACCCTAACTCCGTTATTTCTGACATTTTATGCTCCTTGTTTAAAGGGGCACGCCCAACCTTTTTTAATGCTTCAGTTCGCAAAAAGCTTTTACTGGGATTCAGTATACATACCCACTTAGACAGTGACCACCCTATTGTCCCACCAAATGCTTTCTTTCATCCGTTCAAAGCGAAAAGAGGACCGCTGGAATCTTGTGACTGAACGCCATGAAAAGATTGCTTCTGATAGGCGATGGTAGCTGACGTCATAACTATTCTACACGACCTTAGGTCATCTGCATAATTATAACCAATCGGAGAAAAGATGGTGTTTGAACCAGCGAAGAAAACAAGAAAGTATCATCGACTCGTGCTGACAATGACAGACTCGGAATTGAAGAGAAGAAAGAGGAAGAGAGACAAGATACCCCTAAGTAGAACTGACATCGGACAAAGGAATATAGACATGTGGCAACGCGTAAAGCAAGAGCATGGCTTGACCGCCCATCTAAAATTTGTCCCTTTCCTGCTGAATCGGTGAGTAATCCACTACGGTCTTTGTCAGTAGAATTTATCTCTTACTGATTTTGCAAGGTTTTAAACCTGTTTCATCATATCACTAGTTACGTGCAGAAAGTGGGTATAAATACCAATGTTCTGTTTCAATGATGGAACGCGCTGTGCGTTTCCGAGGGGTAAAGGATCAAAAGTCAAACTAGGCCCGGCACCGTGGAAGCTAGCTGGTTTCAGTGGCGAGTCACTGAAATAAGCCACGCCTTCATCATGATCGTTACTAGTAAATACTAGCAGGTTAAGCAGAACCCGCATTGTGATTTTGACAGCATAGCGAATATGGAAGGTTTACTTTACTTTTCTCATGAAATTGACATCAAAGGGATGCCAGAAAACATCAGTACATGTGTGCACTGACACGTGTGTTCACCACACCGATGACCTCGCGACCTGCAGTATTGCGATACACTGATAGTCAGCTAGGCTCTGTCTTGTGACGTAGGCTCATCAAGCAATGGAATTGTCCGCGAAATTCCGCGGGAAAAAGAAATCGTCCGCGAAATTAAAAAGACGTTTCCGCGAAAAACCATTGTGGGTAGCAAAACAAAGCACCGGTTTTATTCCGCGACAGAACATGACGCAGCAGGCTGTGTCCGTGGCCTGCCTGAGTGCGCACTGCACTCAGAACTTAGGCGGGCAGACCCAAGGTGCCCCCTCAATTCCCCCCCCCCCCCCCCTCCCCATTGCTACCAGGGGTTCTCCTGGTGTCCTTTTGGTGCTGCACGATCGCACGTTGATTCAACATGGCTAGGAAAGAGAGCAAGCATATGCACGAGACCGACGAAAGTGATGAAGAAAGCGGAATTTTTTATTCGAGGAAAAAGAAGTTATTGCTACTTCAGTGCAGACCTTTCATTCGAAATATGCAGAGAAGTATCCTTTGATTCAGAAGAGCGAGAAAGGCCCACAGTATGCCTTTTGCATTGCGTGCAGATGTGATTTTTCTATAGCCCATGGTGTTATTGATGACTGCAGGAGGCATGTCAAGGCACAAAAACATGTTAATGCATCAAAGCCGAAGAGTGCTAATGCCATCACGAACTTCTTTGCTCAGAAGAAGGTGACCGGGCCGTCGGTTGAAGAGGTTACCCGCGCTCAAACCATGATGGTGGAACTGATCGCAGAATTCAACCTGCTGCTCGCCGCAGCTGATTATTTCAGTGAAGCTTTCAAGTTGATGTTCAAGGACTCAAAAATAGCAGCCGACTTTACTTGTGAGCCAAGAGAGAGTTGATGAGTTCTTGAATGGGGTCAAAGACGTGACTGATGAAACTGGTGGCAGAAAATTCCAACATCTGCCAGAGTACATGCAAGGAATTCTGACCATCCCTCGCTCCACTTCACACTGCGAGCAGATCTTCAGCAGTGTCAGGAAGAACAGGACTGACACCAGAGCAAGCATTGGACATGAGACTCTACAAGCTCTCCTTGTGGTAAAGTCCAAGCCAGGCAAACCATATCAGAGAGTGATGGGGTACACAAGTCAGGAGCTTGTAGAACTGAAATCCTGCTACAAGGAAACTCTGAGAAAGAAAAAGAAATAACGCATGCTGTTGGTGACTAACTTTCAGTGATGCTGATTAACATAATTCGTGAAAGTGTAATAAGTGTTGGAAAGGTTAGGGCTCTTTTATAATGAACAGTATTAGTATTTTGATTATTCATAATCATAACAGTATCTTCATTTAAGAGAGGAGGAACAAGACACATCTCTGTGTGTTTTACTTTAGCAACTAACTGAATTGGCTTATTTTGTTTTATTCTAACAGTTTAGTACTTTTTGAATTTAACAAAAAAGAAAAAAGTTATTTTTTTGTGTTTGCTTGGTCACAGATTACACTCACAGTACTTTTTTGTTGTTGTTATTTTGTGAGTTTAAAGTGAGAAGAATGTCTTATGAATAATCTTGAATAATGCAATTGGTACTAGAAATAAACAAAAATCCAATCAGAATAGTGACTTTCGAGTCAATTGAACCCACATATGTTGACATGATGGTTAATTATTGATGACAAGATGGTTGGTTGTTGATGTTGTGGAATTGGTTTAGTCATTTGTCAATAATTTGTAATGTTCTTTCATTTACGTACACACACATGCAGCATTTTTTACTTTACCATCAAAGTCAGATGGTTTCATTCTCTTCACTATTGATAAGTCTCCAAAACTACTGAAAATTGTGGTTTTCTGTTGGGCAAACTACTGAAAGTCATTTTTAGGGGTAGGCAGGTCTGCCATGGACAAGCGACAGTACCAGAAATGATACCCCTGTGCCGTGTGTGGCACCGCTGCTGCGATTCACAGTTTTCAGAGTTCATGGTTGTGTGTATTTCCATGGCTAAAGCACGACGGCACACGGATGACATGCGCAATGTGCATAGAGGTGAACTCAATAAGCAAGTCCAGAAATTTGAACAGAAATAAGTTTGTCAGTTTTTTGGAGAGTGGTCGATCCATCTTCTGGTACACAGGTATTGGGCAAAAGCTCTAAAATTGGAGAAATACGTCTTTCAGGTTAAATGGGTTGAAACCAACTTTTAAGTACATTAATTCTCTCTCTCTCTCTCTCTCTCTCTCTCTCTCTCTCTCTCTCTCTCTC
>BTPG01000005.1:117930884-118081298 GCA_036245525.1 Semisulcospira habei
GAGACTCTACAAGCTCTCCTTGTGGTAAAGTCCAAGCCAGGCAAACCATATCAGAGAGTGATGGGGTACACAAGTCAGGAGCTTGTAGAACTGAAATCCTGCTACAAGGAAACTCTGAGAAAGAAAAAGAAATAACGCATGCTGTTGGTGACTAACTTTCAGTGATGCTGATTAACATAATTCGTGAAAGTGTAATAAGTGTTGGAAAGGTTAGGGCTCTTTTATAATGAACAGTATTAGTATTTTGATTATTCATAATCATAACAGTATCTTCATTTAAGAGAGGAGGAACAAGACACATCTCTGTGTGTTTTACTTTAGCAACTAACTGAATTGGCTTATTTTGTTTTATTCTAACAGTTTAGTACTTTTTGAATTTAACAAAAAAGAAAAAAGTTATTTTTTTGTGTTTGCTTGGTCACAGATTACACTCACAGTACTTTTTTGTTGTTGTTATTTTGTGAGTTTAAAGTGAGAAGAATGTCTTATGAATAATCTTGAATAATGCAATTGGTACTAGAAATAAACAAAAATCCAATCAGAATAGTGACTTTCGAGTCAATTGAACCCACATATGTTGACATGATGGTTAATTATTGATGACAAGATGGTTGGTTGTTGATGTTGTGGAATTGGTTTAGTCATTTGTCAATAATTTGTAATGTTCTTTCATTTACGTACACACACATGCAGCATTTTTTACTTTACCATCAAAGTCAGATGGTTTCATTCTCTTCACTATTGATAAGTCTCCAAAACTACTGAAAATTGTGGTTTTCTGTTGGGCAAACTACTGAAAGTCATTTTTAGGGGTAGGCAGGTCTGCCATGGACAAGCGACAGTACCAGAAATGATACCCCTGTGCCGTGTGTGGCACCGCTGCTGCGATTCACAGTTTTCAGAGTTCATGGTTGTGTGTATTTCCATGGCTAAAGCACGACGGCACACGGATGACATGCGCAATGTGCATAGAGGTGAACTCAATAAGCAAGTCCAGAAATTTGAACAGAAATAAGTTTGTCAGTTTTTTGGAGAGTGGTCGATCCATCTTCTGGTACACAGGTATTGGGCAAAAGCTCTAAAATTGGAGAAATACGTCTTTCAGGTTAAATGGGTTGAAACCAACTTTTAAGTACATTAATTCTCTCTCTCTCTCTCTCTCTCTCTCTCTCTCTCTCTCTCTCTCTCTCTCTCTCTCACACACACACACACACACACACACACACACACACACACACACACACACACACACACACACACACACACACACACACTGAGAGTTTAGACAAGTCAGACTTTGGTTGTCAATTTGCATTCAGCAGAAAAGGCTATATTCTCAGTTACAATACATTCTCAAATGATCATACAGATAAATACATTATGCGTTTTTCTGTGAGAGGGAGATATGATTTTGCTCGATGGCTCCACAGTTAAAAAAATCAGTATCGTGGAAAAGACACACGCACTGTGACGCAACAAATTTAAAGAGGAGAGAGCGAAATGAGTTAATTTATTTTTAAAAAAAACATACATATGATGCAGTTTCTGCCTCACGTGTGAAGCAAAAGGGAGTATGTTTTGGGCCAGTGATCGTCCACCGTCTGTCGTCCGTCTGCCGTCATCCGTGGTCAACATTAACGTTGGCATTTTCTCAGAGACTATTCAAGCCACATTCCTCAAACTTGGCCCAAGGATACTTTGTGGTAAGACCTTTCTAAACATACCAATTTGAGTGACCTCTCACAAAGGTCAGGGGATCAGGAAATGTGACAAAAGTAGCTATATTTGTACATAATTTTTTTTTCTCAAAATACTATTCACAACTTCCAACCCAAACTTTGTACAAAGATACCTGATGGTAATACCTTTCTATACGTACTAATTTGGATGACCCGTCAGAACAGTCAAGGGTCACAAGAGGCTGGCAAATGTGTGTAAAATGCTGATTTTTGATAAAATTGTAGATTTTCCCAAATTTTTGCAAAATTTTCAACCAATTTTGCTGCTGCACAAAGGTCACACATATGTGAATCGGTCATACATGTGAGCCATAATGGCTTTGCCTTTCTTGTTTTTAAATAAATTTGCGGACCCTCTATTATGCTCAAATGGGGGTCTGTGTACCCTCTAAAGTTTATACCTGGGGGTCTACAGGCCCTTTAACCTGTTGTGAAAACAGAAGCCCTGTCAAACAGTATGTATTTCTTTACCAATATCTGTCTCCTTGAGTGGATTTGAACTAACTTTTTTTAAAGTGTGTGAAATGGGCACGTGAAGCGCACAGCACAGCACGCTAGTAAAGGTGAACTGGATTTAATGGCAGATTTGTTGGTGTGCCTCTAGGGAACGGTACTTGTTCAATTTCCTTGAGTGCAGCTAATGGTGTGATAGGACTTGCTATTGTACTGGGGCGGAGAGCGTGTCTGTCAGCTTCCTGTAAAAATCGGCCATTTCTAGCAAGCACAAAACCCATAGGCTGACGTTGGACACAGTTGACCCATGTGCAAAATGCAGCCAACAGCCTGAGTTTTTTTTGTTGCTTACTGTGCCGTATTGTATGTTCTGCTTCTTTTGTGATGAGCTCTATGTACTGTCCCCAGTAGCAAAACGTCTTTGGGCCCACTGTGGCTGCCATGGGTGTGAGAGTCTTTGCTTACTCTCTTGTAAAATGACGATTTGTTTCTGTCAAAACTTTTTACCGTTGATAAATAAAGTTTCATCATCATCTATCTATCGCTAATTGCTTATACAGATACTGCCATTGCCATGGAAACAACAAGGGTAGTTTTGTGATGCTAGCCCATGACAATTTGTAATGTCTGCTTCGAGGTCTGTGCTAGTGCAACATTTGTGTTCATTCCCAGTCAGTGTACCTCACTTGTGCCCAGGGGGGTAATAGACACTAGCAAAGTAACCTGACATCCACTGTAATTTGAAAAGTCATTTTGAAAGTAATTCAAACCCTCATTTCATCACAGTGCCTGGCTCCCTCACCTCTTAACCCCTTTTACCCCCAAGGTCCCATTTCTCAAATTTTGGAGGTGTTGCCTAACGACTATATACCAGTTGTAGGAGATGGATTGATCATGATATCATAATTCAAGGGTAGTGCCGGATGAGCTTGGTGCCATTAGGTGCCAAGCTCATCTGGCACTACCCTTGAATTATCATGATCAATCCATCTCCTGCTGCAGGGTCCCTGGGCTAAATGGGTTAAATAAAGAGGAGGAGAGAAAAATTGTTTGTGTCGCATGCAATAGGAAAACTGTCTATGTAATGGGCCAGTGCTTGTCGGCCTGCCATCCGTCTTTAAACGTTGGCATTTTCTCAGAGACTATTCAAGCCACAGTCTTCAAACTTGGCCCAAGGATACTTTGTGGCAAGACCTTTTTAGGCATGCCAGTTTGAGTGATCTCTCAAAGGCCAAGGTCACAGGGGCTCAGGAAATAGGTATAAAATAGCCATATTTTGACAATTTGTTTCTTCTCAAATACTATTCACAATTTCAAGCCCAAACTTGGTACAAAGATACCTGATGGTAAGACCTTCCTATGCATGCTAATTTGGATGAACCCACGAAAACGTCAGGAGTCAGGAGGGACCAGGAAGTAGTTAAAATAAAATAATAGCCTTTTAAAAAAAAAACAAATGTTGTTTTTAATCAAATACTATAAACTTACAACTTCAGCCCCTAATTTGGTAAGACCTCCATATGCATGCTAATTTGATTGACCATTCTATGCATACTAATTTGGTTCACTATACGCCCAAGTCCAGGGTCACATGAGATTGATAAGAGAGAGCAGGTACAAAAGCCAACCCTTTACTTATGTTAGACCACTTCAAACATTTCAGTGACCTGTCAGTTTTGTGGGTTGGTCATGCACATGAGCCTTAAGGGCGTTGCCATTTTTGTTTAGTTGTTTGTTCTGAGATCCCCCTTTCCTCACTGCTTCACGCACTCAGTTTGCATAAAAATATAGGAGCCATTACTTTAGAAGACAATTCATATAATTTTTCTGGATGTCTGCACAAAATCTGTTTGTTGTATATGTTTACGGAAACTGTTCTAATAGTAGCAAGCAGAGTGTGTCCAAATGTCTGGGTCTTCTTCTTGCTACACTGTTTTTGTTTCCTTTGTCACGTTTACTTAACCCATTTAGCCCCACGGCCACATTTCTCATTTTTAGGTCTTCCCTAATGACTGTTACTAAAGAATGGATTGACCATGATAATTCAAGGGCAGTGCCAGATTGGATTGGCGCCTGAAAGCGCCAAGCCATTGAATTATCATGGTCAATCCATTCCTGCCGTAGGATGTCGGGGCTAAATGTGTTAAACTGATTTTGTAAGCAGTGCTGTGTGCTTTTTTTATCCTCTCAGATCCTCGGACCCGCAACTGGCTTCTGGTGGCTAATTCCCCATGGCCTGTCTGGGTCCTCACCGCTTCTTACGTCATTATGGTGCTGGTTGGGCCGCGTTTCATGAAGAATCGCCCAGCCCTCGATCTCAAGTGGTTTCTGGTTGTCTACAACCTTGGTCTTGTAGCTCTCTCACTCTACATGTTCATAGAGGTGATTGTTGATTGACATGCATGTGGCACCTGCTGAGCTGACAAGCGGTGAATTAAATAGAATAAAAAGTATAGGGAAGTAAAGGCATCACCCAAAGCCAAAAGTGCACTCAGAGTAGCTCCAAGGGACATAATTTTACATTTCAATTCTGAGAGTGCTCTTCAGTGCTAATGCCATGGAATTGCAGGCTGGTGAGCTTGCATTGCGTCGTAGGACATCAGCTGCCCTTTTTGTGACTGCAAGACTCACTAGATCTAGAAAAAAAAGGGGGACGGGAGAGAAGGAATGTCAGACCTATCATTTTGAACCTTCCACTGAAACACCCATTGCAAAAAAGCAATAAATACTACCCCTAACCCCCACCCCCTCGGTGCCCCGCAGTCCACTTGGCTATATCCAGGCCTCCCCACTCCTGGGGAGAGTATAAATAGACTCACAATAGACATTGGATTTGCTATTGGGTAGATTTAGGTTGTAGGCGATGACCTAAATCTACCTAACAGCAGGTCCAATGTCTATCGTCAGTATATTCATACCCTCCCTGGGAGTGGGGAGGCCTGGATATAGTCAAGTGGACTGTGGGGCACCAGGGGGTAGTCCTTATTGCTTTCAGTGGAAGGCTAAAAATGATGTGGAGAATGCATTTGATTGCTACATGTATTTTGTAACGGTACGTTGGACCCCTTGTACATGCAGACATTGATGATATGAACAGCACTGGCAGCTGTGAGCACAAGGAGGGTTAAATGCCGTTTATGGTACGGTTGCAGGTAGATTACATGTTAGTATGGTGCATTTCAGATTTTCCTGAGTGTGTGGGATGCGGATTATGACCTGCTGTGTGCCACGTACAACAAAGAGAATTGGACCAAGCCAGCAGAAGACAGGGTTAGTATTTAGGCCTAGACTGAGTTAGTTCATACAGTGTTGCTATAGAGCTCATTGACTCTCTCCCATCGTAACATTCTCAGCGAGTCTGTTCCCTGCAGACGTAGCAGGAAAAGGACGTGTGTTCCCTGGTGACGTACATTTTTGGGGTAGATTGAATTAATTTTCACAGCCTCCCAAGCTAACAACCATAGATAAATTGGGTATCGTTGGAAAGAGCATCCTCGCGCTGGGACTATATGGCGTTGAGGCGTGTCCCCTGGGTGGTGGATAGGGGGTCCCTCGCGAGAGGGGTGCACCGAATGAAATAAGGTGTCGTGAACCAAGATGGTCTAAGGGAAGGAGACCCCGACAGAAAACCCCTGGTCCTCCTAGAAAGGGGGTTGGGTGTGGGGGTAGCTTCCCCAACCTGCAAATAAAGAAATAGCTACAGAAACGCCGACGAATAGACAAACAGCAATTCCTTTCCTGGAGAAGGAAGGTTCTTCTACCAGAAAATTTATGATGTGTGGTGAAAGCCGGAAGTCTTCGGAAGCCACAAGACCGAGCCGCCTCTCTATCCAGGGACACAATCATGGGCACATGGAATGTTAAGACCATGTACCAGAGCGGCAAGGCCGTCCAGATAGCAGCGGAAATGCAAAAGTACAACCTTTCCCTGCTAGGTATCGGTGAAGCCAGATGGACGCAGTCTAGGCAAAAAAAGGCTGTTAAGTGGGGAGATGATTCTGTATTCATTCAGGTCATGAAGAGGAGAATGACCCCCATACAGAAGGTGTAGCATTCATGCTGTCAACAGTGGCACAGAGAGCGCTGATGGGCTGGGAACCTCTTGGGCCAAGAATTATCACAGCAGCCAGGAAAAAGATTAAGCTAAACGTCATCCAGTGTTATGCGCCCACTAATGACAGGGACGAGGAAGAGAAACAAGAGTTCTATGACCGACTCCAGAGTGCTGTGGACAAATGTGCAGAGCGAGACATCACCATCATCATGGGCGATTTTAATGCCAAAATAGGGGAGGACAACACCGGATACGAAGAGGTGATGGGGAGACAGGGACTAGGGGAGATGAGTGAGAACGGGGAGAGGTTTGTAGACTTTTGTGTTCTAAACAGACTTGTCATTGGAGGCAGCATCTTCCCACACAGAAGAATACACAAAGCAACTTGGGTCTCACCTGGCCATACTACAGAGAACCAAATAGACCATATCTGCATGAGCAAGAAATTTAGAAGCTCCCTCCAAGATGTTCAAGTGAGGAGGGGAGCAGATGTCGCCTCAGACCACCATCTGCTTACCTTAAGAATAAAGCTCAAGTTAAAGAAAAGCCGCACAGAGACAAGAAGAAGACAGCGCTATAATGTAGGCCTCCTGAGAGAGACTGGAGTTAGAGAAGAGTTCAGACTGGTGCTGTCCAACCGGTTTCAAGCGCTACAGGAGCTAGTAAATGAAGAGGAGGCGGTCACCACAGAGCAGCAGTGGAAGGCAGAGAGGCGCTGAACTCAACCTGCAAAGACACTGTAGGGTTCAGGAAACAACATCACAAGGACTGGCTGTCGACACAGACCTTGAAGAAGATAGACGTGAGGAAGAAGAAGAAAGCGGTTGTCAACAACAGTCGCATGAGAGCAGCCAAAGCAAGGGCACAGGAGGAATACTCGGAAGCCAACCGCGAGGTGAAGAGGAGTATTAGGGCAGACACAGACAGCCTGGCAGCAGAGGCAGAAAAGGCAGCAGGCAGTGGCAACATGAAACAGCTCTACGACATTACCAGAAGATTGTCGGGCAAGTATGGCCATACTGAAAGACCAGTAAAAGACAAAGACGGCAAGCCTATTGCAGACAGATCAGACCAACTCGAAAGATGGGCCGAGTATTTTGAAGAGTTACTGAACAGACCCACCCCACCCGACCCCCCCAGACATCCAGCCAGCAGAGACTGACCTACCCATCAGCTGTGACAGACCCAGCCGGGAAGAGATCAGAAGAGCAGTGGCATTTTTGAAGAACGCCAAAGCAGCAGGGCCAGATGGCATCCCAGCTGAGGCTTTGAAAGCAGACCTAGAGACAACAGTAGAGCTGCTGTACCCACTGTTTGGAAAGATCTGGGAAGAAGAGGTGATGCCGGCTGACTGGTAGGAGGGGTACCTAATCAAGCTTCCCAAGAAAGGTGACCTCAGCAAGTGTTCCAACTACAGAGGAATCACCTTGCTGGCAATACCAGGAAAGGTCTTCAACAGGATCATCCTGGAGAGAACGAGCTCCGTCGACCCCCAGCTGAGAGACCAGCAAGCAGGATTCCGGAAAAACCGATCATGTACAGACCAGATCGCCACTCTCCGCATCATCGTGGAACAGTCTCTGGAGTGGAGCTCCCCGCTGTACATCAACTTTGTGGATTACGAGAAAGCATTTGACAGCGTGGACCGAGAGACTTTGTGGAAACTCCTACGACACTACGGTGTACCCACAAAGCTCGTCTGCCTGATCAAGAGCAGCTACGATGGCATGACATGTCGCGTGATCCACAAAGGGCTTTTCACCAGGGAGCTCCAGGTCAGAACCGGCGTCAGGCAGGGGTATTTGCTGTCTCTGTTCCTCTTCCTACTGGCCATAGAAGGGGTCATGAAGAGGACCACTGAGCAGAGAAGAAGCGGAATACAGTGGACACTGGACACAGCTTGACGACCTCAATTTTGCAGATGACTTGGCTTTACTGTCCCACACTCATCAACAAATGCAGGATAAGACCACGAGGCTTGCTGACATCTCGTCCCAAGTGGGCCTCACCATCCACAAACAGAAAACAAAGACAATGAGGCTGAACGCAACCAGGGAAGAACAAGTCTTGCTTGCTGGCACCCCGTTGGAGGAGGTGGAGTCCTTCACCTATCTCAGGAGCATCATCGACAAAAAAGGCGGCACTGATGCAGATGTCGGAGCACAAATCGGTAAAGCCAGAGCAGCCTTTCTCCAGTTGAAAAAAGTGTGGAATTCCAGAAAGCTGTCACAACACACTGAAGTCCGCATTTTCAACTCAAACATAAAAGCAGTTCTCCTATATGGAGCAGAGAATTGGAGGTTGACAAAAACCACAGTCAGACTCTGGGAGAGAACAGAGCAGATAACAGCAGAGAATGAAATTGGGCGAAGAAGATGGGGATGGATTGGTCACAGTCTGAGAAAGCCAGTTTCCAGTATCACTAGGCAGGCATTGTCATGGAACCCCCAGGGAAAGAGGAAAAGAGGCAGGCGGAGAAACACCTGGCATCGAGACCTCCAAGCAGACATCAAGAGACTGGGAACCACCTGGAGTAAAATAGGAGGAGAAGCACAGGACAGGAGTCGCTGGAGGTCTCTCGTCCACAGCCTATACCCTGGGAGGGGTGACAGGCGTAAGTAAGTAAGTGGAAAGAGCATTAAAAGTACTTTTCAAAACTGCGCGTGTTTGTGCATCAGTTTAGTGGGAAGTCGAACCAATTTGATTATTATGCAACAGAACAAACACGGCAGAACAAAAAATGAGAAACGCGGTTTTGGTAGCAACAGTGTAAGCACATGCAAGAAAAAACCCAGATTTACTCACCAACATGGCAGAAAATTGTATTCCACAAGCAAAGAAATCGCACAAGAGATCTGTCCCTTCTTGAATCGCAATTTTATGAGCTAAAAATCACTTTTGAAACCGCGCTCGTGAGGATCAAACAAAATCGTCAGAGACGATCCAAGGCATGCTGTCGACTACTTTGGCCTTGTTTCGGCACCATCCAACAAGGGCATTCACTTTCAGATATTTTAGAAATGGTTGGTGAAACATTATAGTGGTTGCTTCCCTTAGACCGATAGCTCTGTTTCATGCGATTTTAAAAAAACCAACGCAATCCTAGAATACTAGCGACTCGTCTATAGACAGCATGAGCATAAGGCTATAATGTAAGTGTGTCTCGTTGGCTAAGGGTTTGTTTGGGCTAATGCTAAACCGGAAGCGTTCCGATTGGAAAGAGTTAATGCAAGCAGTTTGTGTGAAATCAGCATGTTTTGGGGAGGCGTTACTGTGAAGTTGGGGAGAAAAAAGGAAATGTTTGTGTATTGTGTTTTCAAATAGTTTGTTAACCCTTTTAGCCCCACGGTGCATTTCTCAAATTTTGGAAGTGTTAACGACTGTACCAGTTGCAGGCGGAGGATTGACCATGATAATTCAAGGGTAGTGCCAGATTAGCTTGGCACCTTCAGGCGCCTAGCTAATCTGGCACTACCCTTGAATTATCATGGTCCAATCAGTCTCCTGCTGTAGGTGTTGGGGCTGAAAGGGTTAACTGTTTAGCTCCTGAATTGTTGCAGTGTTAGTGATTACCTTTAGATTTTGATTGCCATTTGATATAGTGTATGACGAAGGTTTTGATGCCTGACGGCGCATGTCTTGCTGGATGTGTCCCCAGGTGGCCAGCGTGTTGTGGTGGTACTTCTTCTCCAAGGCGATCGAGTTCATGGACACGGCACTGATGATTGTGCGCAAGAAGAACGAGCAGATCACCTTCCTCCATGTCTTCCACCACGCCTCCATGCTGAACATCTGGTGGTGGATACTCATGTTCATTCCTGGTGGAATGGGTGAGTGCTCTAACATTGATGTGAGCAAGAAGCATAGATCCTCATGAGACCGCGCATCCCAGGGGGGCTCATGGGGATCTTTATTTCTTGCAGGTGATCTCTTTGCTCAACTCGTAACCCCAAGAGGTGTCATCTAACACCTCTGTAACAGGAGCTGGATCGACCATGATAACTCAAGGGTAGTGCCAGATTAGCTTAGCACCTGATGGTGCCAAGCTAATCTGGCACTATCCTTGTATAGTCATGGTCGATCCATCTCCTGCTGTAGGGGCTAAATGGGTTAATATCAGCGGATGTTCGTATTTATTCCTGTGGGAGTAGGTAAGTTCAGTTTGCTAAAGATGGAATGTCTGGTCAGAAAAAATAAATACACCATACCCCATCCCACAGATCTTCCCATGCTTTTTTTTGTTGATATCATTTTAACATTGGCATGGTTCATTGTGGATCTCTCATATATTTTCAAGTTTGACCAGTATTCACGGCCTTTCTCCAATGTCTGCTCAAGAGGTGATTGATTGCACGGTGATTGATTGGTTCTGTTTCTGGGAAGTGATTTATCAAGTTTCTCACAATGTCTGATTTGCCAGTGCTTAGGCTTAGGTCCTGAGCAGTTACTGCCTTGTAGGTGAGCATGTCCATTCTTTTAGCCCATGGACTTATGCCAGCATGTCCTGAGCAGTAGCAGATCCAAATGGGTCTTGGCAGTTGTATATTTGGTATGGCTCGGTGCCGTTCAAGGATAATCACGTGGATTAAACACCATTGGAGTCGGCAAGAGGCATAAATCCTCTGCTCCTGCTTACTGGTGCTGTTTGTCTGCAATGAATGCGTGTGTTGTGTTTTTTTTCAGCCTGGTTTGGAGCCTGGATGAACTGCCTTGTCCATGTGGTCATGTACACCTACTATGGCCTCTCGGCTCTACCGTCACTCAAGGGCAAGCTGTGGTGGAAGCGCTACATCACTCGATTTCAGCTGGTACGTATTGTACAAATATTACATTTGAGAGTGCATTCAAGAGCAGCCACTGTATGTTATCCCTTTGGCTGTCAGTAGTGCTTATTGTCGCAATGATTCCTGTAGGAATCGTTGTGACTCACTACCTACGGCCAAAGGGTTAACACATTGAGCCTGAAGGTCAAAATCCCCGGTATTTGTTATCTTCTGATGACTATAAAGTGTCAAACCTGTCATGGCGACCACCTGTCAATGCAGACCACCCATTGTTTTTTGGTCCTTTGGTTTTGTTTCTGTTACTTGGACGGCCCTGTGTAAGGATACCATCAAAGTTGATGACTGTTTTTGATAGTCTCTCACGCAGGCTTGACTGTACCAGTTCAGGAGATAGATTGACCCCGATAGTTGGCACCAGGATTTGTTTCCTCAAAAAACATTACCGATCGCATTATTAATAGGGAGATAGGCCTAGCTACCGATTTCAGCCTAAGTCTCCGTTGTGTATAGCAGCACAACTAGGGAGGCGACTCCAGGGAGTCGTCTTTCAAGAAACTCCCCTCCCTCCCCATGAGGCCGCATGGGCTCGCCAGTCGTACGCTTAGCTTCCTAGCGAATGGACGTACCGGTTTCGGCATAAACTTTCCACGTGTTCTGTTCTCGGTTGCTCGGATTTCGACTTGTGTATTGGGACTCTTCGTGTGTTGGTGTGCCCTCCCAGCCTTCTTGTTACTGTGAGTGGTGCCTGGTGGGATTTTCTTCCCCGGCTGAGCCCCTTTGTTTCACCGGCGCGGCTGCCATGAGGTAAGGTCTCGGGTGAAGCCTGAGCCAGCGGTTCTGTCCGGCGCCGGCTTGACTCGACTGGGCTGCCCCCGGCGCCCATACTTAGCGTTTTCCGAAGAAATAAAACGACTTGTTACCACGTGCCCATTCCAGGGAACAAACACGGAGAAACTAAAGAAAGGGGGTCGAGAAAGACGGCCACGATGGCGCAGCGCCGTGTGCTTTCTTGGTGCGCTTGTACCCCAGGCTTGCACCTGGTGTATGTCGAGTTTCCTTTTATATGGAAGTGTATGTTTATACAAAACGACATGGGAATGGGGAGCAGCTTGTCCTTTTACGGGGTCCCATTTTAGAGAAGCGGCGGTTAGCTTTCGACCTTGCGGCAGAGTGCGGTCTCTTGGCCTTCGGTGCCACTCGCGATCGTGTTTCACATACATGTATGCTCTGGTTGCAGTGCAGGTGACTTGGGGCCCCAGCCTTCCCCTTGGTGGGGGCTTTCGGTGCCCAGCGCAGTGGAATTTTACGCTCCGCGCTGTGGGGCGGCCGCGTTCAACTGGTGCCCGCGGTCGGAGGAGCCCTGGCCCCAACGGTGAGGTTTCCAGCATGGATGCCTTCAGACTCCCCGCTCCGCGACCATTGAGGTACTGTAACCTTCCCTCCCCGGCGGCTACTGCCACTCCAGTGCCAGAGGCAGGAGTCGCTTCCACTCGCGCCCCTCCGGGCGAGCTTGTAGGTGAGACGCTTTCTCAGGTTCTAGCGTGCTAGACTTACCGACAGGCGCACCACGTCGGGGCCAACTCTCCCCGACTGTCATCTCCTCCGCGCTACGGCCATGCCTCTGTGGACGCTATTTGTATCGTCCTGCCTGATTAGCGGCTATGTGGGTTGCCCCACTACTCACTCAAGCTAGAGGATGGCCCGACAGTGGCGGAAGCCCCACCTCCCGGCGGGAAGCAGACTCTTGTCAGCGGGTCTTTCCCCCGGGCCCAGGGGCCTGCTGGCCACTGGTACGGTGGCACAGCGCTCTTGGATCTAGCACGGGCCAACGGCCTTACCATGTTGAATACACCGGCTCTCATCTGGTCACCAAAGGTATGCAGCCTCGGGCTCGGTTAGTGCTTGGATGGGTGACCGCCTGGGAACACCAAGTGCTGTTGGCCTTCGTCTCCTGCTACTGGTTCAAGCACCTTGCCTAAACCTTGGAGCCTGAGCGCCTCGGGAGTCCGCAGCGACCCCGCCAGCGCGGATCTAGCAGGGGGACGTCCCTTCGGGCCCCCGGCCGTCAACTCCAGCTCCTTGCTTAGCAGCGGCTGATGTCGCCCCTCCTCGCGGTGTCAGATCCTGTGACCACTTCGCTCCTGCGTCCTTGCCCGCCCGCTCCGTGGACGGAGAGCGGCTGGCAGCGACTTCGGTTGCCCCGCTGCATGGTGAACTGCGGGCCTTCTAGGCTGGTCGCGGCTGCTCCGCCTTTCTGGATACTCCGCAGAACCCTATCCCGATGGCAGGCCCTCGGGGTCGAGGGCTAGGACCTTGGCCTGCGCAGTCTCACACAGTCCCCAGGTGTCGGCAACCGAGATTTACTCCTCTCGGCCCCTCGTTTCGGACGACGGGGACCCCCCGAGGGAGCGCCTATGCCCAACGCGGCTTCGAGATCTTATCTGCCCACTCTTCGGAGCCTGGCTGACGGCGACTTCGGTCGCCCTGCCACGCGGTGGACGTGAGACCTCCTGAGCCGGACGAGGCTTCTGGATCTTGTCCGCCCGCTGTTCAGCGCCTGGCCAACGGCGCCTTCGGGCGCCCCGCGGTGAATGACTGACCGCTCAGCTGGACGCCGCCCCTGGCCCTGGTCCGTTCGCTCCACGGAGCCTACCGACCGCAGCTTCGGCCCTCCCCCCCTCCCGCCACGCGGTGAGCGGACGACCTCCTAAGCCCAGCCAAGGCTTCTGGACTGGTCTGCCTGCTATACGGAGCCTGGCCGGCAGCGACTGCTGTCACCCCGCACTACAGTGAACAACAGGCGTCTTGGCTGGGCAGTGCTCATAGGCCTAGGTGTGCCCCTCCACGGGTCTAGCCCACGACTTGGCCACCCGCCTCGTGGCCTGAAATTCTACGGGCCCTGTCGCGCCCCTTCGAATCGGCCCGCCCGCTCCTCGGAGCCTGGCTGGCAGCGATCTCTATCGCCCCGCCTCGCGAGGAAGTACAGGCCCTCTACGCTGGACGCGGCTTCGAGATCTTATCCGCCTGCTCTTCGGAGCCTGGCCGACGGCGACTTCAGTCGCCCTGCCACGCGGTGGACGTGAGATCTCCTGAGCCAGACAAGGCTTCTGGATCTTTTCTGCCGGCTGTTCCGGCGCCTGGCCAACAGCGCCTTTGGGCGCCCCGCGGTGAACGACTGACCACTCGGCCGGACGCCGCCCCTGGCCCTGGTCCGCTTGCTCCACGGAGCCTACCGACCACAGCTACCCCCCCTCCCTCCACGCGGTGAACGGACGACCTCCCTGGTCTGCCTGCTATACGGAGCCTGGCCAGCAGTGACTGCAGTCGCCCCGCACTGCAGTGAACGACAGGCGTCTCGGCCGGGCGGTCCTCATAGACCCAGGTGTGCCTGCTCCAAGGGTCCAGCCCACAATGACTTGGCCACCCCGCCTCGCGGCCCGAAATTCTTCGGGCCCTGTCGTGCCCCTTGGAATCGGCCCGCCCGCTCCTTGGAGCCTGGCCAGCAGCGAGCTCTATCGCCCCGCCTCGCGAGGGAGTACAGGCCCTCTATGCCGGATGAGGCTCAGGATACGACGTGCACCCACGCCATGGGGTCCGGCCCACAGCGATGTTGGTCATACCGCCTCACGGGCCGAGATTCTTCGGGCCCCGACACCCCCCCTGGGACTCGACCCGCCGCTCCTCGGAGCTTGGCCAGCGCGACCTTGGTCTCCCCTAACTGCGGTGACGGTCAGACCTTCTCGGGTGGTCGCGACTTCTGGATCCTGTCCCCGGAGCCTGGCTGACAGCGGCGTTGGTCTCCCCTCGTCACGGTGCATAACAGATCGCTCCAGGCCCGGTGTCCCTCCGATGCCTTGCCGGTGCTTGGTCGGCAGCCGGATCCAGAGGAGGTGTCGGGTACATCGCGGGAACGGATCGCACACGTCCTCCGTCGCTCGTCTCCCCTGGAGCTCCTTGCCTGGGCCGCGCTTGGAGTAGGCAGAGATGAGAATCTTCCGCCTTTTAGCGGAAATCCGCTCTTTCGGAAGGTCCCAGGGTCATTTTTGAGATTGGTTTAAATCCGGTGAGAAAATTTTAGTGTATATGACTAGGGTGAGTTGTTGATTTTCGATCTCGCAGCTTATTCCCACTCGTTCCCATGCGGATTGTTGTCATTTGGTTCGCTCTCACTTCGTTTCCGTCGATCCACCAAGCTTTCCTCCTTTTTGTCATTTTAGGATTCTCATCTCTGAGTAGGGCCGCCTCGGGCATCTTCTCCCCGCTTGGGCATCAGGCCCTCCTGGGTGGTCCTTCCCCTTTGCCTTGGCTCTGGCGACAGGTAAGTCTGTTTTCCGCCGGAGTGGGGTTGGGGCCTGCGCGGGGGCTCCCCTCCTGGAGGATTGTCGCTCCTTGTCCCCGGGCCATCCGCGCGCACTCCTTGCAGCGGATCGGCCTCGATTCCATCCGGCTCTGGTCGCGGGGACACAGCGGTGATTAGAGACAATGGTCACGACTATGGGAATTTGCCACTGCAACCGGCCTACAGCACCTCGCTTCCGCTGGCAGTGTTGCATCCGCTCCCGTGCCTTCAGGGAGCCCGCAGTCGGGCGTCCTCGGATATTTTGGGCCTGGCGTCGTGCCAAGGATTGACCGCCTCTGTCCTCAGCGCTCACCCATCGCCTGTTTCCTCCCACTCAGTTCTGGATAAGGACCTGCGGCGATCGGGTCTGCCCCTCCCAGCTGGAGCATGCCGCCTGGAGACCTGGGCCACTCCTACGGCACGACTGTGGCATTCCCAGGCGCGGGCATGGGGTCCCGCCTGCAGCCACTTCCGGGTCGCACCCCACGAGTAGTAAGACTCTGGGGCCCTTGACTCTCACGAGCCCCCCCCCCACCCCCTCCTCCCGGATGGCGTTAACTCCCCCAGTGGCATGGAGACCGGGGCCGCTCCTACTGCACGACTGAAGCATTCCCAGGCGTGGCATGGGGTCCCGCCTGCGGCCTCTACTGAGTCGCAGCCCACTGGGCACCGGCCTCCACGTGGCGTGGGTGGGTAGTCCCCTCAGTCCCTGACTGAGTGGGCTAGCAGAGGGGTGCCATCTTTGTCCAGGATTAGGACTTGATGTCAGCAGATATGATGTTCAGTCTTTTTCACTGGTCCGGTTTTTAAGGAGCTGTGCTAACCCAGGTCCAACCATGTTGGATTCGTCCTTAAAATACTCGTGAGCTTTTGGTCCTGTGGATCCCAAGTGTTTGCCGTGCTTGGAGACCCGTGTTGGGGGAGAAGAGGATCCTGGTGGCTGAAACACTCCACTTTGGCCTTGACTTCTACCTAAACGGGAGGCTTGTCGTACCGGCCTAGTCAATTGGCTCTTGTCACGTTGAGCCCTATCCCATTGTTGACATGCAGGCTGATATACGGAGCACCATGCTATAGCCTCTGCTGCTGATTAGGTGCTCTACGCAAGTATTCCCCTGCATTCAACCGTGTGATAGAAGGCGGTGGCTCAGACGGTTCAATCGGGCATAACCCCCTGAGTATATCTTTCAGACAGTCTCCATCGTGCGTCGGCTGGAGACCCGCCGACGAATGCACTTTCCCTTGTTGGGCTCGGTGGCGGGCGGGGACCCCCGGGGGATGAATATCTATCATACTATAATATGGAAAATACAAAACAAAAAATAAAAAACCGGCACCAAAGTGGCACATAGCCACTGACATTGACCTTGAGAATGATAGCGACTCCGATTGTGACGATGCGACGCCACAGGCGTCGGCCGTCTGGCCTCGCTTTCTCATTATCCACAGCAAAGTTAAAGAGAAGCCTGTTTCCAAGCTGCACCCTTTCCTGGTAGGGGAGACCCTCAGGAGCCGTGTTGGCAGGCCTGAGGCCCAGCGCCTCAGGTCTGGTGACTTGCTGGTAGAGTGCCGTACCCGGGCAAACTCCAATGGGCTACTGAGGCTCTCCTCTATCGGAGACACTCCAGTGGAGGTCATGCCCCACAAAACTATGAATTCTTTTAGAGGAGTGATTAAAGATCAAGCATTGGCAGAACTGTCTGATGATGAACTTGTACGGAACCTTAAGTCACAGGGGGTGACCTACGTCGGGCGCTTCGTTTCCAAACGAGGTGGTAGGGAGATCCGTCTCCCTACCATCATCCTGACGTTTGGCACCCCCACCGCTCCTACCATCTGGGGAGGTTACTACTCCCTAAAAGTGAAAAAGTACGTCCCTCTCCCCCTCCGGTGCTTTAAGTGCCAAAAGTATGGCCATGGGCAGAAGACATGCCGCCAGGCAGAGGCTCTATGCGCCCGCTGCACTAAGCCTGGACACTCTGCCGAGTCCTGCACAGCCATCCCCCTGTGTGTGAATTGGGCGCATATGGCTTCGGACAAGAAGTGCCCTCGCTGGATATCCGAGTGCAAGATTCAGCAGGTGCGTGTGGAGAAGGGGCTGTCCTTTGCGGACGCCAAAAAACTGGTTGAAGGCCCTGGTGCAGCTGAGGCTGTGCCAAACTCAAATAACACCTCTGCGTATACGTTCAGTGCAAGCGCCCCACCAAAGACTTCTCTTGTCAAACCCCAACTTCTTGGTTGGGGGCGGAGCCTCGGATCCTCTCACCCCTGGAGAGTAACCCTCCTCCGGTGGTGACGAGGGGCCAGGGAACGCAGAAAGCGGACAATACCGGTCCAGTGGCACCGCTTTCTGCTGCCCCTAAGCCTCGGCCTCCACCCAAGCCTATCAATCTTGCTACAAAGGCTTCTGGCTCTGGTCAGCCTTCTAAAGCTGCCAACTCTGGCGGCAGGAACGCTGCCCGGGCCCAGAAGTCTAAGAAAGTTACAGGACCACTGTGCGTACGGGCCCAGAAGGGGGACACTGATGTCGCCCTTCAAAATAAATATGCTGCATTGGAGGAGCAGATGGAGGGAGTGGAAGTTGTCGTAGCTGGTGCTGCGGCAGCTCCTCCCCCCTCATCTTCGAGGAACCAGAGGAGGTCCGGGAGTCAACCCCCCTCTGTTTCTTCGACTCCTTCCAAAGCACAGGAAAAGGGTGGAAAGAACTCTTCTCCTCCACATAAAACCTAATCATGTACTCTCTGACTCGGTGGAATTGTTGTGGTTTTCACACCAACTTTGAAGAATTACGCCTTCTAGTCAAGTCTTATAACCCCTCAGTAATATCTCTTCAGGAGACTTACCTTAAGACTTCTGACCCTGTCTCCTTTAATGGTTTTCATGCTATCCATAAAGGCTCTGATTCAGAGAGACGCTTGGGTGGAGTGGCTCTTCTCATTAGCAACCAGTTTTTATGTAGCCCCTTTAGTGTTGACACCTGTCTTCAGGCTGGCGCAGCTCGGGTTACCTTAAAGAAGACCATAACCATATGCAGTAGTTACCTGCCACCATCCCTGTGGGTCTGTAGTAATGATATTTTTAACTTGGTTGATCAGCTGCCCCCTCCCTTTATTTTCATGGGAGATTTTAACGGTCACGCTCACCTGTGGGGTAGTTACCACTATGATGGCAGAGGTCAGATGTTAGAAGATTTTTTTCTCAACTTAACCTATGTGTTTTTAATGAAGGCTCACCTACCTACTCTATCCCAGGTTCAGGACCTAGTTTTGTTCTAGACCTCACTGTCTGTGATCCTTCTCTCATGCTGGACTTTGACTGGAAGGTTCACTCTCCATGCTCAAGTCACGTAAGCGAAACAGTCTTGAAAAACACCTAACTTTTGATTCAAAACAAACTCGAAAATCACCCCACGTGTAGCGGAAACGGAAGTATGCATATCCCACAATGCATTGACTCTGTTAAAAGTTGGAATGGGTGCGAAATGAACCGGAACTGAATGGAAAGTGAAAATAGGTATGTATGGGGCGGTACATACAGAAGGAGTAGCACTCATGCTGTCACCAGTGGCACAGAGAGCGCTGATGGGCAGGGAACCTCTTGGGCCAAGAATTATAACAGCAGCCTTTAGAACCAAGAAAAAGCTCAAGCTGAACGTCATCCAGTGTTATGCGCCCACCAATGACAGTGACGAGGAAGAGAAACAAGAGTTCTACGACCGACTCCAGAGTGCCGTGGACAAATGTGCGGAGCGAGACATCACCATCGTCATGGGCGATTTTAATGCCAAAATAGGGGAGGACAACACCGGATACGAAGAGGTGATGGGGAGACAGGCACTAGGCTCAGAGATGAGTGAGAACGGGGAGAGGTTTGTAGACTTTTGTGCTCTAAACCGACTTGTCATTGGAGGCAGCATCTTCCCACACAGAAGAATACACAAAGCAACTTGGGTCTCACCTGACCATACAACAGAGAACCAAATAGACCATATCTGCATTAGCAAGAAATTTAGAAGATCCCTTCAAGATGTTAGAGTGAGGAGGGGAGCAGATGTCGCCTCAGACCACCATCTGCTTACCTTAAGAATGAAGCTCAAGCTAAAGAAAAGCCGCACAGAGACAACAAGAAGACAGCGCTATAATGTAGGCCTCCTGAGAGAAACTGGAGTTAGAGAAGAGTTCAAACTGGTGCTGTCCAACCGGTTTCAAGCGCTACAGGAGCTAGTAAATGAAGAGGAGGCGGTCACCACAGAGCAGCAGTGGAAGGCAGTTAGAGAGGCGCTGAACTCAACCTGCAAAGACACTGTAGGGTTCAGGAAACACCACCACAAGGACTGGCTGTCGGCACAGACCTTGAAGAAGATAGAAGCGAGGAAGCAGAAGAAAGCAGCGGTCAACAACAGTCGCACGAGAGCAGCCAAAGTAAGGGCACAGGGGGAATACTCGGAAGCCAACCGCGAGGTGAAGAGGAGTATCAGGGCAGACAAGAGGGCCTACACAGACAGCCTGGCAGCAGAGGCAGAAAAGGCAGCAGGCAGCGGCAACATGAAACAGCT
This sequence comes from Semisulcospira habei, assembly GCA_036245525.1. Classification (NCBI taxonomy): domain Eukaryota; kingdom Metazoa; phylum Mollusca; class Gastropoda; family Semisulcospiridae; genus Semisulcospira; species Semisulcospira habei. Next base: position 117,950,809 of record BTPG01000005.1, read on the forward strand.
CTACGACATTACCAGAAGATTGTCGGGTAAGTATGGCCATACAGAAAGACCAGTAAAAGACAAAGAAGGCAAGCCTATTGCAGACAGAGCAGACCAACTCGACAGATGGGCCGAGTATTTTGAAGAGTTACTGAACAGACCTAGCCCCCCCGACCCCCCCCCCGACATCCAGCCGGCAGAGACCGACCTACCCATCAGCTGTGACAGACCCAGCCGGGAAGAGATCAGAAAAGCAGTGGCATTTTTGAAGAATGGCAAAGCAGCAGGGCCAGATGGCATCCCAGCGGAGTCTCTGAAAGCAGACCTAGAGACAACAGTGGAGATGCTGTACCCACTGTTTGGAAAGATCTGGGAAGAGGAGGTGATGCCAGCTGACTGGAAGGAGGGGTACCTAATCAAGCTTCCCAAGAAAGGCGACCTCAGCAAGTGTTCCAACTACAGAGGAATCACCTTGCTGTCAGTACCAGGAAAGGTCTTCAACAGGATCATCCTAGAGAGAATGAAGAGCTCCGTTGACCCCCAGCTGAGAGACCAGCAAGCAGGATTCAGGAAGAACCGATCATGTACAGACCAGATCGCCACTCTCCGCATCATCGTGGAACAGTCTCTAGAGTGGAGCTCCCCGCTGTACGTCAACTTTGTGGATTATGAGAAAGCATTTGACAGCGTGGACCGAGAGACTCTGTGGAAACTCCTACGACACTACGGTGTACCCACAAAGCTCGTCCGCCTGATCAAGAGCAGCTATGATGGCATGACATGTCGCGTGATCCACGAAGGGCAGTTCACCAGAGAGCTCCAGGTCAGAACTGGTGTCAGGCAGGGGTGTCTGCTGTCTCCGTTCCTCTTCCTACTGGCCATGGACTGGGTCATGAAGATGACCACAGAGCACAGACGAAGTGGAATACAGTGGACACTGTGGACACAGCTTGACGACCTCGATTTTGCAGACGACTTGGCATTACTGTCCCACACTCATCAACAAATGCAGGACAAGACCACGAGGCTTGCTGACATCTCGTCCCAAGTGGGCCTCACCATTCACAAACAGAAAACAAAGACAATGAGGCTGAACGCAACCAGGGAAGAACCAGTCTTGCTTGCTGGCACCCCGTTGGAGGAGGTGGAGTCCTTCATCTATCTCGGGAGCATCATAGACAAAAAAGGCGGCACTGATGCAGATGTCAGAGCACGAATCGGTAAAGCCAGAGCAGCCTTTCTCCAGTTGAAAAAAGTGTGGAGTTCCAGAGAGCTGTCACAACACACCAAAGTCCGGATTTTCAACTCCAATGTAAAAGCAGTTCTCCTATATGGAGCAGAGACATGGAGATTGACAAAAACCACAGTCAACAGAGTACAGACCTTCATGAACAGTTGCCTTAGAAGAATTTTGAAAATCCACTGGCCAGAGAAGATCAGCAACGTCAGACTCTGGGAGAGAACAGAGCAGATAACAGCAGAGAATGAAATTGGGCGAAGAAGATGGGGATGGATCGGTCACAGTCTGAGAAAGCCAGCTTCCAGTATCACTAGGCAGGCATTGTCATGGAACCCCCAGGGAAAGAGGAAAAGAGGTAGGCCGAGAAACTCCTGGCGTCGAGACCTCCAAGCAGACATCAAGAGACTGGGAACCACCTGGAGTAGAATCGAAGGAGAAGCACAGGACAGGAGTTGCTGGAGGTCTCTCGTCGACGGCCTATACCCGGGTAGGGGTGACAGGCGTAAGTAAGTAAGTAATGGGGGGCGGTACGGTCGTACATGGAGTGATATGTCACAGGCGGAACTGGGCGGTATGGTAGTTAAAAGGTTAATTACCTCAGAACAACTTGTCAGAAGGCTCTCGACGTTCTTCGTGTCGTTGGTCATACTGACTGGGGTGCGGACCGTACTGTCTTACTTCGACTGTACCGGACCCTTGTTCAGTCCAAACTGGATTACTTCTCTGTGGTGTATGGCTCAGCTTCCAAGTCTGTGCTACAGCGTCTGAACACAATTCACCATCAAGGTCTGCGGATATGTCTTGGGGCCTTCAGGACGTCTCCAGTTCCTAGTCTGTATGCCGAGGCTGGGGAGCCTTCTCTCAAGCTCCGCCGCATCCGCCTCATGCTCAGCTACGTTCTGAAACTGAAGGCCCATCCAGACAATCCTGCCTATGATTGTGTTTTTAAACCATCGTTTGCAGAGATTTACGATACCCATCCGGGAGCTGTCCGTCCACTTTCTTTCCGTGTCCGATCTCCTCTGCAGGCGGCCGGATTGAACCTGGACAGAGTTTCGGAATCCCTGCAACACATCACTACACCCTGGCTCTTAACAGTCCCTGACATCTTGCTGGACTTGTCTGCCCACAAGAAAGACTACTCCACCAGCCATATACTAAGAGAGCCTCAATGAACTCCTTTCAATTTTTCCTGGCTATTGTCGTATCTATACTGATGGGTCAAAGTCTGAGGATGGGAGAGTGGCTGCAGCCGCAGTGTCCTCTCGCCATCCTAGACACCCATTTAAGCACTGCCTCCCAGACCACTCATCTGTATTTAGTGCAGAACTGCAGGCGGTTCTGCTGGCACTCAAGCATGCATATCGATCTAGAGAAAGGAACTTCCTGATTCTCTCTCTTTCTGCCCTGCAGGCCCTTCAGGGCATGGGAAATGACCACCCACTGCTGGTGCAGATCAGAGGGCTCTACGCAGACTTGATGAAGGAATATTATGACATCATTTTTATTTGGGTCCCAGGGCATGTGGGCATCGAAGGCAACAGGATCGCAGATTCTGCTGCCAACGATGCCTGCAACGAACCTGTCCCCGACGCACAGACTGTTTATAGTGATTTTAGACATGTGGTTAGTGCATACATAGCCCGTGAGTGGCAGTCCAAGTGGGACAAAGAGGAAGCTAACAAGCTGCATGAAGCCCTTCCTAAGTTGTCAGACGGTCTACCTTATCGCTGCAGCTGTCGACGTTTTTCCTGTGTGACATTTTAGCCTGACATTTTTAAGGTATATTTACATCATGTCTTAAGACCTTTCTTTTAGTCTGGCTGACCAGACTTTTACCCATCCTGCTGTGAGATGGCCTTAGTTGTCTGCTCGGCGTTAAACCCAAATAACTAACTCTACTGAGTTGCACCCCCGAGTAGTAAGACTCTGGGGCCTTTTGGCTCACTCGGAGCATCTCACAGGCACTCACGGATGGTCGGTCATGCACGGCGCCTGCGTGGACAGCCCTCCCTGTTCTCCGTCACAAACCCTGTCCGGTGGGTGGCTTCGCGGCGCCACCCTTCGAACCGTGGCCCTCTCCCGGGACCACCGCTTGGCTGGCCTCGCACCCCTGGCCGTGGCTGCTTCAGCTCCCGACGAGGTGCCTCCCCTCCTCCGGGCGCGGGATGACTCACGGCTTGCTCACCTCTCCTCGCCCCGCCGTCCGGCCTCTCAGGTGGGCGTTCGTTGTGCCCTCCCTCCCTCCAGACCTCCCGGCCGGTGGGCGGTGACACGGCCTCTCCTGGCCCTTGGTCCCCAAGAGGTCTCGCGTGCGGCAGTGGAGGCGTTCGTTACTGCCCACGGGACGTCCACCTGAAGGGTGTGCAAGGGCGAGTGGAGGGTCCGTCGGTCCTGGTGTTTTTTTTCCCCCCAGGCGCACACAGCTCTGACGTAGCCCCGGTTGGCCGAGTCCTTTCTGTGGCCTTGGAGAGCACGGTTGGCCCCTATCTCCATCCGGGGGTATCTCTCTATGGTCACAGATGCCTACTACCATCTGGGCTGACCTGGTCCGGGTGCGTGCAAGTCTTCACACTGGGATCAAGCTTGGGTCCTCAGGTGGCTTAGCTCGGGCCGTTTCAAACCTTTGCCCTCAGCCACTAGGGCCGACGTTCACCAGGACAACCTGCTTCCTGCTCGCCCTCACCTCGGCTGCCAGAGTCGGCGAGATGCATGCGCTGTCGGTGGACCCAGCTTGCCTCCAGTTGCGGGTGGATGGCCCCCTCCAGCTCATGACGAGCCCATCCTTTCCCCTTGCCAGGACTAGGCTTCCCTCGGTCGGAGCGCAGGCGATGACCCTCCGCCCGCTTAAGGGCTTTGACCTTTCCCCGGATTCCCGCCAGCAGGACCCTTTGCAGGCCTTGCGGATTTACCTGCACGGATCGCAGCCCTTCCGTCAACAACGGAAGCGCCTCTTTTGCCCCTGAGTCGCGGCGAGGACGATATCTCGGTGCAGACAAGATCCTCGTGGCTGTGCGGGGTTATCCGCTCTGCTTATGAGGAGCTCTCACCCAAAGGGGCGCGGAGACTGCACACTCGAGCACATGAGGTCAGAGTGGTCTCCGCCAGCGGCGCCTTCGACCGCAGTTGTGCAGTGCGGGACATTGTGGTGGCCGTCGGGTGGTGTACGAGTTCCACCTTCGACTGCTTCTACCTCTGGGACCTCTCGGGCCAGCGGGAGATCCCTGCCCTCCTCGGGGATGTCTCGGCGGCGCAGCAGTCCCTCCCGGCGCCCTAGGTAACGCTTAGTTGAAATCGTCGGGAGTTCACGCCCAGGGCACCCCGCTAAGCATGTTATCATGGCAGGGTATTGTGGGCGGCACCCTTGGTCTTTTCTTTATTCTTCCTTCCTATTAGTAATGACATCGGTAATGTTTTTGGAGGAAACAAATGAATTTTGCTCTAAAATGTATTTTTTCGAAAAATACTTAGCAATGGCATTACTCAAAGGGCCCCCCCACCTGCCTCACTTGCCGCCAACTACGTTCGCTTAGCGTATGACTGATGAGCCCATGCGGCCTCATGGGGTGGGAGGGGAGGCCACTTGGGGAGTTCTTGAAAGACGACTCCCCGGAGTCGCCTCCCCAGTTGTGTTGCTATACACAAAGGAGACTTGGGCTGAAATTGGTAGCTAGGCGTATCTTCCTATTAGTAATGCCATCGGTAAGTATTTTTCGAAAAAATACATTTTAGAGAAAAATTCATATTTTTGCACCTTCCTTGAACTATCATGTTGGATCCATCTTTCATGTAGTTAGGTGCCAAGCTATTCTGGCGCCATTTTTTACTATTGCAGTGCATGGTTAATGTACCTACTTTTGAGGTGTATCACTATCACGGTTGAACGAGGCGCCAAGCTATTCTGACGTTCCCATAGAACTGTCATGGTTGGTCCATCTTTTGTTGTATCAGGGGTAGATTAGTTTAATTTGAATGAGTGTTGACCATGCGATTGCACATTGCAGCTGCAGTTTTGCGTGACCTTCACACACACAGTGAACTCTATACGCATGGGGTGCGACTTCCCACGCTGGGGCCAGAACCTGCTGGCAGGCTACATGGTGGTCATGCTCATTCTCTTCGGCAACTTCTACATCCATGCCTACATCAAACGTCGATCGGACAAGCTCAAGAACGGCGCTGCCAAAGCCAAGGGGGTGCCCAACGGCTTGACTGTAGCAAACGGCTCATCTCTAGACACCACCTCGCCTGTAGTCAATGGCAGCACTCACAAAACTATATGTACCAAGAAAGCCGAGTGAGAGGGAGGAGAGTGAGGGAGAGAGTTGTATGTATGTGTAGCTGTGATCGACAGTTTAGATGATATTAATATTGACTGTGTTTGTACTTTTTTATGTTTAACATCATTGCTGTTTCAGTTGGATCATCTTTGGTGATCATCTTTCACTTCACTAACAGGGACAAATTGCACTTAAAAGAGTTGTTTGCCGAGCGCTGCATACAGTTTGTGAGAGATAGATCACATGGTTAACCCCTTTCGAGACTTGCCGCATATGGATATGTGGCAAGTAGTATGTCTGTATACAGCACGTCTCGAGTGAGGTGACATAGTGCCTCTCTAGGTTTCAAGCTAACCAGACACAACCTTTGAATTATTGTGGTTGATATCTCTCTGGAAGTGAATTAAATAACAAAGTATGTGTGCTGGTCTGTGATTTTGGACCTTACGGTCCAAGGATTGTAAGGTCCAAAATCACAGACCAGCACACCAATGTTTGTACTGTCGACAGTACCATTTCTACCACTGTAGATGATAATTAATTTTCATGGGCTTTAACTCTAGTCAGCGAGTGATCCTCCGTCCTCTGTGGCCGTAATGTTTTGTCACCAAGATCTTGATGCTATTTTTTTTTTTTTACTTTAACAAAACCAAAAGTGTCTTTTTCTTGACTTTTTGGTGGCAGAAATTTCACCCCCTTTGGGTTTTGTAGATACATTGGGGTTTCCAGTTGAATTAGATTGTGAACATCACGTTTGTCTTTCGTCATGGATGCAGATAGAGCATATGGCATTTAGCTGCAAGTCTTTGCCATTTCTCAAGAAAGGGGAAACCCCTGTTCCATTGGAATTAGCTATTTGAAAGTTGCTTACCTGAGCTGGTTTATAACATTGAAATTTGATTAAATTTACTTTGTTTACTAATTCAGCCCTCTGCAGATACATTTTACAATTGTATTTCAGAAATGTGAATATTGAATATAAATGGAATATATGAAACCCTGAACATGAACAGAGACTCGGTCATGGAGGTGTTGCTTGCATTTTGATACTGTTAGTGGTATATATCCATCTGCGGAGGCCCTCTGTTGTACTTCATGGTAGATTGGCAACTTTTTTTGACTGATTATTTGTAAACATAGCAGTATTTGTGCACATTATTTATTTGTGTCTTGACCATGCAATGTGGCGACAGCATCAGGAAAGTAAAAGAGAAAGTGCTGAACTAGTCTTTGCAATATTTGTTCTTTTCACATTTGTGTATATTTTCATGCAATCTGGTTACTTTGAGTGCTTGAATCAATGGTCACATTGTACGTTTATTAGTATCCAAATGTCTCAGACAGATTTGTTGAAATACATATTCATTATTGTCTCTACACTTCATCAGGAAATGACATTGACATCCATCTGCAAAAGGCTTAGATCCTCATGAGCCACTGCTCCTGCAGGGGCTCATGAGGATCTACGTCTCTTGCTGGCCCTTTTTTAGAGAGTTCCTTGGGTGGATGTGATCATCCGGTGTTCTGTCTGCTGTGTTATCTTGACCATTGCTTGTTGAATTGTTGTTTACCGGTGTGCAGATTAATGTTAGTGTTGGCTTGCTGCATTGGCACATTTTTGCAGGATGTCGACCCTTCCGCAGTCGGTAGCGGTTTTTGTCGCGATGATTCCTGAAGGAATCATCGCGACATAAACCGCTACCGACAGCAGAAGGGTGAATGGCTGTGTGTTTGCTGTTGTGAGATTGAGGGCCTTGCGGCTGTAACTGTAAGGTTCAAAATCATAGACCAGCATACCTTGCTGATATATAAATTCATAATACTGTGGGTTTTTCCCTTTCCAATAATCTCTTTATTATGACCATGCCTTACAAAATACTAGAACAAAAGTGTTATGTTCTTTCACAGAGAGCATTTATGTTCAGATGGAATTTGCATCAAGAAAGACATGTTTTTCCAATTCCACATGTCCAGGGTCTTTATGTCTTTTTTTTTTTTTTTTTTTTTTTTTTTTTTCAGTTCATGTTTCCAAAAGCATCTATATACTTGTTGTTAGATCTTGTTTATTAATTTAAACACACTTCTTGTCTGTAGAATAAATATCCATAATACATATTTCACATGATCATGTCTAAAAAGCGATTGTTTAACCAACAAAAAACAATCAAATTAGTTATACTGTGCATTGTTGCATGTTTGAATACTGCAGTGGAAGAGCCACTGTTATGAATGAATTTATGTCTGCAGTATTTGTGTTTCTGTTCTACGTTTGTTTCCATGTCACCTGAGGAAGGATCTTTGATCCGAAACGTCGTTATTTGTTTCTATTTTAAAGGGTTTTCTACCACTATCTTCTGTTTTTCTTTCACGTGAAACCCTAGCGGCAACAGTTTTACTACATTTGTGTTTCTTTTTATTTTTCCACTTGTTATTTTTATAAAGATATTTCTCTTGTTTTGGAGACTTACTTTGTTCTCTACAGACCACTGATCATACAGGGCTAACACCTTTCAGGCTAGCAGCCGGAAATCCAATTTTTTTACAAAGTCTACAGGAAAACCTGGTTTTTGCATATATAAAAACAAACTGAACATATTTCTACTTCGTATCTGAGCCAGGTTTTAACACTCTTCTCAACCAGAGGCACATAAAGTAAGGTAGTTTGCTGCCAACTCTGCATTCAAGTCTCGTTTGTAACAGTTTTAGGACAAGGTTCCCTGGCAGTTCTGTCCACCCCACCCCAGTTGTGTGCAGTGTTAGCCCTGTATATAGCCCTGGAGACCAAACGCTTATAGTTCTGCAGCATTTTATTCATTTAGCGTACATTCCCAGATTCATTTACTAGCTCTCTAAAGGTTTATTTGACTTGCCTTGACATTTTGACTGCTACAGTGGAGATGTGTAACTATGCGTCTTTTCCTCTGGGTGGTATTGTCATTAGAAGTCAAGGGGATATCCCTCTTGTGCATGCATCTACCGGTATTTTTTCAATTCTATACCGACGAGCAAACGAAATGCAACATTTTTGTAACATTTACAAAAATGGCGCATTTCTTTTGCTCGTGAGAAATGTAACATTTTTGTCATCATCAGAAACACTTTGTGTATAGTGTTTCCGATGATTAAAATGTCGCATTTCTTTTGCTGTCAGTATAGTACTGGTGGCTGCATGCACAAATGGCTCTTTAGATGGGCTTTAGATTGTTACCATTTGTTGTTCCTGGTGAAAATAAATTATTGTTGTGCATGTGTTGGAATTATTATATTTGTGTTTTGGGCTGACCAGGCTTGTTTGTAAGGGTCATTTTTATTGACAGGGCATTGAGATTATGATGTATGGTGTCTGTAACTATTCCCCTCTCAGAGAATAAGCATGTCTGGTAAGTAGTTCAAGGACTAGTCAGAGGAGATCAATTTTGTTTTGAGCCCCGAGGATAAATGTGCCCAATTTTGGAGGCATCCTCTGATGATCATGAACCAACCAAGTTCATGGGTAACAGTGACAACAATGGAAATGAATGAAAACAGACTAAATATGCCCCACAAGCCATGGCCAGCAAGAGATAAAGTCTCATGAGCCCCTGTTGCTGCAGGGCCTCATAAGAATTTTTGCCACTTACAGACGGAACAGGCTGGCTGAAGGACTATGCTGTCTGAATCAAAATGTGAAATTCAGCTTTCTGGGATTTTGAAAAAGATGAAATCAGTCTCAAGGGCGGACGACTGTCACCCATGAATATTAGGTCACAGGTAGTGTCCGATAGTTGCCTCTTCAGGCACCCAAGATAGACACTACTGGTACACTTTCACTATCATAATCAAGCTGTCTCCTCCTTCATACTTAGGGCTGTGCGAGTCACAGGGTTACACAGTGGTCAAACCTGATGTATGGTTAACTCATTGGAGACGTGCCGCCTCCGGATACGCGGCTTATGCCGCGTATCCGGAGGCAGCACGTCTCCATTGAGTTAAGACACACAAGAAATATCTCCTTTTGGCTGTTGGCAACTCTTTTTGTCGCCTTGATTCCTGCAGGAATCATCACGACAGAAAGCGCTACTGAAAGCCAAAGAGATAATTTGCCATAAATTTACATTTTAGCGACTTTCCAATCAATTATGATTTTGTACTAACCCTTTGTGTGTTGGTAGCGGTTTTAGTCGCGATGTTTCCTGTCAGAAAACTGCTACCAACATGCAAGGCCAATTTTTGGTTGGCTTATGGATGTCTTCAGTTTATTGAATACCTATTGATTTTACAGTGCAAATAGTATATTGTACTAGTTTGCATTTTTTTGTTGACATGTACCTGTCTACAGTTTATATGCCTATCAATACTGGTTTTATTGTGGCATTGATGAAAGGTACTTGGGTTGTTTTTGTGTGATTTCTTTCAAATGTGCAATTAAAAATTTATGATGCACAACACTTAATATTTAAGATCTCATTTACATACCCTTCATTGGTATGCTTGCAATAAATTCTAATATTTGCAATAAATTCAGATTGTTAAAATACTGTGTATGAATAAGTTTTGGGAGTACCTGCACCTATTTCAAATTTAACCCTTTGTGTGCCAGGAGCAGTTTTTTCACGATTCCTACAGGAATCGTTGCAACTAAAACTGCTACCAACACACAAAGGGTTAATTTCAGGCTCTAAGTCAATTAGTTTATACAAAACAAATTTTATCTTGAAAAGGAGTAGAGTGTAGAAAACAAATACATGTAGAAATGTTAAATTTTCATTTTAGTGTGTTCATTTTCAAAGATAAATACTCAAGTGCTTTGTATGTTTGTTCGACACATAGCTACACGTAGATAAGGTAGAACTGGTCCATTTAGTTTATTATTGGACTATGGGAACAGGTGATGTGTGGCCTTTAGAACAACGCACAATCATTGTTATTTCTTCTGTTCATTCCTGTGATCATGGTTAACTTATAAACCTGAAAAAAATAAGCCTTGTTTATTTTGAGGTCATGCAGTTCACTTATTTTACAAGATGTCATAGTATGTAGTTGTAATGCATTCCATAGCGAGTTTTCATAGCTTGTTGTGAACTGCATTACAACAGTAACCGTGTGTAAAAAGTCTTTAGGGCGACATTGGCCCTTGCATGGCTGTACGCAGGCCAGCAGTGTCCGATGTTACCACTGTGACCTTTCCTGTACGGAGTATTTTGCATGGGTGAAAGTTGGCAGACAGATATCTGTAAAGAAATTAAAAGATAGAAATAAACACTCTTAGAAAGAAAACGTACAAAACAATTTATAAATTGTCGCACTTGTTCTTTCTATGTGCGTTTTTTTTGTTTGGAATTTGCTTGGTGGTCCCCCTTTTCAGTCCGTAATTCAAAATATCTTAAATGGACACTTCCATATTTAAAAAAAAATCAGACTTGACAAAACCGATTAACAAGACGAGAAATATCATGCATTGCAGGAGAAGCCATAAAAGTTTTGAAAATGAAAAAAAAAGTCTTCAGCACTGCGCCGGTGCCTATATGGCTCCTGGTCTGCTTTTCTTCATTACACTTTTTTTCAACTTTCACCCATATTGTGTTTGCATTGTAAAGCCTTGTTATGTTCACGTTTGTGTTGCTTCTTTTGACTAGTGTACATTGTACTGTGTGTAACGGTAGAGATAAATGGTGGTGATATGGTGTGCAAGAATTGCCATGTGGAATACAAATTGTGGAGTTTCAGTTCACAGCTCATCCCGTGTTCAGCTCTCATCTTCACAGCAGTAAAGTGCCCATTGAACCCTATTCTTTTGTCATTTCTGTCTTATTTGTGTGGTCAAGTGTGTCTTAGTCTGCGCAAGACAGATTTCATGAGCTCCTGCAATTGCAGGGGCTCTTATGAATCTGTCTCGTGCAGATGAAAGCGGCTGGAAATGTGACTGGTGGTGAAAACGAAGAAGCAAACCCATTTTAAACAAAAGCATTCTTTATTTTGAACCTGCGTGGTTAGCATCACACCAACACTATGTTGCAAATCCGTCGTGCCACAATCAGCATTTTTCGTAACGTTAAGAAAATGCATGCAAAAAACACCAAAAGCTTTGTAATTTGTTTCTTAGATATGTGCAAGCCATGTATACAACAAACAACAATCTGGTTTTACTGTGTTTAATTACAGTACCAGGCCAGAATGAAGTACCGCCATGGCCAACCATTTCAGAGAATCGCCCATATCTGTATTACCCTCCAATGACAACTCATCCTTACGTAACTGGGGGACTTGGGTGGGGTTAGGTACTTTTTAGTTCCCAGGGTCACCCTGGTCAGCCCCACAGGGTGAGTTTCTCTCTCTATTCTGGGGCATGTGTTTCTGTCTACCCGAGGTCCATTCACCTGTATTTGCCTTTTTAAAAATCTCCCTATTGTCTGCACTGCCTGTAGCTCTTGATATTGGATGTGTGTTGCTAATGGTCTTAGCTTTATTTAGGCCCCATGTGTTAGGTTTATTTAACGTATTTGACCGGCTGGCGACATACATTCAATGTTCTGTTTAGTGTTTTTTTTTCACAAGCAGTGCAGGCACGTCCTGAGAAAGCCTTGTTGCTGTCGGGACGTTAAGCAATGTACAATCAATCAATCCTTACGTAACGGATAACCCTTTGGCTGTCGGTATTGCTTTTTGTCATGATGATTGCTGCAGGAATCATCGCAACAAACGTTGCTATCGACGGCCAAGACTTCTGGTTGAATATACCAACGGTGACTGATAGGTGCATAACCCATATCATACAGAAGCTAAAAGCTTCAGATTTGTACAATGTCATATGCAAGCTACATTATAGTACTTGTAGGTAAGGATATAGACCAATGGTTTTAGTTCAAGGGTAGTGCCAGAATATTCTGGCACTACCCTTGAACTAATTTAGTCAAACTTATTTCACACACTGGTGTATTCCGAACGATAAGGGTTAACTTAGATGACGAATGAAGACTGACATACATGAACCGTGAGTGCTCTCATAAAATTGCATCTATTGTCTCTGTAGAACCTTAAAAGGCTTCTGTTCAGCTTATACGTAATCTTATTTACAATGTGGGCATCAAAATTACATGCACACATTGCTCATGCACAAATTTCAGATCTGCTGGTTCTTATCCGAGGTTGTAGCCAGTACATATCCAATACTGTGTGCATAAAGAATATCTGACGCATGACATTATGGTCAGATTCATCCGAGTTCATACCTTTTCTGGCAGCATCTTAACTCATTCAAGATGTCCCGCCTCAGGATATGCGGCTTATGCTGCGTATCCGGAGGCGGCAAGTCTCGAATGAGTTAACAGGTGATCACATGTTTGCTCAAAACACGCCAGTTCAAGTAGTCCTATCATTTCCTAGTCAGCTAAGCTATGCACCTATCCCAGTCAATGGTGTGACTATTGTGTTTGATGGTATTTCTGTGCCTAACAGATACTTCAACATGCAAACCCACGCGCACTCAATGAAAATGCACTGTCTGTCGCATTTCTTTATCTAGTTTTCACAACACACTGTATAGCATATTACACTCACTCATACCATGTATTGCACTTTTAGACTTGTATACACTGCATACACACACACAACTACACACACACACCGAATATTAATAAATATACAAGTTAGAAACTACCCATTTCACAGCCTTAACCCCCCCCCCCCCCCCCCCCCACCACCACCACCAAAACAGCATATCCAGGCCAAATATATTTTGAAATACATGATTCACAGACACATGTAATTCAGAATAAATTTTGCAATATTATTTTTAATTAATTCAGAATAAATTCTGCAATATTATTTTAAATTGCATTCCTCTTTTGGGATCTACTGTCTTTTTCAGTTACTCACACATGTATACAACCATTAGGAATGAAATTCTTTCAGGCAATCCAGCTTTTTCAAGGTGGTGGGGATTCATGGGACCATCTAAATAAGACAGATTCAAGTTAACAAGAATTGTTCATGCAAGCAATAAGCATGAATTATCATGACCTCCTGCAGTCATACAGGCTCATGAAAATACATGCTTCTTGCAGATGGAGGCTAGGTATAGGCTGTTTGACACTGGAGCTCTCTGCAAAGAAACACTTTTCTGTATCATCATAAGAACAAGTATCACTTAGTGCCAGCTGACCTAATAAATGGGCTATTTTTGACTTAACTCCTATGATTTGTTGATTCTGTTGAACAGGCATAAAACGCTGGTGGAAAGACAAGAACAAGCCATTTTCAATACCCTAATAGAGCCCCTGCGGGAATGAGGTCAAGCATGCAGACTTCATGTATGCCTGTGCTGTTTCAGGTTTGAAAACGTGGTCAGCTTACTCATTCACTTGAAAATGGATTTTTCTTATCCTGGGCTGATAAAGCTGAGGCACATTTAGGCATGTAAAAATCAACCATTTCATGGAGAGAAAAAAAATCTGAATTGTCACAACTGCATGGCAAATCCGACACATTGTTCGAGTTTCTTGGTAGGAAATTGGAAATCAGCTGGCGCAGAATGTTAGTTGTTCTAAGGCCAGTGCAGGTAATGGCATCATGCATGCCTAATCGCAGCCTTTTCTCACTTTGATCCAGCTCAACTGGACCCCATTTCTGAAGGTGCTGGTCTGTGATTTTGGACCTTGCGATCATGGCCGCAAGGTCTAAAATCACGGACCAGCACACATAATAATACATACAACAGATGCGAACTCTTGAGGAATGTGGTCAAATGACATGAGCATATGTACATACACAAACAGAACATGGTCACCTTTTCCCTCGTACAACAATTCGGTGCGAAAGCAGTGTGTCCTTGTATCAAGCACACATATCACACAATGGTTATAACATTAAGTTTCGTGCGCACTGTTTTGGAGACGTGACCCCAAAAGTTCAAACTTTCGGTGCAAGCACTATCACAATACTGCAAGTGCAGTGATGAAAACGCACACTTCTACATAATGACCAGTATCATTATTTTTATTATTTATGTGCGCAGTCTCTCTTGCTCTCTTACAGCAAATAATTTAGCAGCGACAGAGCAGTAACAGTTACAGACACCTAGAAATCAGTTGCAGATTTAAACGCTGAGTGACTTCCCCTATCTGAGGACAGGGAAGGATGTAAATGGGGCCAATCCTTACCAGCAAAAGGTGTAGATTCTCATAACCCCCTGCAGTTGCAGGGGGTTATGAGAATCTACACCTCTTGCTTACAAATAAATGGGCCTTTGCTGCCATAGCTCAAGAGCAAGTTACACCTCTTGAAGACAGAATAGTCTGAGGGATTGTAGTTCATAAGAATATGTCTCTTGCAAGCAAACTGGGCAGCGGCTCATGAGACCACAATGTTTATCAGTTCACATGTTGATCTGGACTGGCATCAAGGCCTCTGGTCCAAACACACTCTCAAACTGCTTTGTGTACTCCTCACAATGTTCACCTGAAGGAAAAAAAAATTAAACCATCACGAGCTGAAAATATACTTGCAGATCTTCAAAACTGGCTGGTGGGGGTATAACAAGTATGAGTAAAGATGATAGCTGAGTTTATTTGAAAAGCAATCAATAGAACCACAGACTCACAAACTTAGGCCTCTCGATCACCACAGCATATTTTGTATATGGCGTTAAAACAGGCTATAAAGAAACACAATATACTCTTCTTCACGGCCACTGTAAACATCTATGACTATTACCCTCCCCCTCCATTCAGTCATACCTGTATGAACTGAACGTACGCAAGCAAGGGTGCACAACCACATGAGCAGACACACACAAAAACCGTTCATTGAAGCAAGTCTGTGCCCCCACACACACCTAAAAATACCTTAGCCATCTATTACTTTTCTGCTTACCTTCAGATTTAGGTCACTAGTTGAACACACACGTCACACAAACAAACACACACATGCTCAAGTGTGCGTGCATGTGTGTGTGTGAGACACTCAGACAAGCACACTTGTATATGCACAGACATACACACTAGCAATGAGAAAGGAATTCTGACCTGGCTGAAAGCGAGGATTGCCCCTCAGTCGCTGATTGCGTTGTTCAAAGAACCTGAACACTGTGTAGAACAGGAGGTTGTCCTCAGTGTTTTGGGCAGCTTCCAGAAACTTCCGTGAAGAAACCATGTCCACTATACCCACACTGCGGATGAACCTGAAAAAGAAAGCAACATCTGTACAATAATCAGGATTAGAAGGCGTGCTAACCTTTGTGCTGCAAATAACATACATGTATGTCACAATCCATGCCCCTCTATTAGGGAGAGTCCAATAACCCTGGCATCACAACCCATTCCCCTGTTAGGGTGAGACCAACATAGGAAGGGGACCAGAGTGATGCACAGAAGTGAGCATTCATTTCATTACATACATATGGTGGTCAGAAAAATAATTAACACTAACTAACAGATTCCTTGATGGAATTATATAGCATTAACAGAACCGATAACATAAAAAGGGAAATAGGGATTGTTTTTAGGAGGTGACACCTTTCTGAGAAAAGCTGTAGGAAAATGAGATCTTTATGACACATTCATCCTTAACTCATTCATGGTGAGCTGCATTGGAAAACACGGCTTTATGCAGTGTTTCCAGATGTGTCTAGCTGTGAATGAGTTAACATCCTATAGCCGAAGATGAATAGGCCATAAAAGTCCAAGGGTAGTGTGAAATGAGCTTGGCACCTGGGTACTACCTTTGAACTGGCATGGTTGATCCATCTCCCACAGCTGCTATAAAGTCTTTATCCATGCCTCTGACAGTGAAGTCATTCCTAGGCTTACACAATTTGAGGTAGTCACTGGCGATTTACAAAGCTCAAAGAATGACCAAAGACGGAATAAAGCAGAATGTTGTTTTTATTTTGGGTGAGCAACCGCCCTATGAGAGACCACCTGTCATTAAAGACCATCATTTAGGTGGCTGTAGCTGTGACTGGCTGTAGCCACCTAAATGATGGCCTTTAATGACAGGTGATGAGGTGACACTTCTTGCCCTTCAAGACTTCTCTTGCACGAGCACCTGTCTTTTATAACCATTTTTTTTTTTTTGTGGTTGCTCAAAACAGATTGCACTGTTTAAGTTCACCCATTCAGCTCCAACACCCTACAGCAGGAGATGGATCGACCATGATAATTCAAGGGTAGTGCCAGATGAGCTTGGCGCCAACAGGCGCCAAGCTCATCTGGCACTACCCTTGAATTATCATGGTCCATCCATCTCCTGAAACTGGAACATAGTCATCAAGTGACAACTCCCAAATTTGGAAAATGGTTGGTTGGGTTAAATGAACTGATTCACAGCTCCTGGCCAAGTCCATCAAGGAACAATGCTGAAAATGGAGTACGGCAATAACATGGTACATGTGATATATGAAGACAAAATACACAGACAAATCTTATGATTAAAAAGATGATTCTTATGCAACTACCTCAGCGCTGGGAGAAGCTGGTGTTTACTGAGAAGCACCTCTATGATTTCCTCGTTGGCCGTCTGTAGCCTCTGAAAACGTCAAGACGCTGTATTAGACAGCAGTTACAGAAGGACACGTTCAGCAGTTATTTCAGAGCCGATTGCCATTAACCGCCAAACACATAATGGGTTTTAAAAGTTTAACCCTTTTAGCCCCAGATCCCTACAGCAGGAGATGGCTTGACCATGATAATGCAAGGGTAGTGCCAGATTAGCTTGGCACCTTTAGGCGCCAAGCTAATCTGGCACTACCCTTGAATTATCATGGTCAAGCCATCTCCTGCAAATGGTACATAGTTAGGCAACACCACCAAAATTTGAGAAGTGGGACCTTGGGGCTAAAAGGGTTAAGGAGTAACGGACATTTTTCGGAAGAAGTAATTCTTGTTAGGAATGTTCCTTTTAGGCCAACATTCCTTTTAGGTTTTTCCTCATCGGGATTTCATTGTGAAATGAGGAAATGCACAGCTGTTGTTTGTTGCATTTTTAACGCTAGTAGGTGTGTTTTTTTGTTTGGTAAGCCTATACAGTGCCTATATAGATGCCCTCTTAAATGATCTGAACTGACCATAGTTGTTTAGTCTTAGTCCATTGTTTTATTATGTGTACTAGTGAGTTTAGGTGTTTATGGGTGTGTGCATGTATGTGGAAAGGTAGGTGGTGGGAGTGTGGGGGAGGGTGTTGTGGATGACATGAACATGTAACTTTTTATTCTTGTCTCTATTATGTATGTTATACCACTGCCGCAAAATATAACTTTTTTTCTAAAATGTATTTTTTTTTAAAATTCATTTTTCTTTAAAAGGTATTTTTTCGAAAAATACTTACCGATGACATGACTACCTGGAGTGTCCACGCCTTGCTTAATTCTAGCCTAAGAACCCGTTGTGTAAACACAACCCGGGAGGCACTCGGGGAACCCCCAGAGGGACCGAGAGTTGTCTCCCGCTCCTACCCACCAGCCCTATTTACCTGTGAACTCCAGTCACGAAATTAGGCTCACCAGCGGCAAGCGGGGCAGGTGGGAGGGTCCTTCGAGTCATGTCATCGGTAAGTATTTTTCGAAAAAATACCTTTTAAAGAAAAATGAATTTGTTTCTTCAAAAACATTACCGATGACATGACTACCTGGAGAATGCCGAACAGGAGGAGGGTGCCGCACCCCCAGATGGTTTTCTCTAGGCTCATGGCCCCCTCCTCTCCTCCGACACTCTGCACTCCCTAATAGGTGCATACCTACGGCGCCTGTGGCGCCGGGAGGGAGTGTTGTGCCGCCGTGACGTCCCCCACCAAGGCGAGGTTGTCTCGCTGCCCTGCCAGATCCCGTAGATAGAAGCGGGCGAAAGTAGATTCTGATCGCCAGCCCACCGCAGCCACGATGTCCTTGACAGCGCAGTTCCTGTCGAAGGCTACGCTCGTGGCCATGGCCCGTACTTCATGCGCCCGAATCTTTAGGCTCTTCGCTCCCTGAGGGGAGAGATCGACATATGCTGAGCGAATCACCCAGCGAAGCCAGGAAGAGACTGTCTGTGCTGTAATGTCGTTTCTTCCTGTTTTTAAAGGTAGGAAGAGGCGTGAGCGTCCCCTCCGGACGGCTCTGGTTCGTCGCAAGTACACTCTGAGGGCTCGTACAGGATCTTGTTGCCTGGTCTCTCTGGGGAAGTCCTTCCCGCGTAACGGTCGTAAGGTGATAACCTGTGACGCCGTCAGTGGAGACCTAGTCTTGGCAATGAAGGCAGGGTCAGTCACCAGTTGGACCGAGTGATCAGCTCGAAATTGCAGGCATGTAGGCCGGACTGATAGAGCGTGTATCTCACTTACTCGTGCCGCGGTGGCGAGCGCCAGCAGGAAGCAGGTCTTCCGCGTCACATCCGCAAGACTGGCCAGCGATAGTGGTTCGAAACGTGGTGAGTTTAGCCAGGTAAGAACCCATGGTAAATCCCAGCGGGGAAGAAGTGAGCGAGAGGCAGGCCTTTGTAGTCCGAAGTGTGACATAAGATCTGCCAGGTCCTTACACGCACCGGGGTCCGCGCGGCCGAGATGCCGGTAGGTGTCGGCAATCATCGAGAGATATCCCCGAATGGTAATAGGGGCCAGTCCTTGGTCTCCGAAGAGCCAGAGGAAGAAGTCCGCAAGTTCGGGGGTAGTCAGTTCGGTGGGGGAGAGACGACGGTCGCTGCACCAGGTACAGAGTACCCTCCATTTCCCCTCATAGATACGTCTAGTCGAGGGCTTGCGGGCTGTAGCGATCGCTTCCACTGCAGCACCCGAGAAGCCTCTAGCTGAGAGGGCTTGCCGCACAACCTCCAGGCGTGTGGCAGTAAGCGTTCCGGACAAGGGTGGAACAGCGCCTGACGTGGCTGCTTGAGCATAGTGCGGGGCGTGGGGAGCAGTAGAGGCGGGTGAGTGGCGAGGCTGATCAGGTCGATGGACCAGGAACGAGTCCAAGCGAACGGGGCGACTAGGAGCAGGATCGCATTGGTTCCTCGCAGCTTTAGGAGGACTTTGGGGACAAGGACTGTTGGGGGAAAGGCGTACGCTATGAGTCCGTCCCAGGGAATGGATAAGGCGTCGACTGCCCAAGCCAGGGGATCCGGTACTGGGGAAACGAAGAGGGGAAGCTGGTGATTCCACCTCGTGGCGAACAGGTCCACCATCGGGGTCTCCCAGTGAGAGCAAATCATCCGGAAAATGTCCTGGCGTAGCGTCCATTCCGTGTGAATGAGCTGTCCTCGGCGAGATAGGGAGTCCGCTAAAACGTTCAGGCGACCGGGAATATGGCGAGCGCTGAGAGTCAGATCGCGGTCCTCGCACCATCGCATCAATCGGAACAGTAGCATGCAAAGATCGGGTGAATGAGTTCCTCCCTGCTTCTGTATATACGCTACCACTGTCGAGTTGTCCGAAAGGACGAGAAGATGCTGGTGTCTGAGTTGCTCTTCCCAAACGATGATGGCCTGCCACACCGCTTGCAGTTCCAACCAGTTGCTGTGTTTGTCCGCGAACTCCGGAGGCCAGAGGCCGGACGTCGTGGTGAACTGAGGAAGCAGGTGGGCTCCCCAACCAGCCCGACTCGCGTCGACACACAGGGAGAGGTGCGGGGATGGGGAGGAAATGGGGACTCCCAAAGGCCAACCAGGCTCTGTCGGTCCACCGTAAGAGGTGGGGGCGTACCAACGGGGACACGGGGACGATCGTGGTCAAGTCGCCCGAGGAGGGGCGCCAGAGCAGTAGGAGATGAAGTTGTAGCGGTCGGGAGTAGAGACGCCCGAGGGGGATAAGATCCGCTGCTGCGTTGATCAGGCCCAGAAGCTGAAGCCAGACCCTGGTGGGGGCTGCCTGTTGCTGATCTACCAACGCGGCGAGAGCGGATAACTTCACAATCCGTTTCTCTGGCAAGAGTACCCTGTTGCGGTCCGTGACAAACTCCATGCCTAGATGGATGAAGTGGCGCGCCGGAGTGAAGTCCGACTTTCCGGAGTTGACCAGGAAACCCAACCGGTAAAGCAGCTGTAAAAGAGCGTCCCTGTCTGCCGCAAGCGCGGTCTCCACCTGATTTCTCAAGAGTAGGTCGTCGAGATAATTCGACGTCGGACTGGACGACGACTGCCTCGCCTTGGCCACTACAGCATCCATGATGTGGGTGAAGGCCCAGGGGCTGAGGTTGAGACCGAACGGCAGGGCGCGAAACTGGTAAATCACTCCTTCGAACGCGAAGCGCAGGTACTTCCTGGCAGAAGCGTGCATGGGAACATGTAGGTAGGTGTCGGACAGATCTAAACTGACCGCGTAGTCCATGGGTTGAACCGCGGCCCGAAGGGCCCTTGTCGTCTCCATCTGAAAGGAAGGGGCCGCGATGAAGGCGTTCAGTGCCGACAGATCTATGACTGGCCGCCACTTGCCGCCGGGCTTGGGCACCACAAACAGTCGGCTGTAAAAGGCGGGCGAGTCCGGACGCTGCACTATCTCTGTGGCCTCCTTCGACAGGAGAGCCGCGACTTCTCCTCGCAGAGCGGCGGCCTTGAGGGCGTCAGACGGTACCTCTGTCCAAAGTGGAATGGAGCGCAAGGACGGAGGAGAGCGGAACGAGATCCGTATTCCTCTGGTGACTACGTCCAAAACCCAGTGCTCGTCTCGAAACAGCGAGCGCCACTCCTCGCTGAATCGTGCTAGCCTCCCGCCGACTGGAGCCCCGACGACGGTTGGCGGGGGCGGAAATGGGGACAAGTCAGGTGGCCCGCCCGCGCCCAGGGCGACGGGCGGGACGGGGCCAGGCGGGGGCAGGGGCGCTAGCTGGGCCAGGGCGACGGAAGGACGGGCGACGGCGCGGCGCAGCTCGTGGCGGGGCAGACGGGTCCGAGGTGACACATTTACGGGCCCGCAAGGAGCGCCCCAGGGCCGTGCGGGCGGGAGGAAAGCGTTGCTTGACAGCCTTGCGAGGCCAACGGTCAGAGTTGGAGTCCTTCACCGTCTGCCAAGTATCCCCGAAGAGCAGAGACCCTCCCAGAGGGGCCCGACATAGCTGAGTACTCAGGTCGACCGGCATTCCACTGCAAGCTTGTAGGACGGCGTCTCGTCGCATGAGGTCGCAGTTAGCCGCAGCCGCCATCGCATTAACCGATGAGTGATAAGCAGCGCGGTTCCCAGCCTCCGCCATGAGTAGTAGGTCTCCCAGGAGGGGAGATAGAGCAGGCTGCCAAGCTTCCTCGAGACGTCGGATGAAAGCCTGAGTCAGCAAGTCCAAGAAACCGGAGCAGGCGAGCGTGTTCCGGACCAGCGATGCCGTCCTATCCAGTCCCCGTGGGAAGGACCGTTTCAACATAGAAGCCTCTCCGGCTTGCATCAGAGCGGCGGGATCCACTGGAGGAAGCGGACAGAGGAACGACTGCGAATGGCCGGCGTACCAGTCCTGTTGAAACGCGATGTCCAGAGCGGAAGGCCATCTCCCGTCCGCGAAGAAGTCCGAGTTCCGAGTCTCCGAAAGCAGGTGAGACGAGAAAGCGTCCCGCAGATCCAAAAAACTAGCCGGCTGTGGGAGGGACTTGAACCTCTTAACCGTCCTATCCGCGTCCACGAAGGCGGAAATCTTTCTCTTCACAGGAGGTGAAGCCGGACAAACATCCTCCGCTAAGGCGGCGGCGATGAGCTTGGCAGCTCCGTCCAGCGCCAGCCGCGTGTCCATCCGGGAAGAAGAAACCTGTCTGACGGAAGCTGACACACTGGAGGCCGAAGAGGGAGAAGCTGAAGAACGGCTGAGACCTCCAAGTAACCAGTCCGAAGCATCCTCCGGCGCCAAACTGAGGGTGTCGAAGTCCCGCTGTCCGGAAACCGGCGACCAAAGAGGGCGACGAGGGCTCCGAGGCCGGGAATCCCGTTGTCGGAGAACCGCAGCGGATGAAGACTCCCTCTGCAGTGGAGAGCGGTAGTCTGAACGATGCGGTGAGGACCTCCTGCGTGCCGAAGGCAGATCCCGACGAGGAGAACGGCTGCGACGAGTGGGAACGGAGCGGTGAGTACGAGGAGGGGGGGGGGAAGTGGCCGGTCGCTGGGAAGAGGGACGGGATGAACGGGAGTCCAAACGAGAAGGGGAACGCGAAGAAGGTGAAAACCGTCTGCGGCGAGGGGAGTACCGATGCGACGAGCGATGAGGAGAGAAGGTCCTCCTATGATCGTGCGAAGGAGAGCGGAAACGTCGAGCAGAACCCCTGTATCTACGTTCTTCACAACCAGGAGGCTCCGGACGAGTGCAAGTATGTCTCTCTGAACCAGGCTCTTGGGAGAGGCGGGTTACTGGCCGGCCAGGGGACCTCCAGCGGGATCCCAGCGGCTTCCTCAGAGACGAGTGGGGAACGACGGTGGAGGAGGGACGCCACGAGCGTCCCACCAAACCAGGCTCTTGGGAGAGGCGGGTTCTTTCCACCAAATGTGTCCGGGCACGCTCTCGAACGGAGGCGGTCTTGACGGTCGAACTCCCACTCGTGCACTAGTCCCTTGATTACTCAGTGGCGTTATCTGCGTCGGATCCCGTTGGTCTCGCACGTCTGGTGCCGGGGGCACAGCGGAAGGTGTCTCGGAAATCTTCAAGGTACCCGCGAGGGCAGGAGGCTCCCTCCTATAAAAGTTCCAGAGATTAGACCACCGCAGTTCCGGCCATGAAGCACAGACGTCACACGTATGGTCGGACGCACACCCAGCGCAGGGGAGACAGACTGCATGTTTATCCGACGGCCACTGGAAGCCTCCGCATTTTGTGCATGTCATCAGTAGGCCACTGCAACACACAAAACATGAAGGCACTCGGCGAGTGTCCACCAATCTCTCCGTTAAGCTTTAGGCCCCCAAGCTACTGTGGTGTTATGCAACCAATTAACCAACGTATGGTCACCTGCCATCTCTTGGCTTGACTTCGCGAACAAAGATTTTATAGGAGTTGACCACGACGTCTGCAGGCTTGTTCGTGGCTGCGGAGGCCAATCCGAGACAGGCAGGTTCGACCGCAGTGGCTGCAGGGGAAGGTATGGCCAGGGTTCTGAGCTGCGGCATCTCTGTTTTTTCTCCTGAGCCGCTTGTCCTTAAGGCCAGCTCTGTGAGAGTCCTCAAAGGAGACAGCTGCCTTGTAAATGGTGGAGCGCCAGGTGTCACGGTCCGCAGCAAGCGAAGACCACTGGTGGTGGTCGATTTGGCAGGCACTAAGTGACTTCTTGAGACAGTCTTTGTATCTCTTCTTTGGTGCCCCTCTGTCACGATGTCCAGTAGCAAGCTCGCCGAACAGTGTGATCTTTGGTAGGCGATGATCCTCCATCCTCGAGACATGCCCCGCCCAGCGGAGCTGTGTCCGCAGCAGCAAAGCCTCGATGCTCACAGTTTCAGCCTGTTCAAGGACCTCGACGTTGGTGACATAGTCACTCCAGTGAATGCCCAGGATGGTACGCAGGCAGCGCTGGTGGAAGCGTTCGAGGAGTCGTAGTTGGCTGCGGTAGAGGGCCCAGGACTCGGAACCATACAGCAGGGTGGTGAGGACCACAGCTCTGTACACGCTGATCTTGGTGCCTGTTTTCAGCTGTTGATTGTGCCACACCCGCTTGAAAAGTCGCCCGAAAGCGCTGTTCGCTTTTGCCAGCCTGCTGTCAAGCTCCTTGTCCAGCTTGGCGTCCGACGTGATAATGCAGCCAAGGTAGGTAAACTGGTGCACTGACTTTAGTTCAGACTCGCCAATGGTGATGAGAGGAGGGCGATACACTGTCTTGGGTGCCGGCTGATGGAGGACCTGCCATCAACATTTAATTAAAACCACGGCGGCGGGAAAACAAACCCTGCCGGGACAGGTGAGCATCCAAGCCTTCGTCATAACGCGGGGCGTCTAAACCGTAAGCCGAAATACGTTAGGTATGGCCTAGATACAGTAACAGGACTCACCGCTCGCATCTGGCAATGGCGCGAAAAGCCCGCCAAAACCCGGCGCCAAACATTCTTCAGCTAATCAGGCAACCAAACAGAGGTAAAAAAAACCCCAAACGAGGGAGAAGCGACGCAAAAAGCAAGCTGCTCGTGCCTGTGCCCCGCCCGGGCAACCAGCCGAGGGCCCTCTAACTACCTTACCTGTCAGTCGGAGTGCCTTGTACGAGAAGGAGAAAGTTCCATGACACCCACAGCCCGACCGGCAAAGCCAGAGAGGGAACCCTTGAACAAGACCGAAGCTGCAGTCGACCAACGTCGCACGCGTAGAATCCCAGGCCGGCGAAGACGAAGCAAGCAAGGCAGACCGAACCGGTCGAAAAAACTTCTAAGTCCAGAGGCTAGAGACAACACGTCTGAACGCGTGAGCCTAAGAAGCGTGACTGGAGTTCACAGGTGAATAGGGCTGGTGGGTAGGAGCGGGAGACAACTCTCGGTCCCTCTGGGGGTTCCCCGAGTGTCTCTCGGGTTGTGTTTACACAACGGGTTCTTAGGCTAGAATTGAGCAAGGAGTGGACACTCCAGGTAGTCATGTCATCGGTAATGTTTTTGAAGAAACAAAATACTTACCGACGGCATTACTACTAGGAATACTTCGCTTAAATTAACAATTTTAGCCCCAAAAACTCGTTGTGTACATTACCACAGTGGAGTCAATCACTAGGGGTGTCGTTACCAGACACCCGGGGTGGCCGCCCCTTCTCCCTATCCGGTGGCGCGCTCACCGTTTCCCGGAAGTCTCTGAGTCTTAGCTCAACTGCGGCAAGCGGGGAAGGCGGGAGGGACCTCTGAGTAATGCCGTCTGTAAGTATTTTTCAAAAGATACATTTTATAAATTTTTTAATTTATTTTCTCAAAATCATTACCGACGGCATTACTACTAGGAAGAATGGCGAATAGGAGGAGGGTGCTGCAGTTCCTGGGCCACCTGTCCCACGCCCAAGCGCCTCTGCGTGTAAATTGAGGGTCCCACCCTACGCGCCCACTCCCGACAATTTTAGCTAGGCATTGCCTACAGCGCCAGGTGCCTGGAGGGAGTGCTGCGCTGCTGATATGTCCCCCAGAAAGGCCAGGTTGTCGCGCTGGCTGGATAGATCTCATAGGTAGAAGCGGGCAAAGGTAGATTCGGCCCGCCAACCCACGGCTGCCGCAATGTCGCTGACCGCGCAGTTGCGGTCAAAGGCGATGCTCGTTGCCACTGCTCTGACTTCATGTGTCCTGATACGCAAGGTCTTGGTTTGTGCAGGGGCGAGCTCTTTGTATACCTCCCATATCACCCAGCGGAGCCAGGATCAGATCGCCTGCGCAGATATGTCTCGTCTGCCCGGAGCCAAGGGCAGGAATAGGTGCAAGCACCCTTGTAATAGTGGCTTAGTTCTGCGCAGGTAACTTTAAGCGCTTTGACAGGGTCCTGTACGCGGGATTCCCCATCCTGTTCCGTTGTCCTGAGAAGACGGATGGACAATACTTGGAGCGCCGATGCTGGGAGGCTTTCTTTGCCAGAAACGTAAGGTCTGTGAAGAGCTGTATCGAGCCGTCTTCCTGTTAGGTTTCCCCACAACGTCAGCGAAAGCTGGCCGTCTTGCCGATGACGGTGCTTGATCCAGTCCGAGAGGTCTGTACCGGCGTTGGTCCGTGCTAGGTGTCAACAAGTGCCTGCTACCCGGTAAATTCGAACGATGCTGAGGGGTCCAATCTGCTTGGGAACCCCTAGACGAACTCGGCCAAAATGGGGGTAGTCCGGTCTGTGGGGAGAGTTGCTCCGCTGCACATCAGGCCTGTAGTACTCTCCACTCTCCCTCGTGTCCGTATTGTCAGAGACTCCTTGAGTCGCTGCAATCACATACACTGTCGCACCCGAGAAGCCTCTTGGTGTGAGTGCTGACTGTCCATCTCCCAGCGTGCCGCGCCAACTGCTCTGTGGCTGTACAAACAGTTGCTGCCAGGGTTGCGATTGTCTCGGACGTGGAGCTGAGGCAGGGGTTCGCCACGCGTCTCCAAAGGACTGTGATCCAGCTGAACGGTCATCAAAGTCCTAATCCCCATGCCATCCCTGGGCTTGAGGGAGGGAACGCGCTGCCGCATCTTAACCCATATCAGCCTGAGGCTAACAGCTTCAATTTCTGCCCTGCCATACACAGGTTATACTATAGAAAATAAGAAAATAGCCCAAAGGCTTTACTTGAAGGCTAGCCCAGATTAGCGTGAAGCCTAGCGGCGCCAAGCCACTCCGGCGCTACCTGTTAACTATTCTTATTCGAACGTATGTCACCCTCTGGTGAACAAAATAAGGGTTAAGATGACTTCCACCATACCTGTTGTTCCCAGGTGGTTATCCAACCAAGGATTAACTGCCCCCAACGGCTTAACTTCGGTGAACAGACGAACTGGAGAATCCGTATGTAAAGGTGTTGGCTATGCAAGGAGTCCGTTCCTCGAAGGAGCCTATTGAGGCTTGTTGAGCCGGTCTGGAAGCAACAGAGGAAGCAGCTTCCTGTTCCCCTACAGTAGGACCGGCCTATCATCAGAGACTCCTCACACGCGTAGAGTAGTTGGAAGTCAGCCGGGTGTAGTAACACTCTTTACACCGCCGCTGGCCCTGTCACAAGGGGAATCCGCACGTACGTTGAGCTGACCTTCAACGTGTCCGACGAGTGCTGGCATGATCTCTGCACGACCGGCAGAAGTGCTGCACGAAGAAACCCCGACCTCCAGTAGCCGGCGCGCACCCGTACCTTCCATAGCGTCAGCCATAGTTTCCATCTGACGAGCACCAGCTGCACCGCCATCACTCCAGCCAGCGGATGAATCTGCCTGCGTGTTCACTCATTGCTATCCTGCTGTTATCGGTCAGGCACTCCCTGCCTAGGCAGCAAACTGGGTGCTGGTCCCAGGTCGGACTTGCCTCCGATGCCCCGGAATCCACGTCGGCGGCGTTGCATCAGCCTGGAGTCCGGGTCCTCCCACGCTTCACCATCTGGTCCAGAGAGCCAACCGTCCAAGTAGTTGCAAGCGCAGGGCCGAAGCAACTAGTAAGCGCCAAAGCCAACACTAGACGTCACCTAGTCTCCGGGTCCGGGATCCATCAGGGCCTACTGTAGCCTGTTGGGTGTCAGGGTCTCAGTCCACCTCCGTGGTCTCCTTCTAGACAGGGCCTCACCAAATCACTCTGTAGCCAAAGCTTCCATCTCGCCACCGCTGACTGGAGCGAGTGGAGACAATCCTGCTGAGGTGACAAGGGATCCTGTGCTGTCGCCTTATCGTCTGCCAAGTCGGTCCCACCGAAGAATGTCCTCACGCGGAGCCTTCCACCGCTGTGTTATCCCAAAAGACGGGCGAGCGTGGAACCTGTCACAACAGCAAGTCCCTTCATATCCCGTCGCCGCCGGCGATCTCCGCCAAGGAGTAGGCTGCGGGGTGGTACGCCATCCTAATGCTGTCACTAGCTCCGTGCATGTCCTGCTCCGACGGACCGAGGCTGTAAAGTCCCAGGTGCTCTCCAGACACTTGCTAATGGAAGGCTTCACCCTCTCGATGAAACCCCGCGTCCGCTAGGGGGAAGCGCATCTCAGGCGCAGTCCTGACCAAGCCTAGCTTCCACTTCCTCGTGCCCAAGACTGTAGTCTGTGGTGAGCCGCCAACAGCATCCACGCCTCCTATCCACCACTAGCACAGTACCGCCCAGAAGAGACTCCACATCACTGCCGGCGGAAGTAGATGTTCATCCTCTCTGGTCATCGGGAGTCTTCAGAAGAACCTCTGTTGTCCGCCGCCGTCTTGCCGAGTGGTCGCCCAATGCCTCCGCTAGATCCCAAAGTCTGGGCCACTCGATGCGTCGGTCATCGTTGCAGCTTTCCTCTCAGGGCGATGACGGCCAGCGGAATGATGCGACGAACCCAGACGCTTTGTCCCAAGAGCGGCGAATCTGCGATGTGTTGCAGCGCACCGACCGTCTGCTAGGCGTGTCCGTTGTCTACCCCCACTCCGAATCATGTTCTCTAGGTGTAGACTTAGCGCCTCCTCGACCTTCGGTTCTGGATGTAGGCCACCACTGTCGAGCTGTCGGAGATTACGCATACTCTTGCCCCAGGATACACTGCTCCCACCCAGAGAGAGAGCGAGTCACACTGCTTTCCCTCCAGCCTGTTGAAGTGTTAGACGGCTTGATCCCTCGTCCACGTACGAGTATATTGTCCACTCGGAGAGAATGTGGGGCACACTGCTTTCACTCCAGCCTTTAGAAGTGTTAGACGGCTTGATCCCTCGTCCATGTACAAGGATGTCCTGACTTGTGAGCCACTGCTTCCACTCGGAGAGAATGCGGGGCACACTGCTTCCATCTCCCACCTGTTAATGTGTTTGTCCGCTTGATCCTTCATCCAATACAAGGATCCTGACTCGTGAGACGCTGCTTTCCACGGAGAGAGCGCGAGCCGCCCTGCTTCATCTGCGACCTGTTGAGATGCTTGACGGCTTGATCTCTCGTCCAACGGCGAGGATATCTTGGCCTGTGCGCCGCTGCTTCCCGGCGAGAACGCGAAGCCTGATGATTCCAATTCCAGCCTGTTGATGTGTTTTCCACTTGATCCCTCATCCCCTCTGAGGATCTTGACCCGCGAGACGCTGCTCCCACTCAGAAGAGAGCGGGACCTACTGTGTTGCTGCATTAACGCTCGTTCCATAATCCAACAGGCTGAGGTCGAGTGTCGAAAGTGAGGGCGATTCAGTCCTGCCGCTGCCATCTCTGTGATCCCGGCGCCGGTGTTGAGGCTGTCGTTTCCCTGAGGAAATCGGCCCTTAATCTCTGGTCTTGCTGGGCGCCTTTGATGCTCGGTGTCATCGAGAGATCCCACGCTGCGCCGTACCCAAGCTTGTCCGCTGGTCGGAGAGGCGAAGAAGGAAGAAGGAGTTCCCAGGCAAAAGGTATC
Source organism: Semisulcospira habei (assembly GCA_036245525.1). Lineage (NCBI taxonomy): Eukaryota > Metazoa > Mollusca > Gastropoda > Semisulcospiridae > Semisulcospira > Semisulcospira habei. Next base: position 117,980,163 of record BTPG01000005.1, read on the forward strand.
TGTAGCGCCCTTCCTCCCGCTGCTGCGGTCGCCCGACCAAACATGAAGGCTTCCTCCCCGCGTAATGCAGGTCCATGGCCACTGTGAGTTCCTCTCTATCTCCAAGGGTGGAGTGTGGGTGTGTGGTTTGCACCACCTCTCGTTGACTGCTGACCGAGTTAGTTCTTCCCAACAGAACTTCGGACATGGGGGATCCACCCTGTGCATTAGATCTCGTCTGTGGCTCCACTCTTTGACTCGGGACCCTGAAGCCTGTATCATTCTCCATGTTCCTATGGCGTGGAGGAGGTGTCCTGGTGGTTCACTCGTGACGGGGATGCACCTCCCGTCGGCTGGCTCTAATGACCAAATGTCCGTCCTCTTATGGACAGCTTCGGCCAACCATATTCTGTCTTTGCTTCCTTCCTCGTCTTCCGTCCTCCGGGGGTAGGGCCTCGGTCTTGCAATCATTATCTGTCTTTGACTCCTTTCTCGTCTTCCTATTTCCTTTCGTGGGGACGAATCTTGTTGCGGTCATTCTCTCATATCCGGGCCCTCAAAGCGGAGGGGTGGAGGTGTAGAGTTCACTCTGTGTCTCTCATTCCTGTCCCTGTCTGAGAGGTGCGTTGTAGACGCGGCCCACTGACGGCGCTGGACCGGCCTAAGGCTGGCGGGCACTCTCCTCTCAGGGAGGAGGGGGGGGGGGTCCCCCGCTTGGGCTCTCTCTCTCTCTGTCTTTCACCTGGGGGGTGATAATCTCGCCCAATCTCTCTACTGCGGGGGGACCAAGCTCCAAATGCCGACACGTGCCTAGGGGACGTACCCCATCGTTAGCGGTCGAGCATATCTGGGGCCTCTACGAGGCGGGGTGGAGCTCTTGGTGCCTGGGCTTGGACGGGGGGCAAGCCCCGATCCGAAATGTTAGGCTCAATCATCCGCTGAAGGCGGGGTAAGTTTTCCCGAGGCACCGGCGGGGGTAGTGGATCCCTTTATTCACAGTTCCGTATGATTCTGCCTTTTTCTGCCCTGCTGTAGCGTCCTTTCTTGACTTCAGCTGTGATAGCGGCGCCGGTCTCTCCCTTCGGTAAAACGCCCACAGCTGTGACCATCTTTCTTCCTCCCAAGTCCTGCATCCGCGGCACGTCAAGCTGGAGGAGCCACCCGAGCAGGGTAGGCAGATATCATGGCCCTCACTCGGCCATTGGAAGGTGCCAAACTTGGTGCATGTCCGTAACTGAGTACTGTAACAAAGGACAGAAAAAACAAAACAACCAAACCAAGTGAAAGTGGGGAACCTCCAAAGAAGAACCGCGCTCCCAGTCGGCCCAAACATCACGGCCCGGTCACCGCCGCTGCCCGGTCGAAACCGGTTAGAGGCAGTCACCGCTACTTTACCTCGCCCTTGCCAAACCGGTAATTGCACAGAAACCAACACGACATAATCCATAGACCACGTAGGTAATCCAATCACCACACAATGCACATAATCCAACGTCCACGAAAGTCCGAACACATAAATCCAAAGTCCACAGTACACAATGGTAATCCACCTAACTACAGCCAGAGCACGAAGTGCACACGGCCTGTCCTGAGCAGCTAAGCGAAGAGAGTGGCGGGAAACGGTGAGCGCGCCACCGGATAGGGAGAAGGGGAGGCCACCCCGGGTGTCCTGGTAATGACACCCCTAGTGATTACCTTCCCTGTGGTAATGTACACAACGAGTTTTTGGGGCTAAAATTGTCAAGCTAAGCGAAGTATTCCTTTTTTTTTTTTTTTTTTTTTTTTTGCTACTCCAATTTTTCTTTGTCGACCTCAGAGGTCTTCCTCTCACGCCGCTCATCCCTGTCAACCCCAGTGTGCTCACCCAGGCCCGCTGGTTGTTCCAGCCAGACTCCCGGCCCTGCCGCTATATATATGGCAGGTAGTAAGGGACTCCCTCCGGAGGAAACTCCGCACTGCTGCCGAGTCACTTCGGTGGTGTTCAGTGTAGCCTTCAGGTGACCACACCTACTATTCCCCCTACTTACGACATTGTTAGTCGCGGAGTTGACGAGTGGGAGCTCCCCCCAGAGGTGGCGAGTCAACCACTACGTCCTTCCCCGCACAGCAGCAGGTCTGGCCGAAGACAACCGCGCACCTAGGGCTCCTGGAGTATTGGGATGAGGTCACCATGAGACGGAGACTTGAGGGATCAGAAACCTGGACCAGCGATTTTTCATTTTGCATGATGATGAGGATGAAGATGATATGATGATGCCATGGTGGTCCATGTGGTTGGGGACTGCGTGACAGGGCCGCATTCCACGCTTCCTGTCATAAATATCCTGGTGTTAACCAGGCCCGGGAACTGCGGACACCTGCGGTGCCAGCCGTGTAATCATCCACACCTTGCGATGTGTCATAACCCGGGTAACATCCCCAAAGTCGCACCCATGAAGTGGGCGAGTCTTGGCTGCGTGGCATCAGCCTTTCCATTGGGTCCATAGCACACCTGCTCTGGGTAGGAGCTGACCCAGGTAGGAAAAATCCCGCTTGACTCGGCTGGGATTCGAACCCGGATCTCCCGGCCGCCAGTCCGACACGCTAACCACTGCGCTATGGAGGCCGGTAAGCGAAGAATTCCTAGTAGTAATGCCGTCGGTAATGATTTTGAGAAATTAATTCCCCTCGGGGACAATAAAGTATTATTGTATTGTATTGTATTGAAGTGAACTGAAGATTACTATCATTACCTTCAGCATGTCCAAGGCTAGCTGGTGTGCAGGGGGATACACGCTCTCCAAGGACAGCATGAGGCAGGCGAGAGGTTTGGAGTCGCCCAGAACATGGTACTGCAAAAACTGATGCAGCTGGTAGAAACAGTTGTTGTGCACAAGGATGTTGATGATCAGTTCGTACAGAAAGTGCTGCAAGGGGAAACAAAGACAGATGTAACCCCTTTACTGCCAGTGGACGCACGACTGAGTTTTTGAAATCATTGTGAATTAAAAGTCAAGGATCCCCAGCTGTCAAAGGAAGATGGCCACAAAGTGCTTTAAGCAAGAGCTATAGATCCTCATGAGCCCCCGCAACTGCGGGGGCTCATGAGGATCTATACCTCTTGCAGTTAGGTGGTGTTCCATTTTTCTCCGCATTGAAGGGGTTACCTATGACCGAATCATGAAGATCAGCCAAATAATTTTTGAAAATGAGCATACGTCTTGGTTTCAAGATGACTATACCCTGACACCCTCATTTCCATGAACAAATGAATGCAAAAGATTGGTGGACACTCACCTGTACTGGGATAGTGAACTGGTTGAGTGAGCGAATGTATTCAATCAGCACTGCCACCATGAACTTGTAGGGAACGTCCTGAAAGACACGACAATCTGACAATATCATTGGACAGCAGATGTGTATACATGGAGAAAACAGTCCATTAATTACACGAAATTCTAGGCATCACAAAGAACAACAAAAGCAAAAACTAAGGTTTGCACGTAAAACTGCTTGAGATGATGGTTTTCACATGCAACCTCGTAAATAGCAATTTTGAGGAAAATAAACTGTTTACATTTTGGTCAGAATATGTGATCCGCGGCTTTCTTCTCAAGGTGGTTACGAGCATCTCCTGTTGAGCTTACTTACTTACTTACTTACGCCTGTCACCCCTACCCGGGTATAGGCCGTCGACGAGAGACCTCCAGCAACTCCTGTCCTGTGCTTCTCCTTCGATTCTACTCCAGGTGGTTTCCAGTCTCTTGATGTCTGCTTGGAGGTCTCGACGCCAGGAGTTTCTCGGCCTACCTCTTTTCCTCTTTCCCTGGGGGTTCCATGACAATGCCTGCCTAGTGATACTGGAAGCTGGCTTTCTCAGACTGTGACCGATCCATCCCCATCTTCTTCGCCCAATTTCATTCTCTGCTGTTATCTGCTCTGTTCTCTCCCAGAGTCTGACGTTGCTGATCTTCTCTGGCCAGTGGATTTTCAAAATTCTTCTAAGGCAACTGTTCATGAAGGTCTGTACTCTGTTGACTGTGGTTTTTGTCAATCTCCATGTCTCTGCTCCATATAGGAGAACTGCTTTTACATTGGAGTTGAAAATCCGGACTTTGGTGTGTTGTGACAGCTCTCTGGAACTCCACACTTTTTTCAACTGGAGAAAGGCTGCTCTGGCTTTACCGATTCGTGCTCTGACATCTGCATCAGTGCCGCCTTTTTTGTCTATGATGCTCCCGAGATAGGTGAAGGACTCCACCTCCTCCAACAGGGTGCCAGCAAGCAAGACTGGTTCTTCCCTGGTTGCGTTCAGCCTCATTGTCTTTGTTTTCTGTTTGTGAATGGTGAGGCCCACTTGGGACGAGATGTCAGCAAGCCTCGTGGTCTTGTCCTGCATTTGTTGATGAGTGTGGGACAGTAATGCCAAGTCGTCTGCAAAATCGAGGTCGTCAAGCTGTGTCCACAGTGTCCACTGTATTCCACTTCGTCTGTGCTCTGTGGTCATCTTCATGACCCAGTCTATGGCCAGTAGGAAGAGGAACGGAGACAGCAGACACCCCTGCCTGACACCAGTTCTGACCTGGAGCTCTCTGGTGAACTGCCCTTCGTGGATCACGCGACATGTCATGCCATCATAGCTGCTCTTGATCAGGCGGACGAGCTTTGTGGGTACACCGTAGTGTCGTAGGAGTTTCCACAGAGTCTCTCGGTCCACGCTGTCAAATGCTTTCTCATAATCCACAAAGTTGATGTACAGCGGGGAGCTCCACTCTAGAGACTGTTCCACGATGATGCGGAGAGTGGCGATCTGGTCTGTACATGATCGGTTCTTCCTGAATCCTGCTTGCTGGTCTCTCAGCTGGGGGTCAACGGAGCTCCTCATTCTCTCTAGGATGATCCTGTTGAAGACCTTTCCTGGTACTGACAGCAAGGTGATTCCTCTGTAGTTGGAACACTTGCTGAGGTCGCCTTTCTTGGGAAGCTTGATTAGGTACCCCTCCTTCCAGTCAGCTGGCATCACCTCCTCTTCCCAGATCTTTCCAAACAGTGGGTACAGCATCTCAACTGTTGTCTCTAGGTCTGCTTTCAGAGACTCTGCTGGGATGCCATCTGGCCCTGCTGCTTTGCCATTCTTCAAAAATTAATTTTTCTTTAAAAGGTATTTTTTCGAAAAATACTTACCGATGACATGACTCAAACGACCCTCCCACCTGCCCCGCTTGCCGCTGGTGCGCTAAGTATCCTGACTGAGGGATTATGGGTACCCGGCTTCCGGGTGGTGGGTATAGGGAGACAACTCTTGGTCCCCTCGGGGTTCCCCGAGTGCCTCCCGGGTTGTGTTTTAACACAACTTCTTAGGCTAGAATGAGTAAGTAGTAGACACTTCCCCTTCCATTCAGTCATGTCATCGGTAAGTATTTTTCGAAAAAATACCTTTTAAAGAAAAATGATTTTGTTTGTTCAAAAACATTACCGATGACATGACTGAATGGGAGAATTGCGAATAGGAGGTGGGTGCCGCGCTCCAGCACACCTAAGGACCCAAGGGCCGTCCTCCCTAATGCAAACTCCCGACGAACCTAGGTAGGTGAATACCTACGGCGCTGAGGCGCCCGGAGGGAGTTGTGCCCCCCGCAAAAAGGCCCCCACCAGAGCGAGGAGTCTCGCTGGCCTGGCAGAACTCTGCGATTGAGGCGGGCGAAGTCATCCTGCCCGCCAGCCTCAAGTAGCCACGAAGTGTAAGACAGTACAGTCCCTGCTGAAAGTGACGTTCGTGGCCATGCAAGTGCCTTGATAACGTAACTGTAGCCTCTAACCTCCCTGAGGGAGGGGTCCTGTAATTCAGAACGTATGACTGAGCGTAGCCAGGAAGAACGTCCGGCATGTAGCATCAGTGGTGCCGGCACCGGCAAAGAGGCGAGTGCGTCCGTAGCGAACGGCTATGTGGTAGGCACACGTGAGGCTTGTACAGGGATTTGCTACGTGGTCTCCTGGTGGAATAGCGCCCCGTATGCGGGCGCAAGGTGAACCCGTGGACCAAGGCGCGGCGGTCCAGGCAAGGTATGGTCCGAGAGGAGCTGTACGTAATGGTTCCCTCGAACTGTAGGCAGACCGGGCGAGTCGTAGCTCCTGAAGCTCGTAAACCAATCCACCATAGTAACATCCCCAGGCGCCGCATGGCTGCAAGGGCAAGAAGTAGCATGCGATGACTCCTCACGAGGGGAGTCGACAGGAGGCTCCGGACGAGCGCGTGTAAGTCTCTCCGAACCGGGCTCTGAGGAGAGGCGGGTTATCTGCCGGCAAGTGGACCCCCAGCAGGATCCCGGCGGCTTACTTGGAGACGAGTGGGTACTGAGATTGGACGTGGGACGTCGCCAAGCGCGACTCTCTGAACTGGCCTCTGTGAGGCGAGTTCTCTGCTTCTCAAAGCTGTGTCCGGGCTCGCTCCGTCCAGGTAGCGGCCTCGTCGGTCAAAACCCCCACCCTGTGCCCTAGTCCACTGAAATCGTTGTGGAGCCCCTCCACAGGATCATCCTGGTCTCATGCGCTGATCCTCCGAAGGTGTCCTGGTGCATTCCGTGTGTAGCCACTGGTCCCACTGGGGAAGACTGGCCCAGATCTACCGTCGGTCCAGGTAGCGTCACGCACGGAGGGAGTTGAAGCTCTTTCCCCAAGCACCAGGGTAGGGGGTACGCACTGGTCAGAGGATCGCCAGCTGCCCTGATCCTGGAAGTACACCTCCGCTGTCGCGTTGTCGGAGAGGAGAAGCTCCTGTGACCTATCCTTCCTCCCACGAGCAGAAGGTGGTCTAGTAGTCCGCGTCGGATCCAAGCTAAGCACGCTCTTCTCCGCGAAGTCCGAAGGTCGGAGGGTTGGGCCTCGAGAAGAATCACGGAAGTAGGAAGCGTAGCTTGAGCAGCCTGGCTTAGAGACGACCAATGTGCGTAGATCCGACTCCGTGTAGTGGCTAGATCCTCCGCCACGAGCACAGCCAAGCGGTACCGCCTGTCCGAAGCCCGGCACCCCCTGGGTGCCCAACAAGAGTTGTCGAGATGGTTAGACGTCAGGGAGACGGGGCTGCGCCTTGGTTCCCCAGTGTCCATGATGGATGAGAACCCCCAGTGAGTCAGGTGGCGATGCCGGGCAAATTCCGCAGCAGGGCGGCGGCGATGAGCTTGGATGTCCCGTCCAGCGCCGGCCGCGTGTCCATCCGCGCAGAAGAAACGGTCTGACGGAACTGCAGCACTGGAAGCCGAAGAAGAGGGAGAGGAGAACGGCTGAGACGTCCGAGCCACCAGTCCGAGGGGTTGTCAGCCGTCAAACTCAGGGTGTCGAAGTCCCGCTGTCTGGAACCGGCGACCGAGGAGGGCGACGAGGGCTCCGAGGGAAGGAACCTGCTGACGGCGAACCGCAGAGGTCGAAGACTCCCTCCGAAGGGGAGAGCGAAGACGGAGCGACGCGGCGAGGGTCTCCTGAGAGCCGAAGGCGGGTCCCGACGAGGAGAACGGCTGCGACGAGGAGGAACAGAACGGAGAGGATGAGGGAAGGGGAAGTGGCCGGTCGATGGGAAGAGGAACGGGACGAAAGGGAGTCCGAACGAGATGGGGAACGCGAAGAAGGCGAAACCCGTCTGAGTCGAGGGAGACCTGATCCGTCGAACGCTGAGAGGAGAAGGTCCTCCTTCGATCTTGCGAAGCAGAGCGGTAATGGTGAGTAGAATCCCGGCGCCTACGATCTTCGCCAACAGGAGGCTCCATACGAGTGCGTGTAAGTCTCTGTGAACCAGGCTCTTGGGAGAGGCGGGTTGCTTGCCGGCAAGGGGACCCCTGCGGCCAGAGACGAGTGGGGAATGAACCAGGCTCTTGGGAGAGGCGGGTTTCTGAGCACTAACCGTTGAAAACTCAGTGCGTCTTCTGTGTCGGATCAAGTTGACCTCGCACATCCCGTGCCGGGGGCACAGCGGAAGGCGTCTCGGTAATCTCCCAGCACCCGAGCGGGAAGGTCCTCCTATGATCTTGCGAGGGAGAGCCGATAACGTCGAGCAGAATCCCTGTATCTACGCTCTTCACAACCAGGAGGCTCCGGACGAGTGCGTGTATGTCTCTGTGAACCAGGCTCTTGGGAGAGGCGGGTTTCTTGCCGTCCAGGGGACCCCCAGCAGAATCCCGGCGGCTTCCTCAGAGACGAGTGGGGAACGACGGTGGAGGAGGGACGCCACGAGCGTCCCACAAAACCAGGCTCTTAGGAGAGGCGGGTTATTTCCACCAGCTGTGTCCGGGCGCGCTCTCTAACGGAGGCGGTCTTGACGGTCGAACTCCCACTTTGTGCACTAATCCCTCGATTACTCAGTGGCGTTTTCTGCGTCGGATCCAGTTGGTCTCGCACGTCCGGTGTCAGGGGCACAGCGGAAGGCGTCTCGGCAATCTTCAAGTACCCGAGAGGGTAGGAGGCTCCCTCCTATAAGTTCCAGAGATTAGACCATCGCAGCTCCGGCCAGGTAGCACAGACGTCACAAGTGTGGTCGGAAGCACACCCAGCGCACAGGAGACAGACTGTATGGATATCCGACGGCCACTGGAAGCCTCCGCATCGTTTGCAGGTCACCAGTAGGCCAATGCAACACACCTAACCTGAGGTGGCCTGGAACTGTGTCGATAGTAGTCTCCGCTTCCTTGGAGACGATCATCCTTACTAGAGTCCCTGGACGTGCACGTGAATGTCTCTGAGCCGGGCTCCGAGGGAGGCGGGCTTTCTTGCCGGTAAGGGGGACCCCCAGCGGGATCCCGCGGGCTTTCTTGGAGACAAGTGGGACCGATAGTGGACATGGCTTCTTGGAAGGCTTAGTCCGGGCGTGCTCCCTCCTGGAAGCGGCCTCATCGATCCAGGCCCACTTCGTGCACTAGTCCACTGAATTCCCACAGGGACGTCCTGGTCTCAAGCGACCGGTGCCAAGGATACGTTGGATGGCGTATCCACATCCTGCGCATAGGAGACCCGACCTAGTGGTTGTCCGACGGCCACCGGCCCATCTGCCTTGCGTGAAGGACGTCAGCATGCCCTTCTTCATCGGGGCGGAACGGGATCCTTCAAGCACCAACAGCATAGGTCGCTCCCGCCTGCAGACGCTTCAATGCTGCCATCTGCGCTGCTGAGGCCAGGTGACACAATCATCCCAATGTGGTAGGAGGCACCTCCCGTGTCGGCAGACAGGCCTAGTCCCAAATGGTCGCTGCCTGGACATGAAGAACACACCTACCAGTAGCAGCCGGGCTGGTGCTTACAGCCGAGAAGCTGCTTGTCCTCTCCAGGTGGTAGTGTACTGCAACGTCCTAAGAAGTCGGACGTGTGCGTAATTGTCTTACCGAGCGGGCCTTGCCAGAGGCTGTTCATGTGCGCTCCCCCTGGCAGCGGCCTCCACGATCCACGCTCGCGCACTAGTCGTGACATCCGGTGTGGCTTCTCCCCCAGGTCAGTCCGTTGTCGTGCGGAAAACCCGCGGTGTCCGGAAGGCGCCTAAACCGGTGCCGATCGCTTGCAACGCAAGCATGGTCAGCGGGGCATCCGGTGCAGTGGCGAAAGACCCTTGGGGGCTGAACTAGCCACTGTCATCTGTGTGAATGGGTAGCACATCCCTGCAACAGATAACACACCCGAAGGCCTGCGGGCGAGTCCTGTGGGACTAAGCCACGAAAGGTAGCCTTCGTAACAACAAAACACACAAGCACCAAAGCGGGGTAACAGACTGTCAAGCCTGCACGCCGGCAGTGCAGCAAGAAGGTCGACTCACTGCCATCAAGCACTAAGGTGAGCAACCAACATATGTAGCTAAAGTCAAACATGTCATGACAGAAGCGAGGTACCAAACTGCACGCCTACAAATAGCCATGCATGCAGTAAGCAAGTAGGCCCACTGCCGCCAAGCGCTAAGGCGAGGGAACAACATATGTACACAAAAGACGAATACATCCTGACGGAAGCAAGGTACCAAACTGCACGTCTGCAATCTAGCAGTGCAGTAACGAGGTAGATTCACCGCCGTCAAGCGCTAAGGTGAGCAACAACATATGTACCAACCCCTGCCATAAAAGGAGTCAGGCCCCAAACATTACAACTCAATACGCAATGACAACCAAGACAAGAAAACATCTGGGGCAGTAAATCACCACTTTATGTGGACATGTCACGCGGGGCCCGCCCCGCCAAGGAGCGTAAACCCCCAACCTGCCCGCCGGAACGTATATCCACTCTCTAAGGTACGTGAGCACTTGTCCACAGCGTATGCCTGCGTAAGCGAGTGTGCGCTTAAATTCATCACCCGCTAGCGCAAACAGAAAAGGGGCCAGAACAGGCGCTGGTACCGAACAAACTACGCGATGACAAGGCGTGACCCAAGCCGTGCCACCCAGCTAATCAGGCCATGGAGTAAAATTCTCCACACCCAAGGTACAAATGCGTAGGAAACTTCGCTACGAATCACCGAAGGTGAGTGGGCGCGCAATTACAGTGAGAAGAAGACGAAAAACTTCGTACCTGCACAAACCAGTGCCCAGCCCGGGAACCGGCCGAGGGTCAACCCCGCTACCTTACCTCTCCGCCGAAGGGGAACGGGGGGAGACGTCCAAAACTCGCCTGGCACGACCGGCGAAGCTCCCCGGACAGCTCACCAGAGGTCGAAGCGTAGGCGCTAAGCAGTGGGGACGAGAAAGCCACACAGCAGCACAGGCAGGGCCGACGAACGATCCTATCTCCCGCTCTTCATTCCAACAGCCAGTCCGAAACCAGAGAACCGGTCGAAAAACCAAAGTCCGTAGGCTAGAGCAGAGCGCAAGACGACCGAATCGTGCGCCTAAGTAGACTAGACTGGGGGATTATGGGTACCCGGCTTCCGGGTGGTGGGTATAGGGAGACAACTCTTGGTCCCCTCGGGGTTCCCCGAGTGCCTCCCGGGTTGTGTTTTAACACAACTGGCTCTTAGGCTAGAATGATGAATGATGAATCTTTATTTATTCAGGATAAAGCTATTAGGCAACTCAATGCCTGTCTTACAAGCTGTCCTGTAAACAAACAACATAACAGGAAAATAAACATAGCATGCAAATAATAACAATAATAATAATAAGAAGAAGAAAAACTACGGAAAAAAACAAACACAATAGGTGAATCAATGAAAGGGGGAAAAAAAAAATTCGTATTGGAGAAGTAGTAACTGCCACCAACACAAAAGTAAGAGAAATAAATGAGTGCATAGCATGAATGAGTAAGTAGTAGACACTTCCCCTTCCATTCAGTCATGTCATCGGTAATGTTTTTGAAGAAACAAATGCCACTGCTTTTCTGATCTCTTCCCGGCTGGGTCTGTCACAGCTGATGGGTAGGTCGGTCTCTGCCGGCTGGATGTTGGGGGGGTCAGGTGGGCTAGGTCTGTTCAGTAACTCTTCAAAATACTCGGCCCAACTGTCGAGTTGGTCTGCTCTGTCTGCAATAGGCTTGCCTTCTTTGTCTTTTACTGGTCTTTCTGTATGGCCATACTTACCCGACAATCTTCTGGTAATGTCGTAGAGCTGTTTCATGTTGCCGCTGCCTGCTGCCTTTTCTGCCTCTGCTGCCAGGCTGTCTGTGTAGGCCCTCTTGTCTGCCCTGATACTCCTCTTCACCTCGCGGTTGGCTTCCGAGTATTCCCCCTGTGCCCTTACTTTGGCTGCTCTCGTGCGACTGTTGTTGACCGCTGCTTTCTTCTGCTTCCTCGCTTCTATCTTCTTCAAGGTCTGTGCCGACAGCCAGTCCTTGTGGTGGTGTTTCCTGAACCCTACAGTGTCTTTGCAGGTTGAGTTCAGCGCCTCTCTAACTGCCTTCCACTGCTGCTCTGTGGTGACCGCCTCCTCTTCATTTACTAGCTCCTGTAGCGCTTGAAACCGGTTGGACAGCACCAGTTTGAACTCTTCTCTAACTCCAGTTTCTCTCAGGAGGCCTACATTATAGCGCTGTCTTCTTGTTGTCTCTGTGCGGCTTTTCTTTAGCTTGAGCTTCATTCTTAAGGTAAGCAGATGGTGGTCTGAGGCGACATCTGCTCCCCTCCTCACTCGAACATCTTGAAGGGATCTTCTAAATTTCTTGCTAATGCAGATATGGTCTATTTGGTTCTCTGTTGTATGGTCAGGTGAGACCCAAGTTGCTTTGTGTATTCTTCTGTGTGGGAAGATGCTGCCTCCAATGACAAGTCGGTTTAGAGCACAAAAGTCTACCAACCTCTCCCCGTTCTCACTCATCTCCGAGCCTAGTCCCTGTCTCCCCATCACCTCTTTGTATCCGGTGTTGTCTTCCCCTATTTTGGCATTAAAATCGCCCATGACGATGGTGATGTCTCGCTCCGCACATTTGTCCACGGCACTCTGGAGTCGGTCGTAGAACTCTTGTTTCTCTTCCTCGTCACTGTCATTGGTGGGCGCATAACACTGGATGACGTTCAGCTTGAGCTTTTTCTTGGTTCTAAAGGCTGCTGTTATAATTCTTGGCCCAAGAGGTTCCCAGCCCATCAGCGCTCTCTGTGCCACTGGTGACAGCATGAGTGCTACTCCTTCTGTATGGGGGGCATTCTCCTCTTCATGACCTGAATACAGAATCATCTCCCCACTTAACAGCCTTTTCTGGCCAGACTGCGTCCATCTGGCTTCAATGATGCCTAGCAGGGAAAGGTTGTACTTTTGCATTTCCGCTGCTATCTGGGCGGCCTTGCCGCTCTGGTACATGGTCTTGACGTTCCATGTGCCCATGGTTGTATCCCTGGATAGAGAGAGGCGGCTCGGTCCTGTGGCTTCCGAAGACTTCCGGCTTTCACCACAGGACGTCATAAGTCTTCTAGTAGAAGAACCTTCCTCCTCCAGGAAAGGAATTACTGTTAATCTTTTCGTCGGCGTTTTTGTAGCTATTTCCTTTTTTGCAGGGTGGGGAAGCTACCCCCACGCCCAACCCCCTTACTAGGAGGACCAGGGGTTTTCTGTCGGGGTCACCTTCCCTTAGACCATGTTGGTTCACGGCACCTTATTTCATTCGGTGCACCCCTCTCACGAGGGACCCCCTATCCACCACCCAGGGGACGCGCCTCAACGCCGTATGGTCCCAGCGCGAGGTCCTGTTGAGCTACAGGTCCGAAATGGCATCAGAAAATATCAATGAAGCAATCACACCAGAACATTGTTTCACAGCAAAATGTCACTTAATTACGATGTTGCATGTTAACACCTACCAGTATAGCTTTCTTTTTTTTTCTTAAGCCAGAAAAATTCTAACTGACCAAGCGACTGCCTGACCAAAATGAAAAAAAGATCTAGAGAGGGCCTACCTTATGTTCCTCGAAGACAGCGAAAACGTGAGTGAACATGTCCGACTGGTCAATGATCACCTTGCTCCTGGACCCTGTGGTCGGGGACGCGGTACTCTCAACAGACTGCAAACACACGATACATAAACTAGACAAGTTAAGATGCAACCCGTTTAGCCCTGGTACACTACAACAGGAGGCAGAAATAATACAGGAATGATAAGTCAAGGGTGATGCCAGAACAGTTTGGCGCCAACTGGCATCAAACTGTTCTGGCATCACCCTTGAACAATCATGATCTGCGTATCTCAGGACCTGGTAGCTCAGACAGGACACCTCCAAAACTTGACTTAACCCATTTAAGCCCACGGCCGCATTTCCCAAATTTTAGAGGTGTCACCCAACAACTATGTACAAGTTGGAGGAGATGGTTGGACCATGATAATTCAAGGGTAGTGCCAGATTAGCTTGTCGCATGAAGGCGCCAAGCTAATCTGGCACTACCCTTGAATTATTATGGTGCATCCATCTCCTGCTGTAGGGTGTCGAGGCTAAATGGGTAAAGAGTTCAGTGTGATAAAAAAAAGTGTAGGTGAAGCAATTAAAGTCCGTTCAGCTTTAAACGTACCAGGTCAGGTTAACTGATATTACATAAGAAAAGATCATGTCCGAAAAATATCATGTTTGCTAAGGTCAAAACAAAAGTACTGTATGGCACAAGTCCACATCATAAAAAAATCCTTTACACATAAACATGAATTTTTCTCTAAAATGTATTTTTTCGAAAAATACTTACCGATGACATTACTGTTAGGAATACTGATCTAGCTAGCCTAATTTTAGCCAAAATTGTTGTGTGCCTACATGGCAGGGGAGGCAACAAGGGGCGCTATAAGCTAGGCAGTACCCCGGGTAGCCTCCCTTCCATCCTCATCTGGGCACGCGCTCACCGGAAACGCCATTCTGTTTCTTAGCGAGCCAGCGGCAGCGGGGCAGGCGGGAGGGTCATCTGAGTAATGTCATCGGTAAGTATTTTTTTTTTAAAAAATACATTTTAGAGAAAAATTTATTTGTTTCCTCAAAACACATTACCGATGACATTACTGTTAGGAAGAATATCGAAGAGGAGGTGGGTGCCGCTTAGAACGCCCCTAATCCCTGTGTAATATCGAGACCCACCCTCCCTGGTACAACCTCCTGATAATTTTAGCTAAGATACGTACGGCACCTGGGCTGCCGGGAGCGAGTGTTGTTCCGCTGTAAAGTCTCCCACCAGCGATAGGTTCTCGCGCTGGCTGGTGAGGTCCCTCAGGTAGCATTGGGCGAAGGTCGACTCTGATCGCCAGCCCACTGCCGCCACAAGTCTTGACTGCGCAGTTGCGGTCGAATGCGAGCTTGTGGCCATGGCTTCTGACCTCAAGTGCCCTGATGTTCATGCATTTGGCTGTACCAGGGACGAGGTCCTGGTAGGCGGAGCGTATCACCCATCGGAGACAAGAGGTCGACTGTGCTCGCCATTCCATGGCCGCCATATCTGACCGCGCAGTTGCGGTTGAGCGCTAGGCTAGCGGTCATGGCTATGACCTCGTGCGCCCTGATGTTCATTCGTATGGCTGTGTCAGGAGCAAGATCTTGGAGATCACACATCAGAGCCAGGAGGATATCGTCTGGGCCGAGATGTCATGTCTACCTGGGGACAGAGGGAGGAAATGGCGGGTGCGTCCCCTGCGTAGCGGCTTGGTCCGCCGCAGGAACACATGTAAGGCTCTCACCTGGTCTTGTTGTCTGGATTCTCGGGTAGAGCCTGGACCCCTCAAGGGTTGGACAGTGACCATCTGTGGGGCAGCCAAAGGAGAATGGGTCTTGGCTAGGAAAGCCGGGTCGGACAACAGTTGCACAGAGCCATCCGTTCGGCAACTGTAGGCATGATGGACGTGCAGAAAGGCGTGTAGCTCGCTGACTCTGGCCGCCATGGCAAGAGCCAGTAGGAAGTGTGTCTTCCGCGTCACGTCCGGTGACCGCGCCAACTGAAGTGGTTCGAAGCAGCTAGAGTTGAGCCACGTCTGCATCCAGGGTAGGTCCAATTGCGGTACGAGTGAGCGGAGGGCTGGATATCTTAGACCGAAGCGCGCCATAAGGTCAGCCAGGTCCTTGCAGTTGCCAGGGTCGGGCCGTCCCACATGCTGGTACATATCAGCGATCATCGCTAGGTAGTCGCGAATGGTGATTGGCGCCCGAAGCTGGTCGGTGAAGTGCCAGAGGAAGAACTCCGCCAGCTGGGAACCGTCAGATCCATGGGAGAGAGTCGCCCTTCGTCACACTAGTCGCACAGGACTCGCCACTTTCCTCGTAAATTCACCTGGTCGAGGGTCTGCGGGCTGTAGCGATAGTTTCCCCCGCTGTAAGTGAGAAGCCTCTAGCGGCGAGGGCTTGCCGCACCAACTCCAGGCGTGGAGTAGAAGTCGCTCGGAGCATGGGTAGAACAGGGCCTGCTGAGGTTGCTTGAGCATCGTGCGCGGGGTGGGTAGCCGCAGCAGGGGGCTGCAGCGAGGTTCAGGAGGTCGGTGGTCCAAAACCTGGTCCAGCCGAAGGGAGCCACCAGGAACAGAACTACGTTGCAATCTTTGAGCTTGAGCAGGAGCTTGGGGACAAGAACCGTCGCGGGTAGGCGTACATGACGAGGCCGTCCCAGGGAATGGATAGAGCGTCGACTGCCCAGGCTAGTGGATCTGGCATGGGGGAGACGAACAGAGGAAGCTGGAGAATTCACCTCGTCGTGAAGAGGTCGATCATGGGGGTTTCCCCATGGGTGTAGATCATCCGAAGATGTCCGGCCGGAGGGTCTACATGGTGTGTAGCAGCTGACCGTGTCGCGAGAGGGAATCGGCTAGGACAAAGAGATGGCCCGGGATGTCTGGCTCGGAGAGAAATGCCGGGATCTTCACACCACTGGAACAGCTGGTAGAGAAGGATGCCGAGGGGCGGGGAGCATCCCGGCCTGCTTCTGGATGTAGGCGACCACCATGGGGTTGTCCGAAAGGACGAGCAACTTCTGGTGACGTAGACATCCCACGCGCTGAGTGCTTGCCAGACCGCCTTCAGTTCTAACCATTTGATGTGCTGGACCGCGAGGTCCGGGGGCCTGGTGCGAGGCCAGGTGCCGCAGGCCGCAACGAACATCGTAGAAGGTGAGCTGGGGATGAGGCGAGTAGAAGGGAACTCCCGTCGCGAGCCAGTTAGGCTCCGCCCAACGAAGGAGATGTGGAAGGAGCATCGGTAGAACCGGCACAGGAGCCTCGAGGTCGTCTGTCACTGGGTGCCAGTGCAGACGAAGGGCAAGCTGAAGCGGGCGGTAGTAGAGACAGACAAGGGGAGTAAGTCTGCTGCCACACTCATCAGGCCCAGAAGCTGAAGCCACCCTCATTGAGCTCAGTGTGAAACCATCCCCAGATGAACGAAGCGGCGGGACGGCACAAGGTTGGATGTGCTCATGTTGAGCAGGAAACCGAGTCTGTCGAGCAGATCTAGCAGCGCATCTCGATCCGCCGCCCACCTGGCCTCCGCCTGGTTCTGCAAGAGAAGACCTGGTCCAGATAGTTTGATGTAGGGTTCGAGGACGTCCATCTGGCCCTGGCAACGAAGGCGTCCAAGAAGCGGGTGAACCCCCAGGGGCTGAGGCCGAGGCCGACAGGTAGAACGCGAACTGGTAGACCAGTCCACTGAAGGCGAAGCGCAGGTAACATCCTGAGGTGGGGTACATTGAAACGTGGAGATAAGCATCCGACAGGTCTAGGCTGACGGCAAAGTCCATAGGCTGCACAGCAGCCTGAGGCACTCGGGCAGTCTCCATGCGAAAAGATGGGGCGAAGATAAACTTGTGTAGGGCGGACAAGTCGAAGACGGAACGCCCCTTGCCGCCCGGCTTGGGAACCATGAAGAGACGGTTGTAGAAGGTTGGGGAGTCGTGTCGCGTTACCACCTCCACGGCGACCTTGCGAAGCAAAGCAGCAACCTCGTCATGTAGGCTCTGCTTGGAACCCCTAGACGAACTCGGCCAAAAAGGGGTTAGTTCAGTCTATGGAGAGAGATGCTCCTGTGCACAACAGGTCTGTAGTACTCACCACTCATCCCCGTATCCATACCATCAGCGACTTCTGAGTCACTGCAAAAGCGGGAGGGGGGGGGGGGGGGGGGAAGCGCTGCCACATCTTAACCCATATCAGCCTGAGGCTAACAGCTTCAATTTGTGCCCTGCCATACACAGGTTACTATAGAAAAATAAGAATACAGCCCAAGGTCTTAATGGAAGGCTAGGCTGGATTAGCGTGAGGCCTAGCGGCATCAAGCCACTCCGGCGCTACCCTTTAACTATTCTTATTCGAACGTATGTCACCCTCTGGTGGACAGGATAAGGGTTAAGATGACTTCCACCATACATGTTGTTCCCAGGCGGTTATCTAACCAAGGAATAACCGCCCCCAATGGCTTAACTTCGGTGAACAGGCCAACCGGGGCCATTGCAAAGGTTGTCTACGCTAGGAGTCCATTCCTCGAAGGAGCCCATCCACGGCCCAGGCTTGTGGCCTGGTCTGGAGGTGACAGAGGAAGCCGCTTCCTGTTCCATTAGAGGAGGACCGGCCGATCATCGGAGTCTGCTCACATGCGTAGAGTAGTTGGAAGGCAGCACGGTGTAGTAACACTCTTAGTGCTGCCGCTGACGAGCACCAGCTGCACTGCCATCACTCCAACCAGCGGATGTATCTGCCTGCATATTCACTCGTTGCTAACCCGCTGGTATCTGTCAGAGACTCAATGCCTAGGTGGCAAACTGAGTGCTGGTCCCCCGCCTGGCAGCTTCGTACGAAATTGTCTCTTCTCGCAAGGAGTGAGCCGATAGCGAGTCCCGTGCAGAAGGAAGCGCCGAAACTGCGCTGCGATGTGATGACCGGGGGTGCCTCGGGGAACGGCTGCGTCGGGGAGAGCGTGGTAGCCGAGAGTGGGAACCCCACCTGGAATGGTGTCGAAACGTGGCAGTCAAATGTGTGCGTCGACGGCGCGACCTGCACCACGGCGAACTCGACAAGGATCCATGCGGCGAGCAAGGTGGCGAGGCACGACGGCTGACAAAAGCCGCACCCCCCGTGACGGAAGGCCTAGGGTGTCGGGGGGGCATCCTGGTCCCTGGTAACAGTCTGCGAGCGTGGAGGCCTGTCAAGGATCGTGAACGAGGGCGACGCTCGGACGACCGTCTGGCTACCTTTTATCACCGAAAACTAGCTGAACGGAAGCTCCGTCCCTGCGATGCCCGACGCTGAATGCCCGTCTGGTCTCTAAACACCTGTGCCGAGGGGGCAGTTACAAGCTTACTAAGTAACAATTTTACTGACCTCTGTATCAGACGGCTTGCGCTTTGCTTGGATCGACTCAAGGTCGTAGACGCGTTGCAGTCCATCGGACGTTGTTGGCCAGACTCGGTGGTATTTTAGCAAGCTCATGAACACTGTAGACGTCCAGTGTTGGCCAAGCTTGGTGTACTGTTTTACCAGCGAGCTGACGAACACTGTTGTCGGAGTACTATGTTGGCCAGGCTCGGTGTCTCATAACCGTAGCGAGCTGACGAACCCTCTGGCTGTAGCCCTAGGCTCCGGATCCGCGCGTGCGTCCCGATTCGTGAGTGTCTGAGGTGTCTCCTCCACTGAAGCGGTCGGGGCGGCAGCAGGCGTCCGCTCTCAGGCTGGGGTCGTCATTCCCGCCGATAGAAACACCAAGCTGCGACCACTGCTCCTCCCGCCCGGGGGTGCAGGCGCCGCACAGGTGAGTGGAAGCACAGGCCAAGCACAGTAAGCAGACATGTGAGTCACTCGGCCACTGGAAGTCCCCACATCTCTTGCAGGTGCGGACTTAACCACTGCAAAACATAAACAGTCACCGGTGAGCGAGCGTAGCTACCCGAGGCCATGCACCAATGCGATCGCGTGTACGAGTTTCGAAAACGAATCCACTACATGACCAGTGCCGACGCCCGGCGCTTTCCACCCCCCCTCTTGAACACCGGTCGCGGGCACTAACCGAGGTTATACTTAGTCATGGCAGTGAGACGGGCGAGGCAGCGCTGTAGGGACCAACTTGAAGTAGAGTCACCCATGCCGACTGGTCGCTCATCGGCAAACCAAGTCTCGGGAACAGTACAAGTCCACTGAAAACAGAAACTCCGCCGCTAGAGAGCCCAAACGAAGAATAATCTGAGAGGGAGCACAGAGCACGACGTAAGAGCTCAAGTCCCAAGTCCCAAGCCACAAAACCGGTCACACTATACGAAGTCCAGACGCAGAGAGTAGGCACACAACCATCCACGGCTAGCTAAGAAACGGAATGGCGTTTCCGGTGGGCGCATGCCCGGATGAGGATGGAAAGGAGGTTACCCGGGGTATAATGGGTAGACCATCGAAACCGATGTCGTCATTGTGCATGACTTCTATTTGTGGGTGCGGGTGTGGCTGGCCAAGCCAATCCTGGAGCCACACCTGCGAGGGCAATGGGGGCACTGGAACGTAGCTGTAGGGAGCGTCGACGCCATCTTTCTGCGAGCTCTGGCACTGGTGATCCGTTCACGCCGATTTTGTTCAAAGAGCGTGCAGGCTTTCCTGGTGGCGGCATGCCAGCCAGATCTGTCTTGTGCTTGTGCTTCAAGTTCCTTAACCGGGAAGACGCAGTCCTTGAGGCTGCCTTTTAAGCAGTCTTTGAAGCGTTTCTTTGGCCGTCCTTGCTTCCTGTGGCCTTTTGAGAGTGCACCATACAGGAGTTGGCGTGGCATACGAGAATCATCCATGCGTATGACATGACCTGTCCAGCGAAGTCGTCTTTAAGATCAAGGCTTCAACACTCACTAAGCCAGCACTGTCCAGGACTTCCAGGTTTGTCACCTTGTCTTGCCATTTTATGCCCATGTGGAAACGTTCAAGCTGCTTGAGGTGCTTTCTGTACAGCGTCCATGACTCACAGCCGTAGAGGAGGCTGGGGAGGACTACCGCCTTGTAGACTTTGATCTTGGTGGAGAGCTTGACGTTGTTGTTATTCAACACACGAGTGCACAGACGACCCAGGGCTTGGCTGGCTTTGCTGATGCGAGCTGCGATTTCCTTGTCGATAGTACCGTCAGAAGAGATGATGCTCCCCAGGTACCTGAACTGGTCGACAGTCTTCAGCTCAGTGCCTTCGATATACACTTTGGGTGGGGGGGGGGGGGGCTCTTGTGCCTGGGGCTGGTTGGTGCAGGACCTCGGTCTTGTTGAGACTGATTGTGAGGCCAAACAGTCGAGAGGCTTCCGAGAACCTGTTGACAATGGTCTGGAGGTCAGACGCCGTGTGCGCCATCAGCACACAGTCATCGGCAAACATCGCCTCAAGGATCAGTCTCTCGATGGTCTTGGTCCTGGCGTTCAGTCGACGGAGGTCGAAGAGAGAGCCGTCTAGTCTGTACTTCAGGTACATTCCCTTCTCAAGGTCGCGTACTGCATGGGTCAGGACACACGTGAAGAACAGGTTGAACATCACGGGGGCAAGAACACAACCTTCTTTCACACCGTTGGAAATGTCGAAGGGTGCAGATGTGTCGCCGTTTGACTAGACAATTCCTACCATTCCATCATGGAAGAGGCGGATGATGTTGGTGAACTTCCTGGGGCAGCCAAGCTTTGCGAGGATGACCCAAAGCGCTTCTCTGTTCACGGTGTCGAATGCTTTGGTCAGATCTATGAAGACAGTGTAGAGGTCCATGTGCTGCTCAATGCATTTCTCCTGGACCTGTCTCACAGAGAAGACCATGTCGACTGTGCTGCGGCCAGGTCTGAAGCCACACTGAGCCTCTGGGAGTGCTTCCTCAGATACAGAGCTGATCAGGCGGTTGAGGATGACTCTCGCGAGGATCTTGCCAGCAATGGACAAGAGTGAGATCCCTCGGTAATTGGCACAGTCTGCTTTGCTGCCCTTGTTCTTGAACAGGGAGACGATTGTAGCATCTCTAAATTCCTGTGGCATGTTCTCCTCTGCCCAGATGCATGTCAGAATGTGGAGGAAGGCGTCAAGGGTCTCAGGTCCAGCTGCTTTGAAGAGCTCTGCGGGGATGCCATCCATGCCTGCAGCCTTGCCGGAGCTAGTCTGGTTGATCGCTTTCTTGACTTCGTCCAAGGTAGGCGGGAGGTCAAGGTCATCCAGTGTCGGCTTCTGGGGAATCATGTCCAGGGCCGCGGGGTCGACAGTGGAAGGCATGTTCAACAGATTTGAGAAGTGTTCTCTCCAGCGCTCAGTGATGCTGCCTTTGTCCTTCAGCAAGGTGAAGCCGTCGGAAGAAAAGAGAGGGGTTGTGCTGGGTTTGGCCATAGACAGCTTTCATAGCGCTGAAAAACTCCTTGGAGTTGTTGGATTAAGCAAAGTGTTGAAGTTCTTTTGCCTTGCTGTCCCACCAGGTGTCCTGCATGTTGCGGAGCTCTCTCTGGGCTTTTCTCTGGAGGTGTTTAAAGTGGTCTTTCTTAGACAAGGAGTTGATGTCGTTCTGCCACTCGATGAAGGCACTGCGCTTTTGCTCCAGTAGTTTGTTGATCTCTTCATTGTTCTCATCGAACCAATCCTGGTGTATCCTCTGCTTGGGTCCGCCACCATCCCCTTGAACTGGTCCCACATTTCAGTTGGGCTGCCAGTCAACGGTCCATGGGCAGTTAGCAGGTCATCAAGGTGGGACTGAAAGTTTTCCTTGACGTCAGGGCGCTTAAGCTTGGCCAGGTTGAATGAAGGTTGGGAAGGCCTCTTCCTGTGTGCTGGTGCAATGTGCAGGTTGAGAACAGACCGCACCAGCCGATGGTCGGTCCAGCACTCGGCTTCTCTCATGGCTCTGGTGATTCTGACATCACGTGTATCCCGCTGGCGGACAATGACATAGTCTATGAGATGCCACTGCTTGGACCTGGGATGCATCCATGTTGTCTTGTACTTACTAGCCAGCCTGAAGAGGGTGTTGGTGATGGCGAGTCCATTCTCAGCGCACAATGTCAGCAGCAGCAGGCCATTGCTGTTCATCTTGCCCAGTCCGTGTGGGCCCATCACTCCTTCCCAGCAGTCACATTCGCGCCCAACTCGAGCATTGAAGTCACCAAGCACGATGAGTTTGTCACTTGCAGGAGTGGACTTCAGGAGGAAGTCGAGGCTCTCATAGAATGCCTCCTTGTCGACATCGGCGCTGGTGAGTGTCAGAGCATAGGCGCCGATGATAGTGACATGTCGGGTGTGAGAGATGGGGAAACGGAGCTTCATCAATCGTTCGCTGATGTCAGTGGGAAGAGGAGGCAGCTGTGGGAGGAGCGTGGTGCGGATGGCAAAGCCAACCCCGTGTATCCTGTCCTCGTTCTCAGCTTTGCTCTTCCAGAAAATGGTGTACCCGCCCTCAGGTTCACAGATCGAGCCTTCGTCAGCAAATCTGGTTTGTTTCTTCAAAAACATTACCGATGACATTACTGTCTGGAAGTGTCAACTACTTACCCAATTTTAGCCTAAGAACTTGTGTGCTCCTACACAACCCGGGAGGCACTCGGGGAACCCTAACTAGGGCCGAGAGTAGCCTCCCGTCCCAGCCCATTTGAGCAGTCACCACGTGGCCCAATCACAATCAGTCGTTTCTACTTAGCTGTACGTTTCAGACGTGTTTAGCCTATAGGTCCCGGACCGTTTTTTAACGGTTATTCACTGGACTATCATTTTGTGGATTCCTGTGTTCCTTCGGACTTGTGTGTTTGGAATTATGTGCCTGTGCTTGGAAAAGGGCCGGTCGCCTTGGACTACTGTGTTTCCTTTGGACTTTGTGTGCGCGATTACGGTTCCCTTTGTATCGTGAGCACATGGACTTGAGAGAGCTTCGCTATATATCGTGGTTCGGTGGCGGAGTTGTGTAGTGATTTGGCGACATGCTCGCAGAGGAGACGTTTCGGTATTTTTGCAGTTGTGACCGTGTCGCGTGGAGTTCGCATCGCTGCCGTAGAGTTTTGTTGGACCTGTTACTCCAGTGGTGTTGCTCCCGTGGACCGTGTCAGCAGAGTTGCCAACCACTACGGAATTTCCGTCGTTTACTCCGGACGTCGATGTAATACTGCAGAACTATTAACAATACTACGGGAAAGCAAACAAAAGTTTTTAAGGTTTGTTGAGCGCCTGTGGCTACCGTGTCGACTGCCGGGCGAGTCAAGGTCACGGTCACCCAACTACGGGTTGCTGATCACAGCTTCCGGCGCGTGTTAGGCTTTGAACCAATCGTTGGGAAGCCTGAGTCTAAGAGCAGACGACGGAAGTTAGCGGAATGCGGCCAGAAGTTACCGATGTACCCACACCTCACGGCTACCGCCATTTCGATCGCGTGCAGACATCGTTGAGAAGAGTTCTAGCAGAGCAAAGGATATAATATAGACAAAGAGTGTGATAATAAATGACACTGGAACTGTGGCAAGGCATCTTATGTGCCGTCGGTGTGTTATCGTACTGCGACTGCGTCTCAACATGTCACACTGGGCTTCGTGCTTGATGGGGGACTTTGTGTGTGTTGGAATTCCGGCGCTCCGCTCTGTGGTGGTTTCCTGGCTGTGTGAGGACTTTTGTCTCGGACCCGGAACTTCTTCCCGCCGACGCGCTTGGTGGTTGGTTTGGAGGTTCTTCCCCCCCCCCGTCCCCACGATTCACGAGAGGTAAGGTATCGATCCCAACCCTCGGCTGGCCCCCGGACCGGGTGCCAGCGTCGGCTTGAGGCTTTGTTTTCAGCATACAACGGTTGCACCGATCTTTCTCGTTTTTGTTGGCGGGACCGAGTAGGGCTTGGACCCGGTCGCCTATCATATCTGTTATGTTGCAGTGACCAAGTACTCACCTGCCCGCAGTGCGGCGACTTCCAGTGACCGAACAATACCAACTCGTTTTACCTTCCCTGCGCTGCCTACACTTCCGACCACGCCCGTGATGTCTGCATTGCAGCTATGGGGATTTACTGGCGCGAGCGCCCGACACCGGCGAGTGACCGTTCGTCCTTGGCCTGGAGCTGTGCCCACTCAAGCCCGCTGTCTCTTACGGAGAGACAACATTTGGGCAGAGTACCTGCTTTACGGAGGCAGGCCTGCTGTAATGGACGAACCGCCGGACACGGGCGCCCAGCGCGTACCACAGGACTGCATCATCTGTGACTCTCGCCCGACAAAGCCCGCTGACTCTTACGGAGAGACAGCATTCGGGCAGAGTGTCTGCCTTACGGAGGCAGGCCTGCAAATACGGACGATCCACCGGACACTTGAGCTCAGCTCTTACCACAACACTATGTCATCTGTGACTTTCGCACAGACAAAGCCCGCTGACTCTTACGGAGAGACAGCATTCGGGCAGAGTGTCTGCCTTACGGAGGCAGGCCTGCAGATACGGACGATCCGTCGGACTTTTGAGCTCAGCTCTTACCACAAAACTATGTCATCTGTGACTTTCGCACAGACAAAGCCCGCTGACTCTTACGGAGAGACAGCATTCGGACAGAGTGTCTGCCTTACGGAGGCAGGCCTGCAAATACGGACGATCCGCCGGACACTTGAGCTCAGCTCTTACCACAGAACTATGTCATCTGTGTCTTTCGCACAGACAAAGCCCGCTGACTCTTACGGAGAGACAGCATTCGGGCAGAGTGTCTGCCTTACGGAGGCAGACCTGCAGATACAGACGATCCGCCAGACACTTGAGCTCAGCTCTTACCACAGAACTATGTCATCTGTGACTTTCGGACAGACAAAGCCCGCTGTCTCTTACGGATAGATAGCTTTTGGGCGGAGTGCCGGCCTTACGGAAGCAGGCCTGCAGACACGAGCTTCTTGTCGTCCATTGTCCTCTAACACTTAACAGTCCTAAAGGGGTCTCGCCAGGACAAAGCCCGCGTACTCTTACAGAGAGTCGCTAAGTCGGCAGAGTGCCTGCCTTACGGAGACAGGCCAGCAGTGACCCGTCCAAAGCCTACCGACAGTCTTGACACGTCCCGCACTGCCAGAAGCTTCAGACACTCGTGCGTCCGGTGACGAATGGAGGAAGAATCGTGATGCGATTGCGACGGTCCGACTCGGCCTCTGACTCCCATCACGTTCGCTCCTTTCACGTTCTTCGTTCCCGTGCCCTGCAGCATGTCTGCCTTGGTAAGTATCTCCTCGCAGTTTACGTCACCCACCACCTTCGCTGCTCAGGCGCTGTTCTAGGAGTTCGTCAGGCTTCGTCGTTGCAGTCGCTTCCGTCATCACAGTCGCTCCTCTTCTCAGTCCTTGCCACTGGACTGCGTTATCCGTGACGCCCGCCGGACTAACGACGCTGCCTCTTACAGAGAGTCTGTTTACCAGCAGATAGCCTGCCTTACGGGGGCCGGCATGCAGAGACGCGCCTCGCGCAGTCTTTAGTCCACTGACAGTCAGGCGAGGTCTCGCCAGGAGAAGCCACATACTATTACAAAGTGTCGATAGCCGGCAGAGTGCCTGCCTTACGGAGGCAGGCCAGCGAAGACCCATGTCTACGTGTACACGGACCACTGACAGTTGGGACTATTCCCGTTTGGCCAGCATCTCGAGTCGCTCGTGTGCGTCCAGCGACAAAAGAAGGAAGTATCCTGATGCTCTACGCGACAGCCTCCTCAGCCCCCGACACGCCTTCTTTGTTGGGACGTGGTTAGCGCGATCTCCTCCATCCAGACCCTTTGCCGGATTTCACACCCTTCGCGGGATGTGGTTACTCTCCGCTTACTCCTGGAGGATTCGGTTCCGGCCCGGCTTGGCGTGGACAGACGCCCCCTCCCCACGCCTCACTCTGCTGTTCCGGATGATCCTACGTCACCTAGGACCCCTTCGGCATCGCGCTCAGCTGAGAAGCACCCTCCCTTGCAGCTTGTATAGATGGCGTCGCTAGTGCGGACCGCCTTGGCCTGCCCGGGTTTCCTGAAGCTTTCTTCCGTCGTGTCGTGGATGCCTGCAAGCTTCCTTTGCACCTCCTTGGTGATTTTCTCACCCTAGCTGTCGTGACCAACAGGGCAGCGTTTCACTCTTCGATTGGCGGCCACCTTCTTCTGTGACCTGATATGTTGAGATACCGGACTGCAAGCCTGTCCTCTCTGTTGGCTCACTTAGGGGCCTCCCGCGGGGCCCCGCCTTCGGCCTCTCCAATCCCGTTTGGACCCTGGATTCTCTACCTCCATCACCGAGGACTCTCATTTTCCTTGCATTTGCACCGCCACTGAGATGTTTCCCCTTGTGGACCGAGATTCCGTCGGACGAGAGCGACACCATCGCACTGCGCGTAGAGGATGACTCGCTTCTGCAGAAAGTCGCCGTGGAGTTACGGTCTCGACTCCACGACCTTTACAGCCTCCGAATGATGGTTTCCAGGCTGGGTGGCTAGTGGTACCTTGTCAGTGATCTCGCAGTGATGAACAATTTCTCGTGGCTCCGACTTCTCCTTTGGATTCCACCAGGGTCACTCAGCTGTGCATTCTGTAGACTTCACAGTCAGCTTGGACATCTCCGAGGCGCTTCTCCATGTCCCTCGGCACCCGGCCTCCAGCAGGTATCACAACTGCGCTTCGATGGTGTGTTCTACCAGTTTAGGATCCTCCTGTTTCGCTTGCAACCGCAGCCTTACAGTTTTCGCTTGCATCATGGATGTCGTCGTCGCCAAGGCCAGACAGTTGGCTTCCAGTCCGATCTCGGATACCTTCGACGACCTCCTCCTGAAGATTCAGTCAGAGACCGCCCTGTGGAAGGACCGAGATGCCCGGCTCCTGTTGCTGTCGCACTTGGGTTATTGGTCAATGTGGGCAAATCGGACCTCTCTCCCTCATGCTGGTTTACTTCTCAGTGGGGATTTTACGACCATTCTCTCCAGGCTGAGTTTGCCGGAGTCTCGGATTCGGAAGCTGTCCTCCTTAGTCGCCCAGGTCGCTTAGGCGGGGTCAGTCCCCACCAGAGTTCAACTGATGGTCTTGATGATCGCAGTGGTGGATCCTTCTCCTCGGTCATCGTTACTCCCGGCTGCTCCAGCTCCACACCTGCCACTGAGGTTCTTCTCTCCACGACCGGCACTTGGACTCCGGACCTAGCTGGCAGACACACCTACTGGCTAAAGCTGCCAGCAGTTGGGCGAGCCCTCATCGAGTAGGAAACGCTCCTTCGCCAACAGGAGCTACTTGTCCTTCGGATACCGCTGCAGTTTTCTGCTTACAGAAGATGCAATATGGTCGCGTTGCTGGTAGACCCGTTCACCTGGAACATGTATTGAAACTCCGACCTCCTCATTCTCGACACGGGCGGGCCTCTCCGCTGCGGCCACCTTGAGGACGATGCAAAGATCTCAGACCTGATGGGGATTTGACCTTCAGCCTCCAGTTCCGCTTGCTGATTCCTTGCTGGGACCTACCCTGGGTCATGACGTGGCTTAATTCGGACAGGTTCCAACCCCTTATCTGGCTCGCTTCGCTGATGTGACACGGAAGACATGTTTCCTCTTTGCCCTAGCCATGGCGGCCAGAGTAAACACACTACACGCGCTGTTGGCGAGTTCTATCTGCCTCCAGTTCCGGGCGGATGGCTCTGTGCAATTGCTCACCGACCCTGCCTTCCTAGCCAAGACCAGGTCCCCCTTGCCTGCACCACCGGTCATAACTTTTCGACCGTTGAAACACGCGAATTTGCCTCAGGAGACTCGGCCACAAGATCCTGTGCGTACCTTACGCGTTTCCCTACGCAGATCCAAGCTCATCCGTCGCGGACGGTCACACCTCTTTCTGCCTTTGGCCCCGGCAGAAATGACATAACAGCTCAAACGATATCTTCCTAGCTGCGTTGGGTCATGCGGTCCTCCTACCAGGACCTTTTTCCAAGACGATGCGAAGAGGCTCAAGATCCTCGCACTTGAGGTTCAAGCCATGGTCACAAGCGTTTTCGATCGCAACTGTGCTGTTCGAGACATCGTGACCGCAATGGGCTGGCGGGCAGAATCAACCTTCGCCCGCTTCTACCTCGGGGATCTGTCGGGCCAGTGAGATAATCTCGCCCTGGTGGGGGCACATCGCCGCAGCGCAGCACTCCCTCCTCGGCGCCGAAAGCGCCGTAGATACGCACTTAGCTAAAATTGTCGGGAGTTTGGCGACTGGGTGGATGGCTCTGTCGTATGCCCTTTATGGCGGTAACTTGGGTGCGGCACCCTCCACCTTTTCGCCATTCTTCCAGACAGTAATGTCATCGGTAATGTTTTTGAAGAAACAAATTAATTTTTCTTTAAAATATATTTTTTCGAAAAATACTTACCGATGACATTACTCGGAGGACCCTCCCACCTGCCCCGCTTGCCGCTGGTAAGCTAAGTATCACGACTGATTGTGATTGGGCCACGTGGTGACTGCTCAAATGGGCTGGGACGGGAGGCTACTCTCGGCCCTAGTTAGGGTTCCCCGAGTGCCTCCCGGGTTGTGTAGGAGCACAACAAGTTCTTAGGCTAAAATTGGGTAAGTAGTTGACACTTCCAGACAGTAATGTCATCGGTAAGTATTTTTCGAAAAAATATATTTTAAAGAAAAATTAATTTCACTAAGAGCCGCAATGTCGATCTTATATCTCGCCAGCTCTCTGGCTATGAGGGCTGTTCTTCTGTGCGGTCTCTTTGTCTGATCTCTGTCCAACAGGGTTCGTACATTCAATGTACCGAGAATAAGCTTCTTTCTTTGTTTTTCTTTTTGACCGCATAAAAGGGTTAAACCGCCAGCCGCGGTAAGCTGACCGGTTTGTGTAGGGCAGGCAATGTTTGGAACGCCTTTTCTAGTTCCCTCCCTTACTAGGGTGAGCAGTGCTGTCCTGAAGAGGGCTGCTCAGTCGGCTGGGATGCTGCCGAACTCCCCTGCTGCCCCTGGTACAGAGAAGAGTGACCACTGGTCCACAGGCCACCTACGTGCAGGTTCAGAGCTACGACTCCCAGTAGTAACCTCTACCTGTCGGTTCGCCCATTCCCCATCGCCGCAGTACATTTGGAGGAGGCAGAAGAAAAAAAGAAGATGAAGAAGCAGATTTGGTGAAGTTGAAGATCCATGCACAAAACCTGCGCGTGAAGGAGATTTTGGTGGAGAAGCTGTTGCGCTGGAGCAACCCCACCCTCTCGGCCGCAGAAATCAGAGCCCAGTGGCACGATGAGACGGTACAACTGGTAACTTCCTTGGCTGCAGTGGATGGCCATGTCTTCTTCTGTGCTCTGACATGGCCTATGCACTCCACAGTGCGCTGCTGACCCACCCTCTTGGCCGTTGAACCCTTGATTGAGTTTCCTCCGCCCAGTCGGCCGGTGACAGACTTTGAATGCTAGGACGAGCAAGTCCTGCCTCACCAAGGGTTTGAGACCCTCGGTTTCCCCTCACTTGGTTTAGCCAGCCAGTCGAAGCTGTTGTCCGTGGTGTGGCCGCTGCGCATGCCGCAGCTACGTGGAGCCACAAGTGAGAGTTGAGTGTCAAAGTGGGGACCTATACTGGTGGACTACTCTCTAACCTTCGAGAGACTTGTCCCCCCTATTATAGGTGAAACCCCCTCCTTGAATACTCCAGACACCACCTGGGGGTACTGCCTAGCTTATAGCGCCCCTTGTTGCCTCCCCTGCCATGTAGGCACACAACAATTTTGGCTAAAATTAGGCTAGCTAGATCAGTATTCCTAACAGTAATGTCATCAGTAATGTGTTTTGAGGAAACAAATGCAGTTCTCTGCGCAAGTCATGAAAACTCTGAAAACTCAATATATTTACACGCCCATGAAGCTCCCAGCACACAACAGGTCACTGCGCTGACATTGGCCGCCACTGACTGTGCATGGACCAATGGCGGCTGACAATGGCCTGATGACCTATTGGGCACTGGGATGAATTTTTGTGCGTGATCGCTCTCCTCTTCTCTTAAACCTTTGTGTGCAAGTAGCGGTTTTAGTCATGATGATTCCTGCAGGAATCATTGCGACCAAAACCGCTACCGACACTCAAAGGGTTAAGTTACATTATGTAAGTTCAAACTGAAATATACATTATAACCTCAATAGTACATAATGTGAAACCCTGAAACAGCTCAGGCTGTCTCCCTCACCATCATGTGTGCCTCATTTTCCAGGTAGGACTTGTACACCTGGTTCAGCATGTCGTACACCTGAGATATAACAGATAGTGAAGTCTGCTGGCCGGGGATCAACATGTGACGACACACCGACAGCAGAACGCTCTTGCTCTCCCCGCGGTTCAGCAAAAACTGAATCAGTTTCAACTGAAAAGAGAACATAAAAGATTAAGCCTTTCACTGCCGAGAAAAACTGATCATTATCATACTGAGGCTGAAAGCTTCAAAATTTGTACACTGCCATACGCAAGCTACATTTTAGTACTTATAGATAAGGATATAGACCAATGGCTTAAGTTCAAGGGTAGTGCCAGTATAGCTTGGCGCTATTCTGGCACTACCCTTGAACTATTTTAGTCAAAGTTATTTCACACACTGGTGTATTCCGAATGATAAGGGTTAACCAACTGCAAGAGGCACAGATCCTCATGAGCCCCCGCAGCAGTTGCTGAGTCCCAGAGGATCTATGTTTCAAATTTCTAATTGACACGTTGGGGATCTTTGACATTGAGTTTACGATTTCAAAAATACAATCTGTGTCCTCTGGCAGCAAATGGGTTAGTAAATCGTAACTACTTCCAAGATAGGGGGTGACCATGATAGTTCAAATGTGCTGTCAGAATAGCTTGGTACAGCAATCAAAAATATGGCAACCAATTTTTTTTAAACCTCACCTTGTCTGGCAGCATGGTGACTATGGGAACCAGGTTTAGTTTCAAAGTCCATAGGCAACCTGTAGTGAGGAGATGCCAAAACATGAATTAAACACAATCAATGAAATCATGTCTACAAATGCTGTTATGTTAAAAATCAAAATCTGCTCAAAAGGTTAACAGCTTATTCAGGCTGCCATTGATCAGTTGATCCCTTCTTATATTCGTCGTGATCTGAGAAAGGATGCTACCAGATTTTGGACTGAAGTCAAGGATAGATTCCAGAACGCTAATTTGTGATTTTGAGCGTGTGTGTGTGTGTGTTGTTGTTGTTACTGTTATTGTCTGAATGAATCATGCAAAAGGCCAAGGTAAATCCAAATAACCTAGTATTCTGTGCTTACTCACCTAGTTTAGCATCAATCACAATGTCAGGCTGGAAGACAACCCAGTTGGCAGAATCTGACACCAGTTAAGGAATGACACGTACTAACCCATTTAGCCCCAAATCCCTACAAGAGATGAATGGACCATGATAATTCAAGGGTAGTGCCAGATGAGCTTGGCGCCTGAAGGCGCCAAGCTCATCTGACACTACCCTTGAATTATCATGGTCGATCCATCTCCTGTAACAGGTACATATTCTATAACTAGCAACTCCAAACATTTGGGAAATGTCTTGGGGTTAAGTGGGTTAATATCACACATGTATCCTTGATATGCATGCATCCATTAGCCATTATATAGGACCATTCTGCCCTGCTCTGCCCTGCCCGGCTACAGTACAAAAAGAGGGATTAATCCTTTCTCTGCTAAAAAATACTGAACACCACTGAACTGCAAGAGGTATAGATCCTCATGGGCCCCCACACTTGCTGGGAGCCCATGAAGACCTATGCCTCTTGCTGAAATCGTCTTGCATCCATGTTCTGTTGGCGGCTGGGGGATCGTTGATGTTGAACTTACACTTATGTCAAAAACACAATCTGCTTCCACTGGCAGTGAAAGGATTAACCGTGGCAATTCAAGAGCGGTGCAAGAATAGCTTGCCCATGAACTATCATGGCTGATGTTGTTTCCTAAACTGTTGTGTTGTCTGGTCAACTCCAAAATTGAACCCTTTGGCTGTTGGTAGTGCTTTTTGTCGCAATGATTCCTGTCGAAATCATTGTGCCAAAAAGTGCTACTGACAGCCAAAGGCCATCCCTCTAAATCCTCTTTTTTTTTTTTTGATAGTGCAGACCCAAAATGTTACTGCCACGAGCGTAAAATTCAGAGGAAAGAAAACGCGCACAGAAAGGACAAGTACAACAAAACTGTGTTGAACTTGTCCCTTTTAAGCGTGTTTCTTCTTTGTTTTGGGAATTTTTGTTCATTCATTTTGTTTTTGTTTTGGTGACCATAATTTTGCGGAATCTGTTAATTTCTCACACATATCTTTTCATCTCTTTCTGAAATATACAAATGAGAGATATATTATTAACCCTTCTCATCCCGATACACTACTGCATGAAATTAATTTGACTATGATGTGTGTGTGTGTGTGTGTGTATGTGTATGTGCGTGTGTATGTGCGTGTTTATTTTATGTTAGGAATGCACCTACATGGTGATAGCAGGTGTTTATTTAAAGAGCGAGTGCGTTCTAATTTTTCTCCTTTTTTAAAATTATTTTTATGTGCTGTAAAGTGCTCCGAACTTGCTGTCCATGGGAAAGGGCGCTATATAAAAACTATGTATTATTATTATTATTAAGGGTGGTGCTAGAATAGATTGGCGCAAGCTATTCTGGCACCACCCTTGAATTAAAATGGCTGATCTATCTCCTAATCTATAATATAGCCTTCATAGGACAATAAGCGAATTAAAAAAAAAAAATCAGCCACAGGGTGTAATGGGTTAATGCAAGGATACAGAGTTCACAGGTAAATTCTGTCTTGTCGGTCCCTGCCTGCATGTTCACCGCTGAAGCAAAGAGCAACAAATAATGATACTGTGAATCGCATGTACAGAAGCAGTGTGGTCATGACTTCTGAATAAATATTGCATTATCAACTATGGGTCACCACATATAACATATCCCCATAAGAAAAATCATCTATAAGAAAAAGAAGGAAATAAAAATGGAAATCATACTGGCAATGTACTGAATCTACACCAAAATGGTGACTGCCATACTTGTAAAATGTATTTTTCTCTCAAATGTATTTTTTCGAAAAATACTTACCAATGGCATTACTACTGGAAGGTACACTTAACTTAACAATTTCAGCCTAAGAATCCATTGTGTATACATACACAACCAGGGAAGCAACTCTAGAGTTGTTACCAAGAACCCTGAGTAGTCTCCCTTTATCCCAATACAGGTATGTGAGCAGTGTACTCATGCCAGTCTTATCTTAGCTTGCTTGTGGCATGCGGGGCAGGCGGGAGGGTCTTCTGAGTAATGCCATCGGTAATTATTTTTCTAAAAAATACATTTTAGAGAAAAATACATTGTTTCTACAAAATCCATACTGATAGCATTACTATATGGAAGAATAACGAAAAGGAGGAGGGTATACCCCAACTGCATAACGCTTAGTACGGGACAAGGTGCAAGCTCCCGACGATTTCAGCTAAGCATTACCTATGGCACCTGAGGCGAGCAGAGGGCGTGTTGCGCCGCTGAGACGTCCCCCACCAGGGCCAAGTTGTTGTGTTGGCCAGAGAGGTCTCGCAGATAGAAGCGGGCGAAGGTGGACTCAGCTCGCCACCCGACAGCCGCCACAATGTCCCTCACAGCGCAGTTGCGGTCAAAGGCGACGCTCACTGAGACTGCTCTGATTTCATGGGCTCTGATGCGCAGGCGTTTCGCCCCCTCTGGGGAGAGGTCCTTGTATGCGGACCGTACGACCGAGCGCAACCATGACGATACCGTCTGCGCGGAAATGTCGTTGTGACCTGGGGACAAGGGCAGGAAGAGGCGGGACTGGCCTCTCCGAACAGGCTTAGATCTGCGCAAGTAGATCTTCAATGCCTGGACAGGGTCCTGCTGCCGGGACTCCCGGGAAGAGTCGAGACCTCTGAGTGGGCGGAGGCTAATCACTTGAGCCGAGGCCAAGGGGAGTATGTTCTTGGCCAAAAAGGCTGGGTTTGTCAGGAGCTGTACTGACCCATCGACTCTGAACTGCAGGCAAGCAGGATCCATGGAGAGTGCGTGTAGTTCGCTCACTCTGGCAGCTGTGGCGAGGGCTAGCAGGAAGCAGGTCTTCCTGGTCAAGTCTGCAAGCGGGTCAGTGGGAGCGGCTCGAAACAGCTTGAATTTAGCCAGGTGAGAACCCAAGAAAGATCCCAGCGTGGGAGCAGAGAGTGGGGGACCGGGCACTGGAGCTCAAAATGTGCCATCAGGTTGGAGAGATCCTTACATGATAATGGGTCCGCCTGGCCCAGTGCCAGTAAGTGTACGCGATCATGGCCCGGTAACCTCTGATGGTGACAGGTACCAAGTTTTGCTCCTGGAAAAGCCAGGGGAAGAACTCGGCCAGCTGTGGATTCGTCAGAGCCGTGGGGGAAAGGTGGACTGACTGGCATCAGGACAGCAGGACTTTCCACTTTCCCTCGTACACCTTCCGGGTGGAAGGTCTGCGGGCTGCAGCGATCGCCTCCACTGCCTCTTGCGGCGAGGGCCTGCCGCAAACCTCCAGGCGTGTAAGTGGAGCCACTCCGGGCAAGGGTGGAATAGATTCCGCCTGGGCTGCTTCAGCATGGTGGGGGGAGCATGGTGAGGTCGGTGGTCCAGCTGCGGCTCCAACAGAATGGGGTCACGAGGAACAGCACTGCGTTGCAGTCCCTGAGTTTTTGCAGACACTTTGGGACCAGGAGTGTGGGAGGGTACGCGTAGGCCACCAGGCCATCCCAGTCTATGGAGAGAGCGTCCACAGCCCAAGCAAGAAGATCCAGGATAGGTGACACGAAGAGTGGGAGCTGACTGTTCCACTGTGTCATGAAAAGGTCGAACATGGGCGTCTCCAAGTGGGTGCAGATCATCCTGAAGATGTCATGCCGAAGAGTCCACTCAGTTTGGAGGAGCTAACCCAGCTGCGAAAGGGAGTCTGCCAGAACATTCAGGTGGCTGGGGATGTGTCGCGCTTGCAGCGAGATACCACGATCCCTGCACTACAGGAGGATCTGATACAGATGCATGCAAAGGGACAGGGAGCGCGTACCTCCCTGCTTCTGAATGTAGGCTATGACAGTCGCGTTGTCGGAGAGGATCAGAGGCTTCGAGACGAGATTCTCAGTGGACCAGCGCCAGCCAGATTGCCTGCAACACCAGCCAGTTGATGTGCTTGCTCGTTAGGTCTGGAGGCCACCGGCCTGAGGCTTCGCTGAAGTCTGGCAATAAGTGCGCTCCCCAACCCGTGAGGCTCGTGTCCATGCAGAGCAAAAACTTGGGTGGCGGGGAGGCGAGGGGAACTCCCGTCGCTAGCCAAGCCAGGTCTGTCCATTTCTGTAAGTGAGGCAGAACAGGAACCATCGCCACCAGGTCGCCCGAGGACGGGCGCCAATAAAACAGGAGATGCAGCTGGAGAGGTCTCCAGTAGAGCCTGCTGAGGGGCAAGAGATCCGCCGCAGCGTTCATGAGCCCCAGAAGTTGCAGCCAAAGTCTGGCCGGGACCGCCTCCGCAAGGGACACTTGGTGGGCCAGCCCTGCAAACTTCTGGATACGAGCCTCTGGTAGTCTTACCTGGTTTAGGTCGGTCAGGAACTCCATACCGAGGTGCACGAACCGGCGTGAAGGAACGAGGTCCGACTTGCCGAGGTTGACAAGGAAACCTAGTTGCCAGAGAACAGTCAGCAGCGCATCACTGTCTCTCTCCAAGGAGGGTGCACTCTGGTTCCTGTAACGACGGTGTTTTCGCTACTGAATTAAATTATTACATATCTAAACGTTTATTCTAATGGAATGAGTGTGTGCGTGGGTTTGTTCTGATAATCAGTATAAAGGTGGGTGTACTATCTCTGTTCACTAGACTCTTTCATCCACCACACACGCGCTTACAAACAAGGACAAAGGCCACACAGTTATTTCCCTTTGCCCTCTGTTTAACTCTTAACACGCACTCATAACATACATTAAACCACACAATTCACATCATATCAACCAATCTACACAAAATAACAATCCACATCATATAAACCAATGTGCACAAATAACTAACAAGTGGCATACAGGTTATTCACAACTTCAGCGCTCACACATTCACTCGCTACCGTAGAGGTCGTTGTCTCTCTCGAGAGACGTCACTCGACTCCTCTTTATACTAGTGTCGACACAGTCAATATCACATTGACGACTTGACGGAGATTCCTGAACTGAATATTACTATTCAATGACTACTCACAGATTTAGAACATTCCTAGGCGTGAAATTACGGCGCTAGGCGACAATAGCTACACTGACGGAACACTGCATGTGGTCCTGTAGCACGAATCTGTGGCTTACTTCGCTACCGTTGCTGCTCGTAGCACCAGTGATGGTAGGACGAAGGAGAGATGAAGGCTTGATGATGTCCGCATCTGTTCACGTACGTGATGCCTTCAGGACAGCTTCATCGGCCCTACACCAGGGGTGTCCGCTCCGTACCGGCCCCGCTGTACACAACATTTATACACTCATAAATGTTCGCTCTTATACCTAAAAGTCTGAATGTGTCTTCGACACAGTATTATACTTCAGAGCGCTCTAGATCATTTCCTCTGAAAAATGTCTTCTTTATGCCACCATACTACAATCACTATTGTCATAATTCTTATGACAATTCCTATAGCCACTTTAACACAGTGCACACAATTCCTATAGCCACTTTAACACAGTGCACACAATTCCTATAGCCACTTTAACACAGTGCACACAATTCCTATAGCCACTTTACACTTTACACACATTTTACGTACCTACACCCAATGGATTATGAGCCAAATATTACACTCACAGCTCACCTTCAATTCGTAACATATTACTGCACATTTCATCATTAGATCACTAAATATATACTGAATTCTATTCCTATTTCAGTTCCACATCTTCACATATGAATGAATACAACATGACATCCTGGTTATAAACTATATCACATAATTACATGACTAAACAAGTATTGACACGAGCCATCGCATTTCCTTCAAACATGGCTCTTCTGCACTCTAATAATTCATAAAACAATACTTTCTTTTTCATCTGAATAGCGTTACAGATTATAAATACCGGTAATAAAAGAATAAATACCTGTATTCAATATACAGCTATCGAATTCTCTAGACAGAATTCTTCCTCAGAGCCCTAGCGAAAACGACCGCTCGGCTCGACTGGTATAGCATCTCTAACTGGTAATTATTCCCAAACGCACACTGTCACTCCCACACGTGACACGTGAACATCGCTCACCTACATTACCGCACGTGAACATGGCTTACCTGTACATTACCGCTCGAGAACAATGCTTATCTCTACATTATTCGCATGTGTACATTCGGTCCAACTGCTAATGACGTCACACCATCGTCCGACCGAAATCTGCACTAAAGGCGTTCGTTACACTACCCCCCTCTCAACGAAAAAAAGAACCGACCGAGGGTCTTTTTTACAAGTGCGTAGGATACTGTTAAAATACAGTAACGACTATGAAACCTTGACCTATGGAACCGACTGATCACGATCAGCGCGCGACAACAGATCCGCGAACACATTCTGTGTACCTGGAAGTGGTTCGAGATTGAATCGAAACTCTTGTAAGGATAAGGACCAACGCATGATGCGAGAATTCTTAAAGCGACTTGTATGCAAGTACGTCAGCGGTCTGTGGTCAGTCTGGAGAATGAAATCGACCCCCCAAAGAAATTTGAAAACTTTCGAAATGGCCCAAACAATAGCCAAACACGAGAGGAACAGTGGGAAGACCACCAACAACATCATCACCCTGGACAACACCAATAGCCACTGATGGGACAGTACGCCAATCAGAAACGTCCACATGAGGAACATCACACTCAGGTGCCACAACCTCGACAACGGGAAGTATAAAAGAAAAGGCCCAACGAGATCAATAGCGGCCCCCTCGAAGGGAGTCGAGATAAGAGGCACAGTCGCCAAAGGAACAGGGGGAACTTCGCTTTTTGAAACTGACGTCTGGCAAATGTCACAAGTGTGAACAAAAGTACGCACATCAGCAGAAACACCAGGCCAAAAGAATTTGGACAAAATCCGAGTCAGAGTTCTACGAACTCCACAATGACCAGCCAAAAGTTGACCATGCGCAGCAATCATGACTGAAGTACGAAGTTTCTCTGGAACAACCACCTGATGCAAAATATCCCTGGATTTCTGATACCTCCTGTACAACATATCATCTTGAAAATAGAAAGAATAAGTAGCAGAACCAACAACCTTATCTTCACCTGAGGCAGCTAAATGGAAACAACCGTGCAGAGTAGCATCACCTTTCTGCAACTGAATGAGTTCAGCACGAGTGACCTTCAAATCATCGCACACAGTGACAAGAGGTTTGTGCGGGAGACCTTGTCTTCTAGCCTGAGCACGAGTAGTGACAGCAGCAACAGGGATCACAGCAGCAGCAGCAACTTTGGTATCTTGGGCCTGCTGGACAACCAAACCTGGAATATTACCCACAATCAAGTCAGCAACTGGATCCTCAAGAACACAAC
The DNA here is from genome assembly GCA_036245525.1 of Semisulcospira habei. Classification (NCBI taxonomy): domain Eukaryota; kingdom Metazoa; phylum Mollusca; class Gastropoda; family Semisulcospiridae; genus Semisulcospira; species Semisulcospira habei. The sequence goes on from BTPG01000005.1 coordinate 118,018,983, forward strand.
AAACCAACTCTCCAGCAAAATATGGACAAGAAACAACAACTTTAGCTTGCTGGTAAATGTTGATCTCTCCCCCAAAAGTTTTACAACGGACAGTACCTGGTACATACTGGTCATCAGAAACCAAACGCTTTCGAACACCACAAATGGTAGCACCTGTGTCTCGCAGAACTGAGCAAGCAGTAGAATTGACAGAACCAACTTCTAAATGCAAGTGACCAGCTGACTGATCAAAAATAGAACAAACAACTTCAGAGTCTACAGGGACAACTGCACAACCTGAGCTCGAGTTACTCTTATCATCTGAAGCTATGGTTTTTTGCACAACAAAGGGACAAGTTTTGCGAGTATGCCCACCAATGTTGCAAACAGAGCAAGGGTTTGGACTGTTGCGAAGAGGACACTGCCTGGGACCATGACCTTTACCATCACAAAGAGGGCAATTATCAAAGTTAGTGTAAAACGAACCACCTCCACGTCCACGTTTGAAAGATCCTCGAGTTTGATCAACACAACCTTCGACCTTTTGGTTCGAAACCGAGGGTGTTTGGTCTGTCTTTCGAAAACCACCACGATTTCTCCAATAGCCGCGACCTCGATAGTTTGAGTAACCACCGCGAGAATCTGCAGAGCCAGCAACAGGTTGTGACTCGTCAGCTAAATCAACTGATCCTACTGAGCCGAAAACCGTATTAGCCGATCTGCGTGCCAAGTTCTTTCCGGGACGAGCAAGACGATAACTTTCAGCGGTTTTAACCATATCATCTAATGTGACAAGTCCACGCTCGCGAATGAAAGTAGCAAGATCCTGTGACACACATTCTAGAAACTGCTCACCTAACACAAGATCCATAATTCCTTGCATGTTTCTAGTAACACCGGACAAAGCTATCCATCGATCAAACAATCTGTTTAGCTCAATACCAAAAGTTTGGAAAGGTTCGTTCGAGTCCGGTCGGATTTCACGGAACTTCTTGCGAAAACCTTCTGCAGTACATTGGAACTTCTTAAGCAAATTGTCCTTCAATGTCTGATAATCTACAGGACCATGAGCAGCAAGACTGTGGTACAAGTTCAATGCGTTACCTTCTAACAAAGCGGAAAGAAAGGTAACCCATTTGCTTTGATCCCAGCCAAGGGCTGTAGCATGAGTCTCAAAACGAAAAAGGTATGAATCAATATCATCTTGTCTTTCTTTGAAAAGAGGCAACTTAGGGTAAACAGGTCTAGCACCAAAAGAATTACTATCTCTACCTCTGTTTCCCCGACCAGCCTCTTGTGCCTCAAGTCTACGCGCAGAATGTAACTCAAGTTCCATTTGTTTTGTTTTCTCTCTTTCCAGCTCTAATGCTAACTGAACATCCGCTTGTTTAATTTCTGCTTGCTTATTTGCTAATTCAACTTCTACTTGTCTTTTAGCTAGCTCAACATCTGCTTGTTTATTTGCTAATTCAACTTCTACTTGTCTTTTAGCTAGCTCAACATCTGCTTGTTTATTTGCTAGCTCAACTTCTAATTGTTTCTGTTTTGTCTCTTCTTCTTTTTCCAATTTTTTCTGTCTTGTTTCCTCTTCCAATTTTTTCTCATCCCTCAATCTTTGTCTCTCAAGACGATCAAAACAATCCTGTACATATTTTGCACGATCTTTATCAGGGAGACCTAGAGTTGTAGCTTGAGCAATAAAAGATTGGAACAACTTATCATAATCATCAGACATGGTTAAGGGCAATGTAAATCAACAAACAAAACAAAAAAATTTACTATAAAAGTATCAAAATATTTAAACAGGAAATCAGTAAGGTACTAAAGTATCAACAATGAAATGGCAAAATGCAATCAATCACAACAACTATAAATTGGTCTAGAAACCTTATGAAATAAGTTTCTTCAAAAGTAAATTCACAGGATAATGCACAGTCTGAGTTACAATGAAAACAGTAAAGTCTTACAAGTATACAAAGCAAAGTATGTATTGTATTAACTCAATATGTCTATAAGTAATGCAGTGACCAGTTTTATACCAAATAGAACACACCAACTCAATATATGCTGAAGAACGTCAACTTTAGTTGATAGAAGCACAAGAAATGTACAGCGAAAAAGGAAATTACTAAGTTCAAAGTTTTAATCCAACTATATATTCAAAGAAAAATAAAATGAAATTTATGTCAAACACCTCAAACACTAATACTAAATACCAAATGTACGGCGAAAGGGAAATAAACCCAATCAAATTACCAAAGTCTCAAACAAAAATGAACCAAGAAAACAATCTATTGACAACTACCAAATCAAAAGAAACAAGAACCAATTATAACCACATACATAAATACAAAAAAAAATGAAATCAAAATCAATACAAATCACACAAAAAACAAAATAAATGAAATCAAATGAAACTGAAATCCCAACACGATAATCTACTTAAAAAAAGGGCAAAGAGAACATACCCCCAAACACACGCATTAAAGGATAGGACCCTATACAGCAAAGAACTAGTAAAACAAATACAATTCCCCTAACAGAAGAATAGAGCCGAAGAAGAGAATAGGAACCCCCAAGACAGAAAAAGAGCTAAATCCCTAGTGTCCAGAAACTGTACACAGACACAGCCGTTAAACTGGAGACGGCAATTATCACACAAAACACATCCCAGTCATACACAATATAACAAAATGTCAAAAGAAGCAGCCCACTAGCCTACCTATATATATCTATAATAACTAGTGGTGCCCTCACTAAATATGAATATGTATGACTTAATGCTAACACAGAGAAAGTCAGGGTCACCAAATGTAACGACGGTGTTTTCGCTACTGAATTAAATTATTACATATCTAAACGTTTATTCTAATGGAATGAGTGTGTGCGTGGGTTTGTTCTGATAATCAGTATAAAGGTGGGTGTACTATCTCTGTTCACTAGACTCTTTCATCCACCACACACGCGCTTACAAACAAGGACAAAGGCCACACAGTTATTTCCCTTTGCCCTCTGTTTAACTCTTAACACGCACTCATAACATACATTAAACCACACAATTCACATCATATCAACCAATCTACACAAAATAACAATCCACATCATATAAACCAATGTGCACAAATAACTAACAAGTGGCATACAGGTTATTCACAACTTCAGCGCTCACACATTCACTCGCTACCGTAGAGGTCGTTGTCTCTCTCGAGAGACGTCACTCGACTCCTCTTTATACTAGTGTCGACACAGTCAATATCACATTGACGACTTGACGGAGATTCCTGAACTGAATATTACTATTCAATGACTACTCACAGATTTAGAACATTCCTAGGCGTGAAATTACGGCGCTAGGCGACAATAGCTACACTGACGGAACACTGCATGTGGTCCTGTAGCACGAATCTGTGGCTTACTTCGCTACCGTTGCTGCTCGTAGCACCAGTGATGGTAGGACGAAGGAGAGATGAAGGCTTGATGATGTCCGCATCTGTTCACGTACGTGATGCCTTCAGGACAGCTTCATCGGCCCTACACCAGGGGTGTCCGCTCCGTACCGGCCCCGCTGTACACAACATTTATACACTCATAAATGTTCGCTCTTATACCTAAAAGTCTGAATGTGTCTTCGACACATTATTATACTTCAGAGCGCTCTAGATCATTTCCTCTGAAAAATGTCTTCTTTATGCCACCATACTACAATCACTATTGTCATAATTCTTATGACAATTCCTATAGCCACTTTAACACAGTGCACACAATTCCTATAGCCACTTTAACACAGTGCACACAATTCCTATAGCCACTTTAACACAGTGCACACAATTCCTATAGCCACTTTACACTTTACACACATTTTACGTACCTACACCCAATGGATTATGAGCCAAATATTACACTCACAGCTCACCTTCAATTCGTAACATATTACTGCACATTTCATCATTAGATCACTAAATATATACTGAATTCTATTCCTATTTCAGTTCCACATCTTCACATATGAATGAATACAACATGACATCCTGGTTATAAACTATATCACATAATTACATGACTAAACAAGTATTGACACGAGCCATCGCATTTCCTTCAAACATGGCTCTTCTGCACTCTAATAATTCATAAAACAATACTTTCTTTTTCATCTGAATAGCGTTACAGATTATAAATACCGGTAATAAAAGAATAAATACCTGTATTCAATATACAGCTATCGAATTCTCTAGACAGAATTCTTCCTCGGAGCCCTAGCGAAAACGACCGCTCGGCTCGACTGGTATAGCATCTCTAACTGGTAATTATTCCCAAACGCACACTGTCACTCCCACACGTGACACGTGAACATCGCTCACCTACATTACCGCACGTGAACATGGCTTACCTGTACATTACCGCTCGAGAACAATGCTTATCTCTACATTATTCGCATGTGTACATTCGGTCCAACTGCTAATGACGTCACACCATCGTCCGACCGAAATCTGCACTAAAGGCGTTCGTTACAGTTCCTCAGGAGTAAATCATCCAGGTATTTGGAGGTCGGACTCGCGGACGACTGCCGGGCTCTGGCCACCACCGCATCCATGATCCTCGTAAAGACCCAGGGGCTGAGGCTGAGACCAAAAGGCAGGACTCGGAACTGGTACATCACTCCCTGAAAGGCGAAGCACAGGTAATGGCGAGCTGAGGGGTGCACAGGAACATGTAGGTAGGCGTCGGCCAGATCGAGGCTGACGGCAAAATCCAGGGGCCGGACCGAAGCTCTCAAAGCACGCGCTGTCTCCATCCGAAACGGGGGCGCCGAAATGAACTTGTTTAGAACCGAGAGATCTATGATGGGCCGCCACTTGTTGCCTGGTTTCGGAACCACAAAGAGTTTGCTGTAAAAGGCCAGCGAGTCGTGACGCGCGACCACCTCCGTGGCGGCTTTCTGGAGTAAGGAGACCACCTCGCCTTGAAGAGCTTCTGCCTTGCACCAGTCGACAGGAACTCGTGTCCAGAGCGGGGAGCGCTGCAGGGGGGGGGGGGGGGGGGGGGGGCGGAGGAAGATCGAAAGGAAATCTGCAGGCCCTGAGAGATGGTGGAGAGGACCCAAGCATCATCCGGTAACAGCGTCTGCCACGCGTCGCTGTGTAGCACAAGCCTCCCGCTGACTGAAGACCCTGGAGAGATCGGCGGGGGCAGAACTGGGAGAGTCATTGGGCCCTGCCCCACCCAGCCCTCTGGGCGACTCTGAGCCAGGAGGAAGAACTGGGGGTAGGGAAGGGATGCGAACGAGCGGGGTGGGACTGACAGTTGGTACACCCGGGTGGGGGCTCTGGTGACTGGACGAGTGGCGGGTCTAGAGATCTGCAGGGAGCGACCCACAGCCTTGCGAGGAGCCCGAAAACGGGAAGGAAGCGACCTAGGGGCACAGGGCCAAAGGTCCTTGGATGACTCCTTGACCTCGTGCCAGGTCGGTCCAAACAAGCCTGACGAAGCTAAGACTTGGTCGATGGTGATAAGGACAGGCACTTCCACAAAACAGCGTCGCGTTGGATGAGGTCACAGTTCCCAGCCGCGGCTAAGGCGTTGGTAGACCCATGGTACGCCGCCCGGTTAGCCGTCACCGCTAAGGTGTGGATATTGTGTAGGAGTTCAGGCCCTGAGCGTTGCAAACCGTCCTCGGCTAAGCGCACGATTGCCTCCAAAAACCCCATGCAGGCCAAGGCGTTCTAGATCAGGTTTGCCGTCTGGTCGATACCGCGTGGTATCCCGTGACGAGCCTCCAATTTGCCTCCTGCTTGCACCTCCGCACAGACGTCAATGGCAGGGAGGGGGCAGATAAAAGACTGCAAATGGCCCGCGTACCACTGCTGCCGGAAACTCATGTCCACGTACTACGGCCACCTCTAACCCGCAAAAAAAAGCCGGTCAGGCAACTTGCTCTGAAGATGCGAATTAAAGTCCTCCGTTAAGTCCCGAAACCCGCTATGGGGCTGAGGGAGTGACTTCGATCTCTTCGCCATATGCTGTGCATCCACTAGCGCCGATGCCTTCCTCTTGTGAGGCGGCGAAGGCAGGCATACGTCGGCCGGCAGAACACTTGAGATCAAAATGGCGGCCTCCTCCAGAGATCTAGCAGTCTTCGAATGCGGGGCGCTGATCCGCGAAGGGTGAGTCGGACTGCAAGGAGAAAAACGTGCACACTGTCTATCGTCATCGTCCCGGAGAGAACCTTCAACGGCCGAGAGAAGATCCTGGGGGGAGTGCAAGGTTGAGCGATCGTGAGAGCAGCGAAAGTCCTCTGAAAAGAGCGCCGAAGCGAATCCCATTGCCAGGCAGGGGAGCGTCCGAAGCGGAGCGATGGTGAGCAGTCCTCCAAGGTCCGGGAGCATGTAGGACACAAGGGTGTCCGGAGCAATGGATCCTGCACAAGGCGGGGAGGAGATCGACGCGAGAGGCTGTCTTCTGTGCGGTGAGTCTGCCTAGTCTAGATCGTGAGAGACTTGAGAGCCGTGGCTCACCTGAGAGCTCACCCCCTGGGGGCGAGCGGGCCGCCGGGCTGAGAGTGTGTCCTGTCCCCGGTGAGGAGAAACCCTCCGACGGGAAAAAATCAATGCAACTGCCGTGAGGTGAGGAGACATGTCCAGCCGAGTAGGGATGCCAATCGCGGGAGCGATGCTGTTGGTGCAGAGAGGTCCAGCGCCGCCTAGAAGATGGATTCCGAGACCCTGACGGGCTGCCGGTCGCCATGGTGGACCATGGGAGGTCTCTAGCCAGGGAGGCCCCAGTGTGACGAGAGGCCGACTTAGGCCAAGAAGATGTACGTCTAGAATGAAACTTGCACAAGGCTCCGTCCACGTCTCTTGCCACTCTGTTGCGGCATGCGGTAGCGGGGGGCTCAGCTGTCCTGTGGTCACTGCCCCCTGAAGGTTGAGCGGCTAGGCGCTGCCAGTCACGTTCTCCTGTAGAGCGAGTGGGGGACATAGGCTCTGCTGTAATGTGGCTACTGCCACCTGAGGGGTGCGCCAAAGGGCGCTGCCAACCATGCTCTCCTGTTGACCGAGTGGGGGGCATAGGGTCCACTGTCCTGTGGCTACTGCCACCTGAGAGGTGTGCCAAAGGGCGCTGCCGACCATGCTCTCCTGTTGAGTGAGTGGGGGGCATAGGCTCCGATGTCCTGTGGCTACTGCCATCTGAGAGGTGCGCCAAAGGGCGCTGCCGACCATGCTCTCCTGTTGAGCGAGTGCGGGGCATAGGGTCCACTGTCCCATGGCTGCGGCCACCTAATAATTGCGCTAAAGAGCGCTGCCGGCCAAGAATGGGGGCATAGGGATTTGCTGTTCTGTGGCTCCTGCCTTCTGATGAATGCGTTAATGAGCGCTGCCAACCATGAGTGGGGGGCACAGGGAGGGACAGTCCCAAAGCACACGGCCAGGTCCGGCGAGAGGACAGCCCAGTATCCGAAGCAGCGCGTCTGCAAGAAGCCAAGGAGCCAGTAGGCGCCGCGTGGGAGTCGAACCCCACTGGCATGCGCTCCAGGTGTGGAGATAGGTCTCGGGAAGCCGCCGGGTGCTCCTTAGTCAGTTATTTGGGTTTAACGCCGAGCAGGCAACTAAGGCCATCTCACGGCGGGAAGGGTAAAAATCTGGTCAGCCAGACTAAAAGAAAGGTCTTAAGACATGATGTAAATATACCTTAAAAATATGTCAGGCTAAAATGTCGCACAGGTCTTTAAAGAAAACGTCGGAAGACTCTCAAAAAGGTCAAAATAATAGAAACATCATAATCTATAAATGCTCAAATCTTATTAAAAAATATGGCACTCTCTCAGAAAACTGAAGATCTTGTCCGGGGGCACATCCCGGAACAAAACCTTCAAGGAGTCTGCCGTGAAATGTTTATACCTTGTGTCGATTAGATCAGCACAAGACAACAAAAAGTGTTGAACAGAGTACTGCTCGTCGCAGGCATACCATGGACGCTCCTCCTGTTTAAGTAAATAAGAGTGCGTAACATACGTGTGGCCGATGTGGAGCCGAGCCAGGACAGTCTCCTCACGGCGGCTGCCGCAGCGTAAGGTAGACCGTCGGACAACTTAGGAAGGGCTTCATGCAGCTTGTTAGCTTCCTCTTTGTCCCACTCGGACTGCCACTCACGGGCTATGTACGCACTAGCCACATGTCTAAAATCACTATAAACAGTCTGTGTGTCAGGGACAGGGTCATTGCGGGCATCATTGGCAGCAGAATCTGCGATCCTGTTGCCTTCGATGCCCACATGCCCTGGCACCCAAATAAAAATGATATCATAATATTCCTTCATCAAGTCCGCGTGGAGCTCTCTGATCTGCACCAGCAGTGGGTGGTCATTTCCTGTGCCCTGAAGGGCCTGCAGGGCAGAAAGAGAGTGAGACAGAATCAGAATTTCCTTTCTCCAGATCGATAAGCATGCCTGAGTGCCAGCAGAACCGCCTGCAGTTCCGCACTAAATACAGATGAGTGGTCTGGGAGGCGGTGCTTAAATGGGCGTCTAGGATGGCGAGAGGACACTGCGGCTGCAGCCACTCTCCCATCCTCAGACTTTGACCCATCAGTATAGATGCGACAATAGCCAGGAAAAATTGAAAGCAGTTCATCGAGGCTCTGTTGGTATATGGCTGGTGGAGTAGAGTCTTTCTTGTGGGCAGTCAGGTCCAGCAAGATGTCAGGAACTGGTAAGAGCCAAGGTGGAGTGATGTGTTGCAGGGATTCCGAAACTCTGTCCAGGTCCAATCCGGCCGCCTGCAGATGAGGTCGGACACGGAAAGAAAGTGGACGGACAGCTCCCGGATGGGTATCGTAAATCTCTGCAAACGATGGTTTAAAAACACAATCATAGGCAGGATTGTCTGGATGGGCCTTCAGTTTCAGAACGTAGCTGAGCATGAGGCGGATGCGGCGGAGCTTGAGAGAAGGCTCCCCTGCCTCGGCATACAGACTAGGAACTGGAGACGTCCTGAAGGCCCCAAGACATATCCGCAGACCCTGATGGTGAATTGTGTTCAGACGCTGTAGCACAGACTTGGAAGCTGAGCCATACACCACAGAGCCGTAATCCAGTTTGGACCGAACAAGGGCCCGGTACAGACGAAGTAAGACACTACGGTCCGCACCCCAGTCAGTACGACCGATGACACGAAGAATGTCGAGAGCCTTCTGACAAGAGGTTCTAAGGTAATTAATATGGTTGCGGAAGGTAAGTCTTTTGTCAAAAATGACTCCCAGAAACTTTGCCTCCTCGGCCACCTTAATTGGCACTCCAGCAATGCTCAGGCTAGGTTCTGGAAAAAATTTCGTCTGGTTAGTAAAATGCACACAAACAGTCTTGGAGGGCGAGAACTTGAATCCATTGAGAGACACCCACCGCTGGATGCGATCAACGCACAGCTGCAAGCGCCTCCCAAGGGACGCAAGTCCTCGACCACGTGCGCACAAAGCAAAGTCGTCAACAAACAAAGAGCATTCAGAATCATCCTTGATGGCCTTTACAATGTTATTAATTTTAATACTAAATAAAACAGGAGATAGAATGCTGCCCTGTGGGACACCCATCTCCTGTTCAAAGGATTCGGAGAGGGTGGAGCCCACACGGACATGGAACGACCGGTTAGTCAATAAATTGTGAATAAAAACGGGCAGGTGCCCTTTAAAACCCATGTCCAACAAGTCAGACATTATGCCATACTTCCAGGTAGTGTCATACGCCTTCTCAAGATCGAAGAAAACTGCATAGACATGCTGCTTGTTGACAAAAGAATCTCGAATAAATGATTCAAAGCGGACTAAATGGTCAGTTGTACTACGGAAGCACCGGAAACCGCACTGGAGGTCTGTGAGGAGACCCTGTGACTCAAGACGCCACACCAGGCGGGCGTTGACCAGGCGCTCCATAGTTTTACATAAACATGATGTCAAAGCGATAGGCCGGTAGTTGCCCGGGTCGGAAGGATCCTTACCCGGCTTGGGGATCGGTACAACCACAGCCTGGCACCAAGACGGCAGAAAATGACCAGTTCTCCAGATATGGTTAAAGGCCTTGAGAAGTACAAGGAGTGACCTCTCAGGCAGATGCGTTAGGAATTGATAGTGGACGGTATCTAGGCCAGCAGCAGAGTCATTACATTTCTGCAAAGCTTGCTGCAATTCTGATAATGTAAATGGGACATTATAGTCTTTTGAGTTATCGGACTTAAAATCACAAATACGAGACTCTCGCTTCTCCTTCTCTCTCTGGAAGAAAGGTGAATAATGCTCCGTTGAAGAATTATGGGCAATGGTGGAGGCAAGCAAATTGGCCACAGCTTTTTTATCTGTAACCAAGCTGGCACCATCTCTAAGATGGCCAACAGAAGCCGAGCCACCCCTGCCCCTAATTCTCCGAACAGCCTTCCATACTTTCTGGGACGGAGTCCGAGAAGTTAAAGATGAGACGAAGCGTCTCCAGTAAGCACGGCGTTCACGTTTAAAAATGTAACGGGCTTTCGCCCTCTGTCTTTTAAAGGTTAAAATATTCACTTGCGACAGATTACGGAAAGCACGTCGCTGAGCAGATATGCGCGCTATTTGGGCCTTGCGGCACTCTTCGTTGAACCATGGTACTCTCGGCTTTCGAGGGACTGATGCGGAAGTTTTAGGGATGGTTTCACCCGCTACGTCCAACAAAATAGTAGTAAAAGAAGAAATAGGTTCTTCAGATGACATGACCACCTCCTCTGTAATACGAGACTGACAGAGGGAGGCGAACAGAGGCCAGTTAGCTTTCTTAAGATTCCAGCGCCCCACCGGCGGATCCTCCCCACAGCTGACTGATGACAGGACTACTGGGAAGTGGTCACTACCACACAGGTCATCGTGAACCTTCCAGTCAAAGTCCAGCATGAGAGAAGGATCACACACAGTGAGGTCTAGAACAGAACTAGATCCTGAACCTGGGTTAGAGTATGTAGGTGAACCATCGTTAAAGACACACAGGTTAAGTTGAGAAAAAACATCTTCTAACATCTGACCTCTGCCATCATAGTGGTCACTACCCCAAAGGTGAGCGTGACCGTTAAAATCCCCCATGAGAATAAAGGGAGGGGGCAGTTGATCAACTAAATAAAAAAAATCATTACTACAGACCCGCAGGGATGGTGGCAGGTAAATACTGCATATGGTTATGGTCTTCTTCAAGGTAACCCGAGCTGCGACAGCCTGAAGACAGGTGTCGATGCTAACGGGGCTACATAAAATTTGGCTACTAATGAGAAGAGCCACTCCACCCGAGCGCCTCTCCGAATCAGAGCCTTTATGTATAACGTTAAAACCATTAAAGGACACAGGGTCAGAAGTCTTCAGGTAAGTCTCCTGAAGAGATATTACTGAGGGGTTATAGCACTTGACTAAAAGACGTAATTCCTCAAAGTTAGCTTGAAAACCACGACAATTCCACTGAAGCAGAGAGTCCATGATTATGTCTTATCTGGGGGTGCGGAGTTTTTCCCCCCTTTTTCCTTTGCCTTGGAAGGAGTCGGAGAAACAGAGGGGGGCCGGGTCCCGGGCCTCCTCTGGTTCTTAGGAGATGAAGGGGGTGGAGCTGCCGCAGCATCGGCAACTTCCACTCCCTCAATCTGCTCCTCCAATGCAGCATATTTGTTTTGAAGGGGGACATCAGTGTTCCCCTTCTGGGCCCGTGCGCACGGCGGTCCCATAGATTTCTTAGACTTCTGGTCCTGGGCAGCGGTCCTGCCGCTAGAGTTAGCGGCCTTAGAAGGCTGACCAGAGCCAGAAACCTTTGGCGTTGACAAACTAGCAGGTTTGGGTGGGGGCTGAGGCTTAGGGGCACAGAAGGCGGTGCCACCGGACCGGTAGCGTCCGCCTTCTGCGTTCCCTGGCTCCTCGTCACCACCAGAGGAGGGTTACTCTCCAGGGGCGAGAGGATCCGAGGCTCCGCCCCCAACCAAGAAGTTGGGGTTTAACAAGAGAAGTCTTTGGTGGGGCGCTTGCCTACCACCGCAGCACTGAAAGTATACACAAAGTTGTTGTTTGAGTTTGACGCAGCCTCAGCTGCACCAGGACCGTCAACCAGTTTTTTTGCGTCCGCAAAGGACAGCCCCTTCTCCACACGCACCTGCTGAATCCTGCACTCGGAGATCCAACGAGGGCACTTCTTGTCCGAAGCCATATGCGCCCCCTGGCAATTCACACACAAGGGGATGGCTGTGCAGGACTTAGCAGAGTGTCCGGGCTTAGTGCAACGGGCGCATAGAGCCCCTGCCTGGCGGCATGTCTTCTGCCCATGGCCATACTTTTGGCACTTAAAGCACCGGAGGGGGAGAGGGACGTACTTTTTCACTTTTAGGGAGTAGTAACCTCCCCAGATGGTAGTAGGAGCTGTGGGGGTGCCAAACGTCAGGATGATGGTAGGGAGACGGATCTCCCTACCACCTCGTTTGGAAATGAAGCGCCTGACGTAGGTCACCCCCTGTGACTTAAGGTTCCGTACAAGTTCATCTTCAGACAGTTCGGCCAATGCTTGATCTTTAATCACTCCTCTAGAGGAATTCATTGTTTTGTGGGGAGTGACCTCCACTGGAGTGTCTCCGATGGAGGAGAGCCTCAGTAGCCCATTGGAGTGTGCCCGGGTACGGCACTCTACCAACAAGTCACCAGACCTGAGGCGCTGGGCCTCAGGCCTGCCAACACGGCTCCTGAGGGTCTCCCCTACCAGGAAAGGGTGCAGCTTGGAAACAGGCTTCTCTTTAACTTTGCTGTGGATAATGAGAAAGCGAGGCCAGACGGCCGAAACCTGAGGCGTCGCTTCCCCACAATCGGAGTCGCTATCATTTTCAAGGTCAATGTCAGTGGCTATGTGCCACTTTGGTGCCAGTTTGGGATTTTTGATATTTTCCATATTATAGTATGATAGATATTCATTCCCCGGGGGTCCCCGCCCGCCACCGAGCCCAACAAGGGAAAGTGCAATTGTCGGCGGGTCTCCAGCCGACGCACAATGGAGACTGCCTGAAAGATATACTCAAGGGGGTAAGCCCGATTGAACTGTTTGAGCCACCGCCTTCTATCACACTGTTGAATGCAGGGGAATACTGGCGTAGAGCACCTAATCAGCATCAGAGGCTATAGCATGGTGCTCCGTATAACAACCCGCATGTCAACAGGGGGATAGGGCTCGACGTGACAAGAGCCGATTGACTAGGCCGGTACGACTAGCCTCCCGTTTAGGCAGAAGTCAAGGCCAAAGTGGAGTGTTTCAGCCACCAGGATCCTCTTCTCCCCCGACACGGGTCTCCAAGCACGGCAAACACTTGGGATCCAAAGGACCAAAAGCTCATGAGTATTTTTAAGGACCAATCCAACATGGTAAGACCTGGGTTAGCACAGCTCCTTAAAAACTGGACCAGTGAAAAAGACTGAACAACATATCTGCTGACATCAAGTCCTAATCCTGGACAAAGATGGCACCCGTCTGCTAGCCCACTCAGTCAGGGACTGAGGGGACTACCCACCCACGCCACGTGGAGGCCGGTGCCGGGTAGGCCCGGGTGCTCCTGTCGGTAAAAACGTATTTTTCTTTAAAATAAGTTTTTTTGAAAAATACTTACCGATGGTATTACCACTAGGAAATGTTTCTTAGCTAGTCTAATTTTAGCCCAAAAATTGTGTACGATAATGGCCATGATGGCAGGAGAGGGGCGCCATAGGTTAGGCGAAAACCCGGTAGCCTCCCTTCCGGTTCAACCACGCATGTGCTCAGTGCTCAAACAACCAGTCAGTTTCTTAGCGGAGCAGCGGCGAGCGGGGCAGGTGGGAGGGACCTTCGAGTAATACCATCGGTAAGTATTTTTCAAAAAAACTTATTTTAAAGAAAAATACGTTTGTTTTCTCAAAACACATTACCGATGGTATTACCACTAGGAAGAATCCCGAAAAGGAGGTGGGTGCCGCTAACCGCCCCTACCCCTGCCATCGAAGCTACTAGAAGAGTCCACCCCAAGCAACCTCCCTCTAATTTTAGTGAAGATACTTACGGCGCCTAGGGCGCCGGGAGGGAGTGTTGCGCCGCCACGACGTCTCCCACCAGCGCTAGGTTCCGCCGCTGGCCGGAGAGGTCCCTCAGGTAGAAGCGAGCGAAGGTGTTCTCTGTTCGCCAGCCCACAGCCGCCACGATGTCCTTGACCGCACAGTTGCGTTCGAATGCGAGGCTCGTGGCCATGGCTCTGATCTCGTGCGCCCTGATCCTCATGCGTTTTGCTGCATCAGGGGCGAGTTCCTGGAAGGCGGATCGTATCACCCACCGAAGCCAGGAGGATATAGTCTGGGCTGAGATGTCCTGTCTACCTGGGGACAGAGGAAGAAAAAGGCGGGTGCGTCCCCTGCGGAGGGGCTTGGTCCGGCGCAGGTACACACGTAACGCTCGAACTGGGTCCTGCTGTCTGGACTCTCGATTGGAGCGTGGTTCTCTGAGTGGTAGTATGGTGACCAATTGTGGTGCAAAGAGTGGAGATCTGGTCTTGGCTAGGAAGGTCGGGTCGGGAAGCAGCTGCACCGAACCGTCCGTCCGGAATTGTAAACAGGTGGGGCGAGTAGAGAGGGCGTGCAGCTCACTGACTCTGGAGGCTGAGGCGAGGGCTAGCAAAAAGCAGGTCTTCCTCGTCACGTCCGGTAGTCTCGCCAGCTGTAAAGGCTCAAAGCGGGCCGAGTTGAGCCAAGGACCCAAGGTAGGTCCCAACGTGGTAACAGTGTACGTAGAGTGGGACGATGCAGACCGAAATGGCCCATCAGATCGGCGAGGTCCTTGCAGGCGCCCGGGTCGGGACGTCCCAGATGCCTGTAAGTATCAGCGATCATGGCCAGGTAACCTCGAATGGTGATGGGAGCTAAACGCTGGTCGTGAAAAAGCCAGAGGAAGAAATCCGCCAGCTGAGGGCCTGTCAACTCGGTGGGGGAGAGGTGTCTGTCGTCACACCAGGTGCTGAGAACTCTCCACTTGCCCTCGTAAACTCGTCTGGTCGAGGCTCTGCGGGCTGTAGCGATCGCGTCCACTGCCGCACCTGAGAAGCCTCTGGCGGTTAGGGCTTGCCGGACAACCTCCAGGCGTGGAGGAGGAGACGTTCTGGACAAGGATGGAACAGAGACTGCCGAGGTTGCTTGAGCATCGTTCGTGGAGTGGGTAGCTGTAGTGGGGGGGCCGTTGCCAGATTCAGGAGGTCGGTCGTCCATGACCTGGTCCAACAAAACGGGGCCACCAGAAACAGGATAGTGTTGCTGCCTCTCAGCTTGAGAAGAACCTTGGGGACGAGGACCGTGGGAGGGTAGGCGTAGGCGACCAGTCCATCCCAGGAGATGGAGAGGGCGTCCACTGCCCAGGCCAAGGGGTCTGGAATCGGCGAGACGAACAGAGGGAGCTGGCGATTCCATCTCGTGGCAAAAAGGTCGATCATGGGTGACTCCCAGGTAGCGCCGATCATCCGAAAGATGTCTTGACGCAGAGACCACTCGGTGTGTAGTAGTTGACCGCGACGGGAGAGGGAGTCGGCCAGCACATTCAGGTGACCCGGGATGTGACGCGCGCGGAGAGAAATGTCCCGATCCTCGCACCACCGGAGCACTTGGTAAAGGAGGATGCAGAGAGATGGGGAGCGGGTCCCGCCCTGCTTCTGGATGTAGGCGACGACCGTAGAGTTGTCCGACAACACCAGTAGCTCCCGGTGAAGCAGGCGAGATTCCCACACACGAAGGGCTTGCCAGACGGCTTCCAATTCCAACCAGTTGATGTGTCGGTCCCGGAGATCCAGGTCCCACTGGCCGGAGGCCGTCTCGAAGGAGGGTAGAAGGTGAGCTCCCCAACCGGAGAGGCTCGCGTCTACGCAGATGGAGAGGCCGGGAGTAGAGACGCCCTAACGGAATAAGGTCTGCTGTAGCGCTCATCAGCCCCAGCAACTGAAGCCACTGCCTGGCGGGGATCGAAGACTTCTGGGATACCTGCCGAGCTAGATCCGCCAGCTTCTGAATGCGGGGTTCGGGCAGCCGGACGATATTGGGGTCGGTGTAGAACTCCATGCCTAGGTGAACGAAATGGCACGACGGAACGAGGTCGGACTTGCCGAAGTTGACTATGAAGCCCAGCGTCTTGAGGAGCTGAAGCAAGGCATCCCGGTCCACCTCCAAGGTGGCAGGGGTCTGATTCTTCAGGAGCAGGTCGTCCAGGTAGTTGGACGTGGGGCTCGTGGAAGTCCGTCGTGCCTTGGCCACCACGGCGTCCATGATGCGTGTGAAGACCCATGGGCTGAGGTTGAGGCCGAAGGGAAGTGCGCGGAACTGGTATACCACACCCTCGAAGGCGAAGCGTAGATAACGTCTGGACGCTGGGTGCATGGGCACGTGAAGGTACGCATCCGCGAGGTCCAGGCTGATAGCAAAGTCGAAGGGTTGCACCGAGGCACGCAGGGCCCGCGCTGTCTCCATGCAAAAACGTGGAGCTACTATAAACTTGTTGAGCGCCGAGAGGTCGATCACAGGACGCCACTTGCCGCCTGGCTTGGGAACTACAAACAGCCGGCTGTAGAAGGCTAGGGAGTCGAGTCGTGTCACCACCTCTGTCGCTGCTTTTCGAAGTAAGGCGGCCACCTCGTTGTGCAGAGCGTCTGCCTTGAGCTAGTCTGTCGGAACCAAGGTCCACGCCGGAGTACGTCGCAGTGGGGGCGGGGAGCGAAACGAGATCCGCAGACCGAGGGAGATGGTTGAAAGAATCCAGGGGTCGTCCGGAAACAGCGCCCGCCAGGCGGCGCTGTGCCGTGCGAGCCTCCCGCCGACCGGAGGTCCCAGCGCGGTCGACGGGGCCCGAAGGTGGAGAACGTCAGTAAGCCCTGCCCCGTCGGGCAGGCTTGGGCCAGGTCCTGGAAGCGGGAGCCGAAGAGGATCCCGCAGTAGGACGGGTACGGGGGAAGGCAGGGGGCCTGGGGGGAAGACGTCCACCTCTGGTGTAAGGCCGGGAAATGGGTCTAGTCGCCCGCAGGGGGCGACCCTGGGTCCTGTGGGTATGCTGAAAGGGAGAAGGCACTGTACGACTTGGCCAGATGTCCTTATTTGCCTCCTTAACCGCCAACCACGTGGGGCCGAAGAGAAGTTCTCCGCAAAGTGGCGCCTGACGAAGTTGAAGCTTCAGGTCATTGGGGAGAGGGCAGGAGCGGAGGAGGAAATCCCGACGCAAAGGTCACAGTTGGCCGCCGCAGCCATAGCGTTGACACAGGTGTGGTAGGAGGCACGGTTACCAGAGACGGCTAGAGCGGACAGATCTCCCAGCAGCGGCGTAAGGGACGGATGCCAAGCCTCCTCTACGCGACGAACCATGGCTTGAGTCAGAAGGTCAAGAAATCCCGCGGAGGCTAAGGCGTTGCGTATGAGATTAGCTGTCTGATCGATTCCTGGAAGCAGAGGGGTCCGTGTCGGAATAGCCGCCAGGGCCCAAGCAGCTGGGTCCGGTTTGGGTAGTGCACAGGTAAAGCTCTGAGAATGTCCCCAAGATTGCCGAAAACACATGTGTAGGTCCGCCGGCCACTTCGAGTCATTGAAGAATCCAGCGGCGCCCAAGTGTCCCTGAGCGAGTCGAGCCGAGAACGCGTCCCGTAGGCTGCTGAAACCCGGAGGTTGAGGAAGAGTCTTAAAGGTCTTGGTATGGAGTTCCGCATCTACATAGGCCGCGGCCTTCTTCTTCGCAGGCGGAGAAGGAGGACAGTCTTCCGGCGGTAGGCACGCCGAGATGATGCGAGCTGCCTCGTCCAGGGCACGCAGGGTCTCCAACCTGTGTCCCACTGCTGACGGATGTTGTTCCTGCTCCTCTTGATCCACGTCAGGGGGCGCCGTGATAGAGTGCGCAGGGCTGTCGTCCCGAAGTAAAACCGAAACTGAGTCTTCAGGAGCAAGGCTGAGCGCGTCATCCTCTAATTGCAGAGGGAGGTGGGTGGGGCCGGTTCGAGCTAAGAGTGTGGGCCCAGCCTCCGCGACGAGCCGGGATGTGACCGAGGCCTTGGCTGGAGAAAGTCTCACAGAGCGGTGACGCCACGAACGGACCGGGGAGGTTACTTGAGACCCAGACCGAGAACGATGAGCGTAGCGTCGAGGCGATCTCCTATCCCGCGGGGAGGACTCACAGCGAGAGCGGGGACTCCTAGAACGGGAGTGGCGGCGGCAACGTCGACTGACTCTGGACGACGACGGCCTAGAGGGTGGAGTAGATGATTGGCGCGCTCTCCGAGTAGAATGTCTCATAACTGGGGAATGCGGTCTGGACCGACGAACCACTTGCGGAGATCCGACCCCGGACACCGTCCGCGATGGTCGACTGGCACGGGAAGATCTGGAGGCATGCCTATGCCGCGGTGACCTGTCCCTAGAATGTGAACGATGGCGAGAAGAGCGGGAGACCGTCCGGTGCTTCTGCTCTCTGGAACGAGGTGAGTAACGGTCCATACCTGAACGCCGAACTCTGTCGATGCGTGGAGGAGGAGAATCCTTCTGCTGGGAAGCGGGCATCTCATGAGTCGAGACCGCTACCGGAACTGAAGCCTGTAACTGTACTCTCTCTCGCGCCGATAGAATCGGCGGAATCGGACAGCGTGCACTAGTCGGGTCTGTGCCTGCTGCCGGTGTAGTAGAACGAGCTAGCGACCGAAGTCGCGATGGAGAATGTTCTAACGTCTGATAAGCACCACTAGTCGGGTCTGTGGTGATTACCGGCGTGTCTGTATTGGTCAAAGAAGCGGGCCTGACTGAAACTTCAGTTCTAGTCTCTGCTACCGGACAGCGCGCACTAGTCGGGTCTGTGTTCGCTGCCGGCCCAGGAGGACGGGCTCGCGGCGGAAGGCGCAGCGTAGACTGTCCTCTCACCAGGTAATACCCACTAGTCGGGTCTGTGGTTCTTACCGGTGTATGGCCCTGTATACGTGCTGGTGTCGGAAGTTCACGACGGTAGAAACCCCATAGCTGAGTCCATTGTTCTTCCTGCCAGGGGGCGCAGACCAGGCACAGTTGGGAAGAGGTACAGGTTGAACAGGGCAGGCACACCTCATGTCCATCACTCGGCCACTGGAATTGTCCACATCTGATACAGGTGCGGACTTGCCAACTGCAACACAAAGCAGAACCATCTATTTGAAAGTAATCGAACCTGCCGCAGCCGGCAGGCAACGAAACGCGCGAAACGAACGAAGGAGATACGGCGTATGCTGGCGTGCGGCGCTCAAACCCTCCCTGAGCGCCGTACGGAAGCAGTGAACGAGATTTTACCTCGCCATGTTGGGAAAAGGAGAGGAACGAAGAGCGGTGCCAGCGGTGAAGCCCGGAGCCGTCCTACCAAAGGCGCCAACCGACTCCGACAGGCCGCGAAGGGACCGGTGCCAGGCGCAGAGACGACAGTCACTCGAGTCGACCAGGAAAGCGCCGCCTGCCAAGAACAAGGCCTTCCCACGAGGTAGGCCAAGGACGAACCCCAAGGGCACCAGAAGTTGAAGGCGACCGGCCGACAGTGAGCACAGCTCACCAGCGTCGTTAGGAAGTCCTCTCGAAACAACGCACACACGAAAGCGTCCCAGCCCAAAGGCCACAATCCCTCTCTCACAGTAGAAAGTCGAAGAAGTCGAAGCCAGTGAACGATAGCCAACGAACCGAAGGAGCCACAGGCGTACACAACCTCACGCGACTAGCGAAGAAACTGACTGGTTGTTTGAGCACTGAGCACATGCGTGGTTGAACTGGAAGGGAGGCTACCGGGTTTTCGCCTAAGCTATGGCGCCCCTCTCCTGCCATCATGGCCATTATCGTACACAACAATTTTTGGGCTAAAATTAGACTAGCTAAGAAACATTTCCTAGTGGTAATACCATCGGTAATGAGTTTTGAGAAAACAACCCCCATAGCTGTGACCAGCGTTAGGTACCACACGGCCGGGAGGAAGAGCAGCCCGAACAAAGATGGCATATTGAGTGGTTATCACTGGGCCACTGGAAGCCCTTGCAATAACGACAGGTGCAAACTTGAGCACTGTAACAAACAAGAAGAAGCATGAAAGAACCGTGCATGGCCATGGCGGCCACGTAGGACCCGACCGGTTCTAGCCAAAGGCTTTAGCAACCAAACAAAATCCAAAGATAATGCTGCTGTCCGCTGAGACTTGCTTATGCTAGCAGCCAGAGGCATTACCCGAGGCCTTACCTCGCCATATCCAAGGGAAGAGGAGGCAGAATTCCAATGAAAAACCAAGAACACCAAGCCTGAAGTCAGGACAAAGGCTGAATGGTAATCCTTTCACAAGGAAGCTAAGCATAAGACAGGCGTGAGTACACTGGTCACATACCCGTATTGGGGTAAAGGGAGGCTACTCAGGGTTCTTGGTAACAACTCTCTAGAGTTGCTTCCTTGGTTGTGTATGTATACACAATGGCTTCTTAGGCTGAAATCGGTAAGCTAAGTGTACCCTCCATATAGTAATGCTATCGGTATGGATTTTGTAGAAACAAATGCAAATGGTTCGTGACAAAGAAGGAAACATGTTTAGAAAAGACACGTACAACACAAACGTCTTCTACTTGTCAATTCTAAGTGTGTTTTATTTTTGCATATTTCTTGCCAGTCTGCAGATTAAATCAGAATACCCTGAGCGGAACCAGTTATTATCATTATTATCTTAATTATAATTACTCCAGATATAACAAATCGCTAGGGGACCCAATTTTTCTTGTTGTTATATCGAACGTTTGTTGTAGGTGAAGCAATTTATGTTGTAAAACTGCTGTTTGGACCTTTGAAAAAGCGTTGCTATATCCGACTTTTGTTATATATGACTTGTTATAAGCAGAGTAGACTGTATAATTATTCAGATTACTACTTACTCGGAAGCAGTAGCTTGAATGGCTTGATGGGCAGGGGAGACATGACAGGGTAGTGGTGGCGTGCATAGCCATCGGACTTTCCCTCCAGCTTGACGTCAAATATCACAGATGTCTGCCACGGACAGAATCACAATAATTTGAATCAAACATAAATATCAAAACCATAACATTGGCTCAAATTAATTAAGCTTACACTTACACTCCTTAGAGTGACAACAGGCGTATGTCAACAGCAAATTAGCCTAGCGCGACATTTAAAGTCTTGCTGTCAGCATGTAAGCTTTGCACTGCCAGCGCTGTGGCGCTGGCAGTGCGAAGCTTACATGCTGACAGTCGATTGTTGGGCCTTTAACTTAACATGTTCACTTAATACGTACACCCTTAACCCCTTCACTGATGAGAAAAGTGAATGCCAACCAACAGCTAGGGACAAGGATCCTCATGAACCCTGGCAGTTGTCGGGGCTCATGAGGGTCTATGCTTCTTCCTGATGCAGCCCTGTGTCCACATTCATTGTTTGGCTGGGTTCTTTGGTGTTGCACTGAAAATCATTAGGCAAACACAAACTGCGACCTTGCGCAGTGAAGGGGATAAGACAACACAGCTTGCATGGGTCAGCCGTGATACTTCCTGGAAAGGCCCTAAACTAATCAGGCACAACCCCTGTACCATCGTGGCCAATCCATCTCCCACAGGCAGTAAACAGTCTTCAGTTACACCTCGTGATGTTACCAAGTGTTACTCGTCACTGATGTAGGAGCGGCAAAGCTTTAACCCCTTCCCTGCCACTGGTCGCAGTTTGTGTACCTGAAATCTTTGTTAGGTCAATGCCACAGAACTGCATCTACCCACTGAACAGGTATAAAAAGAGTAGGGTCAGCAAGAGGCACAGATCCAAATGAGCCCCCGCCACTGTGAGGGCTCATGATCTATGCCTCTTGTATTTGGGGTCTAATCGTGTTCTGGCAGTGAAGGAGTTAACCCTAGGACGGCCAGAATACTTTGTTTTTGTGATTCCAATATATACTATGAAATATGAATTTTTCTCTAAAATGTATTTTGTTTCCTCAAAACACATTACCGATGACATTACAGTATGGAATGGTTCTTAGCTAGACTAATTTTAGCCAAAATTGTTGTGTACAAATATGGCAGTGTTGGCAGGTGAGGGGCGCCATAGCCTAGGAGGAAACCCCAGTAGCCTCCATTCCATCCTATATGGGCATGCGCCCATCGGAAGCTCACCAGTCAGTTTCTTAGCTAGACAGAGGAAGGTTGTGAACGTCAGTGTCTCTAGCTGCAGAGGGTGTAAAGTTGTGAAAACGGTCATAGTATTTCGTTGGAGGTGTTACCCTACGCTGTGCCTTGTGTTGTCGAGTCTGCCTTCGCCGCCATAGCTGTTGCGCTTCTCCACAGTGCGCCGGTTGGTCATCGACCTGTGTGGTTCCCCTGCTTCTCTATTATCAAGGTAAAACCTCAGTTATTGCCTACGACTCGCGCTCACGGGAGGGGGTAGAGCGCCAGGCATCGGCATACGACGTGCACTTAACTTCGTTTTTATGCGTCATAGCGCAGATTCGTATTGCGGGCCCATGGGGGCACGCTCGCTCGCATTTCTTTGAGCACCATGTTGCAGTTGGCGAATCCGCACCTGCTCACGATGTGGACAGTTCCAATGGCCTAGTGACGGACATGCTATTTGCCTTCCCTGTTCCAGCTGTGCCTCAACTCACCCGTGCCTGGTCTGCGCCCCTGGCTGGAAGAACAATGGACCCAGCTAGGGAGCTTCTCCCGCCGCCTTCGGCCGACGCCAGCATGGGTAAGGGGTCCAACACCGGTAAGCCCCATAGACCCGACGAGTGGCCCTTACCAGGTTGTAGAGCCTTCAACGCCGTGGCTTAGGCCGCGAGCCTGAGCTCTGGCGCCGGCAGCCACCACAGTCCCGTCGAGTGGTCTCTGCTATGTCGCGGAACCTCGAGCGCCGCGAGCTAGGCCTCGAGACAAAGCCCCTGGACTCGTAGCCACCACAGTCCGGCCGAGTGGTTTCTACCCGGTTGTGCTGCCTGTTCGGCGCGAGATAAGACAGCTGCGGATACGACAAATCCGTGAGGTTCAGGCTGTGATCGGGGCATCAGGAACACAGGACTCGCCATGTCCCATGTAGACTCGAATGGCCGAAGGTCTGCGGGCCGCAGCGATCGCCTCCACCGCTGTACCCGAGTAGCCTCTAGCACCGAGGGCTTGCCGCACAACCTCCAGTCGTGAAGGATGAGCCGCTCCGAGCAGGGAGGAACAGCGGCTGGCGCGGTGGCTTGAGCATGGTGCGAGGAGTGGGAAGGCGCATGGAGGGGAGGGGGGGGGGGGGCCATGGCGAGGCTGAGAAGGCCGGTGTTCCAGTGGCGGATCCAGGCGAACGGAGCGACTAACAGGAGGGCCGCCAAGCAGCGCCGAAGGTTGAGGAGGACTTAGGGTACGAGGACCGTCGAGGAAAGGTGGAGGCCGCCAGGACGTCCCAGGGAATGGAGCGCGCATCGACAGCCCAAGCACGGGGATCGGGAATCGGGGGGACGAAGAGGGGAAGCCGAAGGTTCCACCTTGTGGCGAACAAGTCCACCTGGGGAGACTCCTAACGGGCGCGGGTCAACCGATAGATGTCCTGCCGAAGGGTCCAATCCGCGTGTAAGAGCTGGCCGCGGCGAGACAGCGAGTCGGTCCAGACGTACAGCTGTCCGGGAAAGTGTCGGGCTCGCCAAGAAGGTCCGGTCCTCGCACCAACGCCAGCTCTGGTAGAGAAGCATACCAAGCTCGGGAGAGCGTGTGCCACCTTGTAACTGGAAGTAATCCACCAAAGGTGTGTTGTCAGAGAGGGCGAGCAGCTCCTGGTGTCTGAGGAGGTCATCCCAGCAATGAAGGGCTTGTCAACGGCCTGCATCACTGGCCAGACGATGAGATAGTGCGTAATCCGAGGGCCGGAAGTCGAGAGGAACCGAGGCAGGAGATGAGCATCCCACCCAGAGAGGCTCGCGTCGAACCCAGAGATGCCCGGGGAACTGCCAAAGCTAGCCAAGCGGCGTCGGTCCACCGATGAAGGCGAGGCGACAGCATCTGGGGCACCGGCGCCATCGTCGATACGTCGCCGGAAGCCGGGCGCCCAAGGAGTAGGAGATGCAGCTGAAACGGCTGGGCGTAGAGACGACCTAGGGAAGGAGTGAGATCAGACTTGCCCTCGTTTACTAGGAAGCCCCAAGTGCGTCAGGAGGTGCAGTAGCGCGTCCTTGTCTGTCGCGAGAGCTCTCGGACTGGCGGAGAAGGAAGAGGTTGTCTGGGTAGATCGACGTCGGACTGGAGGAGGGCTGTCGGGCCTTGGCGACTAAGGAGTCCATCGGCCCGGTGAACCGCCAGGGCAGAGGTTGAGACCGAACGGGAGCGCGGTGAACTGGAGAAGACGCTGTCGATCGCAACCAGCGAACTTCCTGGGGGCCAGGAGCATCGAGACAGCAGGTACACATCGGAAAGGTCCAAGCCGACTGCGAAGTCTAAGGCTGGACCGCTGCTTTCAGGGCTCTGGCAGTCTCCGTCCGGAAGGAGGGCCGTAATCTGTACAGGCCGAGAGAAAGAAACCTGACGCCACTCCCTCCAGGCTTCGGAACGAAGAACCGGCGGCTGTAGAAGGCTGGCGAGTCTGAGAATCGGAAAACCTCCGTGGCTTACCTGAGGGAGGAGAAACCTCCCGCCGCGTGGAGGCCTCAGCGAAACATGGGGAACATGAGACCTCGAGGGAAAAAGACGGCCAAGGCGGGGTCAGGGCACAATCGGCGGAGGCAGCCAAGCGTAGACCGACGCGAGGTAGGCGGCGCGGTAGGCGACTCCGCTAAGAAGAGCAGATCAACCCGGAGGCGTGATGGAAGGGTGCCAGGAGTCCTCCACCCGACGAACCATGGCTAGAGAGGAGAGCTCCAGGAAACCGGCACAGGCTACGGTGTTCCGGATCAGGGACGCTGTCCTACCAGACCACGGGGAAAGGCAACGTCTAAGAAGCGTGGGCCGCCAGCATGTGACCAGGCAGGGGGGTCCCGCGCAGGAAGAGGGATGGAGAAGCCTGGGAAGGCCGACAACCAGTCCCGACGGGAGGCGACGTCCAGGCCAGCCGGCCAGCGACGATCGGAGAAGAACACCGGCTCGCGTGGCGTGGCAAGTAGCCGGTGCACCGAGACAGCATCTTGTAGTTCCTAAGTCCGGACGGCTGGGGAAGCAACTTGACCCTCTAGACCTGACGCTCGCTAACCATGAAGGCGGAGACCTTCCTCTCAGGGGGGGGGGGGGGGGGGGGGGGGGGAGGGAGGGCAGGCGTCAGCTGGCCAAGTCACCGCGATGATCCTGGCAGTTCCATTCAAGGCAAGAGGGACTCCGCACGTGACACGATGAAGAGCCGAAGGGCAGCATTCCCGAAGTCCGCGGGTGAAGGGAGCGACCAACCTCATCCAGAAGGGCCGAGACGGAGTCCTCGGGCAGCAAGCTAGGAGCCTCTACGTCCAGGGGCGGCGAAGGGGCGGGCGGGACACCGAAAGTCGTAGGCCGACGCGTGGGCAGGGAACCGTCCTGAGTAACGCGGAACGCCCGGAGATGAGCAGGGAGCGACGAGGCGGCCGCGAACGACGAAGCGAACGCCAGGAAGAGCGAGGAAAATAATAATAATAATAATAATGAGTATTTATATAGCGCTTAATCTTACTCAAAAGCTCTAAGCGCTTTACAATCTGTACACAAAAATAAAAATACAATGACATATGCACATAACAAACAAAGCACAATGCCCGAACACACCACTTTTACAATAAACTAAACAACATAATTTATATTCTAATTAACATTCAGTCTAAACAAGGAGGATTGCAGAACTACAACTAAGGCATCAAACACTGGCAGTTATTTAAAGTAAAGCTTGAAGAGGTGAGTTTTCAACGACCTCTTGAAGTCAGAGACAGACTCACTGTTTCTGACCTCAAGAGGAAGTGTATTCCATAACACTGGGGCTTGATAAACAAAAGTGCGCTGACCAAATGTTTTAGTTTGGACAGAAGGTACACACAACTTTCGTTTATCAGAAGAGGAGCGGAGCTCACGAGAGGGTGTATACACATGCAGCAAAGAGGACAAGTATTCTGGGCTGGTGCCTGAAAGGCAGTTAAAACAGATTGACATAACTTTGTATTGAATACGTGAGGACACAGGTAGCCAGTGAAGGGACTTCAAGATGGGTGTGACATGCTCAGTCTTACGGACTCTCACAACAAGCCGGGCTGCATTGTTCTGAATTTTTTGGAGGCGATCAATGAGATACTGAGGGCAGCCACAAAGCAAAGAGTTACAATAATCTAGCTTGGACAGCACAAATGCACAAACTAGTGTTTTAGTGGCTTCCACGGTCAGCAGGTGACGAACTGAACTAATACGACGAAGTTCCAGATAAGCGGATCTACACACTGCAAAAGTCCTGTCCGAAGCGGAGAACGACGTCAGGACCGTGGACTGCGAACAACCGAAGAGGAGCGCCGCCGAGGGAGGGGGGCCGAAGACGGCGGCGGCGCGGCGGACGCGTCGAACGGAGCGGGGGCGAGCGCGAAGCGCACGCGAAGCGGAGGGGTAGGTGGCGCGGAGGTGATCCCGGAGGGAGGAACAATCCTTCCGAAGGCGCTCGAGTGGCGAGCGCTAGTGTTCTGAACTGAAAGTGGAATGGCAGGAGTCGGGGGCGCGACTGCGTCGCGCAAGCTAGGGCTGACGTCTCTCCTGGCCAGACTCAGTGAGTAGGGCGCTACGCCGGCGTTCAGATCCTCCGGAAGGATCAGCGGGCTTAACGGGGGGAGATGGGTGAGGAAGGCCAGTCACGTGGGACGGCACATGGCGGACTGCTGCAGGCCGGGCTCAGTGAGGTGGGCGCTCTGCCGGCAAACAGACCCTCCGGAAGGGTCAGCGGGCGTGGCAGCAGTGGCAGTCCTCTGATCAGCCAGCAAGTGAACTGAAAGTGGAAAGGTGGGAGACGGGGCGCGACTGTGTCGCGCAAGCTAAAGCTGACGCCTCTCTTGGCCAGACTCCGAGAGCAGGGCGCTCTGCCGGCGTTCAGATCCTCCGGAAGGATCAGCGGGCTTGTGGGGAGAGACGGGTGAGGAAGGCCAGTCAACGTGGGACGGCTCAGGGCAGACTGCTGCAGGCCGGGCTCAGTGAGGCGGGCACTCTGCCGGCAAACGGACCCTCCGGAAGGGTCAGCGGGCGTGGCAGCAGTGGCGGTCCTCTGGTCAGCCAGCAACACCGAGTCCCAACGGGAATCCTTTCCGTGAGGCCAGGGCGGTAATGGGCGGTCAGCACCGTAAGGGCTGCAGAAGAATCAACCGGAGCCAGAAGTGAGGAAGCAGGCAGGGGCCGCTCTCGTCGGTACAGGCTCCAGAGGTCCGACCAAACATCTCCGGCCAGGTCGCACAGACATCACAAAGGTGGTCTGGGTAGTAGCCCGCACAAGGGAGGCAGACCGCATGGTTATCCGTCGGCACTGGAAGTTGCCCCATTGGGAGCACTTTATAAGCATTTGGGTTCTGTAACAGACAAAGGGCATAGCAAGGTCGCAAACACAGGCAAGAGGGCGCCAAGCCCTCATTTTTGTGATATAATTCTGTTTCCATCTCACCAGCCCTACCGGGCATTCTCTTTTCAATTAGTGGGAATGAGATTTTTATCATGTGTACTTGATGATTATGCGTGCTGTGCACATGAAGGCGAGACAGGCAAACGTAAGCCGAGTCTGTAGTAAATTTGACTAGATGGGATTGAGGAAAAGTCCATAACCCATTCCTGCTCACCAGGGGATTCGAACCCGGGATCTTACGACTGCCAGCGCAGTGTTCTTATCCACTAAGCTATATCCCCCTGTCCACCAAGGTACTCCAGGCGCCATGACCGCCGGCGCGTGAAACAGTGGTTACACTCTCCAAGGGCTAAAGGGCCTTTAAGCTGGATGAACGGAACGTGGGTGCCGCCAGCGTCTGAAAGGCAATGTCTACTCGTAAGCTAACGAGGCATAACCAGGAGAGAGAAGGCGACGTCCCGCTAGGAGAGTCGCAAGAAGGCTGTGCAAGGCACGGAAATTAAGCTCAATAGTTGGTGCCCTTATGTCGTAACCACAACGAAAGACGAGTCCCACGGCAGCCGGCTCTCGACCCGAGGGCCGGCTGTGGGTAGCTACCGTTACCTTACCTCCAAGCCGAAGCGGGAACGGGGGGAAGGGTAGCCATACAGCAGTCACAGCACAGAGGAGAGCCGAGGAAACCCGGAACGGTGCAAAGGAAGAAGCAGGCAGCGCTAGAAGGCGGCAGGCACGGAAGAGAAGTCGGAACGAGCGTAGGCAAGACGAAGACCGGTCGAGGCACAGCGGAGCAAAGCCCGACACGTCTTCTCGGCACGAGCGAAGTAGCAAGACAGTTTGGTTTCGTGACAGGAACCGGTAAGGAAGGAGCGGGAGATAACTCTCGGCCCCTCTGGGGTTCCCCGAGTGCCTAGCGGGTTGTGTAGGCACACAACGGGTAAGTAGGCTAAAATTGAGCTAGTAGTAGACATTTCCACAAAGTCATGTCATCGGTAATGTTTTTGAGGAAACAAAAGACTTATCTGCACGCCCCCGCTTGTTTGCAGTTCCGGACGGACGGCTCAGTTCAACTAATGCCCGACCCGGCGTTTCTCGCCAAGACCCGATCTCCTTCGCTGCCCCGCAGTTGGGCACCATGCAACATTGAGAGACCCAGGCTTCACCCGTGAGTCCAGACAACAGGACCTGGTGAGGACTTTACGCGTGTACCTGCGCCGGACCAAGCCGCTCCGCAGGGGTCGCACCCGCCTTTTCCTCCCACTGTCCCCAGAGAGAATGACATCTCAGCCCAGACGATATCCTCCTGGCTCTGATGGATGATACGCTCCGCCTACCAAGATCTCTCCCCTGATGCAGCCAAATGAATGAACTCCAGGGCGCACGAGGTCAGAGCCTCAGCCGCAAGCCTTACAATCGACCGCAACTATGCTAAGACATTGTGGCGGCCGTAGGATGGCGAGCAGAGATTACCTTCGCCCGCTTCTACCTGAGGGACCTCTCCAGCCAACGCCAGAACCTTCGCTGGTGGGAGACATCGTGGCGGCGCAACACTCCCTCCCAGCGCCCTGGGCGCCATACGTATCTTAACTAAAATTATCGGGAGGTTGCTTAGGGAGGGTGGGCCTAGTGACCAGTATTTGGGGGTTAGGGGCGTTATAGTGGCACCCGCCTCCTCTTTGGGATTTTTCCATACTGTAATGTCACCGGTAATGTGTTTTGAGGAAACAAATGTATTTTTCTTTAAAATGTATTTTTTCGAAAAATACTTACCGATGACATTACTCAAAGGACCCTCCCACCTGCCCCACTTGCTGCTGGTTTGCTAAGAAACTGACTGGTGAGATTCCCGCTGGGTGCATGCCCGGATGGGATGGAAGGGAGGCTACTCGGGTTACCGCCTAGGCTATGGCGCCCCTCACCTGCCAACACTGCCATATTCGTACACAACAATTTTGGCTAAAATTAGTCTGGCTAAGAACCATTCTATACTGTAATGTCATTGGCAAGTATTTTTCGAAAAAAATACATTTTAAAGAAAAATACATTTTTCGAAAAATACTTACTGATTGCATTACTATAATTATGGAAGATACCCTTTAGCCTACTGATTTCAGCCTAAGCATTTGCTGTGTCTCCTGCACAACTTGGGAGGAGTCAACGGGGATCCATGCCTAGGAGCCCTGGGTGGCCTACCCTTCCCTCCCTATCCGGTCACATGCTGGGCGGAAGCCCGCCAGTTTTACTCTTAGCCAACAGGCGGCAAGTGGGGCAGGTGGGAGGGTCCTCTGAGTAATGCCATCGGTAAGTATTTTTCAAAAAAAGACATTTTAGAGAAAAATTCATTTGTTGTCTCAAAACCCTTACCGATGTCATTTACTATATGGAATAATAACGAAGAGGAAGAGGGTGCCACCCCCTAAACACCCTGCGAGTTATAAGCCCCAAAGGCCCCATGCGGAGCACTCCCGACAATTTCAGCTAAGAGTTACCTAGGGCGCCTCCGGCGCGAGGAGAGAGTGCTGGGCTGCGGAGATGTCCGCCACCAGAGCCAGGGAGTCACGCTGGCCAGATAGGTCGTGGAGGTAGAAGCGGGCGAAGGTGGAGTTGGCCCGCCAGCCCACCGCCGCCACAATGTCTTTCACTGAGCAGTTGCGGTCAAATGCCACGCTGGTGGCCACCGCTCTCACTTCGTGTGCCCTGATATGCAGCCTCTTATCTCTGGCAGGGGAGAGGTCTTTGTATGCTGATCGAATGACCCACTGCAGCCAGGACGAAATCGTCTGTGCTGCAATATCAGGCCTGCCCGGTGATAGTGGCAGGAAGAGGCGGGTGCGCCACTGGCGGCGCGGCTTTGTGCCATGCAGGTAAATCCTCAGCGCCCGGACCGAGTCCTGCTGTCGAGACCCATGGGATTGATCCGCACCTCTGAGCGGACGGATGGCCAGCACCTGGGGTGCAGCTGAGGGAGACCAGTTCTTGGCCAGAAAGGACGGGTCGGTGAGGAGCTGCACCGAGCCATCGGACCTGAACTGTAAACAGGCAGGATGCACAGAGAGCGCATGTAACTCGCTCACTCGGGATGCTGTGGCGAGGGACAGGAGGAAACACGTCTTCCGGGTTAGGTCGGAGAACCGTGCCAAGGGCAGAGGTTCGAAGCGATCCGAGTTCAGCCAAGTCAGCACCCAGGCGAGGCCCCAACGAGACTGGCCGCCGGAGCTCAAAGTGGGAAAACAGGTCCGAGAGGTCCTTGCAAGCGCCTGGATCTGGGAGGCCCAGGTGGTGGTAAGTGTCCGCAATCATGGCCCAGTATCCCCTGATGGTAATCGGCACTAAGCCCTGATCAGCGAAGAGCCACAGGAAGAAATCCGCCAGTTGGGGGGTAGTCAGATCCGTGGGGGCACTGGGCGGCACACCAGGACTGGAAGAACCGCCATTTCCCCTCGTAGACATTTCTGGTAGAAAGTCTGTGCGCTGCTGCGATAGCCTCCACTGCCGCACCCGAGAAACCTCTAGCGTTGAGGGCTTGCTGGACAACCTCCAAGCGTGTAGGAGCTCCGCGCACTGGTGGAAGAGATCCTATCAGGGTGGCTTGAGCATCGAGAGTGGAGTGGGGAGCTTCAGGGATGGGTCCGTCGCCAGAGCGAGGAGGTCGGTGGTCCAGCTCTTGCCCCAACTGAAGGGGGCCACCAGCAAGAGAATTGCGGCGCATCCCTGAAGCTTCCACAGAATCTTGGGCACCAGGACGGACGGAGGGTACGCATAAGCGATCAAACCGTCCCACCGGATGGAGAGCGCGTCTATCGCCCAGGCGAGGGGGTCTGGGATGGGCGAAACAAAGAGTGGGAGCTGCTTGTTCCACCTGGTGGCGAAGAGGTCGATCAGAGGCATCTCCCACTGAATGCAGATCAGGCAAAAGATGTCTGAGCGCAGGGACCACTCCGTGTGGAGAAGCTGGCCGCGACGAGAGAGGAAGTCCGTGAGGACATTTAGGCAGCCCAGGATGTGGCGGGCTCAGAGAGCAATGCCACGATCCCTGCACCAGAGAAGGATCTGGTAAGGAGGATGCACAGAGAGGGCAAGCGAGTGCCCCCCTGGTTCTGTACGTAGGCCACCACCATCGTGTTGTCCGAGAGCACCAGGACCTCCTGGTGCCCCAGACGCTCCTGCCAGGCGCCGAGGGCTAACCACACTGCCTTCAATTCTAGCCAGTTGATGCGCTTGTCGGCGAGCTCCTGGGGTCGGCGAGCTCCTGGGGTCGGCGAGCTCCTGAGTCCCGAGGCTGAGACTAAGTCCAGTAAAAGTCCAGTCCCCAACCCGCCTGGCTCGCGTCGGTGCAGATGGACCACCGGGGCGGAGGGGAGTAGAGGGATACGCCTGTCGCTAACCAAGACAGGTCCGTCCACCGCTGGAGGTGGGGACGGACCAGCGGAAGAACTGGGACCGGGTCTGCCAGACCACCGGAGGACAGGCGCCAGGCAGGAAGGTGTAGCTGAAGCGAGCGGGCGGGCGTAGAGTCTGCCGAGGGGCAACAGAACCGCCACCGCACTGAAGAGTCCCAAGAGCTGTAACCAGACCCTGGCCGGGAATGACTTCCCCTGTACCATCTGACGAGCAAGCTTGGCTATCTTCTGCCGCCGTGCCACTGGAAGCCGAAACAGGTTGAGGTCGGTCAGGAATTCCATACCTAAGTGGAGGAACCTGCGTGACGGCGTGAGGTCCGACTTGCCCGGATTGACCAGAAACCCGAGATGGAGGAGAAGGGAGAGGAGCGAGTCCCTGTTCTCCTCCAGGGCCACGGCAATCTGGTTGCAAAGAAGCAGATCGTCCAGGTAATTGGAGGCCGGGCTCAAGAACCGCTGCCGAAACCTGGACACCACTGCGTCGAGGAGCCTCATGAAGACCCAGGGGCTGATGTTGTGCCGAAGGGGAGCGCCTGGAAATGGTACACCACCCCTCGAAAGGCGAAGCGCAGATATCGGCGGGAGGCCGGGTGAATGGGAACATGGAGAAAAGCGTCTGCCAAATCGAGGTTTATCGCGAAGTCCATAGGCTGCACCGCTGACTGAAGGACCCTGGCTGTCTCCATCCAAAAGTGCGGCGCTAAAATGTATCGCGAAGTCCATAGGCTGCACCGCTGACTGAAGGACCCTGGCCGTCTCCATCCAAAAGTGCGGCGCTAAAATGTACCTGTTTAGCGCCGACAGGTCGATGACCGGACGCCACTTGCCACTGGGCTTGGGGACGATGAACAGACGGCTGTAGAAGGCCGGGGAGTTGTGTCGAGAGACTACCTCTGTGACCACCTTGTGGAGCAGGGCACCCACCTCTCCGAGCAGGGTGTCTGCCTTGAGCGGGTCGCCCAGAACTGGGGTCCAGAGGGGGGACTGCCGCAGAGGTGGAGGGGAGTAAAAGAAGATCAGGAGGCCTTCGGAAACGGTCGAGAGGATTCAGGGGTCATCCGGGAACAGCGAGTGCAAAGTGTCGCTGTGAAGGGCCAGCCGCCCGCCGACTGGCGACCCTACAACAGTTGGCGGGGGCAGGAGGGGCAGGAAGTCAGCGGGCCCGTCTGCGCCCTAACCTGCGGGCGCCTCGGGGCCAGGAGGGGTTCGTGGCGGGGAAGGAGCTCTGCCGCCCCTGGGAGGGGGGGCGGGGTGGCAGATCTCCCGCGGGTGCCACCGGAGGGTCGAGGATAGGGTCTGGCGGACTGCAGTGGGAGGCAGCGGCGGGCCAGGGCCAAAGATCCTTGGAAGCCTCCTTGACAGCCTGCCACGTGTCCCCAAAAAGCTGCGAGCCACCAACCGGGGCCTGGCGGAGCTGAGACTTCACTGACTTCGGAAGGTCCGCACAGTAGCGAAAGAGGGTGTCCCGGCGCCAGAGGTCACAGTTGGCCGCCCCCGCCATGGCGTTAGTTGACGAGTGATACGTGGCCCGGTTAGCCGCCGCTAAGACGGAATGGATGCCGCGGAGGGGGGGATCGAGGCTGCCAGGTCCCAGGTGTCCTTCAAACACCACAGCACCGCCTGCGTCGCCAGTTCCAGGAATCCGAAGCAGGCCAGGGAGTTGCGAATCAAGGTTGCGGTCTTATCCAGCCCGCGAGGCCAACTGTGCTGGAAGAGCCTGCGCACCCCCTCCCCGCCTGCGCCAGCACCGAAGCATCTAAGTGGAGAAAGCTTGGGAATGCCCGGCGTACCACTCCTGGTGGAAACCATGTTGATACCGGCGGGCCACCGGGAATCCGAGAAGAAGCCTTGTCGCCGAAGTTTTCCTGGCGGAGCTGAGCTGAGAATGCCTACGCGAGCTCCCGGAAGCCGGCCGGCTGAGGGAGAGATTTGCGACGTTTGGTCTGCCTCTGCGTGTCCACCATCGCGGAAGCTTTCCTCTTGAGGGGGGGGGGGGGGGGGGGACGGAGGGCAGAAGTCTGAAGGTAGGAAGGAGATAATCAGGCGGGCTGCCTTGTCCAGGGAGCGGACCATTTGGTAGCCCAGCATAATCACGTCCGAAGGCGAAAAAGGGGAGGACTGGGCGTCGGGAGATCCGGCGGGCAAGTCCTCGAGGAAAATAGCCGACGCAGAGTCTCCCGGATGGAGGCTGAGGGTGTTGGGGACCGCCTGTCCTGCGACCCGAAGGAAGATTGTGATGGGGGGGAGGAGGGGGCTCCGGGAACTAGCTGACGCCAGGCCGCCCGGTACGACTCACGCGGGGTCAGACTCCGGGAGCGAGGGCGAGCCAACCGGGAGAGCCACGGGCCATGGCGGGAGCAGGGAGGGCATCATCCGTAGCCCGAGTTGACGAACGGCAGGGAAGGCACGAACCCAGCCCACACAGTGTAGAGGTGACAGGCCGCGCAAAGAGCGGGCAGCGACATGGGAAGCCGGGGAACGGACCAACTGGTCTGCACACGGCAAAGCACGCTGCCGGCCGCGGTCTGTCAAGCGTGAAAGATGAAAGTTAGCTAGGTCGGGCTCCGGAAGCCAGCCAGACGGGGGGCTAGCAGGGTCATCCGGGACTAGCGGTCAGCGGGGGGACTGCGGGCGCTGCAGACCACGCTCGGATCTAATGAAACGGAGGGGGGGCAGCAAATTTACGGCTTGCCGGGCCCCGCTCGGATGAATCGGAGCAGGGGGGGAGCAGGGCTAAGGCTCGCTGGCCCCGCTCAGACAGATTGGAGCAGGGGGGGGGGGGGGGTGTGGCGTAACTGAGTCTCGCTGGCCCCGCTCGGGGGGGGGGGGGGGGGGGGGGGGGGGGGGAGGAGGGGAGTGGCCGAATCTTGCTGGCCCTGCTCGGATTAATTGATTGGAGTGGGGGGGGGGGGGGGGCGGGGGGACATGTTTAAGGCTCGCCGGCCCCGCTCGGACGAGTCGGAGGGGGTGGGGGGTGTCTCACCGGCCCCGCTCGGACGTATCAAAGCGGGGGTGGGGGGGTGGGGGGGGGGGTTGAGTGCCAAGGTCTTGCCGGCCCCGCTCAGAAGAAACAGAGTGGAGGGAGGGGGGGAGGGACATGTGTAAGGCTCGCCGGTCCTGGTCGGACGAATTGGAGCGGGGGGGAAGGTGGGGAACAGGGCTTGGAGCAGGGGGGGGGTGGCGTAACTGAGTCTCGCCGGCCCCGCTCGGGGGGGGGGGAGGGGATGGGGGGGGAGGGGATGGGGGGGGGGAGGGGATGGGGGGGGGGGAGGGGAGTGGCCGAATCTTGCTGTCTTGCTGGCCCTGCTCGGATTAATTGATTGGAGTGGGGGGGGGGGGGGGTCGGGAGGACATGTTTAAGGCTCGCCGGCCCCGCTCGGACGAGTCGGAGGGGGGGGGGGGGGGGGGGTCTCACCGGCCCCGCTCGGACGTATCAAAGCGGGGGGGGGGGGGGGGGGGGGTGAGTGCCAGAGTCTTGCCGGCCCCGCTCAGAAGAAACAGAGTGGGGGGAGGGACATGTATAAGGCTCGCCGGCCCCGGTCGGACGAATTGGAGCGGGGGGGGGGGGGGGGGGGGGGGGGGAAGGCGTCTCGCTGGCCCCGCTCGGAAGTATCGAAGCGAGGGTGGGTGGGTGGGGAGAGTGCCACAGTCTCGCCAGCCCCGCTCGGAAGAAACAGAGCGGGGAGGGGGATGAGCGGATGGGGGGGGGGGGGGACATGTGTAAGGCTCGCCGGTCCCGCTCGGACAAATCGGAGCGGGGGGGGGGGGGGGGGAACTATCTAGGGCTCGCCGGCCCCGCCCGGGAGAATCGGGGTGAGGGGGGAGCATATCTAGGACTCGCCTTGGCCCGCCTGGACGAATCGGGGCGGGAGGGGGAGTGATTCCAAGGCTCGCCAGCCCCGCTCAGAAGACTCAGAGTGGGGCGGGGGGGGGGGGAGGGGGGGGAGCGTCTCTGAAGCTCGCCGGCCCTGCTCTGATGACTCGGAGGTGGGGGGGGGGGGGAGCGTACCTAAGGCCCGCATGGAAGAAAACGGACTTACCTGAGGGCGGTAAGACCCGAATGATGGAACGCAGGGGAGCCCGACGAGCCGACGACATCCAAGCTGGCGCGCCGCGGAGGTCCCGTCGAGGAGGAGGGCGCTGGGGGAGGGTGCTTGGGCTGGAAAGGTCGCTCCCACCGGTAGAAATCCCAGAGCTGAGACCAACGCTCCTCCCTCCAAGTGGCACAAGTCTCGCACGGCAAAACGGAAGCGCAGCCTGAGCACGGGAGGCACACCTCGTGGGCGTCCGTGGGCCACTGAAAATCCCCGCACCGAAGGCAGGTCTTCAACAGTGCGCTCGCCATACTGTCCAAACTAGGCAAGTCCAAAGGCACTTCACACGCAGGAAAGCACAGGTTATCCCAATTAGCGAAGCACAAAAGTCCGGTGCCAATGCAAAGTCCAAGGTAGAACCATCAAAAAGTCCAAGCACAAGTCAGGACCATACTTACTTACTTACGCCTGTCACCCCTACCCGGGTATAGGCCGTCGACGAGAGACCTCCAGCAACTCCTGTCCTGTGCTTCTCCTTCGATTCTACTCCAGGTGGTTCCCAGTCTCTTAATGTCTGCTTGGAGGTCTCGACGCCAGGAGTTTCTTGGCCTACCTCTTTTCCTCTTTCCCTGGGGGTTCCATGACAATGCCTGCCTAGTGATACTGGAAGCTGGCTTTCTCAGACTGTGACCGATCCATCCCCATCTTCTTCGCCCAATTTCATTCTCTGCTGTTGTCTGCTCTGTTCTCTCCCAGAGTCTGACGTTGCTGATCTTCTCTGGCCAGTGGATTTTCAAAATTCTTCTAAGGCAACTGTTCATGAAGGTCTGTACTCTGTTGACTGTGGTTTTTGTCAATCTCCAAGTCTCTGCTCCATATAGGAGAACTGCTTTTACATTGGAGTTGAAAATCCGGATTTTGGGGTGTTGTGACAGCTCTCTGGAACTCCACACTTTTTTCAACTGGAGAAAGGCTGCTCTGGCTTTACCGATTCGTGCTCTGACATCTGCATCAGTGCCGCCTTTTTTGTCTATGATGCTCCCGAGATAGGTGAAGGACTCCACCTCCTCCAACGGGTTCTTCCCTGGTTGCGTTCAGCCTCATTGTCTTTGTTTTCTGTTTGTGAATGGTGAGGCCCACTTGGGACGAGATGTCAGCAAGCCTCGTGGTCTTGTCCTGCATTTGTTGATGAGTGTGGGACAGTAATGCCAAGTCGTCTGCAAAATCGAGGTCGTCAAGCTGTGTCCACAGTGTCCACTGTATTCCACTTCGTCTGTGCTCTGTGGTCATCTTCATGACCCAGTCTATGGCCAGTAGGAAGAGGAACGGAGACAGCAGACACCCCTGCCTGACACCAGTTCTGACCTGGAGCTCCCTGGTGAACTGCCCTTCGTGGATCACGCGACATGTCATGCCATCGTAGCTGCTCTTGATCAGGCGGACGAGCTTTGTGGGTACACCGTAGTGTCGTAGGAGTTTCCACAGAGTCTCTCGGTCCACGCTGTCAAATGCTTTCTCATAATCCACAAAGTTGACGTACAGCGGGGAGCTCCACTCCAGAGACTGTTCCACGATGATGCGGAGAGTGGCGATCTGGTCTGTACATGATCGGTCAGGACCAAACACAGCCGAAAGAATTTCATGCAGAAGGCCGAAACACAACCGAACACGGTCGATCTAAGGGTAAAACTTGCAGGCTTCCGCCCAGCACATGACCGGATAGGGAGGGAAGGGGAGGCCACCCGGGGCTCCTAGGCATGGTGACTCCTCCCCAGTTGTGCAGGAGACACAACAAATGCTTAGGCTGAAATCAGTAGGCTAAAGGGAATCTTCCATATAGTAATGCCATCGGTAAGGTTTTTGAGAAAACAAATACATATAAAGTGATAGTGACATGGTTAATGCATTACATCCTGAGGCTAAATTTTTAAAATGTGTCCTATGAAAGCTACATTACAGACTGGGAGATGGATCAAACATTCTAGTTCAAGGGTGGTGCCAGAATAGCTTGGCGCCTGAGGTGCAAAGCTATTCTGGCACCACCCTTGAACTATCATAGTCAAATTTATTTTAAGCAAAAGTATATCAGGATGAAAAGGGTTAATGCAACACTAATTTCAAAACTACCACCACAGATGTGCACCTTTGAGGCTTGGTGGTGCACCATCACCAGATTGTCGACGACATTGATCGCAAAGCGGCCACTCATGTCCAGTCGAAGCACATCCGTCTTGCGAGCAGGGCCCTCTCTTTACACAAATACAAATAAAAATAAATTCCCCAGAAAGAGAGAAGCATGATTAGAAAGGACAAGTACAACACAATTCATGATAAAATGAATTTTTTTCTAAAATGTATTTTTTTGAAAAATACTTACCAATGGCATTACTATATGGAATACACTCCATAGCCTATAGATTTCAGTCTCAGCCAAGTTGTGTCCCCTACACAGCTGGGGAGGAGACACCGGAGATCTTCTGAGCGGACGTATGGTCAGCATCTGGGGCACAGCCGAGGGCGGCCAATTCTTGGCCAGGAAGGACGGGTCGGTGAGCAGCTGAGCAGAGCCATCCGCTCGAAACTGCAAACAGGCGGGGTGTACCGAGAGCGCATGAAGCTGGCTCACGCGGGATGCCATGGCGAGGGCCAGGAGAAAACATGTTTTCCGGGACAAGTCAGAGAACCGTGCCAAAGGCAGGGGTTCAAAGTGATCCGAATTTAGCCACGTCAGTACCCCGGCGAGGTCCCACCGAGGTATGAGGGAACGAGAGACTGGACGTCGGAGTTCAAAATGCGCCAACAGGTCTGAGAGATCTTTGCATGCACCCGGATCCGGGAGGCCCAAGTGGCGGTAAGTGTCCGCCAGCATGGCGCGATAACCCTTGATGGTAATAAGCGCTAAGCCTTGGTCGTCGAAGAGCCAGAGGAAGAATTCCGACAGTTTGGGGGAAAAATTCGGGGGGGGGGAGGGGGGAGCCGCTGGGTGGCACACCACGACTGGAAGACCCTCCACTTGCCTTCGTAGACCTTCCTGGTAGACAGTCTGCGGGCTGCCACAATCGCCGCCACTGCAGCATCCAAGAAACCTCTAGCGGTGAGGGCTTGCCGGACAACCTCCAGGCATGTAGGAGGAGTCGCTCCGGGCACGGGTGGAAGAGCACCTGCCGGGGCTGCTTGAGCATCGACGGCGGGGTGGGGAGCTCCAAGGGCAGGTCCGTAGCTAGAGCGAGCAGGTCCGTGGTCCAGCTCTTGGTCCAGCTGAAGGGGGCCACCAACAGGACAACTGCGGAGCATCCCTGCAATTTCTATAGGATCTTCGGCACCAGTACTGACAGAGGGTAGGCATACGCGATAAAGCCATCCCAAGGGATGGAGAGCGCGTCCACTGCCCAGGCGAGCGGGTCCAAAACGGGAGAGACAAAAATCGGTAGGAGGTTGTTCCACCTGGTGGCAAACAGGTCGACCAGGGGTGTCTCCCATCGCGAGCAGATCAGGCGAAAGATGTCTGGGCGCAGGGACCACTCCGTGTGGAGAAGCTGTCTGCGGCGGGACAGGGTGTCTGCGACCACGTTCAGGTGGCCCGAGATGTGGCGGGTTCGAAGAGCAATGCCCCGGTCCCTGCACCAGAGCAAAAGATGGTACAGGAGTATGCACAGGGAGGGCGAGCGAGTGTCCCCCTGGTTCTGGATGTAGGCCACCACTGTCGAGTTGTCCGAAAGGATGAGGACCTCCTGGTGTGTCAGCGTCTCCTGCCAGGCGACAAGGGCCAACTACACCGCCTTCAACTCCAGCCAGTTGATGTGTTTGTCCGTGAATTCCCGAGGCCAAAGGCCTGAGGCCGAGACAAAGTCCGGTAAGAGGTGAGCGCCCCATCCCGACTGGCTCGCGTCAGTGCAGAGGGACCACCGGGTTGGAGGGGAATGCAGAGGCACGCCCATCGACAACCACGTGAGGTTCGACCACCTCTGGAGGCGGGGGCGGAGTAGCGGAGTAACTGGAACCGGATCTGTCAGGGCGCCAGCAAAGGAGGAGGTGGAGCTGAAGAGGTCGGGCATAGAGCCTGCCGAGGGGTAATAATTCCGCTGCGTGCTGAGCAGTCCCAAGAGCTGAAGCCATACCCGGGCCGGGAGGGAGACTCCTAGCTCCATCTGCCCGGCGAGCTCGGTGATCTTCTGCCGCCGAGCCAACAGCAGGCGGACCAAGTTGAGGTCGGTTAGGAATTCCATCCCCAAATGCAGGAACCGCCACAAAGGGGTGAGATCCGACTTGCCCAGATTGACCACAAACCCTAGCCGGCAAAGGAGCGAGAGCAGATCGTCTCTGTCTTCCTCCAGAGCCGTGGCGACCTGGTTGCACAGCAGTAGGTGGTCCAGATAATTGGAGGCCAGACTCAACGATCGCTGCCGGAAGCTGGCCATCACTGCATCGAGGAGCCTCGTGAAAATCCAGGGGCTGATGTTGAGGACGAAAGGGAGGGATTGGAACTGGTAGATGATCCCTTCGAAGGCAAAGCGTAGATAACGACGGGAGGACGGATGCATGGGCACGTGCAGATAAGCGCCCGAAAGATCGAGGCTGATAGCAAAGTCCATCGGCCGGACGGCTGCGCAAAGAGTCCTGGCAGTCTCCATCTGAAAGTGCGGCGCCGCAATGAGCCTGTTTAGCGCCAAGAGGTTGATGACTGGACGCCACTTGCCGCCTGGCTTGGGAACGACGATAAGTCGGCTGTAAAACGCCGGTGAGTCGTGTCGAGAGACTATGCCCGTCGCTGCCTTGCTGAGCAAGACCGCCACTTCTCCATGAAGAGCGTCTGCCTTGAGCCGATCGTCTGGAGCCTGGGTCCAAAAGGGAGACCTGTGGAGGGGCAGAGGGGACTGGAACGACAGCTGTAGGCCTGTGGAGACGGGGGGGGGGGGGGGGGGGGGAAGAGAAGTGTGTACGTCGCACCGGGCCCGCCCGGAAACTTCGAGGGAGGGGGGGGGGGACATATATGTGGCTCGCCGGGCCCACTCAGATAGTTTGAAGCGGGCGGGGGGGGGGGGGGGGGGGGGGGGAGGGAGGGGGACGGCGCGTCTATGGCTCTCGGGTCATGCTCAAACGAATCGGAGCGTGAGGAAGAGCATCTTTTCTTATTAACTCTTTCTCTTCTGCTCTTTAGCACTGAGCTTGAGCAAATCTCGCCGGGCCCGCTCGGAAGACTCGGAGCGGGGGGGTGTGGACATAGGTTCGACACGCTGGGCCCACTCAGACAATTCGGAGCGGGGGAGTGGGGGGGGGAAAGTAAAACTAAGGTGCTCGGGCCACGCTCAGAAGAGACGGAGCGTGGGAGACGCGACTCTAATACTCGCCTGCCCTGCTTGGGAGCCTCAGAGCGGGGAGGGAGCATCTGCGTGGTTACTGTAGAAGAAAGTGACTTACCTGCGGGCCGGACTGCCCGAACGACGGAACGAAGGGGCGCCCTACGATGAGACGGAGCGACGACCTCCTGCGGGGAAGACCGGGGAGCCTGTTGGAGCTGAGACAGACGGTCGCAGCGGTAGAAGTCTCAGAGGTGAGACCACCGGTCCTCTCTCCAGTCGGCACACATGACACAAGTCCTGTCCGAAGAGCAGTTGTGCGCGTCTGAGGGCCTCTGGAAATCTCCACAAAGATGGCAGGTTCTCAGCCGGGAAGAAGCCATAACGTCCGTCACACACAGTCCGCCGGGAAAAAGTCACTGAAGAGTCTAGAACTCAGGCCGAAATCAAACGAAGAAGTATCCCGCAAGTCACTAGTCGAGCACGAAGCCGGAGTTCACAAGACAGAGGTCACGGAAAGTCAAGTCACAGACTGAGACCGGTCAAAAAGCTCACACGGCAGAGTCCACTGAATTCGTAACACTCTTGCAAACGAATAACAGTTCGGTGCAAGTCACAAAGATTAAACTAGGCAAAAGCCCAGGTGAAAGTTCACAGTAGATATCGATAGCACAAGTCTGAAACCGTTGCAAAACAAAGTAAGGCCAAAAACTCAACCGTCCACGGTCGAGCTAGAAGTGAAACTGGCGGGCTTTCGCCCTATGGCATGTGACCGGAGAGGGTGGTAAGGGGAGGCCACCTGGGTTCCTATGCATGGATCCCCGGTGTCTCCTCCCCAGTTGTGTAGGTAACACAACTTGGCTTAGACTGAATCTATAGGCTATAGAATGTATTCCATATAGTAGTGCCATCGGTGATGTATTTTTAGAAAACAATAGTAGTGTTGCATTACCGACGAGAAAAGAAAAGCGACATCATTTGAGTCATCAGAAACACTTTCGTGGTTCCAATGACTTAACTGATGTCGCATGTTTTGGGCTTGTCAGTATCAGATGACTCGAATGATGTCGCATTTCTTTCGCTCATCAGTATACTTGTCCTTTTTAAATCAGACATGAGACCACAGAAAGTTGAAAAATACTGAAACTTCGTTCAAAACTGCGCCAAATGACGAACTGCGTTCTCGATAGCCCATTGGTTATAAAGGAACTAAGA
Organism: Semisulcospira habei; assembly: GCA_036245525.1. Lineage (NCBI taxonomy): Eukaryota > Metazoa > Mollusca > Gastropoda > Semisulcospiridae > Semisulcospira > Semisulcospira habei. The sequence continues at coordinate 118,061,456 of BTPG01000005.1, forward strand.
GAGATTTTGTGTCCGCATACGGTTTGACATATATATATATATAATTGAAAAGAAAAGGGGAGACTGCCAGTGCTAATATTTTAGGAAGGTTACAAAGTAAAGTAGGTTATAGCACTGTCAGGGGAGAGAAATGTGCATGATCGACCAGTGATCATAGATCTACTGTGGCCAAAGCACAAAAAAAAAAAAGAGATAGGAAAGAGAGGGGGCGCTAAGAAAGTGACCGAAAGCAATGCATATGGACAGTGCTATAACCTACTTTACTTTGTAACCTATATATATAATTGTCAAAAAATAGGAACAGGGTGAAGAGAAGATTTCACCATTTGGAGATCGATAAAGAATAAAGCTCCGATGGTTGCCGAAACGGCGTGAACAACCTATCACATCACTAATATACCCTAATATTTTCTTAAAGGATTTGCACGAATCTCGAGAATGACCCCTGAGACCTTCAAAAAAACGGAATTCCGTATAAATACGGAAAAGTCTCATGTCTGTAAATGGGCTTCTTTCTTGGGAATTTTTTTTTGCATTTTACACACTTGGCATCCCTATTTTGGTCCAGATTTTGATGATGATGATGATGATGATTTGTCCATTTTATGGCACACTAACATCCAATTTATATATGTTTGTGGTGCTTCACACTGAGACAACAACTGATCATTCTTTTCAAAGCAGAATATACAGTCCTGTTATAAACACCATTCCCTGGCAAGCGGCAAAGATCCTTATGACCCCTGCATGTCGCAGGATCTCAGTAGGATCTACGTCTCTTGCTGATCCTAACCCATTCAACTCCACAGGCACATTTCCAAATTTTGTAGGTGTTACAGAGCGACCATGTACCTGTTGCATGGATTGGGAATGGGCTCTACCCTTGAATTATCATGGTCATTTCATCTCCTACTGTAGGGCGTCAGGGCTAAGTGGGCTAACTTACATTTTACACAGTTTTTATTTACTTACTTACTTACGCCTGTCACCCCTACCCGGGTATAGGCCGTCGACGAGAGACCTCCAGCAACTCCTGTCCTGTGCTTCTCCTTCGATTCTACTCCAGGTGGTTCCCAGTCTCTTGATGTCTGCTTGGAGGTCTCGACGCCAGGAGTTTCTCGGCCTACCTCTTTTCCTCTTTCCCTGGGGGTTCCATGACAATGCCTGCCTAGTGATACTGGAAGCTGGCTTTCTCAGACTGTGACCGATCCATCCCCATCTTCTTCGCCCAATTTCATTCTCTGCTGTTATCTGCTCTGTTCTCTCCCAGAGTCTGACGTTGCTGATCTTCTCTGGCCAGTGGATTTTCAAAATTCTTCTAAGGCAACTGTTCATGAAGGTCTGTACTCTGTTGACTGTGGTTTTTGTCAATCTCCATGTCTCTGCTCCATATAGGAGAACTGCTTTTACATTGGAGTTGAAAATCCGGACTTTGGTGTGTTGTGACAGCTCTCTGGAACTCCACACTTTTTTCAACTGGAGAAAGGTTGCTCTGGCTTTACCGATTCGTGTTCTGACATCTGCATCAGTGCCGCCTTTTTTGTCTATGATGCTCCCGAGATAGGTGAAGGACTCCACCTCCTCCAACGGGGGTGCCAGCAAGCAAGACTGGTTCTTCCCTGGTTGCGTTCAGCCTCATTGTCTTTGTTTTCTGTTTGTGAATGGTGAGGCCCACTTGGGACGAGATGTCAGCAAGCCTCGTGGTCTTGTCCTGCATTTGTTGATGAGTGTGGGACAGTAATGCCAAGTCGTCTGCAAAATCGAGGTCGTCAAGCTGTGTCCACAGTGTCCACTGTATTCCACTTCGTCTGTGCTCTGTGGTCATCTTCATGACCCAGTCTATGGCCAGTAGGAAGAGGAACGGAGACAGCAGACACCCCTGCCTGACACCAGTTCTGACCTGGAGCTCTCTGGTGAACTGCCCTTCGTGGATCACGCGACATGTCATGCCATCATAGCTGCTCTTGATCAGGCGGACGAGCTTTGTGGGTACACCGTAGTGTCGTAGTAGTTTCCACAGAGTCTCTCGGTCCACGCTGTCAAATGCTTTCTCATAATCCACAAAGTTGACGTACAGCGGGGAGCTCCACTCCAGAGACTGTTCCACGATGATGCGGAGAGTGGCGATCTGGTCTGTACATGATCGGTTCTTCCTGAATCCTGCTTGCTGGTCTCTCAGCTGGGGGTCAACGGAGCTCTTCATTCTCTCTAGGATGATCCTGTTGAAGACCTTTCCTGGTACTGACAGCAAGGTGATTCCTCTGTAGTTGGAACACTTGCTGAGGTCGCCTTTCTTGGGAAGCTTGATTAGGTACCCCTCCTTCCAGTCAGCTGGCATCACCTCCTCTTCCCAGATCTTTCCAAACAGTGGGTACAGCATCTCAACTGTTGTCTCTAGGTCTGCTTTCAGAGACTCCGCTGGGATGCCATCTGACCCTGCTGCTTTGCCATTCTTCAAAAATGCCACTGCTTTTCTGATCTCTTCCCGGCTGAGTCTGTCACAGCTGATGGGTAGGTCGGTCTCTGCCGGCTGGATGTCGGGGGGGTCGGGTGGGCTAGGTCTGTTCAGTAACTCTTCAAAATACTCGGCCCATCTGTCGAGTTGGTCTGCTCTGTCTGCAATAGGCTTGCCTTCTTTGTCTTTTACTGGTCTTTCTGTATGGCCATACTTACCCGACAATCTTCTGGTAATGTCGTAGAGCTGTTTCATGTTGCCGCTGCCTGCTGCCTTTTCTGCCTCTGCTGCCAGGCTGTCTGTGTAGGCCCTCTTGTCTGCCCTGATACTCCTCTTCACCTCGCGGTTGGCTTCCGAGTATTCCCCCTGTGCCCTTACTTTGGCTGCTCTCGTGCGACTGTTGTTGACCGCTGCTTTCTTCTGCTTCCTCGCTTCTATCTTCTTCAAGGTCTGTGCCGACAGCCAGTCCTTGTGGTGGTGTTCTGTTAGTCTTTTCGTCGGCGTTTTTGTAGCTATTTCCTTTTTTGCAGGGTGGGGAAGCTACCGCCACGCCCAACCCCCTTACTAGGAGGACCAGGGGTTTTCTGTCGGGGTCACCTTCCCTTAGACCATGTTGGTTCACGGCACCTTATTTCATTCGGTGCACCCCTCTCACGAGGGACCCCCTATCCACCACCCAGGGGACGCGCATCAACGCCGTATGGTCCCAGCGCGAGGTTTTTATTTACATGTGTGTCCATTCTTGTTAGTTTACGCTGGACGCCGCCGGACGGATGACCACTGGCCCAGAACATACTCACTTTTACTTCACACATGAGACAAAAAAGTGGGTCCCAAGGCAGTTTGCTGTATTCGAAGTTTACTGTATACTAAGTCCTCCATACTCACTTCTGCACCTGGTACATCACGATCTCAGCACCTGCTGAAGCAACGGATGGGTGTCTCAGCACAATCACATACAGGGACTCATATCTTGAGATGAAAAATCAAAACAGTTTGTAAATTTTACGTAATAAACACACACATACTCACACATTAACATAACTTCAAGTACTGAAACATAACAATGTTTGCTGATCTGTCATTTTGGACCTAACCCACTTACCCCCAACACACTACAGAGGAGACGGATGGACCATAATTTAAGGTAGTGCCAGATTAGCTTACAGCCTGATGGCACCAAGCTAATCTGGCATTATCCTTGAATTATCATGGTCCATCCATCTCCTGCAACTGGTTGAGTCATTAGGTGACACCTCTAAAATTTGGGAAATGCGGCCTTGGGGTTAAATGGGTTAGGGCTACAACTAATAAATATAAAGCATGACACTAATTGTTACACAAATCATTCCTCAAATTATACCTCAAACATTGTATAGGTGATGAATTCATACAAATGAAAGAGAACAATCACTGTAAAGACAATGCCATGAAAGAAAGAAAGAAAGATGCCTATGTTGTAATTGTCCTTTCTAATCAGGCTTCTTTCTTTCATGAAATTTTCTTTACATTTTAAGTCATTTGTGGCACAGAACCACAAGGGCCCCTGCAGTTGCAAGGTTTCATGAGGTCCTGTGCCACTTGCTGGCAGTTTTGTATCCATGTATCTTGGAAGAGTGGGGCTCTTTGGTGTAGAATTGACTACTCCTTCCAAAACAAAAAGTTGTAACAAATGACAACTGTTGAAAGGGTTATCGGTTTCATAGAATTTGAAAGACAATAAATGGATCACGACAAAAATCCACCGACATGACTGCGACAATGACATCCCGATCGTTCAGAGTCTGTTTGTTGGCCCGGGGCAAAGAGGGCAGGTCCACCTCAAATTTTGGAAGGCGTGTCATCACACCCATCTGCAAAATGATTTGTTTTTCAATACACAAAAGCTACAAGTAATATTACAGAAAACAACAAATGACTGTTTCTCCTCCCAAATCCGTATACTTGTACACATCTTTAAACGATGCATTGTTCATTCTTAACCCATTTAACCCCTCAGTCGCATTTCCCAAATTTTGGACTTGTCACCTAACGACTATGAACCCATTGCAGGAGATGGATTGACAATGGCAATTCAAGGGTAGTGCTAGATTAGTTTGGCGCCTAATAGCACCAAACTAATCTAGCACTATCCTTGAATTAACATCCGTCAATCCCTCTCCTGCTGTAGGGTGTTGGGGCCAAATGGGTTAACAAACATGAATTTTTTTCCTAAAATGTATTTTTTTTGAAAAATACTTACCGATGGCATTACTATCTGGAATACACTCTATTGCCTATAGATTTCAGCAAAAGTTGTGTGTAGCACACAACTGGGGAGGAGACACCGGGGATCCAAGCAATAGGACCAGGGCGACCTCGTCAGTTTCACACTTAGCAACAAGAGGCAAGCGGGGCAGGTGGGAGGGCCATCCGAGTAATGCCATCGGTAAGTATTTTTCAAAAAAATACATTTTAGAAAAAAAATTCATTTGTTTTTTCAAAATACATTACCGATGGCATTACTATCTGGAAGAATGGCGAACAGGCGGAGGGTGCCGTACCTAAACCATAACCCAACCCCTCCGCCGGCCCCATCGAGAGAGAACTCCCGACGATTTCAGCTATGACGTAACTAAGACGCCAGCGGCGCTCGGAGGGAGTGCTGGGCCGCGGAGAAGTCGCCCACTCGTGCCAGGGAGTCACGTTGGCCGGATAGGTCTCTAAGGTAGAAGCGTGCGAAAGTGGAGTCTGAGCGCCACCCACCCGCTGTCACAATATCTTTGACCGAGCAGTTGCGGTCCAGGGCTAGACTGGTGGCTACTGCTCTCACTTCAAGCGCCCGGATTTGTAAGAGCTCAGCGCCGCGTGGGGAGAGGTCCTGGTAGGCTGACCTAATCACCCACCGCAGCCAGGATGACAAGGTCTGGGCCGAGATGTCGTGTCTGCCAGCGGACAAAGGTAGGAAGAGGCGCGAGCGCCCCCGGCGCTGCGGCTTAGAGCGGCGCAGGTAAATCCTTAGCGCCCGCACTGGGTCCTGTTGCCGCGATCCAGGGGAGAGGTCCGCTCCCCGGAGGGGCCGTATAGTTAGCATCTGAGGGGCCGCCGCGGGGCGGCGGTTCCTGGCCAGGAAGGACGGATCGGGGAGCAGCTGTGCAGAGCCGTCGGACCGAAGCTGCAAACAGGCTGGGAGCATCGAGAGAGCGTGAAGCTCGCTGACTCGGGACGCTGTAGTGAGAGCCTGAAGGAAACAGGTTTTCCGGGTCAAATCTGAGAACCGAGCCAAGGGGAGGGGTTCAAACCGGTCCGTATTCAACCACGTCAGTACCCAGGCAAGATCCCACCGGGGTACTAGGGAACGTGAAAACGGACGTCGGAGTTCAAAATGAGCCAGTAAATCCGACAGATCCGTGCAGGCGCCTGGGTCTGAAAGACTCAGGTGGCGGTAGGTGTCCGCGATCATAGCGCGGTAGCCCTTGATGGAGACCGGGGCTAAGCCTTGGTCGTCGAAGAGCCACAGGAAGAACTCCGCCAGTTGGTGGGAGGCTAGGTTAGTGGGAGGGAGTCCATGGGAGGCGTACCAAGTCTGAAAGACCCTCCACTTGCCTTCGTACACCTTCCTTGTAGAGAGTCTGCGGGCTGCTGCAATTGCCACCACTGCAGCCTCTGAGAAACCTCTAGCGGCGAGGGCTTGCCGGACAACCTCCAAGCGTGTAGGCGGAGGCGTTCCGGGCACGGATGGAAGAGCTGCTGACGGGGCTGCTTGAGCATCGTGGGAGGGGTAGGAAGCTCCAGGGGAGGGTCCGTCGCAAGCGCGAGGAGGTCCGTGGTCCAGCTCTTGGTCCAGTTGAAGGGGGCCACCAGCAAGAGGACCGCCGAGCATCTTAGAAGCTTCCGCAGCACCTTCGGAACGAGGACTGACGGGGGGTAGGAGTAAGCAAACAGGCCGTCCCAAGGGATGGCGAGCGCGTCCACTGCCCAAGCGAGCGGATCCGGGACTGGAGAGACGTAGACCGGGAGCTGGTTGTTCCATCTGGTGGCAAACAGATCCACTAGCGGCGTTTCCCAGTGAGAGCAGATCAGGCGAAAAATATCCGGGCGTAGGGACCACTCCGTGTGGAGCAACTGTCCGCGTCGAGACAGGGCGTCCGCAATCACGTTGAGGTGGCCGGGGATGTGGCGGGCACGTAGAGTAATGCCCCGATCCCTGCACCAGAGGAGAAGGTGGTACAGTAGAATGCAAAGGGAGGGCGAGTGAGTGCCCCCCTGATTCTGTATGTAAGCCACCACCGTCGAGTTGTCGGAGAGCACGAGGACTTCCTGATTGGCCAAGGTCTCCTGCCAAACGTCGAGTGCCAACCCAACTGCCTTCAGCTCCAGCCAGTTGATGTGATTCCCTAACAGCTCCCGAGGCCAAACGCCCGAGGCCGAGAGAACATCTGGTAACAGGTGCGCGCCCCAGCCGGCCTGGCTCGCATCTGTACAGAGAGACCGAGGCGGCGGGGAGTGTAGGGGCACCCCCAAAGCCAGTCAAGCGAGGTCCGCCCACCTCTCGAGGTGAGGACGAGCCAGAGGAGTGACTGGTACTAGATCCGACAGAGCGCCCGAGGAGGGTCGCCAGTGAAGAAGGAGATGTAGCTGGAGAGGCCGAGCATAAAGTCTGCCCAAGGGAAGCAGGTCCGCAGCCGCACTGAGGAGGCCCAGGAGTTGAAGCCAGACCCTGGCGGTGAAGGAGGATCCCATCCCCATCAAAGTCGCTAAGTTGACGATCTTCTGTCGCCTAGCCAGAGGCAGGCGGACAAGGTTGAGGTCGGTCAGGAATTCCATCCCCAGATGTAGAAACCGTCGAGAGGGAGAAAGATCGGATTTCCCCAAATTGAGCAGGAAACCGAGACGACGCAGAAGGGAAAGCAGGGCATCTCTGTCCGTCTGGAGTGCTGCGGAAACCAAGTTGCGCAGTAGAAGGTCGTCCAAGTAATTGGAGGTCGGGCTCAAGGAGCGCTGACGGAAGTAGGCCATCACTGCGTCGAGCAGTCTTGTAAATACCCACGGACTGATGTTGAGGCCGAAAGGAAGGGCGCAGAACTGGTAGACGATCCCCCCCAAAGGCAAACCGAAGGTACCGGCGAGACGACGGATGAATCGGGACGTGCAGATAGGCGTCTGACAGATCAAGGCTGATCGCGAAGTCTATCGGCCGGACGGCCACACGGAGTGTCCTGGCCGTCTCCATCCTGAAGCGAGGGGCCAAAATGAACTTGTTTAGCGCTTATCTTTAGCGCTGATAAGTCGCCACTTGCCACCTGGTTTGGGGACTAGAAAGAGTCGGCTGTAGAACGCCGGAGAGTCCTGCCGCGAAACCACCTCTGTCGCCGCTTTGGTGAGGAGGGCCGCCACTTCCCCGCGCAGAGCGTCTGCCTGTGTGCCATCGAGCGGTTCCTGGGTCCACATGGGTGACCTGCGAAGAGGCGGAGGAGACAGGAACGAAAGTTGCAGGCCTGAGGTAACCGTGGAAAGAATCCAGGGGTCGTCCGGGAACAGCGATCTCCAAAGATCGCTGAAGAGTGACAGCCGCCCGCTGACAGAAGACCCGAGTACTGAGGGCGGGGGCGGAGGCGGGGGCGAGTCAATGAGCCCGACCGTGGCCCGATTTACGGGCACCGCGGGGCCAAGAAGGGCGAGGGGCGGGGCCGGCCTGAGGAGCCTGGAATGGACGGGCCCGACCTCATGAAGATCCGACTGGAGGAACGGAGGGCCTGAAAGACCGCCGGGCACGACCCCCGGCCGGCGGGGGGCGCGAAAGCGGGTCGAGGCTGGGGTAGATGCCGGCTTGGGCCACAAGTCCTTGGAAGATTCCTTAACGGTTTGCCAAGTGTCGCCGAACAGCTGAGGACCACCTAAGGGGGCTTGACGGAGCTGGGTCTTCACTGACAAGGGAAGGTCTGAGCAGAGGCGCAAAAGGGTATCCCTCCTCCAGAGGTCACAATTGGCAGCTGCTGCCATGGCGTTGGCGGAAGAATGGTAGGCGGCCCGGTTGGCCGCTATCAGGATGGACTGCACGTCACGGAGCGGGGACTGAACCTCCAGGTCCCACGTATCCTGTAGGCACTGCAGGGCTGCCTGGGTAGCCAGTTCCAAAAATCCCGAGCACGCCAGCGAGTTCCGCGCTAAGGAGGCGATCCTGTCGAGAGGCCGAGGCCACGAGTTCTGGACGAGTCTGCGGCCGCCCGCCTGTACTAAGGCCGCCGCATCCACCGCTGGAAGAGGTATGGCGGAGGTATGGCGAAGGCTTGGGAGTGTCCAGCGTACCAGGCCTGGCGGAAGCTCAAGTTGATTCCCACCGGCCATCGAGCGGCGGTAAAGTATCCCGTGTCGCCGAAAGCGTCGTTTCGCAGCTGGGCGAAGAAAGCATCGGTGAGGTCCCGGAAGCCGGCTGGCTGCGGGAGGGACTTGCGGCGCTTGACTTGCCTCTGCGCGTCGACCATGGCCGAAGCCTGTCTCTTCAGAGGAGGCGAAGGCGGACAGAAGTCGGGAGGTAGGTACTTGGCGATAAGCCTGGAAGCCTCACCCAGGGCTTGGACCGTCTGTGATCCGAGCGATGGGCCGGCAACGTCTGACGAGGCGGAGGCCGACGAGACAGCGGAAAGGCGGGACGGAGATCCAGCCGCCGAGTCCTGCAAGAAGATCGCCGAGGCCGAGTCCGTCGGATGAAGACTGAGGACGTCCGGTTCCAAAAACTGATCCTCTCGCGGAAAAGACGAAAGGGGCGAGCGGCTACGAGAGCGCCGCACCGCCGCTCGCGAGGTAGACGCAGCCGCACGCGACGCACGCAAAGAGGGGCGCCGCGGCGACGGAGGGACCGTGGCAAAGCGACGTTCCACCTCGAAGTCGGGATCCGCACGCGGAAGCCGATGTGAGTGACAAAGCCGCGATCGGAATACCGAGGAAGTGGCCTGGTCACCCCTGGCCCGCCCGGGAGAACCGGTGCGGGGGGGGGGGGGGGGGGGGGGGGGGGGGGGCCGCAAAGTGTCTCTCCTAGCCCGCTCAGGAAAGGCGGAGCGGGGAGGGGACGAATACCGGGCACGCGGCCCCACGTCCGATGCCTCGGACCGTGGGGGACGCGCGATGATGTCACACCGGGCCCGCCTGGTCGATACGAGGCGGGAGGGGGGGGGGGGGGGGGGGGGACAGTCTAGGGTCACGCCAAGCCTGCTCAGGAAAGGCGGAGCGGGGAGGGGACGATTTATGAGCCCGCTGCCCCAGCTCCGAAGCCTCGGAGCGAGGGTCCAAGTCACACCGGGCCCGTCTGGTCGATACCAGACGGGGGGGAGGGGGGGGGGGGACAGTCTAAGGTCACGCCAAGCCCGCTCAGGCGAAGCGAAGCGGGGAGGGGACAATTTATGAGCACGCGACCCCCACTCCGACGCCTCGGAGCGTGGGGGGCGAGAGTCAACCGCACCCCGGGCCCGCCCAGGCGAGACGGGGCGGGGGGGGGGGGCGGGGGGGAAGAAAGCGAAGCATGCCGGGCCCGTTCGGAAAACACAGAGCGGGGAGGCAGCATTACTAACGGTCTCGAGTCATGTTCCGAAGCCTCGGTGCGTGAGCGAGAGCTTTTCTTATCACGTTTACTCTCTTTCTTATGCTTGCGTTCAGTCACCCGTCCCCGCTCCGGAGACCTAGAGCCGGGGGTGGCCGACGAACGCTCAGCTCTCCCAGACCGCTTGCCCGAAGCAGAGCGGGGAGTGGGAAACGATATGGGGCTCAAGCCACGCGCTAACGAAGCAGAGCGTGGGGAGCGTGACTCCGAAACTCGCCTAACCTGCTCCGAAGACTCGGAGAGGGGAGGGAGAACCTGCGAGGTAATGGTACAAGAAGGGGACTTACCTGTGGGCCGGAAAGCCCGAACGACGGAGCGGAGAGGAGCCCGAAGCGCCGAGGGAAGTACGTCCACCCGTGGAGGATCCCGGGGAGACAGAAGCGGGCGAGGGGGCCGGTCACGCCTGTAGAAGTCCTACATGCGCGACCACCGGTCTACCGTCCAAGCGGCGCAAACGTCACACGTTCCGTCCGAAGAACAGCCCTAACACGGCAAGCAAAAGTCGTGTGCATCGTCCGGCCACTTAAGTCCCCGCAAAGGAGGCAAGTCTTCGACACAGAAGAAGCCATAAGGCCCTAGGCCAACTACGCAGGTGAAGAAAGTCAACCGTGCACAAAACAGCAGGGCACAAGTCACATGCGTCGTCGAACCCCAAGGCCAAACCAAGGGTGAAGCTCACAAAGTCAGAGCCGGTAAAAACCGGTCGGCGCACAGTTCACAATGAGTCCAATTGCCAAAAGGCAAAGCCACGAATGTAGTGAGTCCAGGGCTGAATCGAAAGACTCCAATTCAAGCCCAAAGTCAAAAACGACTGAAGACGAAAAAACCCGTTGAACGGAGAAAGGCAAAAACTCGACCGTCCCCGGTCGAGCTATGAGTGAAACTGACGAGGTCGCCCTGTGCTCGCCAAGATAGGGTAGTAAGGGGAGGCCACCCGGGGTCCTAGTGCTTGGATCCCCGGTGTCTCCTCCCCAGTTGTGTGCTACACACAACTTTTGCTGAAATCTATAGGCAATAGAGTGTATTCCAGATAGTAATGCCATCGGTAATGTATTTTGAAAAAACAAATAAAACAGAAGGAAGAATAAAAAGAGAAGCACGATGTCACAGCAAGTTTTCATTACAGCAGCAAGTCTGGGTCTGTAGACCACAACAGCTGACTGTGTGTGCCAGGTAGTCCGCACACAGTTAACAACTGACATGTTCTCGTCACCATTTTACAAACAAGGCAACAACAATATAAAGTGATCGTCTAGCATTTACCCTGAACTGAACTGGATGCAGAGTGTTTCCAAGGGACCCAGTGGACAGCAGCAGAAAACCAACATTGGACTGAAACAGTTAAAAGCATCATAAAAGTGCTTCAGACAATGCAATTTAACCCTCTCCCTGCCAGTGGACACTAAGTTTCTGAAATCTGTGTCAATTTAAAGCCAAAGAGCCCCAGCCGACCAGCATAGACACAAAGTGGTGTCAGCAAGAGGTACAGATCATCATGAGCCCCTGCAGTGCAGGGGCTCATGAGGATCTGTGTCTCTTGAACATGGATTGTGTTCACTGCTTCTTCTTAACCACTTCACTGCTGAGAAAAGATGAACACGATCCTTCTGCGCCACCGCATTTGCCCGGGCTGACGAGGATCTACCCATCTTGCCGACTCCGCTTTGTATCCATGTTCCTAGGACAGACAGCGCTCTTACAGCACTGAATTAACCCATTCAGCCCTGATGCACTACAGCAGGAGATGGGTCGACCATGATAATTCAAGGGCAGTGCCAGATTAGCATAGTCATTAGTTGACGCCTCCAAAATGTGGGAAATATGTGCGTCGGGCTGAATGAGTTAACAAAGGCTTTAGGAACAAAATCTGTGATTATTGGCAGTGAAAGACCCCTTACAATCTTAATGTTTATACCCATTAATCATACTATGTACAACATGACCAGATGTCAGTCATCAGCAGCACGGATCGCAAACAAAAGGTCAAAAAGAAAAGCACAAGTGCAATGTCAGCAACAAAGGTTATCTCCAACCTGGGCTTTGGTCTGAAAAGGTAAAAAGTTGTTGCTTTCAGGGGACTGTTAGAAACAAATTAACTCGTTCAGCTCGACGGCCGTATTTTCCAAATGTTGGAGGCGTCATCAAATGACTATGCACCAGTTGCAGGAGATGGATCGACCATGATAATTCAAGGGCAGTGCCAGATTAGCTTAGCGCCGACAGGCACCAAGCTAATCTGGCACTACCCTTGAGTTATCATGGTCGACCCACCTCCTGCTGTAGTGCGTCAGGGCTGAATGGGGTAATACATTTAGGACATTCCGATACAGCATGTCTTGAATGAATTAAAACATTTAACCCCACAGACGCATTTCTCAAATGTTTTTAAATTTTGGAAGTGTCACCTAACAACTATATACCAGTTGCAGGAGATGGATCAACCATGATACATAAAATTCAAGGGTAGTGCCAGATTAGCTTGGTGCCTTATTGCACCAAGCAAATCTTTCATTATCCTTGAATTATCATGGTTGATCCATCTGCTGCTGTAGTGTGTCGGGGCTTGAATGAGTTAATTAGCCAAGTAGATCTAGCCAATATCTATTATATCTGACATTACTTACCAGCCAAAAATACCATTTGATGTCCAGATTGACAGACTTAAGGGCTTTGAATGAACGTTTTTCGGGCTGTATCTGGGTAAAATACAAAAAGTAAAGGAACTCAGTAACATGTGTTGACATCATGTTCTAAAATCATTAACAACTGTTTTAAAATTATCACCAACACATAATTTAAGACAGCAAAACATAATTGCTACAGAGCAATCAGAACAAGCACAAGTCGTTTTAAAAAGTGTTTATCCGACCGTTGTCCAGACTCTTAATGATGCAAACAAACGCCAAACATGATCCATCCATACCACTGTTTACTCAAAATGCATACACAGTATTGTTCTAGCTGATTGCAAGTGACATGTTTTATTTTGTTTTGTTTTGTGATATGTCCACTGTGATTTAGGTTACTGTGAAATCTTGGTTTATTGCCTTTTAAGTCATAATAGGGTTTAGGACATATTAATCATTAATATGTGTGTGTATATGTGTGTCTCTATGCCCACGGCAAGTTTAATTATGTGTCTTATGTCTTTCTTTTATTATGCGCAGCACTGCGATGATTTGCTAAAGTATTTTTACATATGGCAATAAAGTTTTATCTTATCTACAGATAAAAGACTCCAAATCTTTAAAATGTTTATCAGCATTTTTGTTCAATACATCAAAACATGCCTGAATCGTTCATGTTAAGTTATACTCTACATGTATGTCAGTTGTCTTCAATTCAAAGATCTATAATATTAATATTGGGTCTTACCTGGTAGTGCTCAATTCCTTTTTTTGTTATGTAGACAATCTCATTAACGCCAGTCCACACAAACCCCAGGATGTCTGCCTTGCCCTAGGGATTAAAAGCCAAGAAAATCAGATCACTCAAAGTTAACTTGCAAAGTTATACTGAAGAGCAAAAAAAAAAAAAGCGACATTTTGGAATCAAAAGTGTTTCCGATGATTCCCAAAATGTTGCATTTCTTTTGCTTGTCAGTATATTTTTCTTCATTTATTAAACCTGATAGGATTTGAAACCAGTTAATCTCACAAAATGGCTCTAAACTTCATTAAAGTCACACAATTTATTGATTACCTTGCAAGCATGGGAGTATTCCTGTTGCTCCGATGTCATGTCACTGTGGAAATTGACATACTCCTGCAACAGACACGGGGAAAGTAAAATGTGAATAACTGTCCATCATTTAGCTCCTTCCACCTGCATTAATTTACTGACACCCGTGCATTTACATGCTCTATCAAACTGCTGACCAAACTGAACTGCAGCTCTGCCACAAATTAACCCTTTGGGTGTTGGTAGCGGTTTAAGTCATGATGATTCCAGCAGGAATCATCGCAACTAAAACTGCTACTGACACCCAAAGGGTTAAGGGTGCTTGCCTGGAGTCTAGAGATTCCTCAAGTCTCATGATAAATGCTGCAAACGCTGACAGTGATAAACAGTTACCCCTACAACCTGCAAGCTCATATTCTCATGATCCCTAGTGGCAGCAGGATAAAATGAGACTCTATGCCTCTAGCTGGTCAAGATCGACTGTACCTGGGCCTCAAAGTAGTGAATATTTTTTTCAAACACACAAACCCATAGTGGCGGCCACTACCGCTGTACCAATCACATCATGTGTAAGGTGGACACAGTTTCTGATCACTTTTTTTTTGTGTGCTACTCAAACAATGTTGTTGACACAAGTTTAAAAAAATGTACTCATCCCACAATTTAAATACACAGTCTGCGTTAGCTGGCACTGAACGGGCAAGACATGCCATGGTAGTAGACTTTATAAACTGTTTTTACAACAGACCACACAAGTGTGCACAAACACCCAAACACACAGACACCCACATGCACATAAATAGTAACCATGATAATAAATAAGGCACTTTACTAACAACGAGAAAAGCAAGAGGTCAGAAACTTCCCTTGTATGGCGAAACTCTGATAAAAATTTGACCAAGAGGGTGAGTACTGCTCAGGCCACAGGCAGGTTGAATTTTTTTCAGGGGTTCCTGATTTATGCAGATCCTCTTTAATTACTTCATTCACGAAGCAATTACAACAACGAGGATGTGCTAATCGATTCCCTGCCTTCTCAACCATCCGAAGGATATCATTTTTACCTCTGAAATGTGATATCTTGGACCGTAAATCTCTGACACTGAAAATGCTGATGGTCGGCCCTAGTGAACTCTACAGGTATGCCGCTCGGCCAGGCTAAACGGAAGGCTGAATCTACTACGACTGACTCAAGTTTTGATCAGTCTACACCCAGCCATGCAGCCAGACAGAGAAAAGCGGCACTTTTAAAGAAAGTCAGGAAGAAGAAAAGCAAGGCGGAGCCGGCATCGGACAGCAGGGCATCGATCAAGTGTCACTTTCAAACTACGCGGCGAAACAGCATGGCGGAGACTGCGGACAAGAATGCGCCGTCTGCTACCACGTCTGCCTCGTCTGCCACGGTCTTCGTATCCACTGGTGACGATGTACAGGTCAGTGACCCTTCTAATGCTGATCTAATGAGACTGCTACGTGAAATGTCTACAAAGCTAGATAAAGTGAATGAGCAATTCGAGGAGTTCAGAGGCGAGATACACGAGTTAAGAGTGGAAAATCAGACACTGAAGGTTGAATTGGAGCAGTGTAGAAAGAAGATAGAGGAGGCAACCAGTCTGGCTACGGATGCGAAGTTTTTAGCCTCCGTAGCAGAGAAGCGTTCGAACGACTTGGAACAGTACACTCGAAGAAACAACGTTCGCATACTGGGGGTACCAGAGGCAGACAGAGAGACCGTGGAGGAGTGCGAAATGAAAAGAAAGTCCTTCAGATTTTCAAAGACAAGCTACAGCTGCCCGGTCTACAGCCTGGTGATATTGAGGCCTGCCATCGCATAGGTCAACTACAGCAGCAATCACAGGAAAGTGGGCAACAACAGCGAGGGCCGAGACCTGTGATCGTGCGATTCATGTCGAGAAAGGCTGCAGAATTAGTGCTTTTTCATAGACGGAAACTAAAGAGCACCTCCTACATCATAACCGAGGACTTAACTCATAGCAACTAAACTCTGCTGTCCCAGTGCTGGGACCACCCTGCAGCGCAGGATGCGTGGACAAAACGTGGCAGTGTCTATGTAAAGCGCAAATCTGATTCCAGAGTGATACGTATAGCCTCAATCTTGGACTTGGCGGACAAGGTGCCTATTGGAAGTGACCCAAACACAACAACACCACGGGAGAGAAGACGACGTACGCTTCAGCGCTGAACTAGCTCGGCGATCGGCTGTATATTATGGACTCTTTGCCTAAACTGCATATGTCTCGATGTGCACCCGATCGCGGAGCTGGCTACATGTGGGCAGTGGATGATTTGCAATCTTTGTGACCATCCTCTGTTTACATGTGTTTTTTCACGTGTGACCTGTAACCTTACGCGTGACACGCTACCTGGGTAAGAGCGGCTACTCTGGCCAATAGGTTCGCACGAGGTCTGTTCCTCAGTGTGAGGCAGGATGATTCTGTTGGAGTGTGTTGTGAGCCAGACTCGTGTGGTCATGATGGTTTAATGTGCTATGTCACTGGTATCTGGTGTTTGAGACTGAGACGCTGAGGGACTGGACACCCTTTTCTTGGTGAGGCATGGTACGTACATTTTATTCTCGGCATGGGCAGTCCGAATCGTTTTGGTATGCGAACTCTGGTGTCACTCTGTGTGTGTTAATTCGTGTGCCAGGTCGGCCCGGAATGTCCATTCCGCGAGCAGTGACATGCCTTAAAATGTACGTCCTTTCAGCAATATTTTACAGTGGTTTTGTGATGAATAAAGAAACATGTATTTTTCTTTAAAATAATTTTTTTTGAAAAATACTTACCGATGGTATTACAACTAGGAAATGGTTTCTTAGCTAGTCTAATTTTAGCCCAAAATTTGTTGGTGATGATGGCAGGCTAGAGGCGCCATAGCCCAGGCGGAAGCCCGCGAAACCTCCCTTCCGGTTCAACCGCGCATGCGCCCAGCGCTTCCTACTTCAGTCAGTTTCTTAGCGTAGAACAGTGGCAAGCGGGGCAGGGACCTTCGCGTAATACCATCGGTAAGTTCTTTTTTTTTTTATTTTTTTTTTAAAATTTGTTTTCTCAAAACATATTACCGATGGTATTACAACTAGGAATCCCGAAGAGGAGGTGGGTGCCGCTATAACGCCCCTATCGCCTGCCATTGAAGCTAGTAAGTTCCCCTCCTCAAGCAAACTCCCTCCAATTTTAGCAAAGATAGAGAGAGAACAATAGAGTCCCGATAGACAATGAATTCAATAGAGCCGCATCAGTCATTAATTTACATCATTTTTTAATATCATATTTTTGACCCCAATTTCACCCCCGTTAATTCTAAATCAACCCTTTGATTTTAAAAAAGTGATGAGCATGACTGATGCGGCTCTATTGATCTGATTATCTATCGGGACTCTATTGTTCTCTCTCTATAACTATTGTCTCTGTCAACACCTAATCATGAACCTGATCAAGTGATGCCAAGTGAAACTTAATACTTATTAACAAGTTGCAACTAACTTTTAGGAACCTGCAGAGGTAACCTTTAAGTGTGTTGCCATAAGAACTTATTAATTACTTACCATAAGTTCTTACAAGTACTTACCCTAAGTTCTTACAAGTACTTACCCTAAGTTCTTACAACAACTTGACTCAAGTCCCAAGACACTGAGACAGATTTATCAAGATACAAGGACAATAAAAAAACTTTTTTTTCTCAGTAATACTCAGGTGGTGGTGCTGATGGGGTTAAATAATCAGGCACAAGTGGTGTAAATGACATGTCATCTCTCTGCGAAGCATATGACAAAAATATTGATTGATTACCAAATCTGATTTTTATTTGTTTAAAAGATTGTGTAGTTTTTCTGTGGTTTCCTGTACCCCTATCCTTTTTCCCTCTGCTAAAAAACTGGCCTTCAGTTCTTCAACATTCACAGGAGATTGACTACGCATTTTATTCTGTATTTCAGATTTCTGTTTCTTGTAATTATTTAAATCATCCTGGACTCGCTTAAATTCTTCATCATCAATAAAATTATCGTTTAATGCCTTACTGATAATAAGTTTCATACTGCTCAGCTTTGCACCAGCAAGCGTACTCAATGCTTCATGTTTCTGTAATTTCGTGTGAAACCTCTTGTTCAAGGCCTCCAAACCAAAGCAAGCCAGGCATGTAGCAACGCTAACACCCTCAACTGCTATTCCAGCCAAACTCCCAATTCCTGTGGCGAACAGAACAATACCCCCTACAGAACATGAAGCTGAAACTGCACCAATAGCCATAGAAGTGTTTTGAACAGAATTAAATACTGACTTATACCTCCTTTTGCACCGTGAGTATTTCGCCTCCTCACTCTCCAAATATTTCAAAGCTTCTGTAATATTATTTAATCTGAATGCATCTGCCTGTAATGTTTTATCTGAAGCAATTGGCATATGTGGATCAGGCGCAAGCGTTGTTTTAGTCATCACATTTGTTTCAGTCGGATCAAGCGTTGGTAGTTGCGGATAGAAGTTTACCATTTTTTTTATTCACAAATATTTTTTTTTATTTAATCAGCAATTACATTTTGCAACTCTTCAAAAGTATACAATTTGCTGGCATAATAAAATGCAACAAGATCAATGTGTTCAAGGTTTATGTAAGTTAGACGAACAAAAGTTGTTTTGTCGACCACCACCTTGACAGCTGGAACACTGCTCGAAACATTAATAACATCATTATTTTTTGTAATAGCAATAAAGACCTTTGATGATTCTGTTACTGTTTCATCCCATGTAAGTTTAATTCCTTGTGCAATTTGAGCCTCTTTAGCAGTAGTTACTGATTTCATGATAATTTCAAATACTATTGTCGCTTCTCTAGCCACGACTAAGCTTGCTGGCATAAACACAACAGAAGTATCTGATCTACCCTTTCTAGTTGTAAGAAGATACCGCCGTCTCTCATAATTTTCAACTTTCAGTTTTTCTCTGCTATTGTTGTCTGGGGCAAAACTTGGAACAAGGCTTACAATAAGCGGCCCCGAGTTAACAACCTTCCTAAACACTAAGGCGCCTTCATCATCAGTGTATACATAAGGACTAATAAATTCCAACTTTATGTCCCAGTCAATTGTGGGTGGTGGAACAGGTACAGGTGAAACCACCCACTTATTTCCCACATGTATTAAGTTGTAGGGCGAATTATTTACAGGTGGAGTAGGTACAGTAACATCACGTAGCTGACCAAGTTTAGGAATCTGTTTTTCACCGTCTTTCATGTCAACAATTACTTTCCTCTTGTACATGCCATTTGAATCAAGTTCAAAACCATATATTTCTCCAACATCCCCTTCCTTCTCAAAATCCTGTACGTCTGCCAAATCTTTCAATTCTGTTACTGGACATGCAACTGGTATGATTCTCAACTTTGGACCACCACTCATTTTTTATAAACAAAAATAAAATTATTTAATTTCCAACACAACACTAAAATCATGCATAAGAACTGGTTTGTCATCCTGATTAGTTACAGATATACTCAGTGACTCAAAGAAACTGGAACCTAATTTCTTAAACTGCAAATTAGGAAATCTAACAACTACACTTTCACAATACGGAGCAGTTCCAGTTGGTAAACATCTCAACAAAGTTGAAGGCTTTCCATTGTGAACATTCTCAGATGTGTTTAGTTCTTTCAAATAAACATTTAGCACTGTGTGTACTGACAAATTGACAGGGCGTTTCCCAGTTATTTTAAGTTTTTTGGTCTTCATTGTTATAATACCAAACTTAAATTCACCTAAATCATCTGATCTATACCAATCTTCATCAGTATAAAATCCAAGTAAATATGCAAATCTATCTGAGATCTTTAGCCAATCTTGTGTCGGAGATTCTAATGAAACAAGTAGGTTAGCTGGATTTAAAGTTGCTTTAATTTTAAAATTACTTTGAAACCATTCAGCTATAGTACAAAAGTCATAATACCCAGGCGGTAAAGCTTCCGTCTTACCACCAAAAATTACTTTATTATATATATCATCTTCTATATTAAACCATTTTACTGTATAGAACATTTCATGGATAGCTGCAGCCTTGCTACCATCCCAATTATCAATCCCATTAGTTAACCACACTGGTTTGCTTGTGTCAAGATTT
>BTPG01000005.1:118081798-118279298 GCA_036245525.1 Semisulcospira habei
GTAGATGAGTCGTACAAAAACATAAGTTGTATTGCCCAGACAACTGAGAAATACTTGACTTTTAGGTTAGATAAATTAGCATTTTATGACTCCATGCAACATTTGTCTTTAGGATTGGCTAGTCTGGCAGAAGGACTGACTGAGTATCCAATAACAAGTAAATATTTTGAGCCAGACTTGATTAAGAAAGGTGTCTATCCATATGAGTACATTGATCACTGGGTTGTGTTTGAGGAAACAAGACTGCCACCAAAAGAGAAATTTTATTCTACACTAACTGGAAAAGGTATTTCTGACTCTGAATACCAACACGCACTTGATGCATGGGGGAAGTTGGGGTGTCAGACAATTGGTGACTACCACGATCAGTACTTGAAAGCTGACGTTTGCTTGCTAGCAGACGTATTTGAAAGTTACCGTGAGAAGGGTTTGTTACACTACAGACTTGACCCTGCTTGTTACATAACTAGTCCTGGCATGACATGGGATGCATTTTTGAAATCCAGTAAGATATCTATAGACCTGTTGTCTGATCGTACGATGGGTGAAATGGTAGAACGTGGATTGAGGGGAGGCATTAGTATAGCTTCAAACAACTATGCCAGAGCCAACAATAAATATCTGGACGGTCATGGTGACCTTGACCGGGGGTTTGACCCCTCAAGCCCGGGGTCAAGGTCATTCATTACGTACTTGGACGCTAATAATTTGTATGGCTGGGCGATGTGTGAATTATTGCCCTTGAAAAACTTTTGTCTGTATGATTTGTCACAGTATGATGTAACAGAGTCAGGGTTAACTAACAATATTATAAATCTTGATCGAAACGACGCGAAGGGTTGGATCTTTGAAGTAGACCTGGAGTACCCGCACCATCTACATGATTATCATAATGATTATCCCTTAGCTGTTGAGAAAATGAGTATGACAGGAAAAAAAAGAAGACACTAAACTTGTGCCTAATCTGAATGATAAATTCAATTATGTTTGTCACTACCGCTTGTTGCAGTTTTACATCAGACACGGGTTAGTACTAAAGAAAGTTCACAGAGGAATTCAATTTGATCAGAGTGCTTTCATGAAAGATTACATAATGAAGAACACAACATTGCGTGCCAGGGACGGCAACACTGCATTTGACAAAGACTTCTTTAAGCTTATGAACAATGCCTGTTTTGGCAAGACAATGGAAAATCCTCATCACAGAAAAGATGTGAGACTGGTCACAACTGAATTGGGCGCAATTAAACTCACAGGTAAGCCACAGTACACAGGGTACAAAGAGTTTCATTCATCATTGTATGCAGTGTCACTCAAAAAAAAGATTGTTAAACTGGACAAGCCAGTATTCATTGGTATGGCAATTCTTGAGTTGTCAAAACTGTTGATGCTTGAATTTTATTATGATTACTTTAAACCAAAGTATCCTGACTGCCGTCTGTTATACACTGACACTGACTCTATGATCATTGATGTGTGTACTGAAGACTTTTATGAAGACATGAAAACAGAGTTACACATGTATGACACATCTGACTATCCTAAAGATCACCCGCTGTTTAGCACACAAAACAAGAAAGTGCCTGGTAAGTTTAAAGATGAACTGAATGGTGTGCCTATAGTTGAGTACGTTGGACTGAGATCAAAAATGTATTCTATACTGCACCAGAAGGGTAGTCAGTCGAAAGCCAAAGGAATTAAAAAAACAGCAATAAAAAATAAAGACATTCGTCATGAACATTACAAGCAAGTGTTAGATGGTGCATTAATGCCTGATTATCCAAACAAGTCACTGAGATCAAACAAACACAATCTTGAAATAATTCAAACACATAAGAAGTCACTTGCAGTTGGGGACACAAAACGAGTGTTTCATAGTAAAGAGAAAGCTTATGCACCAGGTCATTACAGGCTCAAGTTATCTGAAGACATTTGCGATGAACTGGTTGATGAATTAATTGACGACTTAGTTACTGAAATGAGTAACGGTGTCTGAGGGAATAATCTGTAATTCTTCTCTGACAAATGCCCTCTGGGGTGCAGGGTCATACAGGTAATATATTGTTGCGTCTGGACCGGGGATTATTTTTTTTATATTGTGTACAGACGTTGACCAGATGGGGTCTGTTGCCCTGCGTCTGTCATCGTTCTCAGCCTCCCCTGGCTGATATAAATATCTCACCTGTTTAGTAAATAAACTTGTGTCTGGTGCCAGGGTTGGTCCTGTTTTTGGCTCTGTAATTGTTTTCAATTTAATAGCATCAGCAGGCTTAGGATGTCCTTCATTGTTCATTGCTTTTATCACATGTGGTAATCTCTTTACCCACTCCGTGTTACGTGTGTCATGCATGAGTTCCTTTGAATACTGGTAACTGAAAAGTCTTTCTGATAACTGTTTGTTAAAGTTTTCAACAATTGCCTGCGATCTGTGCACGCCTGGAATACCACGTCTGACCAGTACGCCATGCTTTGCAAATAACTGATTAACTGCACCTTTGAATTCTGATCCATCATCAACTTGTACAAGTCTGGGGTATCTTAAAGGGCCTCGACCATATATTTTTGTTAAAGAAGTAGCAACTGTACTGGCAGTTTTGTCAGATATGGGTTCAGCGTCTTTGTACCTTGAAGCTATGTCTACGACAGTTAATGCATACTTGTATCGTTTCTTTCTTATTGTGTCATGTGGTAAGAACAGGAGGTCCATTTGGTGTGTGTCATTGGGGGTAGTGTTTTCAAAATGGGGTCTTGTTATCTTTCTTGGAGCAGGAAGATATATCTGCCAAATTGCTTGTCTCTGTAACCATTGCTTGGTTTGGCCACGTGACCCGACACAACACCTTGTCCAAGACTATCCTCCAAGGCACTCTCGAAGGAAGTCGTCGGCGAGGTCGTCAGAGAAAGAGTTGGGTCGCAAACATAAAAGAATGGACCGAACTCGAGATGCCAGACTTGCTTGCCACCGCCCAAAATAGAACTCAGTGGAGAGCACTGTCTGTTGCTGCTGCCTTTCAGTCCCCCCAACGCCCAGTTCGGGCAAGGGACTGATGATGATGATGATGATGTAACCATTGCTTGACTTGAGTGAGTGTTATATCTCCGCCCACAGCGGCATGTAATTTCTGAATAGCTGTTGCTCCTTTCCAATAGCCTGATGGAGAGTAATATATTTTCGATAGTTTATTTTCGGCTGCCATTTTTTCTAGCAATGAAAACTCCTGTAAAATAAACAAATGTCATTCCCACTAGAACAAAGATTATCTCTCCATTTCTTTGTTGTGTGCTTGGTTTGTAATAGTCACTTAGTTTTGGTTTCGGTATAGACATGTCTTCACCCGTGACTAAAAAATACTCACGGATTGCTTCGTCTGTATTTGAAAACGTATGTTGTGCGTGGCCTTCAAGTCTGAGTTTTTCATTGATGAAATCAAGTTTCTCAATTCTATTCTTTTCATAATCTTGCTGGGCTTGAGCAAGTTTTTCAGATGCTTCATTATGACGTTTTAATTCTTCTGCAGATTCTTCTCTACCCATTTTTGAAAAGAGATAATTAGAGCCACTAAATGCCAGAGCATTAACCATAGCACCTCCTATCATAATAGCTATCGTCGCCATATTATTTTTATTTACATAGAAACATTTTCAGGAATAATTCCTTGCTTGACAAGAAAATCTTTTGTCGCAATAGACGCTGTGACAACTACAATTAGCTTAGCACTGTCTTCAAAGTCAAGTCTACTCAAGTCTGCTGATTTCATTTTGAGTAGATTTTTTCCTAGCATAGAATAAGCTACTGCTAATCCGCTGATTACGGCAGAGTGATACACAAGGTTCATCATGTTCTTTGTGTCATTCATTTCTTAGGCAAGAAAAATTAAAATAATATTTTTATTTACTGCATATAAAATGGGTCAACGGCTTTGGGTGTTACTGGTAATGTGGCGACTTCTGGTTTTGTTTTTGGAGTGTCTGATTTTTTGGTCACTGTACGAGTCTGTGGTTTGTATTTTTTGTATAATTGATAACCTACGTAACCAAATCCGACAACAAATCCGGCAATTATATATTTTGTTGATTGAGGTTCGGGGTCAGGGTCAGGGCGGGGGTCAGACTTAGTTGTTTGTCTCTCACTTTGATGAGGGTGTGACGGACCTGGCTGTCCTGACGGTAGTGACACCAATGATGTTATTGACGGTGGGTCAGTTACATGTACCTTTTGCAGTAGTTCTAACTTTCTTTGTTTGTTCAATGCAGCTACTCTCTTTCCAGCCTCAACCCTCCCTGGACTTTTAGCCTTAGTCACAGTTTGAACCTGTGTCAAAACAGGGTCCGGGTTCAGTTGTGTAGTCATCTTGTTCTCGTCCATTTGATCCTTCTTTTTCTTTCTCTAGAAAATTTATTTTTGAAAAATCAATATGACTCCCAGTAACAAGAAGGGTTACGACAGGAGCAAGGTAATTTCCAAACTTGTAAAACATGACACATGCTAATTTGCCAATTGAACTTGAAACAATAGGATTACTTTCAAGGTCATGTGATAAACTGTCACTATCCACAGGTAGAAAGTGACTCACTGCTTTTGTGTATAGGCATACAAGAGATCGACTCAAATCACGAGTCATTAGTGAGGCAATGTGGTTTTCATATTTAGAATGAAGCTTGATTAGTTCATCAGAGCTTAGAGATTCAATATCCTCTGTCATGTATTGTCTATCCAGATAAGTCTTTGATTTGCCTGAGACAATTACAGACAAAAGCCGCTGTTTTTTTGAGTCTAAGTCTTTGTTCTCTACAGCATTGATATCATTTAATAGAAGGAGTTTGTCTTGGTTCATTTATAATGTAATTAAAAAAATTAAAAACAAAAAACAAAAATTGTTATCAAGCAAAATCATGTTTCCTAGGAAGTACATTAATAGTAACTTTATACGTTTGTACCATTCAGCAAAATGTAGTCAATAGTTTTTGAGTTTACCCCAGACCAATATTGTGTCTCTCTCAGTGGGCTTATAAATGACATGTTTCACAGATTTCAATTGTAATGTCATGTACAATAACCCTGTCCTTTTAAGCAAACAAACCTGACACAGTATTGGTGATTATTGGCTTTGCAGTAAATTATAAATCACAACCTGGTCAAGTGAGGGCCAAATGAAACATCTAGGCAGTAACATAGATAGTAACTTGTTAATTTTACCCATGACTTGAGCACCAGAAAAGGAAGGAATCACCCATGTTCAATAACAAAAATTTCTGAGTACAAGTTAATATAAGGGAAGTAATTGTGTAAAAATTTCAGCAAGACAAAAAAGTTACTTCCCTTGCTCTATTAAATTATGCTTTAATTCTTGACTAAAGTACATTTTTTGTCAAAATTAAATAACAAATTGTGCAAATAATTACAATAGATAATAGAATAAAAATGATGTTATTTGATTTTGTTAAAACAATGAGTGATTTATTTTTTTATAAAACCAAATTAAACATTATTTTGTAATTACTTTTTGTCACTTTAACACCTGCTTAAAAATGTTTTTTCAAGTACATGAACTCAAGTCTCAGCCACAGGTGGTTTTACCCGCATGCCTCACTCCACAAATGCATGACTTGTTGACGACGGGATGTATTAAGCTGACACCTCTCAGCTATAAGCGTGCTGCATTTAAAAAAGATATGTCCCTTACCTCAACTGTGACATTTTGTGTGTGGCGTTAAGGGCAGAGATTTACTAGTGTTTGTCAGTTGACATAAGCACAGACCTAAACCAGCAAGGGTAAAAGGTATTATGATTACTGTCTTTATGACGGGCCTCTCTCTGTGTGAGGTGGAAAGAGAGAGAGCTATTGTGTGTGTCCGAGGTATTTCCGTGTGTCTGTACATGCGTGTGTGTACATGTGTGCGTGCGTGTGTGTGTGCGTGCGTGTGTGTGTGTGTGCGCGCGTGCGTGCGTGTGCGCGTGCGTGCGTGTGACTGAGGGTTCTTGCAACTTCTTGCCGCAACTGAAAATCAACAACACACATACAGAAACCCCCAGCTCACAAAACTTGCTCAACAAGTCTGGTCGGGTAGCGTTAAGACTCGTCAGGCTTGTTCCGCATTTAGACATAACATTTTGGAAAGACCAAGATCGATTTTAGGATCAGGTTTTGCCGGATCGGACTTATTCTTGCCGGTTAGTGTTTGAAAGTGACCGGTTGTTTTTTTTATAATTTATTCATTGGACTATTAGCCGGTTGAGATGTATGACGTCAGCTCTGTCATACCAAGTTGTGTATGCGTGTCTGTGTTGTTTGAGTGATAGTATGTCTGTGTGTGCGTGTGTGTGTGTGTGTGTGTGTGTGTGTGTGTTGGGTGGGGGGGTGGGGGGGGGGGGTGGCGGGGGGTGGGGGGGGTGGGTGGGGGGGGGGGGTGGCGGGGGGGTGGGGGGGTGGGTGGGGGGGGGTGGCGGGGGGTGGGGGGGGGTGGCGGGGGGGTGGGGGGGGGTGGCGGGGGGTGGGGGGTGGGGGTGGGGGGTGGGGGGTGGGGGGGGGGGTGGCGGGGGGTGGGGGGGGGTGGCGGGGGGTGGGGGGGGGGTGTCTTGAGGATCTGTTGTATATGTACTCAGTCGGGTGTATAAAGCAAGGTATGATTTTCTGAGGTGCGTCTCTTTTCAGCTTTTACAGTCATGTACACCGCCTAACCGAACAGGGCGTGAAATTCAATAAGAGTTATTATCCTTTCACGGGCTGGTGGGTTTCAGTGGCTCGCGTCTCGGTGCAGACAGACAAGTGTTTATGACTCACTGTAGGCAAACAGTCTAAGCTTTTTCATGTTACTGTGCACCACGCATGCAAGGGCCCATGTGTAACATAGCTGAAATTGTATAGACCACAACAGCATACTGAGTGTGTGTGGCAGACATGGTCTACCAGCTCTGTCAGGCGTGTGATTGTCATGGGATATTACCCTTGTGAAAATGATGTGTACCTGTGTTGCAAGGTTTGCACTTAATGTTTTTGTTTATACATGTTTTATGTTAGTATGTATATATGTATGTACGTACGTGCGTGTGCATGTGCGTGTGTTTATGTGTTGGTATGTGTGTGTGTGTGTGTGTGTGTATGTTTGCCTGTGTATATAACTTGTATGGCAATCTGGCACTGCCCTTGAATTATCTTGGTTTGCAACTGGCGTGTCTGTGTGTGTGCGTGTATGTTTTGTTATGTTCAGAGCCAATTGAATAAAGTTAGCACTGAGCGGCCCTCCTGTGAACTTGCCTGCACAAACACACTTCTATAGACCTTTAGACGCGTGACGTGTGAATGGCGCTGTGAAAGCTTTTACCCAACTCATTGAAAGAGGGTTTGGCATTGAGTCTTGTCATGCGTGAACTGAAATGATATGTGTGGGACATAGCATGTGAGTTTTTCGGAAATCGACTCTGGCAGTATTGAGAGAAACGGTCATGTAAAAGTTAATGACCGTAATTAGTAATTAATTAAGGTCATTAGGTGTTGACAGAGACAATAGTTATAGAGAGAGAACAATAGAGTCCCGATAGATAATCAGATCAATAGAGCCGCATCAGTCATGCTCATCACTTTTTTAAAATCAAAGGGTTGATTTAGAATTAACGGGGGTGAAATTGGGGTCAAAAATATGATATTAAAAAATGATGTAAATTAATGACTGATGCGGCTCTATTGAATTCATTGTCTATCGGGACTCTATTGTTCTCTCTCTAAAGATACTTACGGCGCCTAGGGTGCCGGGAGGGAGTGTTGCGCTGCCACGATGTCCCCCACCAGCGACAGGTTCTGGCACTGGCCGGAGAGGTCCCTCAGGTAGAAGCGTGTGAAGGTGTTCTCCGTTCTCCAGCCCACGGCCGCCACAATATCTTTTACAGCACAATTGCGGTCGAATGCTAGGCTTGCAGCCATGGCTCTGATCTCATGTGCCCTGATGTTCATGCGTCTAGCTGTCTCAGGGGCGAGGTCTTGGTAGGCCGATCGTATGACCCACCGAAGCAAGGAGGATATCGTCTGGGCTGAGATGTCATTTCTACCTGGGGACCGAGGAAGGAAAAGGCGGGTGCGTCCCCTGCGAAGCGGCTTGGTCCGGCGCAGGTACACACGCAAAGCTCGCACCGGGTCCTGCTGTCTGGACTCACGGGTGGAGCCTGGTTCTCTTAGTGGCAGAATGGTGACCAGTTGAGGAGCAGCTAACGGGGATCTGGTCTTGGCTAGGAAGGCCGGGTCAGGCAGCAGTTGTACCGAACCGTCCGTCCGGAACTGTAAACAGGCGGGACGCGCCGAGAAGGCGTGCAGCTCGCTGACTCTGGAAGCTGAGGCGAGGGCCAGAAGAAAGCAAGTCTTGCGTGTCACGTCCGGTAAACTTGCCAGCTGGATCAGCTCAAAGCGAGGCGAGTTGAGCCAGGTAAGCACCCATGGTAGGTCCCACCGAGGCACCAGGGAACGTAGAGTAGGACGTTGCAGACCGAAGTGTGCCATAAGGTCGGCTAGGTCCTTGCAGGAACCAGGGTTCCGGACGTCCCAAATGCCTGTACATGTCCGAGATCATGGCCAGGTAACCATGGATGGTGATGGGCGCTAACCGCTGGTCGTTGAACAGCCAGAGGAAGAAATCCGCCAGCTGAGGAACTGTCAGATCAATGGGGGAGAGGCTTCTGTCGTCACACCAGTCGCAGAGAACTCTTCACTTGCCTTCGTAGACTTGTCTGGTCGAGGGTCTGCGGGCTGTAGCGATCGCGTCCACTGCCGCACCTGAGAAGCCTCTAGCGGAGAGGGCTTGCCGGACAATCTCCAGGCGTGGAGGAGGAGACGCTCTGGGCATGGGTGATACAGCGCCTGTCAAGGTTGCTTGAGCATCGTGCGCGGGGTGGGGAGCTGCAGCAGAGGGGCTGTGGCAAGACTCAGAAGGTCGGTCGTCCACGACTTGGACCAGCAGAACAGAGCCACCAGGAAAAGGATCGCGTTGCACCCTCTGAGCTTGAGTAGGACCTTGGGGATGAGCACCGTCGGAGGGAAGGCGTAGGCTACCAGACCCTCCCACGAAATGGAGAGGGCATCCACTGCCCAGGCTAGGGGGTCCGGAATCGGAGAGACGAAGAGCGGAAGCTGTCGATTCCATCTGGTGGCAAAGAGGTCTATCATGGGAGACTCCCAGGTTGCGCCGATCATTCAAAAAATGTCTGGACGTAGCGACCACTCTGTATGGAGAAGCTGTCCGCGTCGGGAGAGGGAGTCTGCTAGGACATTCAGGTGACCGGGGATGTGACGCGCTCAGAGAGTGATGTCCCGATCCTCGCACCACCGCCGTACCTGGTACAGAAGGATGCAGAGGGAGGGAGAGCGGGTACCGCCTTGCTTCTGGATGTTGGAGTTGTCTGACAGGACCAGAAGTTCTCGAAGTAGAAGATGAGGTTCCCAAGCCAGGAGAGCTTGCCAGACCACCTTCAGCTCCAACCAGTGGATGTGATGGGACAGCGACTCCTGGGGCCACCGACCGGAGGCAGTCTCGAACGACGGAAGGAGGTGGGCTCACCAACCGGCGAGGCTCGCGTCGACGCAGAGGGAAAGGGTGGGGGGAGGCGAGAACAGCGGTACTCCCGTCGCCAGCCAAGAGGGATCTGTCCAGAGCCGAAGGTGAGGACGGAGCATAGCTGGGATCGGGATCTTGAGGTCGGAGGTCGACAGCCGCCAGTGAAGGAGAAGATGCAACTGTAGTGGACGGGAGTAGAGACACACCAAAGGGATCAGATCTGCTGCAGCACTCATCAGCCCCAAAAGTTGAAGCCACTGCTTGGCCGGGATCGACGACAACTGAGACACCTGCTGGGCTAGTGTCACGTAACGGATGTGACATGTTGTTTCATTTTCTCGCCAAGTCGTTTTTTTGTTAATAAATGTAGATCGCCGAATTCTGTACATAGCCTTAGTTTAGGGAAGTTAATAAATGTAGTGTGAGCGTAATCGTAAAGCCCGTGCAGCAAGCTTAGCAGTGAGCGAGTACAGCGGTTGCACGCTTTAGTCAAGTAGCTTTAACCGAACAGTGTTCAGAAGTAAAGTTAAACTGCAAGGTAGCAGAAGGATATTACAGTCAGTCAGCGGAGTTAGCCAGCGAAGTGAGAGTCTGGGTCAGGGTGCGTCCTCGTTTGGAGCCCTTGACAAGCTGTGTGAGGGTTGTTTTACCCTCCCTGCAAGACCACGGCCAGTGTTCCTGGGTGTGGGTGTCCGAGAGACTTGTGACCACGGCTGCTACTCACCAGAAGACCCCTCCGGTTCGTCTTCGTCTTGTTTTGTCTCGTCCTGCCGAAGGACTCACCAGTGACAGGTATTTACTCATGCCATTTTCCTCAGTTAGCTGCTGTGCTCTCGGGTGTTTGAATGTGTACATAGGTTCGGAAGTGTATGTTCGTCTAGTTTTTTAGTGACGTTTTAATCGAGTCTTTAACCGTGTTCTTTAGGTTGGGTTGTAATGTGATGGGTGTCGGATTTAGTTGTTTATGTTCGGCTGTCGCCGAGTGAGTATATTTAAAGGGCCATGTTGTAAAATGAATTAAAGTGGGTATCCTTTCAAATATATTTGTATTAAACCCTAGATGCAATGTAATAAGATTGTCACGTTGGGTGGTTGCTGGTGATTATTTGATATCTTTGTATGTACATGTGGATATTTTGATAATGTTGGTTTTAGCAGTGGCAATTTTATTATACAAAAGTGGTTGTGCTAGCTTAATGTTAGTGTAATGGAATAGTGCAGACCTGGTGAATGTTGAATGTACATAGGAAGCTTTCATATCCATGATTGTATATTTAATATGGCCAAGGCGGGTATTAGGGTGAGACGAGACACAACTCGCGTGGTTTGTGAGTAGGTGCGTGTCAAATAGGCCAGAATTAACTGTGTTGGCACTTTGACTGACAATGCGCCCTTTTCCAGTGCACTGGCTTCAAAGACTGGCTTCGAAGATTGGCTTCGAAGATTGGCTTCAAAGACTGGCTTCGAAGATTGGCTTCGAAGATTGGCTTCGAAGATTGGCTTCGAAGACTGGCTTCGACGATTTCGTCGTTCTTCGATCTCATCCACGACCAACGGTGACGCATCATCGGGAGTCGGAACGCCTTCGCTAGCCGGTCCTGTTGGACAAGTACGTTGGCTACATCAGGCTGATTCTACGTTCTGAGCGTCGGTCACAGGCGTGCGTGGGCAAGCGCGGCTACGGTGCTCTGTGGTGTAGGGGTAGTACTCGTACGTTACGAGCCACCCTGTCTAGTGTGGGACAGAGGACACTGTACAGAGACAAAGTTACCCGCCTTGTATAGCCGTTGGCCATATTAGTCATTATCACCTGTTAGTCATATTCACCTGTTAGTCATATTCACCTGTTAGTCATTTTCGTCTATTAGTCATTATCACCTGTTAGTCATATTCACCTGTTAGTCATATTCACCTGTTAGTCATTTTCACTTGTTAGTCATTTTTTATATGTTAATCTTTTTTATGTGTTAATACGTTATGAGTGCATGTGTGGGTATGTGTGAGTGAGTGGGGCGTTAGTGGGTTGGGGTGGGGGTTAGAGTAAGGGTAGGTAATAAAGGATTTGTTTGTTGTTTATCGCTGGCGTTGCGTTATTTATTTAGAGTGGGTGGGTTTTCTCGAGTGTCTGCACTCACATTGTCCACGGCGCCCTGACTCCGTCAGGCGTGACGTGACATATTTGGTGGCAGCGGTGGGATAAGGATTAGGGGGAGGTAACAGATTAGGTAGATTAGGGTATTTTTGCGCGCCAGTGATCGTTTGTTCGTGTTGTGGTACGAGTAAGATTTAGCGGGCGGTTGGCGGGAGTGGGG
The DNA here is from genome assembly GCA_036245525.1 of Semisulcospira habei. Classification (NCBI taxonomy): domain Eukaryota; kingdom Metazoa; phylum Mollusca; class Gastropoda; family Semisulcospiridae; genus Semisulcospira; species Semisulcospira habei. The sequence goes on from BTPG01000005.1 coordinate 118,093,651, forward strand.
GCGTATTGCGCCAGGGGCCGCGGCCAGAGAGTGCAGTGCGCATAAACGGGGGGTGGCATGAGTGGTTGCCTCTCATTACTCAGGTACCGAGTGGTGAGGACCCTTCGGCTCTTGTCACTGTCTAGCCCTTATTTGTTGTTTGTATTCTGTGTGTTTATTTGTTTTGATTTTTTCTTTGTCAGGGGTCCTGCTGGGGAGCAGTTGTCGTCGCTGCCTCCGGGACACCCACATCAGGATGCCCCCTAAACGGGAGACCAGGGCCACCCGTGCCACGTCGGGGCACGACCCTGAGTCCGAGGGTGGTGGTGCAGGGGATGAGGGTCCAGGAGAGAGAGGAGCCACTTTGGCCACTCCCTCTCGGAAGGAAACGGTGGTGAGTACCCTTACCCGTACTCTCACTGCAGCAGGACTGACACCCAGTAGGGATCAGGAAAGTAAAGAGGGGTTAGGGGTGATAGTAAACCCATATGAGCAGTATAAAGTGATAGGAGAGGGCCTAGGACTTAGTGGGGGAGCTCTAACCCAGTTCATCCTGTCCGAAGTTAGGAGAGAGGAAGAAAAACGGGAACGTGACCTAGAGCGTAGGGCGTTAGAGAGGCGGTTCCAGATGGACCGCGAGGCAGTAGAGAAGCAGCTCCAGATGGCTGAGCAGGCTAGGAGGGATGACTTAGCATTGACCGAACGTAAGCTAGCTGCCGCGGAACGAGCACGGAAAGAAGAGCTAGCTGCCGCGGAACAAGCACGGAAAGAAGAGCTCGTCGCGGCCGAAACGCGGCTTAGGTTACAGTTAGCAGCATCGGAAAAGAAGTCAGTTACGGAGTCTAGTCAGCATTACTCGCTCAAGATGCGTCCGTTAGAGGATAAGGAAGATGTGGAATCTTACCTTCAGCTCTTTGAGAGAGTAGCCGAAACCCAGGGGTGGCCGAAAGAGGTATGGGGGATCAGGTTAGCACCTCTATTGCAGGGGGAGGCCCGTGATGCATACCTTAGGCTGACCGTAGAGCAAGGGAAAGATTTTGAGGTGGTGAGGGAGACCTTATTGAGAAGATTTAGGCGTGACGCTGAATATTACAGACGCCAGTTTCGCGAAGCCAGAAAGGAGAGTCTCGAAACGTTTCCCCAGTTGTTCGTTAGGTTAAAGACCTCAGTCAAGCGTTGGTTCACTTTAGCCCATAAGAACATAGAGGATGTAGAACAAGTGCTAGACGTGTTTCTGTCTGAGCAACTTTATGCTATTATGAATGCAGACCTTGAAATGTTCGTTAGGGAAAAACGTCCTAGGAATGGTGAAGAGGCCGCGGAGCTAGCGCAGCTCCATATCGACACCAAACGGGCAGTCTCGCGTCCATTGGGTGGGGGGCCGATTCGTCCGCCGTTCAAGAAGGACAAAGGGTCGAATAAACCCCCTGAGACCAAAGCAGAACATAGGACAGAACCAGCTAGTTCAGGCAGAGGGACTGGTGAACGGCTGTGTTTTAAGTGTAACAAACCAGGGCACTTAGCAAGGAACTGTCAGAGTAAGGCGTCAGTTAACCAAGTCACCATTGCTCCTGAGACAGTAGCCGTAATGACAGAGCCCGTGACCGTAGGGATGCGGACGATCCGGCCCTACGACCCGTGGAGTAAGGGATTAGCCAAGGGAAAGGAAGTTCGTATCATGCGTGATACCGGCGCAGACATGGGTGCGATCGCCGCCAAGTGGATAGAACCCAGGGATTTTACAGGTCGGTTCATCGACGTCAATCCCGTCGACCATACTAAGTCCGATAAGTATCCGACTGCATGGGTTGAAATCGATTCCCCATTCGTGCGAGGGACGATCGAACTTATCGTAATGGAGCGCATGGGACCGGACGTAATCCTAGGAAACTGGGTGACTTTTTCAGATGGGAAACATAGTCCCGTATCCATCGATGCCAGTGAGTGTGCTATGGCAGCAGCGGTCCAAACTCGAGCTCAGGTTCAGAGGGAAAAGGAGGGAGAGAGAGCGCTTAAAGTCGTTAAGCAGACCGATCTCAATGTGACTCCTGCCCAACTGATAGAGTGGCAGAACCAGGACGAAACTCTAGCTCGCGCTAGAAAGTTGGCCGAAGAGGGCCGAGCAATTCCGTCAGGGAAAAGTCTGATAGAATTTTGCAGGAGGAAGGGAATTCTGTATCGGGTCTATAGCAAAGGAGGCAGCCAAACGTCCCAGTTAGTCGTCCCGAAGCCCTTGAGGGAGACTGTAATGCGTTTAGCGCATGACCCACCGATGGGGGGGCATTTGGGAGGCAAGAGATTGATTGATTGATTGTACATTGCTTAACGTCCCGCCAGCAACAAGGCTTTCTCAGGACGTGCCTGCACTGCTTGTGAAAAAAAAAAAAAAAAAAAAAAAAAAAAAAAACACAGAACATTGAATGTATGTCGCCAGCCGGTCAAATACGTTAAATAAACCTAACACATGGGGCCTAAATAAAGCTAAGACCATTTAGCAACACACATCCAATATCAAGATCTACAGGCAGTGCAGACAGTAGGGAGAGTTTTAAAAAGGCAAATACAGGTGAATGGACAAAGGGTAGACAGAAACACATGCCCCAGAATAGAGAGAAAAACCCACCCTGTGGGGCTGACCAGGGTGACCCTGGGAACTAAAAAATACCTAACCCCACCCAAGTCCCCCAGGGCAGACCCGGGTGGGGGGGGGGAGGCAAGAGAACCCGGGAACGCATTTGGGGTACTTTCTATTGGCCGGGGCTGTGTGCTCAAGTTCGCAGGTACTGTGAGTCATGCGAACAATGTCAGAAAGTAGTACCAAGAGGGAGAGTACCACGGGTTCCTATGCAACAGCTTCCGCTAGTAGAAGAACCATTTCAGAGAGTAGCGGTAGACATTGTGGGGCCTATTGCTCCAGCTTCCGACAGAGGAAACCGGTTCATTCTCGTGACCGTCGATTACGCCACTCGATACCCCGAGGCAGTACCTTTAAAGGGGATCGAAGCAGAAAGGGTCGCTGAGGCATTGTTAGAAATCTGGTCTAGGGTGGGGATTCCGAGGGAGGTGCTCACCGACCAAGGGTCCCAGTTCACCTCACAAGTGATGTCTGAAGTCAACCGTTTGCTGTGCATACAAGGCAAGTGTACTACTCCTTACCATCCGCAGGCAAATGGCCTAGTAGAACGTTTCAACGGTACCTTGGTGTCCATGTTGAAGAAGTTAGCTAGCGAGCAACCTCGATGTTGGGACAGATACATTCCCTCATTGCTGTTTGCGTACAGGGAGGTTCCTCAGGAATCGACGGGGTTCGCGCCGTTCGAGTTATTGTACGGCAAGACTGTAAGGGGGCCCATGTCAGTTCTACGGGATCTGTGGACGAAAGAGCAGATGGGAGAAGAGGTGAGAGATGCAAGCCAGTACGTAGTAGATTTACGGAATCGCATTGAAGAGACGTGCAGGTTAGCGCAACAGAATCAGAAGCTAGCTTCGAAAAAGCAGAAACAGCACTTTGACCGCAGAGCCAAACCACGCAGTTTTAGTGCAGGAGACAAGGTTTTGTTGTTACTTCCAGTTAAACACAACAAGCTGGAGATGGCTTGGCAGGGACCGTTCGAAGTTCTAGAGAGAGTCGGAGAGTGTGACTACAGGGTACGGGTGGGCAGTAAAAATAAACTGTACCATGCAAATCTGTTGAAAAAGTTCCAAGAACGAGTGTCAGTAGCTACAGTAGTGATAGATGAGCAGGACGAAGATGAGGGGGGAGAGGCATTCGTGGTGGTAAAGGAAGTACCTACCATTCCTTTAGTAGCGTCTGAAGGACCCTCTGACATCCATCTTGATCCTAACTGTCCAGAGATCCATTCTAGTATAGAAGCTCTGACTGTCCAGTTTAAGGATATTTTGACAGATTATCCGTTGAGGACGACACTAGACTCATGTGAAATCCATTTGACTGATGAAGTGCCGGTGAGAACGAAGCAATATCCTCTACCTCATTCTCAGCTAGAGGTAGTGAAAGCCGAAGTAGATGCTATGCTAGAGATGGGAGTAATCGAGAGAGCCAATGCATGTGAGACAGCATTTGAGACGCTGAAGGCGCGACTGTGTTCAGGTCCTGTGTGCTCATTGCCAGACTTCGATCGTCTCTTCGTGTTGCAGACAGATGCGTCCGAAGGGGGTGTAGGAGCCGTATTATGTCAGGACCATGGTAACGGTTTACAGCCTGTTGCATGCGCGAGCAAGAAACTATCCAAAGCAGAGCGTAACTACTCCACCATCGAAAAGGAGTGTCTTGCAATCGTGTGGGGAATTCAAAAATTCCGTCAGTATCTGTATGGTAGGACATTCGTCGTACAGACCGACCATAGACCATTGCAGTACTTGCAACAAGCTAAATCCACAAACAGTCGACTGATGAGGTGGGCTTTGCAGTTGCAGCCATTTTCCATTAGAGTGGAAAGCATAGCCGGTAAAGTAAATGTTCCTGCTGACTTTTTGAGTAGGACAGGGTGGTAGAAACCGTAAATGTGGAAGCAGTAATGGGACAGTCATATAGTAATCAAACCCGGGTGTTTGATCTGGGAGGGGGGTATGTCACGTAACGGATGTGACATGTTGTTTCATTTTCTCGCCAAGTCGTTTTTTTGTTAATAAATGTAGATCGCCGAATTCTGTACATAGCCTTAGTTTAGGGAAGTTAATAAATGTAGTGTGAGCGTAATCGTAAAGCCCGTGCAGCAAGCTTAGCAGTGAGCGAGTACAGCGGTTGCACGCTTTAGTCAAGTAGCTTTAACCGAACAGTGTTCAGAAGTAAAGTTAAACTGCAAGGTAGCAGAAGGATATTACAGTCAGTCAGCGGAGTTAGCCAGCGAAGTGAGAGTCTGGGTCAGGGTGCGTCCTCGTTTGGAGCCCTTGACAAGCTGTGTGAGGGTTGTTTTACCCTCCCTGCAAGACCACGGCCAGTGTTCCTGGGTGTGGGTGTCCGAGAGACTTGTGACCACGGCTGCTACTCACCAGAAGACCCCTCCGGTTCGTCTTCGTCTTGTTTTGTCTCGTCCTGCCGGAGGACTCACCAGTGACAGGTATTTACTCATGCCATTTTCCTCAGTTAGCTGCTGTGCTCTCGGGTGTTTGAATGTGTACATAGGTTCGGAAGTGTATGTTCGTCTAGTTTTTTAGTGACGTTTTAATCGAGTCTTTAACCGTGTTCTTTAGGTTGGGTTGTAATGTGATGGGTGTCGGATTTAGTTGTTTATGTTCGGCTGTCGCTGAGTGAGTATATTTAAAGGGCCATGTTGTAAAATGAATTAAAGTGGGTATCCTTTCAAATATATTTGTATTAAACCCTAGATGCAATGTAATAAGATTGTCACGTTGGGTGGTTGCTGGTGATTATTTGATATCTTTGTATGTACATGTGGATATTTTGATAATGTTGGTTTTAGCAGTGGCAATTTTATTATACAAAAGTGGTTGTGCTAGCTTAATGTTAGTGTAATGGAATAGTGCAGACCTGGTGAATGTTGAATGTACATAGGAAGCTTTCATATCCATGATTGTATATTTAATATGGCCAAGGCGGGTATTAGGGTGAGACGAGACACAACTCGCGTGGTTTGTGAGTAGGTGCGTGTCAAATAGGCCAGAATTAACTGTGTTGGCACTTTGACTGACAATGCGCCCTTTTCCAGTGCACTGGCTTCAAAGACTGGCTTCGAAGATTGGCTTCGAAGATTGGCTTCAAAGACTGGCTTCGAAGATTGGCTTCGAAGATTGGCTTCGAAGACTGGCTTCGACGATTTCGTCGTTCTTTGATCTCATCCACGACCAACGGTGACGCATCATCGGGAGTCGGAACGCCTTCGCTAGCCGGTCCTGTTGGACAAGTACGTTGGCTACATCAGGCTGATTCTACGTTCTGAGCGTCGGTCACAGGCGTGCGTGGGCAAGCGCGGCTACGGTGCTCTGTGGTGTAGGGGTAGTACTCGTACGTTACGAGCCACCCTGTCTAGTGTGGGACAGAGGACACTGTACAGAGACAAAGTTACCCGCCTTGTATAGCCGTTGGCCATATTAGTCATTATCACCTGTTAGTCATATTCACCTGTTAGTCATATTCACCTGTTAGTCATTTTCGTCTATTAGTCATTATCACCTGTTAGTCATATTCACCTGTTAGTCATATTCACCTGTTAGTCATTTTCACTTGTTAGTCATTTTTTATATGTTAATCTTTTTTATGTGTTAATACGTTATGAGTGCATGTGTGGGTATGTGTGAGTGAGTGGGGCGTTAGTGGGTTGGGGTGGGGGTTAGAGTAAGGGTAGGTAATAAAGGATTTGTTTGTTGTTTATCGCTGGCGTTGCGTTATTTATTTAGAGTGGGTGGGTTTTCTCGAGTGTCTGCACTCACATTGTCCACGGCGCCCTGACTCCGTCAGGCGTGTCGTGACAGCTAGAGTCGCCAATTTCTGGATGCGGGGTTCCGGCCGCCGGACGATGTTGAGGTCGGTGCAGAACTCCATGCCTAGGTGCACGAACCGGCGCGATGGAATGAGATCGGACTTGCCGAAGTTGACCAGGAAGCCCAGCGTCTCAAGGAGCTGAAGCATGGCTTCTCAGTCTTCCTCCAAGGCGGACACGGCCTGATTCTTCAAAAGCAGATCGTCGAGGTAGTTGGACGTATGGCTCGTGGAAGTCCGGCGAGCCCTGGCTACTACGGCGTCCATGATGCGAGTGAAGACCCAAGGGCTGAGATTGAGGCCAAAGGGAAGTACCCGGAACTGGTAGACGACCCCTTCGAACGCGAACCGTAGATACCGTCTGGAAGCTGGGTGCATGGGGATGTGAAGATACGCATCCGAGAGGTCCAGGCTGACTGTAAAGTCCATAGGTTGCACCGCGCCACGCAGGGCCCGAGCTGTCTCCATGCGAAAGTGAGGAGCGACGATAAACTTGTTGAGCGCTGAGAGGTCAATAACAGGGCGCCACTTCCCGCCCGGCTTGGGTACCACGAAGAGCCGACTGTAGAAGGCTGGGGAGTAGTGTCGAATTACCTCCTCTGTGGCTGCCTTGCGAAGTAATGAAGCTACCTCGGAGCGTAGCACGTCTGCCTTGAGCTGATCTGAGGGAAGCGTGGTGTACACCGGGGAGCGTCGCAGCGGGGGCGGAGACCGAAAGGAGATCAGCAGACCTTCTGAAATGGTAGAGAGAATCCAAGGGTCATCGGGTATCAGTGACCGCAAAGCAGCGCTGTGCAGGGCAAGCCTCCCGCCGACAGGAGACCCTGAAGCGGTCGGCAGGGGCCGAGAGGGGCGACAGTCAGTGGGCCCTGCCCCGCCCGGGGCGATGGGCAGGCTTGGGCCAGGTCCTGGCGGGAGGCGCGGCGGCGGAGCCCGGGACAGGACGAGAGCGGGGAAAGGCCGGAGGTCTGGGGGGGAGACGACCACCTCTGGTGTAGGGTCGGGTGAAGGGTCTAGCCGACCGCAGGGTGCAACCTCCAGTCCTGCGGGAAGGCTGAAAGGGGGAAACAGCAGTGCTGGGCCAGGAGTCCTTATTTGCTTCTTTAACGGCGAGCCAAGTAGGACCGAAGAGAAGCTCTCCACCCATGGGGGCCTGCCGCAACTGAGTCTTCAGGTCCTCTGGAAGCGGACAGGAGCGGAGAAGGGCATCCCTACGCAAAAGGTCACAGTTAGAAGCTGCCGCCATGGCGTTGACACACGTGTGGTAAGCAGCACGGTTACCGGAGACGGCTAGGGCGAGTAAGTCTCCCAAAAGCGGAGACAGGGATGGATGCCAAGCTTCCTCTACGCGACGAACGATAGCTTGAGTAAGGAGGTCGAGAAATCCCGCCGACGCTAGCGCATTGCGGATGAGAATCGCTGTCTGGTCGATGCCGGGTAGAAGAAAGTGCCGAGAAGGAGTAGCCGCCAGGGCACAGGCGGAGGGGTCCGGCTTAGGCAGTGTGCAGGGGAAGCTCTGAGAGTGTCCCGCATACCAGGACTGATGAAAACACATGTGTAAATCTGCCGGCCACCTGGTGTCCGAGAAGAACCCGTGGGAACCCAGGGAGCCCTGAGCAAGGCAAGCTGGCAAAGCCCGGGGGTTGTGGAAGCAACTTGAACGCCTTCGATTGTCGATCAGCGTCCATGTACACCGCGGCCCTCTTCTTCAGCGGTGGAGAAGGCGGGCAGTCCTCCGCCAGGAGGCAAGCAGAGATGATACGAGCCGCTTCATCCAAGGCGCGAAGGGTCTCCATCCTGTGTCCACCGGTCGAAGGTAGTTGATTCTGCTCCGAACCATCCGATTGTGAAGGAATAGAACGTGAGGGGCTGTCTACACATAACAGGGCTGAAACCGAATCTTCCGAAGCCAGGCTGAGTGCGTCGTCCTCCAAATGCAAGGAGCGAGGACGGGAACCTGAACGAGGACAAAGGGAGTGTCCAGCAGCCTCGCCCGGACGGGAAGAAGCCGGAGCCTTGGTGTCGGACAGAGCGACGAGGCGACTGATCCTGAGATGAACACCAGCGAGAGTAGCGACGACGTGACCTGATGTCTAGCGGCGAGAGTTGGGACTCCTAGACCGGGAGCGATATCGTGAGTGGCTGCTCACCGATGGAGACGAACATCCAGAGCGCGGACGATCAGACGGGCGCGCTCTAACTGAAGAACATTCCAAGTTCGGGGCGCGCGACCTTGACTGCCGAGCCACCGAAGGAGAGTCGTATCTAAAAGACGTCCAAGAGGGCCGACTGGAACACGAAGAACGAGACGGAGACCGTCGATGCGGAGACGTGTGCCTTGAGCGAGAACGACGGCGAGACGAAAATCGGCGCACCGAAGGAGACCGGTGAGACTTCTCACTGTAACGCAATACACTGAGGAGCGGGGTAGCGTTCGAAGTGTCTGTTCTTCCCGTCGAGGAGGGCTAATGGTCTTTGTGGCACGGTGAACCCTACCGTTAGGCGAGCGCGGAGGAGGAGGATCCATAATCTTGTTTACCGTCCCCTCCGAGACTGAGACAGGAACCGGTGCCGATGCCTGTTCTTTAAGAATCTCTCGTACTGCTGACAACAGTGGAACAGAGCAGACAGAATCCGGTTCTGTGGGCACTTTCGGCAAAGAAGAAAGGGCTCGCGACCGAAGTCGCGGCGTTGACTGTTCTGTCGGCTGGCAAGAACCTAAACGGGATACCAGCAGAACAACTTTGTGCCGAGAAGCAGGATCTTTACGATGTTTATCTTTCGGGGTCTGAGTAACTGCCACCGGACCTTGGCCACTTTTAATTGGTACCGTGGAAGCTGCCGGTGCAGTAGGACGGGCTCACGGCCTCAGCTGCGGCGCTGACTGTCCCGTTTCCCGGAGATAGCCGCTATGGGACTCACCGGAGTTGTAACCCCTTATCCGTCCTGGTGTTGGCTGTTCACGGCAGTAAAAGTTCCACAACTGGGTCCACTGCTCTTCCAGCCAGGGGGTGCAGACCAGGCACGGATTGGAGGAAGTACAGTCGGAACAGGGAAGGCAAACTTCATGTTCGTCACTCGGCCATTGGAAACGTCCACATCTAGTACAGGTACGGACTTGCCAACTTCCAGGGTATAGGCCGTCGACGAGAGACCTCCAGCGACTCCTGTCCTGTGCTTTTCCTTCGATTTTACTCCAGGTGGTTCCCAGTCTCTTCATGTCTGCTTGGAGGTCTCGACGCCAGGTGTTATTTTGCATTAGTGATCAAACCTTTTTTGAGATGATACTCCTAGAAACTCGGGGCCAGTCCATCTCATATGCTAGCCATAAGAAAAAGGAAGAAACAAAAAAAGAAGATTCTCTTAAGAATGAGATTAAAAACTTAGAACGTAGTATCCAGCACAATAATATCCCTCTTCTTGAGGCTAAAAAAGCAGAACTTGTGGAATTACGCAAGAAAGACAGAGGGTATGATTGTCCGGTCCCGAGCTAAGTGGATCCAAGATGGGGAAAAGACATAAAAATATTTTTGTAGTTTGGAAAGTAGGAATTTTGTTAGTAAATCAATGAACTACTTAGAGAATGATAACGGAGAAGTGATAAATAATGTGGATGCTATTGTAAAAGAAACTCAAGCGTTTTATGAACAATTGTACACTTCGAGGGAAGCAGAGTTAGTTGAGGTTGACCTCTCCTCCACTGTTTTTGCACCCTCGTTGTCTGATGATGCGAAGATGTCTATTGAAGGCCCCATTTTGATGGAGGAGGCATTGAAATCATTGAAAAGAATGTGTAACAATAAATTTCCAGGTTCAGATGGTTTTACCACCGAATTTTTTTAATTCTTTTGGGCTGATATTGGTCATTTTCTGGTAAGATCTATAAATTATGGTTTTCAGCATGGCCAGCAATCAGTAACACAAAAGCAAGGGGTGATCACTTGTATACCCAAAGAGGGAAAGGATACGAAATTTTTGAAAAACTGGAGACCCATTACTCTTTTAAATACTAGTTATAAAATAGCCTCCGCCTGCATAGCAGAACGTCTGAAACTGGTTTTACCCTCTATTATACACCAAGACCAAAAAGGCTTTTTGAAGGGCAGATATATTGGTGAGAACATACGGCTTCTTTACGATGTACTTTTTTACATTCATGTAAACCAGGTGCCAGGTCAACTGGTTCTCATAGACTTTGAGAAAGCATTTGACTCGATCGCCTGGTCCTTTGTGGAGAAATGTCTTGACTTTTTCAACTTTGGTCCAGAGATGGATTAAAACATTTTACTGTGATATTAAGGCCTGTGTCTCTGTTAATGGTCGCTATCCTGGGTGGTTTCCAGTAGAAAGAGGATGTCGTCAAGGCGACCCAAGCTCTCCGTACATTTACTTAATCTGCGTGGAAATTCTGGCCTCTATTCTACGCCAGAATGAAAATATAAGTGGGTTAAAAGTTAAAGATATATACTTACTTCTGTCCCAGTTTGCAGATGATACTTCATTGTTTTTAAATGGAAGCAAAAGGTCTTTCGAAGAAAGCATCCACAGTCTACAATACTTTGCATCTATCTCAGGTCTCAAGATGAATATGGATAAAACGCAGGTGGTCTGGCTTGGACCTATGAGGAATTCACACATTCGATTCATGCCCGAATTCAACTTCGTCTGGGACCCTGGGATTTTTAAGGTTCTTGGTATAAAGCTCTCCAAAAACATTAATATTATAACTGCTATTAATTACGAGGGCAAACTTGCTGAAATTCAGCGAGTTTTGTATGTTTGGTCTAAGCGTCAACTTACACCATTAGGTAAAATTACGGTAATCAAAACACTTGCAGTGTCAAAGATTGTCCATCTTTTTATGAACCTCCCAGATCCTCCCGCACAGTTTTTGACTGACCTTGAAAAAATGTTGTTTACATTCTTGTGGGATGGAAAGAGAGCAAAAATAAATAAAGCTGTTGTCTATTCAGCATACAATGAAGGTGGCTTGCGAATGTTAAATGTTTATTCTTTTTTGACGTCTATGAAGGTCAGTTGGCTTAGAAGGGTCTTTGGTGTATCATGTGACTCATTGGCACGTCGGATTCTGGTCAGCTGCTATCCTATGTTTAGTAACATGCAGGTGTTTGGTGGTGAATATGCAAAGGTTTTAATGCTTCATTGTGATAATTGCTTCTGGGCTGATGTTGCCAAACATTACAAGATTGTTTTTAACAAGTGTGTATCTGAAAATTCTGACGAAGTGCTCTCAGAACGTATTCATTATAACAAGAACATTATTAGAGACAGGAAAACAGTTCATATCACCGAATGGAGAGAAAAAGGAATTTTGGTTATTGGGGATCTGCTTGATGAGAATGGCTCTCTGTTGTCTTTCGAGTCATTCAAGTTGCTATTCCCTGATGTGTCTACACATTTCTTGATGTACTCTGGTGTAGCCAATGCTGTCAGGGCCTACTTAACCTCATTAGCAGTAGAGCCAGTTAAGGAAGGAAATAGTACCGGCAATAAGGCCTGGAACATTATCTTGCAGGGTTGTAAAACCATATATTTAATATTGGTCAAATCAAAGTCAAGGCCTATTTGTATTCAAAAGTGGTCTCAATGTTTTGATATTGACGACATACCAAGCTGGAAATGTATTTTTTCAAAACCCTTCAAAACCACACCAGACTCCCAACTAAAATGGTTCCAGCTAAGGTTATTGCATCGGGTTGTTGCCCATAAAGCGATTTTTATTTCTGCGTAAATTGTCTGAATCTGCAATTTGCACCTTTTGTAAGAATCAGGACGAAACTCTTTCCCACCTGTTCTGGGACTGCTTGTATGCACAGATATTTTGGTCTGACATGAGACAATGGTTGCAAGACAACTGTGTAAACTGCACTAATTTTCAGTTCACAAAAAGTCTTATTGTCTTTGGCACAGCTACGCACTTTAGGTCAGACACTGTCTTAGTCTTAGACCTCATAATATTAGTTGCTAAGTTCTATGTTTACAAATGTAGATTAGAAGAAACCCTGCCTAATTTAAGGCACTTTGTTAGAATTATGAAGAGTCGCTATCTATGTGAGAAGTACCGATTTGGAATTACTGGTCAGAGTAACAAGTTTTGTCATATGTGGTATCACTATGCTACACTTTTTGGCGAATTGTAATGCTGTTACAGTGTTAGAGGCTGCAGCCTCACCATTGGTGATAGTGTGCAGACGGCTTCTGCCACTGCCAGGCATCTCACTAAGGCATCCAGGGTTGGTTCAAGGTAGCAAGGGTGGCTTAGCTGGATTCCCTTGTGCATGATGTATCCATCAGTGCTATCTATAGCACGGAGGAAAGCATGCCCAGGTGGTCACATTTGTTTCTGACCAGCGCGACTGTTCAGACCTAGGTAAACTTTGCTTGTCATTTGTTGTGTGTTCGAGTGGTGTGTGTTCTAAGAGAGTGGGGCAGGGAAATGGGGAGGGGGTAAATAGGATCGTGGGAGGGGTGGGGAGGGGGTTACATACTTATGTGCTAATATTCTTTCTATACTTTTTGGTCTGTGATTGTGTAACTTGATTTGCAATGTAATTATGTATATATGGTTTATGTTATGTGTGTGAGCATATGTGTATATATGTATGTATGTATATATTTATATAAAATATACTGTATGCATAATTTAAATACCAAAATAAAGAACTCGGAAAAGAAAAAAAATTTGTCCAATAGCCAAAATGCTGGCAACAAACCCATTTTCCATTTCCCCTAAACACAAATCTAGAATATCATGATGCATACTTATTTATATCAATTATCATATAACAAATTGTACATTACTTACCACAGCCCGCTGAGTTCTCTGAATTGCCAGAACACGTTTATCAGGAGAGAATTTAATGGAAACAACATCACCCTTATCGTCAGTTCTGAAAATGAACAATAATAAAAATAATAATGTCCATAGTCTCAACAAGAATATAAGCAAAAGCAAGGCATACATAATGCAAACATTTGAAGACGCTGCATGGTTTCAAGTTTAGTTAAAAATCGGACAAAATAACTTTAAAATGGTATACAAATTATAATATAAACAGTTTTCTAAACATGGGGTGTTCGGAAAATACATAGGTCAACACCGCCCATGATTTTAATACATTCAGCCCTGATCCAATATGGCTCAGCCTTGACAGTTCAAGGGTGCTGGCAAAATAGCTTGGCGCCTGTAGGTGCCAAGCTATTCTGGCATCACCCTTGAACTATCATGATCAATCTGTCCTGAAATGTAATGTAGTCCTCAATGACAGACTGAAAAACGTGAGAATTGCAACATTTGGGTTCAACGCTCTTAGAAGAATGTAGTGGGAAGCACCCACCTGAATGTAGCCACTGATTTCTCATCAGGTCCTTTCACCACGACGCCCATGGCTCCTCGAGCACGCACAGCAAATACCTGAAACACAAACATGGCAGATCAGAAACTTATGACCATGTACAAAGGATCACAGAAAGATTGTGTTTGTTTCTCATAACATGATAATAAATTCACTCTTTTCAAGCTAAAAAGACTTGAAATCACCATGATAACAGCCTCTTTTAAAACCAGGGGCCAGTTGCATGAGTGAGTTTAGTCCTGTGCTAGCTACTAAGCAAGGTGTTCCGCTAAAGCGGAGCACCTTGCTTAGTGGCTGGTGCAGGACTAAGCACTCTCATGCAACTGACCCCAGGTGTTTACTATTGGTACTTTTGCTTAGTTAATGAAAGAAAACAACAACAGCCCCATAAGAACATCTCTACGTGACTACACTGATACAACCTACAATAAATGTGCATAAGAAATGAAGAATCTGTGTCACCTGTTTGTTGGCATCATCAAAGAAAACATTGTTGGCTTTGCTGACAGGTTCAAAGCGGATTGGGTTTCTGCAGAGTTCCACATAGAACTGTTCATCTTCCCCTGAGGCCATTGTGGACAGTATCCAAACCTCAGTTGGCACAGTCTGTACAACAAGAATACCACCAAATAATCATTCAACCATGATACACTGCAGCAAGATATAGATCCACCCTGATAGTTCAGGGTAGCCCGACACCTTCTCTTCAGGCACCACCACTGATCGAACTATATCATAGTACTGTGATGTCTTCAGTCAATAATTGGCTTCAATGTGTTTACTGCGGGCAATAAACTCTGCAAACGTACACTCCAACCAAACACACGGACACAAAAAAAAAATCCTCAATGTAGACTGTAAGATTATTGATATTGCAAAAAAAACAACAACGTGCATACATGTGCTGCCTAGGTTCAAATGGCCGAGGACTGGCGTTTTCTCTACACACGCACTCATCCTGACACACAACTTCTCTTTGAATAAGTTGATTTATCATCAGAACACTTTGTTTTTTTCACCCCGAGAGAAATGAACTAGCAGGTATCAACTCAAAAAGGCCTTTATCTGTGTTTTCCAAAGTTCATAAGCAATCTCAAAACTGTTTCATTAAAAAAAAAGAAAAAAAAAAGGCTTTCGTACCACCGAATTTCATCAGCTGGAAGAGCACGCTTTCATCCAGCTATCACCACTTTGTTTTGTAAACTCAGCCAAACAGAACAAACAATGATCACAAGAGAGTTGAAGCAAACATGCGTTTATGTGCAGCAGACCAAAACCACTTTCTCGTGATACAGCACAGGGGAAGTAACTTTAAAACGCTCATAGACGGGTAACGGTCAACTCGCCCATATACCAACTCGTCCAGTCGACTCGCCATGGTAAGGGTTAACTCGCCCAAAATAGCAGTCAACTCGCCCATGACTGGAGTCAACTCGCCCAAGGCTCGAGTCAACTCGCCCAAGCAGTTTTAATCTCACGTTTGGACCCTCACAGGTGTCTGTATGTATCCCGGGATATTTGCGGGTGGTTTACTGTGGTACTTTGCTGTTCGGCAGCTGCGTCCTACATAGGACGGACGGGCATCACTGGTCCTCATCCATCTCCTTAATCTCTCACGTGCTGGCTCCAAGCGCCACACCCTGGCAAACCACATCAGCTGGTGGGCTAAACCACGTGAGGGGGTGGTGTTCACATTGCACCACTAGGCGGATGAGCTGTTTCTGACAGCCAACGGCTAGAGGACGGAGGAGATCAGGTTGGATCCAACGGCCAAATGTGGGGGAGTAAACCCTTCAAATCAGGAGTGGAGCCCCGAAGGCAGACAGCTGCCTGTATTCACGCACTGTTCTGGCAGCTCCTGCAGCCAAACTGGTGCCAAACGTACTGCTTTGCATTCCTTTGGATACATCAGCGAGGCCGAGAGGGGGATCTTGACGACTGGGCACCCCAGGATCTCCATACACTTCGCCCAGGCTTGCGCCCTGGAGAGGTCACTCCAGTGACTGACCCAGCAAGCGCATATACTCCATTGTCTTCCGAGACAGGATGAAAAAAAAAAAAAATGTGGTACTGGTTTCAGGCCACTTTCTAAATTTTAAATACAAGCAATCAAAATTTCCCAAACCTTAGTAGCTGAGCTGACCCTTAGCACTACGTGAATGTCCTGTGTTTGTCTTGTACTGTGTTTGTCTTCAGAGTGTATGTGTGTGTGTCACGTGAGCATGCGTGCCGTGTTCAGTTCACGGCGCTTTGGCTGATTCACAGAATTGGGTAATGAGCCTATATAATAACCGGTATTATTATTATTATTATTATTTATACAGTATGTGTCTGTGAGTACTTGCGTGCGTATGCGTGTGCTGGCACGTTCTGTCTGCAATCACGATGGAACCTTGTTCAGAAGTTAGAAAAGTAAGACTGCAAGCATCATTGTGTCGTAAGTCGATTACTATATATTTATAGTAATAAACTAATGTTGAGTTGATCCGTCTGCATATGTGTAACATGATTTGAGGGGACTCGGAGAGGAGGAGTCACACTGCAATGCACGAAACTGAAATAAATTTGGGACTAACACGGTGTACGAATAATACAATTTCCTGATAATGATGGTAGGAAATTTGGCATGCAGTATCTACGACTTCACTGAAAAGCATTTCCAAGCAGCGAAGCCTAAAGACGTAATGTAGACGGCAAAAGACTGACGTTACACCCACCCAACATAATTCATGAGACTATAGATTTTGAAAACAACGCCAGACTTTTAAGATGATGATGGGGTCTGCGGATGGATCTCTTAACTAACTAGACTCAGGGGCGGATCCAGGGGTGGGGGTCCTGATGGGGGGGGGGGGGCGCCCAAATACGCCACCGACAAACACTCTCGCCCCCTTCGCCGCCCCACCTCCCCCTGTCGCCGCCCCCCCCCCCTTTCCGGTACGTCTGATTTACAGACCTGGTCACACATACACACACACACACACACACACACACACACACACACACACACACACACACACACACACACACACACACATGGAGACAAAAGCCTCAGAGTGGGTTACCTACCATTTCATGTGAAAATGGGTTCCCATATTTCTATTTATTTTAGGGCTCTGGAATTGATGCGAATGTTTAGAACTCACCTTATAACTAAGCTCTATAACTTAAAATAAAAAAGACATTTTCTAGAAACAGAGCCACTAGATGGAAAAAATGGGTTTCTACCAATAAAGCGGATGCCTCTCACACAAAAACTGGCATTACAGTCAAAATGGGTGTCTTCACAACATTAGGCGTCTGTAATATGGTCAAGTTCATGGAATACTTCTTTTTCACATTTTTTTTTTGATTTTTCAACTTAATGTGTATGTATGCTTTAACATTTTTAACATTGTAGTATGGTGCAAAATTCAATAAACACTGGCCCGTAACCTTTCGATTATGATTTTTACTGAGGAAATCTTTTAAACATTGCTGCGTTTTGTCCTTCTGAAGCAAAACAGTTTATCATGGCATTTACAGCTAGTCTCCAAACTCGAGTTTACTGCCGTGAACCTAAAGGGAGCATGAGCATCGCGCTATTCTACGCAGCAGAGCTGGGACGGTCGTCGAATCGCGCGTGTTGACAGCCATGGGTGTTTTGTTTTGGGCTCGGTGGTCGCGATTTTATCCCGGCTGCGCAAACATAGCAGCATAAAGGCAACACTAGCCACCAAGATACATACAGTACATTTAGCTTCAGTCACAAGCCCCCACACTCTGCGCGGAACTTGTGAAGATCTATGGTTATAGGCGAACATTGCTAAACAGTGAAAGCCATCCGTCTGATGTAAAAACAAGAACATATTATCCTCGTGAAAGTATGCGGTAACGGTGTAATGAATGTTTCTTGATAGGTTCATTTGTCTCTGTGCACATCAGACGGAACAGAGAACCTTCTGCCGTACCATCTCAGTGACGGGCAGTTCCGATGAAAGCGGCCTTCCAAGGCTGGCTCTAGCCTTGTCCTACTGTCCCCAGCCCTCAACCAAATAACAGCCCTATCCAAGCCCATTTCAGTATATATTTTTAATTTGTAACCTGGCTTTTAAATTTCTGCCCGTATATATGCCTCAGCAGATCCAAGTTTATTTCGTAGTGAACCCGACGGTCTTTACCAGAACGAAAGAGGTCATTGATGTATGGGTACTGAAAAACAAAAGGAACTGCTGAAACTCACTGCAAACCACAATAAGCGCATCTCCCTCCGCCTCCCCCACTCAGCCTGGAAATTAAAATTGTGTGAACTGAAAAAGCAAAACTTAGGCACAGATTCTCATGGGTCAAGGTCCTGTAACTTCCATGACGGACTCCTAAGGATCTATGCTTTTTCTCATCAGTAGAAAGGACCACTATCACACTGAATTATATACACTCACTGATACGCACCTTCTGTCTGGAATAAACATAGATCCTCATGGCACCCGCAGATGCGAAAGCTAATGAGAATCATGCCTCTTGCCTGCCTCTATCATTATACTGGTCATTACATACAAAAAGCTACGCGAGCTGATTCACTGACTGCCTTCACGTGTATTAGACGCGTTGACAGCAATTATAAACAAACCGCTCTGCTGGAAAAAGGGGACAGAAACAGAATAGCTCGAGCTTACATTCCAGCGAATCAAAATGATTAGGCCAATAGGCTTTTAATTTTGGGGGAGTCTGAGTTAGAACTGTGTGTGTCAGTATATATTTAAAATTTGTAACCTGGCTTTTAAATCAACGTTCTGAGTTTTCAGAAGTATATGTGCCTCAGCAGATCCAAGTATATTCCGTAGTGAACCCGACTCTGTCTTTACAAGAACAAAAGAGGGGGGAAAAGAGTGTTCATTTATATGGTCATTGATGTACGGTTACTGAAAAACAAAAGAAACGGCTTAAACTCATGCAAACCACAATAGCGCATCTCTCTCCCTTTTCCCCACTCAGCCTGGAAATTAAATTTGTGTGAACTGAAAAAGCAAAACTTAGGCACAGATTCTCAAGAGTCACGGTCCTCTAACTTGCATGGCGGACTCTTGAGGATCTATGCCTTTTCTCATCTGTAGAAAGGACCACTATCACACTGTCCGGTCTGGAATAAACATAGATCCTCATGGCGCCCGCAGATACGAAAGCTAATGAGAATCCTGACTCGTGCCTGCCTCTATCACTATACATAAAAGAAGCTGCGCGAGCTGATTCAGTGACTGCCTTCCATAGTGTATTAGACGCGATGACAGCAATTATAAACAAACCGCTTTGCTGGAAAAAGGGACAGAAACCGAGAAGAGTGCGCGCTCACATTCCATCAAATCAAAATGATTAGGCTTTTCGGAGTCTGAGTTAGAACTGTTTATGTGAGAATCAACATAATGTATTCTGGAAATTAAAGGACTTTTTTGGTAATGTACTCTGGAGTTTCAGAGAAACAGCAACAGAGCATTTTGAATATTAACCCTTATCATTCGGAATACACCAGTGTGTGCAACAAGTGTGACTAAAATAGTCCAAGGGTAGTGCCAAAATAGCTTGGCGCCTCTAGGTGCCAAGCTATTGTGGCACCACCCTTGAACTAAAGCCATTGGTCTATGTCCTCATCTATAAGTACTGTAATGTAGCTTGCATAGAATTATGGCAGTGAACAAATTTGAAGCTTTTAGCTTCAGTATGATGCGGGTCAAAAAGTGTGGAAAAATATGAAAGATAGAAAAAGACCCAGACAAAAATGAAACTAACACTTAACTTATTCTACCCCAGACACACCACAGCAAAATAAAGATCCACCATGATAGTTCAAGGATGATGCTAGAATAGCTTGGCGCCTATGGGCGCCAAGCTATTCTGGCATCACCCTTGAACTGTCATGGTGGATCTGTGTCCTGCACTGCAGCGCAGTCTTCAGAAGACGACTTCAACATTTGGGGATTCCGGTCTTGGGGTAGAATGAGTTAAAATGACAGAACAGAACACTGACATTAATTAATTAACTGACAACATAAGAAATCACTTGAAACTTCAGCCTTTATTAATCACATCAAAGGTGCATGCATTTAAAAACACAGTAATTGTTTGTAAACACTTCAAATCAAACAATCATGAGCAGTCAAACCTTTTTCTGGCAACTTTGTGATGAGGAAAACTAGTTCTTGCCTTCGGCACGTAAAGGGTTTCCGCGACTTATTTGCCTCTATTGATAAAATGAAGAGAGAAATATAATACTGAGTTCTAGCAAGTGCGACAATAAAGTTTAGCCGAGTTGGTCTACCTCGTCCAGTGGCCTAGGTTAAATGCACCAGTGGTGCCAATGTTGCTATTTTGGCACCAGACCGGTCGCTCGGACCGGTCTGGTGCACCCGATCAGTTTAGAGCGTGTGCTTTCTGCACCTGTAATGAGCAACCTCGGAGAAAGAATCACGTGACCATCGTTTGATTGCTGCAAAATAACATGAATAAGAATAAACCCTTTCTCATATATGCAATCCGGCAATAATGCATCCATCCTTATGCTTACTTACTTACTTACGCCTGTCACCCCTACCCGGGTATAGGCCGTCGACGAGAGACCTCCAGCAACTCCTGTCCTGTGCTTCTCCTTCGATTCTACTCCAGGTGGTTCCCAGTCTCTTGATGTCTGCTTGGAGGTCTCGACGCCAGGAGTTTCTCGGCCTACCTCTTTTCCTCTTTCCCTGGGGGTTCCATGACAATGCCTGCCTAGTGATACTGGAAGCTGGCTTTCTCAGACTGTGACCGATCCATCCCCATCTTCTTCGCCCAATTTCATTCTCTGCTGTTATCTGCTCTGTTCTCTCCCAGAGTCTGACGTTGCTGATCTTCTCTGGCCAGTGGATTTTCAAAATTCTTCTAAGGCAACTGTTCATGAAGGTCTGTACTCTGTTGACTGTGGTTTTTGTCTCCATGTCTCTGCTCCATATAGGAGAATTGCTTTTACATTGGAGTTGAAAATCCGGACTTTGGTGTGTTGTGACAGCTCTCTGGAACTCCACACTTTTTCAACTGGAGAAAGGCTGCTCTGGCTTTACCGATTCGTGCTCTGACATCTGCATCAGTGCCGCCTTTTTTGTCTATGATGCTCCCGAGATAGGTGAAGGACTCCACCTCCTCCAACGGGGTGCCAGCAAGCAAGACTGGTTCTTCCCTGGTTGCGTTCAGCCTCATTGTCTTTGTTTTCTGTTTGTGAATGGTGAGGCCCACTTGGGACGAGATGTCAGCAAGCCTCGTGGTCTTGTCCTGCATTTGTTGATGAGTGTGGGACAGTAATGCCAAGTCGTCTGCAAAATCGAGGTCGTCAAGCTGTGTCCACAGTGTCCACTGTATTCCACTTCGTCTGTGCTCTGTGGTCATCTTCATGACCCAGTCTATGGCCAGTAGGAAGAGGAACGGAGACAGCAGACACCCCTGCCTGACACCAGTTCTGACCTGGAGCTCTCTGGTGAAATGCCCTTCGTGGATCACGCGACATGTCATGCCATCATAGCTGCTCTTGATCAGGCGGACGAGCTTTGTGGGTACACCGTAGTGTCGTAGGAGTTTCCACAGAGTCTCTCGGTCCACGCTGTCAAATGCTTTCTCATAATCCACAAAGTTGACGTACAGCGGGGAGCTCCACTCCAGAGACTGTTCCACGATGATGCGGAGAGTGGCGATCTGGTCTGTACATGATCGGTTCTTCCTGAATCCTGTTTCCTGGTCTCTCAGCTGGGGGTCAACGGAGCTCTTCATTCTCTCTAGGATGATCCTGTTGAAGACCTTTCCTGGTACTGACAGCAAGGTGATTCCTCTGTAGTTGGAACACTTGCTGAGGTCGCCTTTCTTGGGAAGCTTGATTAGGTACCCCTCCTTCCAGTCAGCTGGCATCACCTCCTCTTCCCAGATCTTTCCAAACAGTGGGTACAGCATCTCAACTGTTGTTTCTAGGTCTGCTTTCAGAGACTCCGCTGGGATGCCATCTGGCCCTGCTGCTTTGCCATTCTTCAAAAATGCCACTGCTTTTCTGATCTCTTCCCGGCTGGGTCTGTCACAGCTGATGGGTAGGTCGGTCTCTGCCGGCTGGATGTCGGGGGGGTCGGGTGGGCTAGGTCTGTTCAGTAACTCTTCAAAATACTCGGCCCATCTGTCGAGTTGGTCTGCTCTGTCTGCAATAGGCTTGCCTTCTTTGTCTTTTACTGGTCTTTCTGTATGGCCATACTTACCCGACAAACTTCTGGTAATGTCGTAGAGCTGTTTCATGTTGCCGCTGCCTGCTGCCTTTTCTGCCTCTGCTGCCAGGCTGTCTGTGTAGGCCCTCTTGTCTGCCCTGATATTCCTTTTCACCTCGCGGTTGGCTTCCGAGTATTCCCCCTGTGCCCTTACTTTGGCTGCTCTCGTGCGACTGTTGTTGACCGCTGCTTTCTTCTGCTTCCTCGCTTCTATCTTATTCAAGGTCTGTGCCGACAGCCAGTCCTTGTGGTGGTGTTTCCTGAACCCTACAGTGTCTTTGCAGGTTGAGTTCAGCGCCTCTCTAACTGCCTTCCACTGCTGCTCTGTGGTGACCGCCTCCTCTTCATTTACTAGCTCCTGTAGCGCTTGAAACCGGTTGGACAGCACCAGTTTGAACTCTTCTCTAACTCCAGTTTCTCTCAGGAGGCCTACATTATAGCGCTGTCTTCTTGTTGTCTCTGTGCGGCTTTTCTTTAGCTTGAGCTTCATTCTTAAGGTAATCAGATGGTGGTCTGAGGCGACATCTGCTCCCCTCCTCACTCGAACATCTTGAAGGGATCTTCTAAATTTCTTGCTAATGCAGATATGGTCTATTTGGTTCTCTGTTGTATGGTCAGGTGAGACCCAAGTTGCTTTGTGTATTCTTCTGTGTGGGAAGATGCTGCCTCCAATGACAAGTCGGTTTAGAGCACAAAAGTCTACAAACCTCTCCCCGTTCTCACTCATCTCCGAGCCTAGTCCCTGTCTCCCCATCACCTCTTCGTATCCGGTGTTGTCCTCCCCTATTTTGGCATTAAAATCGCCCATGACGATGGTGATGTCTCGCTCCGCACATTTGTCCACGGCACTCTGGAGTCGGTCGTAGAACTCTTGTTTCTCTTCCTCGTCACTGTCATTGGTGGGCGCATAACACTGGATGACGTTCAGCTTGAGCTTTTTCTTAGTTCTAAAGGCTGCTGTTATAATTCTTGGCCCAAGAGGTTCCCAGCCCATCAGCGCTCTCTGTGCTACTGGTGACAGCATGAGTGCTACTCCTTCTGTATGGGGGGCATTCTCCTCTTCATGACCTGAATACAGAATCATCTCCCCACTTAACAGCCTTTTCTGGCCAGACTGCGTCCATCTGGCTTCACCGATGCCTAGCAGGGAAAGGTTGTACTTTTGCATTTCCGCTGCTATCTGGGCGGCCTTGCCGCTCTGGTACATGGTCTTGACGTTCCATGTGCCCATGGTTGTATCCCTGGATAGAGAGAGGTGGCTCGGTCCTGTGGCTTCCGAAGACTTCCGGCTTTCACCACAGGACGTCATAAGTCTTCTAGTAGAAGAACCTTCCTCCTCCAGGAAAGGAATTACTGTTAATCTTTTCGTCGGCGTTTTTGTAGCTATTTCCTTTTTTGCAGGGTGGGGAAGCTACCCCCACGCCCAACCCCCTTACTAGGAGGACCAGGGGTTTTCTGTCGGGGTCACTCCTTCCCTTAGACCATGTTGGTTCACGGCACCTTATTTCATTCGGTGCACCCCTCTCACGAGGGACCCCCTATCCACCACCCAGGGGACGCGCCTCAACGCCGTATGGTCCCAGCGCGAGGCCTTATGCTAGCACCACGAAACATTACGCGATTTGGCAGATTGGAAAAATAGCTTTTTTTAATCCTCAATGGAGGTGATTTTGCGACATCTGCCTCGTTTGCGGCAGAAAGCACCGTCATAGTTGAAGTTCGAGAAATGAGCACACTGCATGTACAATGGACTTGATTCGGTGGTGTGGGGCATGAAACAAGCCTCCGTCATCTCAACACAAAACTGGCGTGTTAGGGGAGGTAAAAGGCACGGCTAAAAGTTAAAACCGCAAACGAACCTTTTTTTTTGACTGCCGGCCATCACAATCTTCCGCGTGAACGTACGAGACCACACTACAAGTGCAGAAGCCAACCTGCGCGCGCAGTTCTGGTGCACATGACCGGTCCGAGCGACCGGTCTGGTGCGAAAATAGCAACAATGGTGCCGCTGGTGCGTTTAACCTAGGTAGAGGGCGAGGTATACCAACTCAGCTAAGGTTTACACTTCCTGTGACTTTTGAAACAATGCACAGCAGGCAAAGTGTACTTTATA
This sequence comes from Semisulcospira habei, assembly GCA_036245525.1. Classification (NCBI taxonomy): domain Eukaryota; kingdom Metazoa; phylum Mollusca; class Gastropoda; family Semisulcospiridae; genus Semisulcospira; species Semisulcospira habei. The sequence goes on from BTPG01000005.1 coordinate 118,117,822, forward strand.
GTAACAAAAAAGTTAGACATTTCCAAAATGATCCAGGCATACATCGGATAAAAGCAAGCTATACACACTGAAATAATAACACTCTTGTAATAAATCATTAGGTTGACAATGATTTTCTTATCTTATTATTGTCTTTCGTCCCGATTGGTTGTACATTGCTGAACGTCCCGACTTTTTCGGGACGTGCCAGCACTGCTTGTGAAATTAAAAAAAAAAAATGAACAGAATATTGAATGTATGTCGCCAGCCGGTCTAATACGCTAAATAAACCTAAGACCATTTAGCAACACACATCCAAAATCAAGAGAGATACAAAAAACATTATTCAGACCAAAAAGGTGACTGCCAATCGTGTAAAAAATGCAAAGAAGTACCCAACGGAGAAATAAACACACTTAGAAAAGACGGTTACAAGCCACATTCCTTCTGCGAATGAAGATAAGTAGCGACTGATCTCTCTGTTTGTTTGTCGGCTTTGACAAAGCAGATTTACCCGAAATATTAATAAATTGTGTTGTAACCGTCTTTTCTAAGCGTGTTTATTTCTCCGTTGGGCACTTCTTTTCAAGAGATACAGGCAGCGTAGACAGTAAGGAGAGCTTAAAAAAGAAAAATATAAGTTAATGGACCAAGGGTATACAGAAACACATGCCCCAGAATTGAGAGGAAAACCCACCCTGTGGGGCTGACCAGGGTGACCCTAGGAACTAAAAAGAAGTTAACCCCACCCAAGTCCCCCAGGGCAGACCTGGGTGGGGGCCACTGTTTAGTTGCAAAGTAAGGTTAATGTTACACAGTATGCAAAATGATCCAGGTGTACATCAGATAAAAACAGAGATATACACGTTGAAAACAACCGAATAATAACGCTCTTGTAATAAATCTTTATGTTGACAATGGTTTTCTTACCCCTTATTATTGTCTTTTGTCCCCAACCATTCTTGTGTTTGCAGAGTTTTAAATGTTATGCAGTATACAAAATGATCCAGGCAGACCAGCCCCCACAGTAGCACTCTTGTAATGAATCTTTATGTTGACAATGGTGTTTTTACCCCTTATTATTGTCTTTCGTCCCCAACCATTCTTCCGTTTGCAGAGTTTTAAATGTTATGCAGTATACAAAATGATCCAGGCAGACCAGCCCCAACAGTAGCACTCTTGTAATAAATCTTTATGTTGACTGTGATGAAGCTCTATGCTCGTGCATAGTGCTCACACCGTAGGATTAGTACGGTACGGTTTTTGTTAACTGTTTGTTTGTGCCGATAGTCCGTGGGGCCTGCTGTCCACGTGAAATCTGTAAGACATGGTTAGCACGGAGTTTTGATGAGTTCTGTTTAGTGAGTTCTAGGCAAAAGCTGTGTCTGTCAGAGGTCTAGATCGGTAGTACGGGCTGTCTTGTCGTATGGAATGGTTGTGTTTGAGATACCTAGCCCGTATTCCAAGACTCTGAAGCCTAGATTTCAGGTATGTTTCTATATATGTAGTATTGATAGTTGCTTAGTTAAAGACAGTATGCGTTGCTAAGAGTAATTTGCTTGTATAGTGTTGACCGGTTTTGGTTCACTTATGTTGGTTTAGAATTCAGTGAAGTAACCGGTGTTTTTGGTATACAGTTATTTACCAAGATGGATAAATAAAAGAATGTGAGGTGTGTATGTCTAAGTCGCTATGAAGGTAGTACGTGGATGGTTAAGCAGTCTTTTCCAGTGTATAGAGTAGTGTATAGCAAGAGTGTTAGGCTATAGTCTGTTTCAAGATAGTGACAGAGATATGGGGGTGTTACGGAAGTAGACAGTTTATGAAGCACGTGTGTGTGTGTGTGTGAACGAACGTGGGAGTTATTTGTATCAGCCAGGTTACGTGACGTTTCTCATTTATCCAATATGTGGTGTGTTTAGCAAGTGTTACGTTGGGACTTTTGTTGTCTATTCAGAGTTCTTGTAAAGAGTGGAACGACGGACGCCGAGACGTCGAGTCACAGGTGGGACCTAACGTGAGGTCATCCCTCCAGCTCTTCACTGAGAGTGAGTCTGACCGGGACCAAGAGTCAAAGCGAGAACTGCGCTACCGTACGAAAACGAGGACGTCCATGCCAAATGATTGATTGATTGATTGTACATTGCTTAACGTCCCGACAGCAACAAGGCTTTCTCAGGACGTGCCTGCACTGCTTGTGAAAAAAAAAAAAACTAAACAGAACATTGAATGTATGTCGCCAGCCGGTCAAATACATTAAATAAACCTAACACATGGGCCTAAATAAAGCTAAGACCATTTAGCAACACACATCCAATATCAAGAGCTACAGGCAGTGCAGACAGTAGGGAGAGTTTTAAAATGGCAAATACAGGTGAATGGACAAAGGGTAGACAGAAACACATGCCCCAGAATAGAGAGATAAACCCACCCTGTGGGGCTGACCAGGGTGACCCTGGGAACTAAAAAATACCTAACCCCACCCAAGTCCCCCAGGGCAGACCCGGGTGGGGCCGTCCATGCCAAAGAGACAGGACGGCAAGAAGAAGCGTACGATGAAGGACTTTCACGCCTAGACGTGAGAAGGACCAACGTAACCAGGCAATAACATCAAACAGGTTGGAGACAGTGTGAAACTAAAACCTAGCCTGGCAAAGATATTGTGATGTGTATGTGATGTATATAGCTTGATAGTGTGAGCGTTTTTTGGTATATTTATATTGTATAAAGTCACTTTAGAAGGGGAACCCGTGTGTTTGTTTTACCGCATGAATGCGCCCGTCTGAGTCAGTGGCGGTGTATGCGTCTGTTGCGTGAGAGTCTGTACGTGCGACTGTGGGCAAGTCTGCGTGCGTTACATTGACAATGGTTTTCTTACTCCTTATTATTGTCTTTCGTCCCCAACCATTCTTCCGTTTGCAGAGTTTTAAATGTTATGCAGTATACAAAATGATCCAGGCAGACCAGCCCCCACAATAGAACTCTTGTAATGAATCTTTATGTTGACAATGGTTTTCTTACCCCTTATTATTGTCTTTCGTCCCCAACCATTCTTCCGTTTGCAGAGTTTTAAATGTTATGCAGTATACAAAATGATCCAGGCAGACCAGCCCCAACAGTAGCACTCTTGTAATAAATCTTTATGTTGACAATAGTTTTCTTACCCCTTATTATTGTCTTTCGTCCCCAACCTTTCTTCCGTTTGCAGAGTTTTAAATGTTATGCAGTATACAAAATAATACAGGCGGACCAACCCCCATAGTAGCACTCTTGTAATAAATCTTTATGTTGACAATGGTTTTCTTACCCCTTATTATTGTCGTTCGTCCCCAACCATTCTTCCGTTTGCAGAGTTTTAAATGTTATGCAGTATACAAAATGATCCAGGCAGACCAACCCCATAATAACACTCTTGTAATAAATCTTTACATTGTCAATGGTTTTCTTATCTTTTTGTTTGTCTTTTGTTCCCAGCCGGCTGTTTTGTTTTGCAAATTCAAAGGTTATACAGTATACAAAATGATCCAGGCATCCATCAGATAAAAAAGCAGGCTATACATGCTGAAACCACCCCAATAATAACACTCTTGTAATAAATCTGTATGAAAACGAAAATGCCGAGAGTGGCAGGGGAATCTCAATTCATTTCTTTTGTAACTTTTGTAACTTTTTCAGTCTGTTGCGGACGTAATCCTTAATGTTTGTCCAGTGCCTATGTCTAAGTGCGGACTCTTCTGCGATTGCCTGCTGTATCTCGGCCTTTCCAGGAAGTTTGTTCATGACGAGGTGTGTCTTGAAACGAATTTGAACAGCTTTCTCTTCAGCTTCCCCCCATGGTTTCCTTGTAAATATAGCTTTCTTTCGAACAGGAGCTGACGCAGTACTGTCATCATCAAAGCTATCTAGATTGTCATCAGGCTCTGGACGTCTTTTCTCTGTCATGCTTATTGATTCCTGTGTTGTTGACTTGCTACTTGCTTCATTCACAGGTGCTGTTTCCCCTGAGACCTCTCTGCCAGTTTCTGATGTGTCTTCATTGTCAAAGTCAATCGCTTCATCATCGCCCAGCTCAGCTCTAATGCAACTCTCAAAATCTGTCATCCCATTGTTAACTGACAGAAGAATCTTTGCCACTTTTGCCTTTTGAAGGACGTCTTGAGGTTGGTGGTAGATATGGCGATGTATCCAAATATCATGACCAAGGAAGTCTGCCAGTTGATCCTGGTCTAACTCCGAGATGGCCATTGACTGAGCCAAAGTTGCAACCTGCTTCCGTAGCTGAGTAAATGTGAACATGGCTGGGTATGACACCCGTGCTTCTAGCGCATGGGCCTTCAGAACATCATGGCCTCTGTAAGGCCTCTGACCAGAAGGTGTGGCAAAGATGTACTGGGAACCAGCGAGAGCTGGCACCGATTGCATCATTTGAAGGATTCTGTCCACAGTTGTCATCATCTTCTTCGTCAGCAAAATGGGAACACTCCTATTAAACTTGCCTCTGATTTCCACTCGCTGAAAATGATTCACCATTTTCTTCTCAACCTCTGTGAGACCTTTCAAGATATCTTGATTGGTGATCGATCCAATCTTAGCATTCTGGAAGTCTGACACCTTCATTCTCTGAACTTCTCCCCCTCGTTTTCGGTTGAAAAGTGAGACAGCGCAAAGAGTTCCTTTAACCACTGTCGGATAATCTTCCGAAACCATCCTTGTCTCAAGAAGCTGTTGGACCTTCCTCACATCTTCACATGATGGGATCAGCTTGGGTTTGTTCATGGTCATTTTCCCGACCGACTGGGCTGCTGTAGCAGACACACAATCATACCAGTCCCCGTTGAAGACAGAGTCAAACCGCTGCGCCTCAGAGAGCTCCTGTCGCCACCTGTCATCTGAACCCTGCTCAAGCTGTTTGGATGCCTGTGACTGTTTGATCTGTGAACATTTTTTCAAAGCATGGCCATTGCCTTTTTTGAACTGATGTGTGTCCTCATCAAAATCTGCTAGCTCTTTTACAGCCAGTACAACATGATCAAAGCTAGCTGAATTGATCACAGCATTTAAACTTGCGATTTTCATTTCTGACCTCACTCTGATAATCTTTAATAGTCTCCCTAACTCCCGCATCCTGGAGCTGATTTGTCCAGTCGTGTGTTCTTCAATGTCCCTGTGGTCAAATAATCTCTTTCCATACTCAAGAAGCAAGGGGTCAGTTCTGATGAGATGGCTTATCTCATCATCTCTCTGCCTGGCTAATACCTTATGATAGAAGGAAAATTCAACGTCTAAGGGTATTGGAAGCATTAGCCGACCACGGCGTGCCGCTTCACCTCTCTTAGCGATCTGAAACCCTCCTGGTTTCTGACAGCAACGTTTTGAGTGTACAGAGATCAGCTTTTTTTGATAGAGCCCTTTTCAATGGCTACAGGCGAGAAGGTCATCTACCTTACTAGTTTTGGTGTGATACTTAGGAATCAAACATCCTGATTTGTTTTCAAGAACAGCAACGTATGCATGTAATCACCCCCATGCTTGACGTCTCTGCTTTGTCCCTTTTTTCATCCACAAAATTTTAGCAACGTCTGCCTCATCTGCATGGACATCTTGTAAGTGCGTGCTCATTTTCAAGACAAGCTTGCTACACAATTTGCATGCATGTTTCTTGTCCCATTTGTACTTTCCTTTCCCTCTCTGCGACACGTGCACACCTGTTTCTTCTGCAAATGCTCTTTCCCCACCCCCAACATCATGTTCCTTCTGCCTATCCACATTCTCATTGCCACCCTCTAATTCACCCACTAACGCACACTGCACCTTGCTGGTACTAGCTTCACTGACACCTGCCCACCCTGAACCTGCCACGTTGATGAAATCTAACATAGTCAATACAATACTGTCTGTGTCAGAGATCCCAGCGATTGATGCCGACACACCGTCTGAATCCGGTGAGCTAGAGCCAGGAACAAACTCCTCGTCATCACTGTCCTTATATTGCGATGTGCTTGCACTCTCAGTCTCAGATCCATCCCAGGCTCTATTTGCCAACTGGAGAAAGAAAAAAAAAAAGCTGCATTAGGACATAAACAGCCCAATTTTGGTTTAAGGGGCCTTGTACAAGAATAAAAAGAGTAATCCCATGTATATGTGTGACCTCGGTGATGAGGGCTGGCTTCTGCAGCAGCAAAATCCACGTTTTCTGAAAATGTAAGCAGTTTTCACAGGTTGTCAACCCCGCATGACCCTTTGAGAGAGGTCACTCAAATTGGTATGTTTAAAAAGGTTTTGCCACAAAGTATCCCTGGGCCAAGCTTGAAGAATGTGGCTTTTATAGTCTCCGAGAAAATGCCACCGTTAACTCATTCTACCCCATACACACCACAGCAGGATAAGGATCCACCATGATAGTTCAAGGGTGATGCCAGAATAGCTTGGCGCCTACGGGCGCCAAGCTATTCTGGCATCACCCTTGAACTATCATGGTCGATCTGTGTCCTGCACTGCAATGCAGTCTTGAGAGGACAGGGGCAAAATTTAAGGAATTTGGTGTTGGGGTAGAATGAGTTAAAGTTTACCATGGACGACGGATGGACAACCAGTGGCCCAGAACATAAACTCACTTTTACTTTGCACACGAGCCAATAAAATGAAGATGATCATAGAATCACTTACCAGTTTGTAATTGGGGGCATTCCGCTGCCGTCTATGCATCCTCCTACCAGACGCACCCTCTGTGGCAGAGGCTGGGGGGCTATGATGCTGCAGCTGACTAATTTTGCCATGGGCCTTGGTCATGTGCCAGGAAGGGGCGTGCTTGTCCACTTCCATAGATCCCGATGGGTTTGGACATCCTGCTGCCATCCGGCGCTGGGTGTGTGCAGAACGTGCTGAGTGTGACCAAAACGGTGTTGCTGCAAACATGTCAAATACAACCATGTAAACCATTGACATTTTGAATCAGATATATACATAATTACTGCAGTACCCCCAGCCCCCTACGAACAATAACTGGTAATACAGTAAAAAGCGACACTTCAGTTGCACAATCTGAAAAACCTGTTCATGGAAGTCTGTTCTTCGAATCGCGAGGCAGTTTTGCGTACAAGGATTGAAATCTGGCGCCATTTTTAAAAAAGTCATAGTGCATGCATGTGTCAAGTTACTTTTCGATCACAATCACACATGTCAGAAAAAAAGCAACAAAATCACGTGACAGATTGACCTTGTAATGGTGTTATTGAACGAATTCCTTTCATTGAAGAAGAAAGCTTTTGTTAAAATTGTGGGGTTCTATTATCCTTTACTACAAGACTGAGCATAAGACACTGACCGACCCGCGGCCGAAGCAGACGCCTCAGTTTTCTGGGCCAAATGTGTAAGTATTGGCTGAATGTGCAATTGTATTGGATTGGGAGCATCTCTCAGTTAAATAACTGCACTGAACAAGTACATTTGGGCATGCTCTTAACTAAGAAATATTGCATTATAAAGCTGTACCTCTGCAAATGGAAGAAATGGCCGGCGGGGACGAAAGACGCTAGAAAGGGAAAGGGAAACAACTCAGTTCATCAGTGTCACTGCGCAGCTGACCAATCAGCGATCATCAAGTTGATCTCAAAACACTCGCTTCCGTGTGAACACACAGGCCTAGTGCGTCGCAGAAAGACAACATGAAGTAAAGTTCGTCAAATGGGGACATCCTATTTTGATATTTTTTTCTGACTTTTGAATGAAAGATAATGCAGAAACAACCCTCAGAAAACTGAATGGGTGCCTGACTTGGCCACCCAGAATTTTACACACCCATTTTCCATAAGGATGGTAAAGAAAGTCACCCATTTCAGGGGTTTTGTGTAATAATAATAATAATAATGCATCATGATAGCATTTATATGGCGCATTTCTCATATTTATAATATAACTCAATGCGCAGATTTTTTAGCCGCGAACTGAACCCAACAAGCACGCTCACGTGAATCACACGCATTCACTCACACACTGTACGTAAACACAGAACATTCACGTGGTGCTAAGGGCAAGCTCAAGCGAGCTACACGGTATTGGGAAATCGTTTTGTATTTGAAATTTTATTAAGTTGGCTGAAACTGATACCAAAGTGGAGGGGGAGGAAGAGCCGGAGTACCCGGAGAAAGAACCCCCGACGGTCCGCCCGAATTAACGGTGACACTTACTAGAGGAGAAAAATCCGACGCCGGAACCCGGAATCGAACCTCTCACCTTTAGCATTGGTGGTAGGCGCCTTAACCACTGCGCCACGGACCGCCCACACACACACACATCGGATGTAAGGCAGCACAAGGGTAACGCATGATGCCTGGTAATCGAGTCATGCCGCGTACTGACACATGCACGCACACGTGTGCCATATGCAATGCAGCGCAAGATTAATGCAAGACCGCGGTCATGACTCGAGTGATGCGTTGCACAACACACACACACACACACACTGACACACACACACACACACACACACACACACACACACACACACACACACACACACACACACACATTCAGTCAGATGTAAGGCAGCACAATAACGCATGATGCCTATTACTCGAGTGATGCGTTACAATCACGCACACACACACACACACATTTGAGCGTGCAAATACGATGCAAGTTAAATGTATGATAGCAGATCAAAATAGCATGATACGGAATCAGAATTAAAGATCATCTTTATGATACTATTAATAAAGTTTGTCCTCGCGCTGGGACCATATGGCGTTGAGGCGCGTCCCCTGGGTGGTGGATAGGGGGTCCCTCGTGAGAGGGGTGCACCGAATGAAATAAGGTGCCGTGAACCAACATGGTCTAAGGGAAGGTGACCCCGACAGAAAACCCCTGGTCCTCCTAGTAAGGGGGTTGGGCGTGGGGGTAGCTTCCCCACCCTGCAAAAAAGGAAATAGCTACAAAAACGCCGACGAAAAGACTAACAGTAATTCCTTTCCTGGAGGAGGAACTGTTCTTCTACTAGAAGACTTATGACGTCCTGGATGAAAGCCGGAAGTCTTCGGAAGCCACAGGAGGCCGAGCCGCCTCTCTCTATCCAGGGACACAACCATGGGCACATGGAATGTCAAGACCATGTACCAGAGCGGCAAGGCCGCCCAGATAGCAGCGGAAATGCAAAAGTACAACCTTTCCCTGCTAGGTATCCGAGTGAAGCCAGATGGACGCAGTCTGGCCAGAAAAGGCTGTTAAGTGGGGAGATGATTCTGTATTCAGGTCATGAAGAGGAGAATGCCCCCCATACAGAAGGAGTAGCATTCATGCTGTCACCATTGGCACAGAGAGCGCTGATGGGCTGGGAACCTCTTGGGCCAAGAATTATCACAGCAGCCTTTAGAACCAAGAAAAAGCTCAAGCTGAACGTCATCCAGTGTTATGCGCCCACCAATGACAGTGACGAGGAAGAGAAACAAGAGTTCTACGACCGACTCCAGAGTGCCGTGGACAAATGTGCGGAGCGAGACATCACCATCGTCATGGGCGATTTTAATGCCAAAATAGGGGAGGACAACACCGGATACGAAGAGGTGATGGGGAGACAGGGACTAGGCTCAGAGATGAGTGAGAACGGGGAGAGGTTTGTAGACTTTTGTGCTCTAAACCGACTTGTCATTGGAGGCAGCATCTTCCCACGCAGAAGAATACACAAAGCAACTTGGGTCTCACCTGACCATACAACAGAGAACCAAATAGACCATATCTGCATTAGCAAGAAATTTAGAAGATCCCTTCAAGATGTTCGAGTGAGGAGGGGAGCAGATGTTGCCTCAGACCACCATCTGCTTACCTTAAGAATGAAGCTCAAGCTAAAGAAAAGCTGCACAGAGACAAGAAGAAGACAGCGCTATAATGTAGGCCTCCTGAGAGAAACTGGAGTTAGAGAAGAGTTCAAACTGGTGCTGTCCAACCGGTTTCAAGCGCTACAGGAGCTAGTAAATGAAGAGGAGGCGGTCACCACAGAGCAGCAGTGGAAGGCAGTTAGAGAGGCGCTGAACTCAACCTGCAAAGACACTGTAGGGTTCAGGAAACACCACCACAAGGACTGGCTGTCGGCACAGACCTTGAAGAAGATAGAAGCGAGGAAGCAGAAGAAAGCAGCGGTCAACAACAGTCGCACGAGAGCAGCCAAAGTAAGGGCACAGGAGGAATACTCGGAAGCCAACCGCGAGGTGAAGAGGAGTATCAGGGCAGACAAGAGGGCCTACACAGACAGCCTGGCAGCAGAGGCAGAAAAGGCAGCAGGCAGCGGCAACATGAAACGGCTCTACGACATTACCAGAAGATTGTCGGGTAAGTATGGCCATACAGAAAGACCAGTAAAAGACAAAGAAGGCAAGCCTATTGCAGACAGAACAGACCAACTCGACAGATGGGCCGAGTATTTTGAAGAGTTACTGAACAGACCTAGCCCACCCGACCCCCCCCCCCCCCCCCGACATCCATCCGGCAGAGACCGACCTACCCATCAGCTGTAACAGACCCAGCCGGGAAGAGATCAGAAGAGCAGTGGCATTTTTGAAGAATGGCAAAGCAGCAGGGCCAGATGGCATCCCAGCGGAGTCTCTGAAAGCAGACCTAGAGACAACAGTGGAGATGCTGTACCCACTGTTTGGAAAGATCTGGGAAGAGGAGGTGATGCCAGCTGACTGGAAGGAGGGGTACCCAATCAATCTTCCCAAGAAAGGCGACCTCAGCAAGTGTTCCAACTACAGAGGAATCACCTTGCTGTCAGTACCAGGAAAGGTCTTCAACAGGATCATCCTAGAGAGAATGAAGAGCTCCGTTGACCCCCAGCTGAGAGACCAGCAAGCAGAATTCAGGAAGAACCGATTATGTACAGACCAGATCGCCACTCTCTGCATCATCGTGGAACAGTCTCTGGAGTGGAGCTCCCCGCTGTACGTCAACTTTGTGGATTATGAGAAAGCATTTGACAGCGTGGACCGAGAGACTCTGTGGAAACTCCTACGACACTACGGTGTACCCACAAAGCTCGTCCGCCTGATCAAGAGCAGTTATGATGGCATGACATGTCGCGTGATCCACGAAGGGCAGTTCACCAGGGAGCTCCAGGTCAGAACTGGTGTCAGGCAGGGGTGTCTGCTGTCTCCGTTCCTCTTCCTACTGGCCATAGACTGGGTCATGAAGATGACCACAGAGCACAGACGAAGTGGAATACAGTGGACACAGCTTGGCGACCTCGATTTTGCAGACGACTTGGCATTACTGTCCCACACTCGTCAACAAATGCAGGACAAGACCACGAGGCTTGCTGACATCTCGTCCCAAGTGGGCCTCACCATTCACAAACAGAAAACAAAGACAATGAGGCTGAACACAACCAGGGAAGAACCAATCTTGCTTGCTGGCACCCCGTTGGAGGAGGTGGAGTCCTTCACCTATCTCGGGAGCATCATAGACAAAAAAGGCGGCACTGATGCAGATGTCAGAGCACGAATCGGTAAAGCCAGAGCAGCCTTTCTCCAGTTAAAAAAAGTGTGGAGTTCCAGAGAGCTGTCACAACACACCAAAGTCCGGATTTTCAACTCCAATGTAAAAGCAGTTCTCCTATATGGAGCAGAGACTTGGAGATTGACAAAAACCACAGTCAACAGAGTACAGACCTTCATGAACAGTTGCCTTAGAAAAATTTTGAAAATCCACTGGCCAGAGAAGATCAGCAACGTCAGACTCTGGGACAGAACAGCAGAGAATGAAATTTGGCAAAGAAGATGGGGATGGATCGGTCACAGCCTGAGAAAGCCAGCTTCCAGTATCACTAGGCAGGCATTGTCATGGAACCCCCAGGGAAAGAGGAAAAGAGGTAGTCCGAGAAACTCCTGGCGTCGAGACCTCCAAGCAGACATCAAGAGACTGGGACTACTGGAGTAGAATCGAAGGAGAAGCACAGGACAGGAGTTGCTGGAGTTCTCTCATCGACGGTCTATACCCGGGTAGGGGTGACAGGCGTAAGTAAATAAGTAATAAAGTTTGTAGATACATCTAATCTGTTCGATTATTTCTGAGTAAATACTGTAGAAGCTGGGCTTTGAAGAAGCTCACAGACTGTGCTGATTTAATCTTTTTGGGGAGGCGTTCCACAGTATTGAACCCGAGTAAGAAAAAGATGTCTTGAATAGGTCTATTCTGGGCTTTGGAACTACCAGGTCATTTTTACGTGTGTTGTAGGGTGTGCTACAAGTCTTGAAAAGATTAGATATGTAAGCTAGTGTTTTTCCTACTGTAGCCTTATATACCATTACTAACTTATTAAAAACAAAGTGTTGACGAAGAGGGAGCATACGAAGTAATGCAAGTTTTTCGTGGGTACTGCTTTGTTGTGAAATGTTTCGCCGCTCGCCTATGGAGTGAGTTTAATCTTTTTAAATTTGCATCGCTACAGCCATCCCACACAGATGAGGCATAATCAATATGCGATTTAATATGTGCATTATAGAATAGTTGTCTTGTTTTTCTGTCAGTGAAATATTTTAGTTTTGCAAGAAGAAACAAATTTCTTGAGACCAACTTGCATATCTTATCTGTTTGGCTCTGCCAGCTGAGACAGTTATCACAGAGAGAGAGAGAGAGAGAGAGAGAGAGAGAGAGAGAGAGAGAGAGAGAGAGAGAGAGAGAGAGAGAGAGAGAGAGAGAGAGAGAGAGAAAACTGAAACACTTATAAACAAAAAAACTGAAACATAGCATTCATTTCAGTTTTCTTTATTTTCAAACCACACACATACACACAAAGTGGACGGAAAAGTTAATACTGATCACATATGTGCATGATAAAAACATTTTCTTGAACACTATTTCTGGTAGCCTCTAGTAAATATGATACATACTCTTCAAAGAAAAGTCAACAAAATGAGTAAATTTCTGAGAGAGAGAGAGAGAGAGAGAGAGAGAGAGAGAGAGAGAGAGAGAGAGAGAGAGAAGCTGTGTCTCTAGCATCTGATTCAACTTTCAGGAAATGGGAATATCTATGGAGCTGTCTCTGTGATTTAATACTGTGCAAACTGAGATCAGCATATCAAAAGGAAATACAACATAAACAATTAAGCAAACAATAAAGCAAATCATGGTTGTGCAACAATAATAATTAATTTTTAAAAAGTTGTGGCTCAATATCTATAGTAACATCTATAGTAATATGGTCAATGGTTTTTACTGTTGTCGATTCATTTAACACACTGACCAGCTGGGATCAGTTGTATATAAGTGAACTTAAATCCTGTGCAAGCCAGTAAGCAAGGTTCTCTGCAATAGCAAAGCACCTTTCTTGTGGCTGGCACAGGATTTTAAGCTAACCCATGAAATTGAGGGCTGCAGTCTGTACTGCAGGCATTTCGTTCAGCAAGAACTTTTGGCAAGTGTCCACAAACGATTAACCCCTTTGTGCATTGAGCCACCAGTACTGAATACATTATAGGGGGTTATAATTGTAGAGGAATTGATCATGGTACAAATGTAGTTGAAGGGGTGTGCAAGATTAGCTTGCCTCCCTCCCAATTACACACAGACGTCTTGAATGTAAACTCATCTACCTGCATTCTGTTATAAATTGTCAGGACTTATCATGTTAATACCTTACTTAAGATGAGCCCAGCATATAATTAATCCTGAAAATCTGATCTGATGTAACCATTACACTGACAGAAGTACAGTAGATAAAATGCAAAATGTGTCTGTGGCATGATGGATCATCATCTATTGTCTGCTGGTCTGTGATCAGTGTTTAAGGTAGGAGGTTTGACAACCAGTATTTTCTTTCAGAAGTACGTGGCCAATATAGCACCCACTGACAAAAGACAATCTGTATTGGTTTAGGTCTTGAAAAATCAAACAACGTGGAAGGAGGGGGGGTTGGGTGGGATGGGGAGGTGGAGGGTGTGGGGGTGGTGGTGGGGGGGTTGGTTTTAAGCTTAACCCATTATATCCTGAGGCAGATTTTGTCTAATTTGCTTACTGTCCTATGAAGGCTACATTACATATTTGGAGATAGATCAACAGTTTTAGTTCAAGGGTGGTGCCAGAATAGCTTTCAGGCAATGGATGTATCAGAATGTTAATTAAGGCTCAGGAAATAAACAAAGAGGAGGCTTTGAAGGAAAAAATGTACACATGACTTCACATCCCAAATCAGTCAGTTTATTGATGATTTTTAAAAATCTCTGCCCAAGCAATATATATTTCTCTTTACTAACTGGTATCGCCTATCTCCATCATCACTACTTCTCTTTGCTAATCAGAACTGTCTACCTCACAAATCCCCTTTTCTAATCAGTAATGTCTACCAGCTGCTCTTTTTCTTTTTCTTTTGATAGTATTTGCTTTAACCCTTTTCATTCTGATACACTAATGCTTGAAATTAATTTGACTAGGACAGCTCAAGGTTGATGCCAGAATAGCTTGGCACCCGAGGCACTACCCTTGAAATAAGATGGTTGATCTACGGTATCTCCTGATCTGAAATGTAGCCTTCATAGGACAATAAACAAACAGAAACAAATCAGCTTCAGGATGTGATGGGTTTAAAAAAAACGTTGAAATACTGGGAATTATTGGCTAACTTGAATACTGATGATTCTGGACTTTATGGTCCCAAGTCTTTTGTTCCAAAATCACAGACAAGCAGACAAACTGACTACACATACATGGTTCTAATACTGACGCGGTTCTAACAGGTTCTTCATAAATAGCCAGAAATACATACAAAACAGAGAACTTCAACATTATTCTCTACATTAATCCACAGACAGTGTTTCCACAATCTTCATTAATTCAACATCAAACAAGAAAGGGCTTATGGCTCATGTATATGACCGATCCACACGTGTGACAAAAAGTAAAGGGATTGCTTCTGCACCAACAAAATCCATGTTTTCTCAAAATTGAATCAGTTTTCACACATCTGTCAGACCCCTTTGACCTTTGACCCTTGACCTTTGCGATGATAGAAGGGTCTTATCATTGGCTACCTTTGTACCAAATTTGATTGAAAAGTTAGTTATTAGTATGTCTTACCGTCGGGTATCTCTGAACCAAGTTTGGGTTTGAAGTTGCGAATAGTATTTGAGAAAAAACATCTTTTTGTCAAAATATGGCTATTTTGGACCTATTTTCTGAGCTCTTATGACCCGTCACCTTTCAAAGGGATGATCCAAATGAGCATGCATAGAAAGGTCTTACCATCAGGTATCTTTATACCAAGTTTGGGGTTAAAGTTGTGAATAGAATTTGATAAAAAATAATTATGTCAAAATATAGCAATTTTTTTTATATCTTTCAATCTCCTGTGACCTTGACCTTTGTGAGAGGTCACTGAAATTGGTATGTTTAGAAAGGTCTTGCCACAAAGTATCCTTGGGCCAAATTTGAAGACTGTAGCTTGAATAGTCTCTGAGAAAATGCCAACATTAAAGTTTACCATGGACGATGGCGGACAGATGAACACTGGCCCAAAACAATTAGACTCACTTTTGCTTTGCACGTGAGCCAAACCCTTGATGTCCAGGAACATGGATTTAAAATTGTCAACAAGAGGCATAGATCCTCATACGAGGATCTATATCTCTTGCAGCTGGGTGGTATTCATATTGTCTCGGCACTAAAGGGGTTAAAATAATGCCCATTGACACATGCAATAACAAAAAATTCAAGCAAAACAAGCTGAACAGATGATGCATGGACTCTGTACCATAAATGGCAAAGTTGCACTGACAAATTGGAGAAGAAAGATACAGTACATTTCCTTTTTACACATATTCATGAATACTAGATTACATAAAGGTCTCCACGTTAGCAACATTCACACGTAAGACACCACACACACACACGCAAGCACAACCGAGTAATCCCTTTTATCCGGTAACATTTACTCGGGTATACTATAAAAGATTAGATATGAAAAGACTGTAGATGGTAAGTGTCCATCCAGTTTCCATTAAAGGCGGAATGTTAGCGTTTAATGTATGATGATAATTAATTTGATGGATACTTCTTGTAATGATGATCTCACCTCCTTGAAATACACATACATGTACAGATGCATAGATGTTCACAAAGACATGATGAGAAATAAACCTCTTAGGGTTTATGAAGATAATTATATGCCTCTAGTTTAAAGTCTATCCAACCCCTTCACTGCTGAGAAAAAAGTGAACATGATCCAACTGCAAGACACATAGGTCCTCATGAGCCCCTGCCACTGCAGGGGCTCATGAGGATCTATGCCTCTTGCTGAGACCAATCGGCATCCATGTTTCTTGGAAGGTGTTGGCTTTTGGTCGTTAAATGAACCCAGATTTCAGAAACAAAAATGTACGAGCTATGTACGTAGAGTGGCAGGGAAGGGGTTAATGCTCTGTAACTCTGCAGCATTGAATTTCTGACCTGTGACTGCACAATTCATATGTACATACTGAAACACAAATGTGATCAGACACTGTATTCTTTGCGTAGTTTACTCTTTTTGTAACTACAATAGAACACGGTGAAAAACGCAATCATTTCTACACTAAAGTTTCTGTGAGTAAATACGCAGCAGATGAAATAATAAGAGCTTGAGAAAAAACAAAGCAACAAAATGCAACAGGCATTCCTTAATGGAATAATCAGTATTAGGTAAAACTGCATAAATGTGTAGCGAGACTTTTCAGCAACTTGATTGCATACATACAACTCTTGCACACAGACATGTACTTTCAAATAATAATAATAATAATAATACCGTTATTATACAGGCGCTTTTTCTCAATTTTGGGGAAATCGACTCAAAGCGCCGCGCCTGAAACCCAACACACACACTCACGAAACAGACACGGATTTACGCCATTTAAGACAAACACAGTACAAGACAAACGAAGGGCCAGTCAGCTACTGAAGTTACAGAGAATTTTTGATCGCTTGTATTTGAAATTTGTAAAGTGGCCTGAGACCGGTACCAAAGTGGGGGGGGTGGGGGGGGGGGGTGGAAGAACCGGAGTACCCGGAGAAAGAACCCCCGACGGTCCGCCCGAATTAACGGTGACACTTACCAGAGGAGAAAAGTCCAACGCCGGAACCCGGTATCGAACCGCGCACCTTTGGCATTGGTGGCAGGCGCCTTAACCACTGCGCCACGGACCGCCCCTTTCAACTGGATGGTGCAGTCTTGTTCCTAAACTCTTTAACCCATTTAGCTCCAACACCCTACAGCAGGAGATTGATTGACCATGATAATTTAAGGGTAGTGTCAGATTAACTTGACGCCTTCAGGCACCAAGCTAATCTGGCACTACCCTTGAATTATCATGGTCAATCCACCTCGCACAACTGGTCCATAGTCGTTAAGTAACACTTCCAAAATTTAGGAATTGCATCTGTGGGGCTAAAAGGGTTAACTCCAAGAACTAAACGACTTCCAATGTTCCAATCTAAATAATGAAGTCATGTAGTTCTGGGAGTTAAATAATTAATGTACTGAACATAAGAACAATTGTGTACATAAATAAAATGGCAAATATTTACAATTTCAGCAAGAAAAAGACACAAACCATATCTGACTAGTAAAGCTGCACACCCCAATCTGGCATTCTGATGAAGTTATAATTTTGACAATGTCAATGTATGTGCTAATAACAAATGTCACATCTAACTTATGAAAAATTATGTATGTGAAAAAGAAAGGATAACAAAGACGGGAAGGCTCAGTGGTAAAATCGTGTATGTAATGTACTGATTTTTCCTGTCCCCAGAAATTTGTGTTAAGCGGACTCCACTGCATATTTTTAACATATTTCCCCACAGTTCAGAGTGCTTCTTGCATTATCCATTGAATGCATTAGGCTGAATAAAAACCACATAGTCTTATTCACTGAAAGAAATCTGACTTTAATGTTTGAGCATTACAGCACAGTCCAGACTCATTAGAACAGTCAAACTCAACTGAACCGACAGGGAAGACCAAATCCACTCTCCCCTTGAAAAAAGCAAGAAGATTTCTTGTCGGGCGATGCATAGTCATGTTTGTGACTGTCCACCCAATGGTGAATGAAAATTTCACAATATTGAGGGGAACACATAAAATTGTTCAGACTACCAGAAAAAAAAATCAGGCTCAACTTGGATGGTAGTCCGATTGGCTGTTAGGGTCCTAGAGCATCTGGTCCTCCCTGAGTTCAGAGAAAAAACAACAAGAGACAATTCATAATAGAGTGGTGTGAGAGTGAAGCAACATGTGTTTATCAGTTATGGCATCACATTCATCGCCAAGTCGTGGACGGACCTCCTCCTGACAGATCCACAGTACTCATTAGCACAGGCAATGTTCAAATACACAGCCCATGTAAATCACACTGAGCCCAAAGGTACAAATTCCCAAATACATGTATCTGGGAGTTGTCCTCTAAAGACATTACAGTTCAGGAAAACGACAGACCATGACAGTTTAAGCATGATGCCAGAATAGCTTGGCATTTTAGTGCCAAGCTATTCTGGCACCACCCTTGAATTATCATGGTCAGTCCATATCCCTATCAGGACTGAATGGAAATGTTTTACCTGCAACACAGTCCAGTCAGAACAGTACATGTATACCACTCAGGTTTGTCTTGCTGAGCTAGGCTGTAGCTAACTACTGCAGAACACTTCCCTCAATGATACTATCTGTCTCTGGTGTGAAGAAGTTTCAGATAAGTCATAGAAACTGGTCCTTAAAACATAACAGTCTGTAGAAATGATTCTCAAAATGGAGCAATGTGATGGCGAGGGTCCAGGTTTCCAAACAACTCAATGCTGACGCTCATCAAAGGTCTGCGCCGTGGAGGTGCTGATGAAATGGATAGCTTCTTGAAACCAACATAGCCATTTGGGGCACTGAAAAAAGAAAGAAAAAGAGGTAAAATACATTAAAAAAAAAACATTATGAACATTAAGTCCAGATTTTAGAATACCATAACGGGTTTGTCATTTTTTAACAGTACACTTGTATCAGGGGTGAATCAGTGGGCAGGTTCCAAGGGTTACAGCCCCCCTCCCCCCCCCCTCCAAAAACAAAACAAAACAAAAAAAACAAAAAAAACCCCAAACAAAACAAAACAACAACCCAAAAACAACAACAAACAAACAAACAAAAAACCCCAAACAAACATCAAAATAAAAAAGTCAAGCTACTTATTTAGATTATTAAAATACCCCATTATCTTAGCAAAATTGTAATTTGCAGTGGGTGTATATATATTAAGTTTTCATCGAGATAACTTTCAATGTATGTATAGTATGCATTACAAATTACAACATAATAAAATACTTGGATGATAAAAGTGATGAAAGCAGAAACAGTGGTATATGTACTTGTGTTGAGTAATCTGACTGGTGACAATTTTCTCTCAAAGAGGAGAGGTTTGATTGGAGATAAAGTTGTATTTGAAAAGTAACATGTAATAAATGTAGAAGGAAGTAGAGACGTTTCATGTAATTGAGTATGTGTTGGTGATAAAGATGCACGTGGCAAGCAATATTAGCCTGAAGATTTGGAAGGGGGGGGGGGGGGGGGGGCTTGAGGTGCATCAAAACTAAAAACTGCATATTCAAATGCAGGAGGGGGGGGGGGGGGGGGGGCTTGAGGTGCATCCAAACTAAAAACTGCATATTCAAATGCTTACTCTTGTCAACCCTAAAGCCCGCTGTATGCTGTGTCATAAAGGATTATAGCATTTCCCAGGGAGACACCATGATCGCTCCCATTGCTTCCAGAGGCAGATTTTTAAAAAAAAAATCTGCTTATTGTCCTATTTAGACTACATTACAGATTGGGAGATAGATCAACCATTTTAATTCAAGGGTGGTGCCAGAATAGCTTGGCGCCTGAGGGGCCAAGCTATTCTGGCACCACCCTTGAACTTTAACTATCAAATTTATTTCAAGCAATATCAGGATGAAAAGGGTTAAGGGACATACAATTAGCTTTAAACAAAACAGGAACACATGCATGTTGTCAATGCTAGTTTGGAAAAATTACAAGCAAGGAATACTGAGCACTGGAATGCAAGCACCTGGATATGAACAAATACAGAATCTCCATTGCAGTCACTGAGCAGAACAGTCTAAAGGTATTATGCTAAATACACAGTGACTTCTACAGTGTCAATTTTATCATCTATAAGTTTTCAAGTACAAGTACATGTAATCCTATAGACCATACAATAAATCAGATTTAAAACGAGACACTTTAACTCATTCGGCCTGACGCACACATTTCCCAAATTTGGGAGGCGCCATCTAACGACTATGCACCTGTTGCAGGAGATGGATCGACCATGATAATTCAAGGTAGTGCCAGATTAGCGTGGCACTGACAGGCGCCAAGCTAATCTGGCACTACCCTTGAATTATCATGGTCGACCAATCTCCCGCTATAGTGCGTCAGGGCTGAATGGGTTAATAACTAGGTACTTTGACCTTTTAGCTGTCAGTAGTGCTTTTTGTTGCAATGATTCCTGTGGGAATCACTTGGGACAAAATGTCCGACCGACAGCCAAAGGGTTTACAACACTACAAAAATATGCAGGCTGCAAGTATGAATCAAACGTCAAAAAGCAGATCACATGATCATCAGAAGTACCTACTAATGTAACTAAGACAAGAAATCAACTTCAAAATCTTAATTTACTAATATTATTTGTATAGAAATAAATGAATTCTATTGCCAACAATAAGTCAAGCAGGTGGAAACGATACAAAAATTGGGTATGGAAGGACAGAATTTGAACTACAGAACAGAATATAGAGTAACAACCAAACGAAAAAAAAAGAAGAAAAATATAAAAATAATTTTCTAGCTCACACTCAGTCAAGTGTCAACTGCCTGCACAAAGTCATAATGACAACAAATTAGTCATGCTCATTTGAGTGTGTGCACGTGTATACTTGTGTATACATGTATTGGTCGGGGGTGGGGGGGGGGTGGGGGGGGGGGGGGTTAGGGGGGGGGGGAGAGGAGAGAGAGAGAGAGAGAGAGAGAGAGAGAGAGAGAGAGAGAGAGAGAGAGAGAGAGAGAAACCCTCAAAAACAGAACAGTTTGCTAGCGCTAGTATCACAGATAGAGATAGTTTGCTATTTCACCATTCAAACTGTATGTACTTGTACAATGATGTTATTCCACACCATCACACGATTATTCAAGATGAATCTGAATACAGCATAATTTACATATTCTCTGTGCCCCAGTGATGATATTAATGAGACAATACATTAGTACTTTGGGAAACTGTATAGGTATGCAGGGGTGATGAAAGCCTAAAAGTTTACTAGGTAGGCAGCCAGCCAGGATACTAAGTTTCAAAGGATAGTTGCACGAGACAGAATTCAGTCGCCTGTCAAATGAAAATGATCTTCTGAACACCTAACTGTGTGGTTACTGCTTATGGAGTTTCGCCATGAGTGACTCGTTTTCATCACCCCTGGCATGTTTTATGCAAGGGAGATTCAGCACACAGAAAAATAAATGACTAAACAGGAAGAGTAAACAATGACAGCTGCACACCTATGTACTGATCAGCTTGGACTTTCTTTTACTTGAGTAATATAACAAAATCCCCCCCCCCCCCCCCCCCAAAAAAAAAAAAAAAAAAAAAAAAAGAAAAAAAAAAAAAGAAAAAAAAAAAAAAGAAGGAAAAACAGGACAATTTGTAAATTGTACCACAAAGGTCCATTACATAGGAGAATTTCTTTTCACATGCTGCATCTTGAGGATGGAAACTGTCAACACAGTGCTGTACGTCATTACACATGCTTTTCTTTCAAACACAGAGCTTTAGGAGGTAAGGTCTTCCAATCATCAAGCCAAAACCACGTATACGTTGCAGCCATATCAACGGGAGAAGCAAACAGATCAGATTGGTAAGTCCAACCAAACATCTAGGCAAACAGTCAGTTCTTACGCAACAAAACTCAAAGATAGCCCTTGTCGATATTTAGCCGTGGCGTCAGTACACTCAGAAATCGATTATTGTCAATCACTGGCAATCTGCGAAAATAAAATTCAAACAAAAAGATAGCAACAAGGCCTAAAAAAAGAAAAGCTGTATCAACGAAAACAAAAACACAGAATACTCAAACACTACCTTAGATTTTAAAGGAAAACAAAAAATAGCTTCCAATAAGTTCAGAGTCACTGTATGAGAAAAAGTGCAAACACACACACACACACACACACACACACACACACACACACACACAAGAAAATGGTAATTAAATATCAAAATAAAAAAAAAAAATCATGGTGTGGAGCAACACACTACCGGTACTGAAAATAGTGACAGGATAGTTTATGGATGTTCCTAATAATTGTACACACATACATAAAGGTTCCATCTACAGTGGAGGTACACACCAAACATGTCTGGATGGCACATATGGTGATTTAATACTTGCCCAAATACAATCTTAACCCTTTGTCGGTCGCACTTTTCATCGCAATCACAACAAACACTACCAACAAAGGGTTAACAGAAGGAAGCTTTACAGACAATCAAACGTAACAAACAAAACTGTAATAGTTAATGAACCACTATGCATGTATCTGTGCACTTCCATTATAAAATCCAAATGTGTGTGAGCAAGTGTCTCCAAAATCACAAAGTTGAGAGGTTGTCCAGGATTAGAAATGTGCCAGCGCCCTTACCTAATCAATTGCCTGGAAAGTTGAGATTGCTGAAGGGAAAACATGACAAACTTATATATATCTTGTTTGGAATAAATGAGAAACACATGCACATTTGCATATGAAAAGACAGCAGAAATTTGCTCCTGCAAGATTCTTCAGGAAGAAAAAGCAGACTTCTAATGTGCCGGCATAAAGTAACAAGTTCCATACAATGTGGCTTTGTAAAAAGGGAATGGTAGCAAATAACATTTGCTGCATTGTGAGTGAATTTGCTTTTACCAACCACAAACCATCCACAAAAGGCACAGATTTTCATGAACATCTGCAGTGGCATGGGTTTATGCAAATCTATGCCTCTTGCTGGTGTAAGGTGTTGGGAAGGGATGGGGTGGTTTAAAGTAGTGTATAATTGTGCGTGTGTCTGAGAGAAAGAGTGTGCTGTTGTTCATGCGCAGCGAGTCCAATGTTTTCCTGGAGAACAGCGCTATACAAGAACTATTTATTATTATTATTATTATTATTATTATTTTATTATTAAAGAGGCACAGATTTGCATAAGTCCCTGCCATGACGACGCACATGCAAAATCTATGCCTCTTGTGGATGAACTGTGGTTGGTAAAAGCAAATGCTAATGCTGAATGGTCAGCTAGTAACGCTAGTAATGCTGAATGGTCAGCCTCTCCCAATCAATATCCATTCCATCGGTTCAACAATCTGTACATTATACAATTAACCCTTTTAGTCCCACAGGTGCTTTTTCCAAATTTTGGAAGTGTTACTTAACGACTATGTACCAGTTGCAGGAGGTGAACTGACTATGACAATTCAAGGGTAGTGCCAGGTTAGCTTGGCACCTTCAGGCACTAAGCTAATCTGGCACTAACCTTTAATTATCATGGTCAACCCATATCCTGCTGTAGGGACTTGGGGATAAATGGGTTAAAGTATATCACTGAAAGGGAAAAGGCAGAAAAACAGCTTCTGAGTTCAAGCCTATACTGCTCCACTTTCTATAGGTGTACAGATGTGTGATTTTCTTAGCCGTAAAGCCTAGTGCTGTAAAAGTTCTCAAATGACAGACAAGCATGCACATTATATCTGAAAACACCTTTGCAATAACAGTAAGCCACACATGTACAAGTATTGTTTATCAATCTGAGCTCCTAGCAAGCTTACTCAATCAGCAAGAATGGTGCAATAAAGATCACAAACTGAGAAAGTTACCAGCACGATCAGAGAAGAAAAAAAAAATCATTTAATCAGTAGTAACAAGACCACCCTATCAGTAAAAACGATGGTGCTTCATTAGTTGTTGTTGATCTTTAAAATTCAGCATTGCAGAGGAAGTATTACAATTACAGAACTTTTGACTTGACCCTCTGGCCATCAGCAGTGGTTTATGTCGAGGTGATTTCTGCTGGAATCACCTCAACATTAACCGCTTCCGACAGCCAAAGGGTTAACCCCCGTGTGCATGCATCTGCCCATACTGTAAACCTACCGGCAGGTGCATGAGCAAGGCAGTTAACCCTCTGCGTGTTGGTAGCTGTTTCGCGACTAAAACCACTACCAACATGCAAAGGGTTAAAAGAGTTAGTAGATGAATCAGGAGTTGCACAGTAAATCAGTCACATGCTAGTTATGTGAGTGATCTCTAGTGTAAGGTGCTCTCTTGGTAGGGGCATGTAAAAAGAAGTAGAAGAGAAAGAAGATGGTCTGTCATTACATTTAATGGAAATTATTCACACAAAACAAGTTCTAAAACAATGTAATGCTTCACAGCAGTAACCAGAGCAACAGAAATCTCACTTTGCTCGCAGAACTCCACTTCGAGCCTTGGATGCACTTCTTGGGTCTGCACTGTTATTTCTAGACAGTATGTCGTCAAATTCTTTTCTTGGCATTCCTGAATAAATAACAACAAAGTACAAAAGTTAACAAGTTTAGCCCTGACACACTATAGCAGGAGATGGATCGATCATGATACTTCAATGGTAGTGTCAGATTAGTTTGGCGCCTTCAGGTCAAACCATCTCCTGCAACTGGTACAGTCATTAGGGGACACCTCCAAAATTTGGGAAATGCGGCAGTGGGGTTAAATGGGTTAACCCATTTAGCCACAAATCCCTACAGCAGGAGATGGATTGACCATGACAATTCAAGGGTAGTGCCAGATTAACTGAAGGAAGCTTTACAGACAATCAAGCTAACCTGGCACTACCCTTGAATTATCATGGCCAATTCACCTCCTGCAACGGGTACATAGTCGATAAGACACACTTAAAAAATGTATGAAATGCACCCATGGGGCTAAAAAGGTTAAATTAGTCTGATCAGTTACAATAAATGAAGTATATGTACAAACCTGGCATAATGTATCCTTGCACGCTGGTCTGGAGTTTAGGCTGAATGTTCACTGGGGGCAGCTCACGTCTAAGCACTAAGACAAACACATACATTTGACATAACAAGGAAGGCACAGCCCTTATGGCTCATTTGTATGACCGATCCACATATGTGTGACCTTTGTGACAATAAGTAAAGGGCTGGCTTCTGCACCAGCAAAATCCTAGTTTTTTTCAAACTTGAAGCATTTTTCACATCTGTCAACCCCGTGACCCTTGACCTTTGCGATGAGTCGACTAAGTTAGTATGCATAGGAAGGTCTTATCATCAGCTCCCTTTGTGCCAAATTTGATTGAAAAGTGTGCCAAAAATTTTGATGATAACTACAATCCTATCAAAAATTGGCATTCTACACACATTTGCTGACCTCATGTGACCCTTGACTTTTCCGTGGGGTAATCAAAATTAGTATGCATAGATAGGTCTTACCATCAGGTATCTCTGTACCAAGTTTGGGTTTGAAGCTGTGAATAGTATTTGAGTAAAAAAACATCTTTTGTCAAAATATGGCAATTTTTGACCCATTTCCTGATCTCTTGTGACCCTTGACCTTTCCGATGGGTCAACCAAATTAATATGCACAGAAAAGTCTTACCATCAGGTATCTTTTTACCAGGTTTGGCTTTGAAGTTGTAAATAGTATTTGAGAAAAAATACATTTTGTCAAAATATAGCTATTTTTGACCTATTTCCTGAACCCTTGTGAACTAAACCTTTGTGAGAGGTCACTCAAATTGGTATGTTTAAAAAGGTCTTGTCACAAAGTATCCTTGGGCCAAGTGTGAAGACTGTGGCTTGAATAGCCTTCGAGAAAATGCCAACATTAAAGTTTACTATAGACAACGGCAGATGGATGAAGATGATGGATGGACGACCACTGGCCCAGAACATATTCACTTTTGCTTCACATTGAGTCAAAAATGTGTTATACATGTAAAATTAAACAAACCTTGATAAAAAGTTAAATCACAAGTTCAAACTGAACAAGAATGGCAAAGCCCTTAACTATTTCACCACCATTTTTGACTTTAGTCAAATCCTTAGCTTATCGTCAATTTCGACTTAGTCACCTTATTGAACTATCGTATTTAGCTAGATTATCAGCCTGTGGTGAAAGAAACAATGTGTGGTTCTTATTTACTAGTAAGCCACATGTCCAAACTTCAGCTTTGTGTTTGAATGTGTGAGTTTTGTTGGCAATTTCAGAAATTTTTGAAAGAAAAATGAATTTTTCTCTAAAATGTATTTTTTCGAAAAATACTTACCGATGACATTACTACTGGGAAGCTTAGCATATCAATTTTAGCAAAAAAAACTTACTATGTTACTCTCCACAGGGGAGGCAATCACTGGAGTGCCGTTACCATACTACCGTATCTGGTGGCGCACTCACCTTTTCCCGCCAGTATCTGAGCCTTAGCTCCACCACGGCAAGCGGGGTAGGAGGGAGGGACCTCTGAGTAATGTCATCGGAAAGTATTTTTCAAAAAAATAAATTTTAGAGAAAAATTCTTTATTTTTCTCAAAATCATTACCGAAGACATTACTACTAGGAAGAATAGCGAATAGGAGGCGCGTGCCGCAAGCGTGGAACACCTCCCATTGCCCGCGCTAACCACGCATTATCAAGGCCTCTCCCTACGCGCCCACTCCCAACAATTTTAGCTAGGTGTAACTATGGTGCCTGAGGCGCCAGGAGGGAGTGCTGTGCAGCCAAAATGTCCCCCACAAGGCCAAGGTTGGTGCGCTGGCCGGATAGGTCTCGTAGGTAGAAACGGGCGAAGGTAGACTCTTCTAGCCAACCCACGGCTGCCACAATATCCCTCACTGCACAGTTTCGGTCAAAGGCGATGCTCGCCACTGCTCGGACTTCATGAGCCCGGATCCGCATCGTTTTAGCTTGCTCTGGGGCGAGCTCTTTGTAAGCCGACCGAATCACCCAGCATAGCCAGGACAAGATTGTCTGTGCCAATATGTCCCTTCTGCCCAGAGCCAAGGGCAGGAAAAGGCGCGAGCGCCCTTGTCTTAGTGGCTTAGTTCTGCGCTGGTACACTTTAAGGGCCCTGACAGGGTCCTGTAGATGGGAGTCCTGTGGCTGATCCGTCGCCCTGAGAGGTTGGACGATTACGACTTGTGGGGCTGACGCTGGAAGGCGGTTCTTTGCCAAGAAGGCTGGGTCCATAAGCAGTTGTACTGACCCATCGGTCCTGCGTTGGAGACAAGAGGGACGTACTAAAAAGGCATGAATCTAGCTAATCCGCGAGGCTGTGGCAAGTGCAAGCAGGAAGCAGGTCTTCCTGGTAAGGTCTCCCAAACACGCTAATGGTAGAGGCTCGAATCTGTCAATGTTTAGCCAGGTGAGCACCCAGGACAGGTCCCAGCGTGGAACCAACGAACGGGAGGCCGGCCGCTGCAGATCGAAGTGTGACATCAGATCTGCCAAGACTTTGCATGCCCCCGGATCTGGCCGTCTCAGGTGTCGGTATGTGTCTGCCACCATCGCCAGGTAACCCCGGATGGTGAAGGGAGCTAAGTTCTGCCTGAAGAAAAGCCACAGGAAGAACTCGGCCAACTGGGGATTGGTTAGGTCCGTGGGGGAAAGCCGCTCCACCGCGCACCAAGACTGGAGGACGCACAACTATCTTTCGTTTACATTATGAGTGGAGACCCTCCTGGCTGCAGAGATCGCTTACACTGCAGCACCCGAAAAGCCTCTAGCTGAGAGGGCTTGTCGGACAATCTCCAAGCGTGTAACATCAGTCGCTCTGGGCACGGGTGGAAAAGCTGTTGCCTGGGCTGCTTGAGCATTGAACTCGGAGTGGGAAGAACCAGTGGAGGGTGCGTGGCGAGAGCCAAGAAATCGGTGGTCCAACTCTTGAACCAGCTGAATGGGCGAATAGAATTAGTACCGTATTGCTGTCCCTAAGCTTCTGAATGACCAGCACTGTGGGAGGAAATGTGTACGCCAGGAGTCCTTCCCACAGGATGGAGAGTGCATCTACGGCCCAGGCTAGCGGATTCGGAACGGGGGAGACAAACAGTGGAAGCTTGTTGTTCCATCTTGTGGCGAAGAGATCGATCATCGGCGTCTCCCAACGCGTGCAGAGTAGCTGGAAGATATCTGGATGTAGAGACCACTCCCTGTGTAACATCTGGCCTCGACAAGAGAGAGAGTTTGCTAGAACATTAAGATGTCCCGAAATGTGTCGCGCCCACAGGGTTATGCCCCGGTTCCTGCACCAAAGGAAGACTTGGTGCACGAGGATGCAGAGGGAGGGAGCGCGCGTTCACCCTTGGTTCTGAATGTAGGCTACGACTGTTGAGTTGTCAGAGAGCACCAGCACCTCCCTTTGTGCGAGTCGATCTTCCCAAACGATGAGAGCCAGCCATACCGCTTTCATCTCCAGCCAGTTGATATGGCTGCCTGACTGCTCTTCCGTCCAGCTGCCTGAGGTCTCGGCAAACTGCGGCAGCAGATGAGCCCCCACCCTGAGCGGCTCGCGTCCGTGCAGATGGATAGCTGAGGGGG
Organism: Semisulcospira habei; assembly: GCA_036245525.1. NCBI lineage: Eukaryota > Metazoa > Mollusca > Gastropoda > Semisulcospiridae > Semisulcospira > Semisulcospira habei. Next base: position 118,146,416 of record BTPG01000005.1, read on the forward strand.
GGGGGGGGGGGTGAGAAAAGGGGGATCCCCGACGCCAGCCAGGCACTGTCCGACCAACGCTGAAGATGAAGCTGTACTAACTCCGTCACCGGGACCAAGGTCGCTAGATTGCCCAAGAAGGCGCGCCAGTGTAGAAGCAGATCAAACTGAATTGGCCGTGCATAGAGTCTGCCAGACGAAGCCAGGCCCTGGCCGGGAGGGCTTCCACATGTAAGGCTCCGAGTGCAGCTTCCACAATGCTCTGATTCCGTTCTACTGGTAGTCTTACTCGATGAGGTCGGTCAAGAATTCCATACCTAGGTGGACAAACCGGCGCGGACTTGCCTTCGTGGACTAGGACGCCTAGGAGACGGAGTAGCGCCAGTAGGGCATCTCTGTCGGTCTCCAAAACGCTCGCCACCTGGTTCCGTAACAGTAGGTCATCCAGATAGTTGGATGTCGGGCTGGAAGCTGCTTGCCGGAACCTTGTCATCACCCCGTCTACAATCCTGGTGAAGATCCATGGGCTGAGGTTCAGTCCGAAAGGTAGGGCCCGAAACTGTAAACTACCTTGCGGAAGGCAAAGCGCAGGTACCGTTGGGACGCCGGATGGATGGGAACATGCAGATACGTGTCCGCTAGGTCAAGGCTTACTGCCAAGTCCTGGGGTCACACCGCCGCCCTTAAAGCTCTGGCTGTCTCCATCCTGAAGCGCGGGGCCAAAATGAACTTGTTTAGGGCCGAAAGGTCAATGATCGGCCTCCATTTCCCTCCGGGCTTGGGGATGAGAAAGAGTCGACTGTAGAAACGCCGGGGAGTCGAGATGCAAAACCACCTCCGTGGCCTGCTTCTGTAACAGGGCCATCACCTCGCCTTGCAAGGCAGTCGCCTTGTCCTGTTCTCCCGGTACTCGAGTCCAGAGGGGAGTGTGTCTCCATGGGGGGAGGGGGGGGGGGGCGACTGGAAGGAGATCAGATCCACAGTCCCTCCGAGACAGTCGACAAAATCCACGAGTCGTCCGTGAACAGCTGCCACCATGCGCTGCTGCTCGTCCCGTCGCACCAAGTCGCAGTTGGAGGCCGCCGCCATGGAGTTGGCCGAAGAATGGAACGCCGCCCTGTTCGCTGCCGTGTGGATCTCCCGCAGAGGCGCTGACGCCGAAAGGTCCCAGGTGTTCTCCAGACACTTGACCACGGACTGTGTCACCATCTCCAGAAATCCCGTACATGCCAGCGAGTTGCGGACCAAAGAAGCCGTCTTATCCACTCCTCTTGTCAGTGAACGCTAGTTGAACCCCGCCTGCACCAACGCTTCCTTGTCCACCGCCGGGAGTGCACAGGAAAATGTCTGCGAGTGACCTGTATACCACTGCTGGCAGAAGCTAATATCCATCCTGTCAGGCCAACGTGTGTCTGAGAAGAAATCCTTGTCCCCAAAGCCGTCCGTACGAAGGTGCGCCGAGAACGCCTCCGCTAGATCCCGGAAACCTACCGGTTGAGGAAGGGACTTGGAACGCTTGGGCTGACGCGGCGTGTCAACCATAGCCTTGGCTTTCCTCTTCACAGGTGGAGATGGGGGGCAGTGCTCCGACGGGAGAAAGGAAGCAATGAGATGGGACGCCTCCTCCAAAGCCCAGTTGGAGCCACGTCAAAAGAGATGGTAGAGCGTGGGGAAGTTCGCCAGGTGAAGTCGGTCTTTTGTCGTCCTTTCCCAGCGCCGACACCGAGTCCTCTGGATGTAGGTTGAGCGTCTTCTCGTCCTCCGCTGCACGCTGAGAAGAAGCTGACCCCACCGGTAGGAGCACCGAGCGCACAGGAGACCCTGGAGGAAGTCTGTACCTGTGGTCTGCGGTTCACCGGCATGGGCTGCGTCGGTGTCCCAGGGAAGGTGCCTCCATCCAACGGCTGTCATCCGAGTGATCCCGGCGCTGACGTCAAAACTGCACCTCCGCTGCAGTGCGGTCCCTGCCGGAATGGTCCCAAGAACTGCTGCTCCTAGCTGGAGCCTTGGAAGCCCGGCGTCGAGACGAGGTTCGTTGCTGCTATATGCTAGAACTTGTCCGCCGGTCCGGCGAAGAGGAGAGAGAAGATGAGACATCACCACAAGCACGGTGTCCTAAACGCGCTGCCTCCCTGCGCCGTGATCGCTCCTTCGATCGCTCCCCATCCCTCACTGTGTATGCAAGATGGGCGGATCGTGTATCCGAAGTCTGCCCTCGGAAAGGCAGCCGTCTTGTCGGCCAATTGCACTGACTAAACTCATACCGTCCCGGAGGTGGTCGTCAGTGTCGGTGGATCGCCTGTGGCTCCACTCTCGGGACCCCGGAGGATACTCCCTTGGCCTGTCCTGTTGGCGGCTTAATCTCCAATCCCCCTCTGAGTGTTGCCCTGAAGGAGTGGCCCTGTCCCGGCGCTGGTCTGGCCTAAGGCCCAATCGTCTCAGAGGGGTGGTCCCCCGCGTCTGCTATCTGGGTTCTCTTCCTGCCCGGAGGGCGTGAGCGAGACCCAACATACTCCTTGCTGGGGGACCGAGCTCTCACTGCCTGTTTGATGGACCATGGACATCTCTTGCCGAATGGCGGCTAGGAGCTCTCGGTGCTAGACGGGATGGCGAATCTCGTCCGCTGCCTGTAGGCTCAATCGTCCGCTGGGAACGTGGCAGCTCATTACGTGGCACCAGAGGGGGCAGCAGGACCCTCTTTTGCGCCGACAAGCACACGATATCTGAAATGGCATTTCTCTGCTTCACCTCCAAGGCTGTGGTCGGTACCAGCTTGCGTGCCGGTCTTTCCCTCTGGTAGAACGCCCACAGCTGTGACCAAAGTTCTTCCTTCCACGCCGCGCAACGAATGCAAGGTCGACTGGAGGAACAGCACGAGCAGGATAGGCAGACATCGTGATCATCACTAGGCCACTGGAAATCGCCACACTTGGTGCAGGTCCTCACCTGAGCACAGTAACATAGGACAGACAACAGGCCATAGCGAGCGCTCGGAGCCTCCTTGGAGGGTCCAAGTTCCCGGTCGGTCGCGTACATACAATTGGGTCAATGTCGTGACCCGGTAAAAAACAGAACGCCAGCTGAGGCAGTAACTGAAGCTTTACCTTGCCATGTCCTAATGCCCATAATCCACAAGAAATAACAGAAAAAAAAAAAAAAAAAACTTGCACAAGGTAACCACACACACACAGAGGAATCCTTCTCTTTCTTTCTTTTCCTTTTTTTCCACAGTAAATCCACGTAAGAAGAGTTCACACCAAATACCGTCGGAGCACACGAGGTGCACACGACCGGTATGACTGAGCTAAGCGAAGATACTGGTGGGAAAGGGTGAGTGCGCCACCGGAACGGCACTCCAGTGATTGCCTCCCCTGTGGAGAGAAACACAGTAAGTTTTTAGGGCTAAAATTGATATGCTAAGTGAAGCTTCCTAGTAGTAATGTAGTAAAACTGTTGCCGCTAGGGTTTCACGTGAAAGAAAAACAGAAGATAGTGGTAGAAAACCCTTTAAAATAGAAACAAATAACGACGTTTCGGATCAAAGATCCTTCCTCAGGTGACATGGAAACAAACGTAGAACAGAAAAGAACACGACAGAAAGAAAAGACGTCATCCTGTATAGAGAGAATTTAGAAGGACGTAAAAAAACAAAAAAAACAAACAAACAAAAAAAAAAACACCACACACACACGACGCAAATACACATGCACAAAACACGTAGCACAAAACTTACGTCTATATACATACACGTCACTGCATACATTCGCATTCACTCGTGCCTGCTGCAGCTCACGCACATGCATGTGCACACACACACACACACACACACACACACACACACACACACACACACACACACACACACACACTCAAAGGTAGCATCCAGTATCAACAGTGAGGTCAAGTCTGGCACCAACTACCCATCAGGCCGAGCATACATCCCTAGGGGCGAATATTCAAGCCGCGCGGATGGTAAGTGCCAAGCCTGTCCGCGAAAAAGGATTCTGTCATTTTGCGGCGGATGAAGTGGGATGTATTTTGCCAAAGGATTCCTAGTAGTAATGTCATTGGTAATGATTTTGAGAAAATAAATACTGATGCAAAGTAAGCCACTGGCAAGTGAAAAGTGTTGCACTTACTTACTTACGCCTGTCACCCCTACCCGGGTATAGGCCGTCGACGAGAGACCTCCAGCAACTCCTGTCCTGTGCTTCTCCTTCGATTCTACTCCAGGTGGTTCCCAGTCTCTTGATGTCTGCTTGGAGGTCTCGACGCCAGGAGTTTCTCGGCCTACCTCTTTTCCTCTTTCCCTGGGGGTTCCATGACAATGCCTGCCTAGTGATACTGGAAGCTGGCTTTCTCAGACTGTGACCGATCCACCCCATCTTCTTCGCCCAATTTCATTCTCTGCTGTTATCTGCTCTGTTCTCTCCCAGAGTCTGACGTTGCTGATCTTCTCTGGCCAGTGGATTTTCAAAATTCTTCTAAGGCAACTGTTCGTGAAGGTCTGTACTCTGTTGACTGTGGTTTTTTGTCAATCTCCATGTCTCTGCTCCATATAGGAGAACTGCTTTTACATTGGAGTTGAAAATCCGGACTTTGGTGTGTTGTGACAGCTCTCTGGAACTCCACACTTTTTTCAACTGGAGAAAGGCTGCTCTGGCTTTACCGATTCGTGCTCTGACATCTGCATCAGTGCCGCCTTTTTTGTCTATGATGCTCCCGAGGTAGGTGAAGGACTCCACCTCCTCCAACGGGGTGCCAGCAAGCAAGACTGGTTCCTCCCTGGTTGCGTTCAGCCTCATTGTCTTTGTTTTCTGTTTGTGAATGGTGAGGCCCACTTGGGACGAGATGTCAGCAAGCCTCGTGGTCTTGTCCTGCATTTGTTGATGAGTGTGGGACAGTAATGCCAAGTCGTCTGCAAAATCGAGGTCGTCAAGCTGTGTCCACAGTGTCCACTGTATTCCACTTCGTCTGTGCTCTGTGGTCATCTTCATGACCCAGTCTATGGCCAGTAGGAAGAGGAACGGAGACAGCAGACACCCCTGCCTGACACCAGTTCTGACCTGGAGCTCTCTGGTGAACTGCCCTTCGTGGATCACGCGACATGTCATGCCATCATAGCTGCTCTTGATCAGGCGGACGAGCTTTGTGGGTACACCGTAGTGTCGTAGGAGTTTCCACAGAGTCTCTCGGTCCACGCTGTCAAATGCTTTCTCATAATCCACAAAGTTGACGTACAGCGGGGAGCTCCACTCCAGAGACTGTTCCACGATGATGCGGAGAGTGGCGATCTGGTCTGTACATGATCGGTTCTTCCTGAATCCTGCTTGCTGGTCTCTCAGCTGGGGGTCAACGGAGCTCTTCATTCTCTCTAGGATGATCCTGTTGAAGACCTTTCCTGGTACTGACAGCAAGGTGATTCCTCTGTAGTTGGAACACTTGCTGAGGTCGCCTTTCTTGGGAAGCTTGATTAGGTACCCCTCCTTCCAGTCAGCTGGCATCACCTCCTCTTCCCAGATCTTTCCAAACAGTGGGTACAGCATCTCAACTGTTGTCTGTAGGTCTGCTTTCAGAGACTCCGCTGGGATGCCATCTGGCCCTGCTGCTTTGCCATTCTTCAAAAATGCCACTGCTTTTCTGATCTCTTCCCGGCTGGGTCTGTCACAGCTGATGGGTAGGTCGGTCTCTGCCGGCTGGATGTCGGGGGGGTCGGGTGGGCTAGGTCTGTTCAGTAACTCTTCAAAATACTCGGCCCATCTGTCGAGTTGGTCTGCTCTGTCTGCAATAGGCTTGCCTTCTTTGTCTTTTACTGGTCTTTCTGTATGGCCATACTTACCCGACAATCTTCTGGTAATGTCGTAGAGCTGTTTCATGTTGCCGCTGCCTGCTGCCTTTTCTGCCTCTGCTGCCAGGCTGTCTGTGTAGGCCCTCTTGTCTGCCCTGATACTCCTCTTCACCTCGCGGTTGGCTTCCGAGTATTCCCCCTGTGCCCTTACTTTGGCTGCTCTCGTGCGACTGTTGTTGACCGCTGCTTTCTTCTGCTTCCTCGCTTTTATCTTCTTCAAGGTCTGTGCCGACAGCCAGTCCTTGTGATGGTGTTTCCTGAACCCTACAGTGTCTTTGCAGGTTGAGTTCAGCGCCTCTCTAACTGCCTTCCACTGCTGCTCTGTGGTGACCGCCTCCTCTTCATTTACTAGCTCCTGTAGCGCTTGAAACCGGTTGGACAGCACCAGTTTGAACTCTTCTCTAACTCCAGTTTCTCTCAGGAGGCCTACATTATAGCGCTGTCTTCTTGTTGTCTCTGTGCAGCTTTTCTTTAGCTTGAGCTTCATTCTTAAGGTAAGCAGATGGTGGTCTGAGGCGACATCTGCTCCCCTCCTCACTCGAACATCTTGAAGGGATCTTCTAAATTTCTTGCTAATGCAGATATGGTCTATTTGGTTCTCTGTTGTATGGTCAGGTGAGACCCAAGTTGCTTTGTGTATTCTTCTGTGTGGGAAGATGCTGCCTCCAATGACAAGTCGGTTTAGAGCACAAAAGTCTACAAACCTCTCCCCGTTCTCACTCATCTCCGAGCCTAGTCCCTGTCTCCCCATCACCTCTTCGTATCCGGTGTTGTCTTCCCCTATTTTGGCATTAAAATCGCCCATGACGATGGTGATGTCTCGCTCCGCACATTTGTCCACGGCACTCTGGAGTCGGTCGTAGAACTCTTGTTTCTCTTCCTCGTCACTGTCATTGGTGGGCGCATAACACTGGATGACGTTCAGCTTGAGCTTTTTCTTGGTTCTAAAGGCTGCTGTTATAATTCTTGGCCCAAGAGGTTCCCAGCCCATCAGCGCTCTCTGTGCCACTGGTGACAGCATGAGTGCTACTCCTTCTGTATGGGGGGCATTCTCCTCTTCATGACCTGAATACAGAATCATCTCCCCACTTAACAGCCTTTTCTGGCCAGACTGCGTCCATCTGGCTTCACTGATGCCTAGCAGGGAAAGGTTGTACTTTTGCATTCCCGCTGCTATCTGGGCGGCCTTGCCGCTCTGGTACATGGTCTTGACGTTCCATGTGCCCATGTTTGTATCCCTGGATAGAGAGAGGCGGCTCGGTCCTGTGGCTTCCGAAGACTTCCGGCTTTCACCACAGGACGTCATAAGTCTTCTAGTAGAAGAACCTTCCTCCTCCAGGAAAGGAATTACTGTTAGTCTTTTCGTCGGCGTTTTTGTAGCTATTTCCTTTTTTGCAGGGTGGGGAAGCTACCCCCACGCCCAACCCCCTTACTAGGAGGATCAGGGGTTTTCTGTCGGGGTCACCTTCCCTTAGACCATGTTGGTTCACGGCACCTTATTTCATTCGGTGCACCCCTCTCACGAGGGACCCCCTATCCACCACCCAGGGGACGCGCCTCAACGCCGTATGGTCCCAGCGCGAGGAAAAGTGTTGCAGCTAGATGACAATTTTCAGCACAACTCAGAATCAAAATTTACAACTGCTAATCTGGACATGACAGTGAAGAAGCCGACCATAATTAGACTGATGTTTTTCAGCGGGAATAGGAAGAAGATGAGAGAGAGAATTTTATTGATGCATGCGAACATGTTAAAATGGGCGTGGCACAGATGACAGTGATGCAAAGCTGATGATGTGGCAGGGCTTCTGTTTTCACAACACCGTGTCCTTTCCATGATACTAATTCTTTAACTGGTGAGCTATTATGCAAAAGCCTGCCTCCATCTCTATCTCTCTCACACAGAAAAAAAAACACATATATATTTATTTATTTGTATGATCATTTGATACTGTATTGCAAAAAAGAATATAGTCTTTTCTGCTGAATGCAGATTGACAACCAAAGTCTGACTTGTCTAAACTGTGTGTGTGTGTGTGTGTGTGTGTGTGTGTGTGTGTGTGTGTGTGTGTGTGTGTGTGTGTGTGTGTGTGAACTGATGTACTTAAAAGTTGGTTTCAACCCATTTAACCCCAAAGACGTATTTCTCTAATTTAAGAGCTTTGCCTAGTAACTATGTACCAGAAGATAGATCGACCACGATAAAAAAACTGACAAACTTATTTCTGTTAAAATTTATGGACTTGCTTTTTGAGTTTGCCTTCATGCACATTGCGCATGTCATCCGTGTGCCGTCGCGCTTTTGCCATAGAAATATATGCAGTTGAACTCTGAAAACTCCATCGCAGCGGTGGTGCCACACGCGACCCAAGGGTATAATTTCTGGTACTGCCGCTTGTCAATGGAGGTGGCAGTGTCAAAGTGCAACTTTCTTCTAAGCAATTATCAAGATCAGACAGTGCCGGATTGAAGACTCCGAAGCAGTCCAGCTTCCTTTGCTTTTTCTCCACCATTTACAACTTCGTTCAAGATCGAAAGGGAACGCACGATGCCATTTCTCATAATAGTATGAATGGTAACCTCACATCAAGTAATGCGTTCAACGTGTAGTGCGCACTTTGTAATAACATTCTGACACCACATGAAAACTAACAGGTTACCCGTCCAGTTACACTCGCACGGACCCCAGATCAGATTCTAAACGCAGCCGCGACTAAGCGAGCAGCTAAATGAACCAACTCATCACTAAAAATAGAACAACTGTCACTGATCTCTGTTAGGGTACGCACGGTGGCGCAAGGTTAATGCATCTCGGACGCAGATGCACTGAATTTTAGTGCGTCTGACTACTACCCTTTAGTTACATTTTCAGTACGTGATTTTGAGTTTTAGTGCATCAGAGACACAAAGACGCACTAAAGCAGAAGCCCTGCATGGTATGTAGATTGGAAAATCAGTTTTAAAAAAGATATCCTCTGATGTCGGAGTGCGGCCACATTGATGCTGGGGTAATAGAACACAGCCATATATGCAACCAAAAATGCTCTGAAGTTGGAGTGTGGCCACTTACAGTGGGTAGTACAAAGCAACCACGCACGAATTCCTCTCATCCTGCAACGTGACCCTATGAGTGTTGAGCCCATGAACGCAACAACAGCTCCTTTTAACTCATTCGAGACGAATGGCATCCAGATGCGCGGCTTAAGCCATGCATCTGGATGCCGTTCGTCTGGAAAGAGTTTAGGAGTACTTTCTCCACTCCAAGGTCTATGGTTGTAGGCATAGCTTTGCAGTAAATATGATACACAGGTAAACTGGCACTACAACCACACAAACAGACACACACAATCTCCTCTAACCTCAACATCCAACTCTGAAAGAACCCAAAAATATGAAAAGATAATAGTGTAGACATTAGTGTTGACATTACCTCCTGCACTTCCTGTGAAGGAAGCCTGACGCTGGAATTCATCTCGCTTCTTTTTGTTGGTTTCGCGGGTCGCATGCCAGTTGCGCAGAAACTGTCGAGCGGTGTCCGTTATCTCTTTGCCATCTAGCATTCCTGCAAAGATAATTTGACACCAAGGAGTACTAAGTACTCCTTGTTTGACACATAAAACTTTCTCACTGCTGTTGAAAACTAAGAGAAACATGTTGTGTTCACCGCCAGAACACAACTTGCAGAAATTGCAAAAGTTGTACATTCTCTTCAGTCCCCACTGCTGCAGGGGCTCATGACAATTTACACCTGTTGCTGGCCTTGCTCAGACTTGTGGGCCTCATGCAGATAGGGTTATCCAGCAGTAAATCTGTTTCTAGATTCTGACAGTGAAGAAGTTAACAGTCTGAAGAAGACTACTAATTGATTGACTGATCACGCATGTAGTGAACAGATGATGGATCTGACAAGCAGCTGCTGACACTTTGCTGTGAATGACTAGGAGAGAAGAAAAATGTGGGGTGGAGTGGGGGTTAGTTTGCAGGGCTGGCTGCATGAAGTTTCATTTGTAATATAATGTGGCATGTTTATTCAAAGAACAACGAACATGTCCAAGAAATTGCCAGGGGACTCAAATTTTATTGATGTCATGTCCAAAGTTTTTTTCACCAAAGTAAGAAAAAAAAAAAGGATTGTTAGATCTGACTTTGGTTAAATCTGACCTTGTCATTTATAAGCGAAGTCAACTGTATATGATAAAGGTAAGACAACACTTTCCACAGATACTGAAACTCCACTTCAAATGGATTTACTTACCCAACTGTCTGCACATTACGATAATTCTGTCCTTGTATTTGGCACGGTGGCACACAGGATTGCCCATCAGCTCAAGGCGCCAGAGTCTCGGCCATGCCGCCAGCAGACGAGACAGCTCCCTCATGTCATTCAGTAGATTGTCAACAGCAAATAGTTGTGTCAGTCCCTGTAGCACCTCCAGGTCGCTCAGAGATTCCAGGTTGTTGCCAGAAATGTTCAACACCTCCAGCTGACGCTGTGGAAACGATTCATTTGATAGACTAGTCATTTTAGTTTAATGATGTGCAAGTAAAGAAGAAAATCTCATTACAAACTAGTGGCATTGAGGACAGGTCAGCCTCAGTCTTCTGTGCAGCAGTATATGGCAAAACTTTCAGTTCAAGGGTGGTGCTAGAGTAGCTTGGTGCAGGCGCCAAGATATTTTGGCACCACCCTTGAACTATCAATGTATTGTGGGTGTAGTGAGGAAAGGTCTCTCTGGCCCCACTGTCAGAAAAAGGTCCTCAGGGTGACGTCAGCGTAAGTTGGCATGCGCGTGAGCAAACTAAAGCTAACTAGATTTTGTTTCTTCAAAAACATTACCGATGACATGACTTAGTGGAAGTGTCTACTACTTACTCAATTCTAGCCTAAGAACCCATTGTGTTGAGACACAACCCAGGAGGCACTCGGGGAACCCCAAAGGGGGCCGAGAGTTGTCTCCCGTTAACTGCCCATCCAGTTCCGATACACGGTATAATTCGCTAGTCAGTCTACTTAGGCTCACGCTGTTCAGACGTGTTGCTCTAGCCTACGGACTTTTGGATTTTCGACCGGTTCTTCGGTCTTCCGGACTTGGCTTCTTCTCTGGGCTTCAACTTCGTCGGCCCTGCCTGTGCCACTGCGTGGCTCTGTCGTCCCCTCGTCGTTGGCTGCTGCCCTCTTCGGCCGCTTGTGTGCCTGGGCTACGCGGTGAGCATCGCCGGGACTTTGCCCGGTCCTTCCATAGGTGTTTGGACATTTCTCCCCCCGTTCCCGCTCCGGCGGAAAGGTAAGTTAGCTGGGTTGGCCCTCGGCCGGTTCCCGGGTTGGGCACTGGTGTGAGCGGGCACGAAGGCAGTCTTCATCTTCGCTGTTGCTTGCGCGCCAAAATTCTCAACTCTTAGCGTGGCCCCACTCTCCTTCGGTTGTTTGGTGTGGCATTATTGGTGCTTACCTACTCACTTGTACCTTGTGTGATTTGGGGAATTTGTTATGCTCCAGCCCATGCCTTGACGCCATTACGTTGGTGGATGTGGCGAGAGCAGACGCTTACTTCGTTACTGAGTCGGTCATGTAATGCTTGTTTTTTGTTATGCATTATGCAGTCCTGTTTACCATACACATTTGGCGTATTTAGGTACACAATTTTGCTTGGGGTACACATACATGTGCACGTTTATACACAAAAATGCACATTTTGGTAAACTGACAACTCACTGACTTGTGAATAAATACACATGTGAGGTCCAAAGTACATATTAGTCGGTTGAAAGGACACTGACTGCACCCAGGGGGTAAACAGGCCTGATTATGCGTCGTGTACTCCCCTTAGCTGGTGGGGCCCCACGTGCCCGCTCCCTGTCGCCTTTACGTGGTAATGTTACTGTGCCAGACGCTTGTTTTGTGCCTTTTCTTGGCATCGCATGTTTGAGTTGTGCATCATGAGGTATATGCTCACCTTGGCTTGGCGGGGCCTCGTGTGCCCACGCCCTGTTGCCATTTTATTGATAAGGTTATGGTGCCTGCCGCTTGCTTCATGCCTATACTTGTCATGACATGCTTGAGTTTTGTTGTACATGATGTATCGTATGCTCACATTAGCGTGGCGGGCTATTTGCCTTTCAGACCAAGGGTGACTGCCACGCGTGTGTATGCAGGGACTTACCCAGCACAGGAAGGAACATGCTGGGAAGACAGGTACAACACATTGTTGATGGTTGGGGGACTTGCCTTGGCAGGATGGACAAACAGAGAGGTTAGACGAGACTCCTCTTCTTCGACAGATGGTAGGTCGCAAAGGTAGGGTGCTTACCTTAGCTTAGCCGGGACCCACATGCCTGCGCTCTCTAGCTTGCGGGGATGGATTGCAGGCCCAGGCGATTGCTGACAGGTTGGTTTCTCGCTGTTGTGCATTTGTGTTGCGAAGGCTAGCCTTACCAGGGCGGGTTCCCTCAGGCCCGCGCCCGCGTGCCTTCGGTTGTGTTGTGTGTTGCAGTGACCTGTTGCTGTCCCGTTCCCGAGGCAGAGGGTTCCAGTGGCCGTCACTTACCAGAGGTCTGTCTCCCTGCACCGGATGCGCCCCCGACCACGCTTGCGGCACCTACTCCTCCTGACCTGAGCTGCACTGTTAGCAGTTATGGAGTGTACAGGCGCGAGCAACCGGCACCTGTGTGTGACCTGAATCCAGTTGAGGCGCCATTCCCGGACCTTGCGGACGACCGCACGAGACCCGGCCACCGCACGAGACCGTGACGACCTTGCAGAGGACGCCACTCCGGACGCAGGATCCTTGTGCGCAGAGCGGGTATTGATCGAAGCGGCTGCTTCCAGTAGGGAGCGCGCCCGGACAGAGCCTTCTGACAGGCAGAGAACCCACCTCGATACAGAGCCCGGTTCGGAGAGACGCGCCTTGCGCTGTACCATGTCCACTTTCGATCCCCACTCGTCTCCATAGAAGCTTGCTGGCTCCTACGCTGAGTCACCTCGCCAGCAGAGAGCCCACCTCGATACAGAGCCCGGCTCGGAGAGACCTTACGCATGTGTCCGAGTCCTTCGCACGTTAAGGAACCCCCACACCGCTCAAGGTCGGCTTGGGAGCCGCCCAGGCAGCCGACGACTTAGCACAGGGTCTCGCGCTCGGAGCAGGAATGCTGTCTCCGCGCTCGCTTCCTGGAGGGAGCCCCACCAGGACAACGCTGCTCCTCACTGCAGAAACACTGAGCCGGCTGCTTGTGGTTGCAGGGTTCTGTTGGTGACCGGCCAGCAAGGCGGAGGTTCCGGTCTCCGTCCCTTACCGCTCGAGTCCTCGACGACCTTATGGAGAGATCGCCACGCCGGACGCAACAGACTAGTGCGCGGAGTGGGCTGATCGATGTGGCCGTTCCCAGGAGGAAGCGCGCCTAGACATAGCCTGTTGTCAGGCAGAGAACCCACCTCAATACAGAGCCCGGTTCGGAGAGACATACTTCGCGCCGTCCCTGGTCCACTTCCGATCCCCACTTGTCTCCACGGAAGCCCGCTGGCTCCTATGCGGAGTCACCTCGCTGGCAGCGAGCCCTCCTCTTTGAGCCCGGCTCGCGGAGACCTTCTGGCATGCGTCCTAGGCCTTCGCGCATACGGAACCCACACGCAAGCCGACCTTAGTCGCATTTGGACTCCTTCCTTGCCCTGTACGTAGTGCCCTGCGCTTCGCCTCAACGCTTCCTGCGGTGGACTGCACGCCGTCCCTCCCCTCTCAGGAGACGAATCTTCACTGGTGGACGCTGGAAGACAGCTATGAGTTCCTGTCCCGGACGTGGCTTCGGCCTTCGTGACCTGCGCTACGCTGCTCTACGCTCCTCCTGTCGGGTTCCCGGGACTCCGTATTCTTTGCCGTCCTTGGATGTCCGGCTGCTTGGCTTGCCTTCATCAGGACCGGTTCTCGGGACTCTCCCAGGCGTGCCTCCGCTTCCTGCCTGCTGTGGACCCGCTTCCGGCTCTGCTGTTGGATTAGGTGACTTCGCTCGTCCATCACTCCCTAGCCTGCGTGGGATTCGGGTTCTCCCGACCCAAGCCTTCATCCGTCGCTTCGAGGACTTCTGGCTTCCTTGACGTCCGGCCGCGGATTGCCCTTCGGTGATGAGGACTCTCCCGCATCTTGCTTCCCTGGGCTGCCCTGCTCTTCGGTGCGTTTGAGCAACCTGGAGAATTCTTCTAGGACCTTGGAGCTTTGCAGGACTCCTCCTTCGCTACTGCCGCCGCTAGCCTGTGGTTTTCCCTGAGTGGTCTTCGGCTCCGCCTTCAGTTGGTCTACGCGTTCAGCCTGCTCTTCCTACCCTTCTCCAGGTCCCCGTGCACTCGACCTCCAGGGAGTATCATCGTTCTTCGGCGCCGGAATAGTTACCAGTTCGGGCGCTGCCGTCCTTCTTGTCCTCTGCCCTTGGATCCTCTCTGTTCTTGGACACAGGGGTACCTAGCCGCGGCTCCCGTCGCTCTGGCGTCCTCCTGCCTTGATGACCTCCTCGTGCGCTTTGCGGACGCGACCGGACTTCGGACAAGGATGCCCTGATGCAGCTGTGCCACAGTTGGGGTGACTGGTCACCACAGGTAAGACGGTCCTCACACCCTCGTCGCTTCGTCCATCTCGGCTGGGAGTTCCAGAGATAAATAATGTGGGGCTCCTGAGAATCCTATTTAAAAATCTATAGATTTATTTGATCCTCTCCGTATTTAGACAAACGAATTCCACCAATTACCCCCAATGCCTTTATTACCTAGCCGTACTAGTTTCATTCCAAGAATCATTCAAGCTATGATTTTTGATCAGCTGCCAACCCACGATTATTAATCCAGATCCCCCACCACACATAAATAATTAATGCTGTCATTGACTTTTTAAACGCCTTAGTGGTCAGCGTTTATAACCTTACCTTTACTAAAACAACTATCAGCTGTTACCAGGAAATGGTTTGCCTAGCCACCGGCCTACTATTACTAGATACGGAAATTCCCGATAGTTGTAACATGTCCAAACAAGTTCTATTTACATTCCACATCAACACCCCGCCAAGCAGAAGTGACGTCAATGTTTCTATTAGCAACATCACGTGTCAACCAGCCTTGACTGGTCACATGACAAAGTATTTCGCCATTGTGTTGTTTCTCGTTGCTGTGTAAGGACGTGTTCATTTGTGTTTGTCATTGGAAATATCACAAATTCCGGACTTCATAATCAGTGCTAAGGCTAAATCTTGCAGAATATTATTATGGTGTGTTATGTTGAAACAACAAAAAGGTTAGCCTACCGTGAGCCGAGACTCAAAAGAAAAACTTACTGATCTATCGCGGCCTAGCCGAGTGTGTACAACCGGCTACAAGACTGACAAGCCGCCTTCAATTTTGCGCAGTCACTGAAAGCTTGTCAGCGTGCTATTTATGTAGTTAGCGCATGGCGTAAACAGAACATTGAGCCTTTCAAAAAGAGTCAGTTGCTATCACTTCCGTGCCGTAAACAACCCAAAAGAGAAACAGAACAGAGTTAAATTACTCTTAATGCAAACTCCTCAATCTTTTGTATACGCCCTGCGGTTTGAGCAAACCGCGTTTTTCAGAAAGGAAGACGGAGAACCGGCCTTGGCCAACCAGAACTTGTTACGCCACGCAACCGCTCATTTCAGAAAATGGATTGGACCGAGGAGGACGTGTTTATCTTACAATCTCATGGAGAATACCATGAAAAAATGGTGGCTTATATAGCGTGTGCTTTATCTAAACCTCCAGAATATTGGTTAGAAAAACCCGAAAAACCACCAGGTAATTTGGCTGATATACTCAACGGCGGTTCAAAAAAGCAAAAGGACAGTGATCCAAAAAAACTTGATTTGTATTTAAAAGAAAATCTGTATATTCATACTGATGACAAGCCGGTTGAGTGTATCAGAGTAGACCAGTGTGATTTGACTACAATTATATTAGATAATTTAAAAACAAATTTAAAGGCCGGCTACAGATTACTTCGCCATACCGAACAACAGAACATGACAGCCTCGATCCACTATGGAGAGTGGCTCATTGAGGGATTTGAAGTTCATAAAAGACTAAAAAATCGGAAAGAAACTAACTTGAACTGGAAAGATTGGCTAAACGTACACGTCGGAATTTCAGAGTCTTATTCTCGCAAGTTGCGTGATATAGCAGGACTGTTACGCAAATATCCTAAATTTCATTTTCTTGCACTGCCTTTTTCGAAGGTGTATAGTTTACGAAAACAAATTAAAGAAATGTTGGAAGAACAGGAAATAGCATCTTTTTGGAGAGAAACACCTAGTAGTCCGTAAGTAAATGTTCTGTGTGTGTACTGTGCAAAGGCTCTGGCGCGACCTGACAGTCCGTAACCTTGTTTTTATGTTCTGTGTGTGTACTGTGTTGTGCAAAGGCTTTGGCGCGACCTGACAGTCCGTAACCTTGTTTTTATGTTCTGTGTGTGTACTGTGTTGTGCAAAGGCTCTGGCGCGACCTGACAGTCCGTAACCTTGTTTTTATGTTTTGTGTGTGTACTGTGTTGTGCAAGGCTCTGGCGCGACCTGACAGTCCGTAACCTTGTTTTTTGTTTGTATTGTCTTATATGTTGTGGGCCAAGTGTGAGGCGTTCCCGTCGCGGCTCATGTAAGTAGCTCGCTTTTGCGAGTGAAACTGACTTCACACAAGTTTTAGCAACGGATTTGTCGGGTCAGACTGCGTGCGTGTGGGCCTGGCTGTGTCGCACGCTTGGACCGCAGTGCAGTGATGACATCACCGTATTTCCGCGTTCTTAGAGGAGCGCGCGTGTGCCTGGCTGTGTCACCCATAGAGCGTGTATATATATATATATATATATATATATATATATATATATATATATATATATATATATATATATGCTCTATGGTGTCGCCGCTCTTGGACCTCAGTACAGTGATGACATCACGGTATTTCCGCGTTCTTAGAGGAACGCGGGGCTGTGTCGCCACGTGGGTGTCGCATGCTGGGACCGCAGTGCAGTGTGATGACATCACGGTATACAATAATCAAGCATGCTGAATAAAGATTTGTGTATGCATGCGTGTGTGTGCGTACATGTGTGCATACGTGTGTGCCCATGCATGTGTGTGTGCATGTGTGTGTGTGTAAGAGATAAGATAAAGGGTAATCCTGGTCATATATACCCAACAAGGGTATTTTGTAAATGACCATACACAACTCGCACACAATAAAAACAACAACATTGTTATCAATTACCTACATGCACTTGATAAGAAATTTTCAAAGTTTACCTACATGCACTTGTTAACAAATTTTCAAAGTTACCTACAGATACTTGATAACAAATTTCCAAGTCACTTACAACAGCCAACTAACTTCAAAGTTATCTTCACATGTTCTTATAAGTTAGTTGTCACAAGTTCTAATAAGTGACTTAAAACAAGTTCTTACAAGTGTCTTAACATAAGAACTTGTAAGTTCTTGACCCAAGTCAACAACTTACTCGGACAGATTTCCCAAGTTATAAGGACAACATAAAATCTTTTTTTTCAGTAATAGTCTGCTGGTGGGGCAGATGGTGTTAGATAGGCAGGCATGACATCTCTTTGTGAAGAGTATGACAAAATTAATGGATTACTAAAACCTATCGTTAATTGCTTATAAGTCCTTGAACCTTTTTCACAGTTTCTTCTACACCTATCTTTTTCCTTGTTCTAAAAAAGATTTCTTCAGTTCTTCAACATTCACGGGTTGACTACGCATCTTATTCTGTATTTCAGACTTTTGTTGTTTGTAATTGGCCAAATCATCTTGCACTCTCTTAAATTCGTGATCGTCAACTTTATTATCCTCTAAAGCCTTACTGATAATAAGTTTCATACTGCTCAGCTTAGCTCCAGCGAGCGTACTCAATGCTTCATGCTTCTGCAACTTCATATGAAATCTTTTGTTAAGGGCCTCCATACCAAAGCATGCCAGGCTTGTGGCAAGGCCAACACCTTCAATAGCAATTCCTATGACACTTCCCACTCCCGTTGCAAACAGAGCTATACCTCCTACAGATAATCCGGCTGAAACCACACCCACGGCCATTGAAGTGTTGTGTACAGAATTGAAAACCGTTTTGTAACGTCGTTTGCACCGGGAGTATTTTGCTTGTTCTTCTTCCAAATACTTCAACGCTTCTGTAATATTCATTAAACGGAACGAGTCTGCCTGTAATGATCTATCTGGAACAATAGGATCAAGCGGCTCAGGCAGTATTTGCGGATACAGTGGTGGCATTTTTTATGGCAAATATTTTTTAAATTTAATCTTCTAATTTATTTTGCAACTCTTCAAAGGTATACAATTTGCTAGCATAATAAAATGAAACAAGATCTATATGTTCTAGGTTTATGAAATTTAGACGAACAAAAATTTGTTTATCGATCACTACCTTAACAGCAGGGACACTACTCGAAACTTCAAAATCTGTATTGATTTTTTTAATAGCAATAACAACCTTTGTTGACTCTGCTACTGAGCTATCCCACGTAAGTTTGATTCCCTGTGCGATATCTGCTTCTTTCACAGCTTCCACAGATCTCATGAGAATTTCAAAAACTATTGTCGCTTCTCTATCTATGGTAAAATTTGCTGGTACGAACGAAATAAAAGTATATGTCCTACCCTTTCTATTTGTAAGAAAATACCTTCATTTTCCATACTCTTGAAGTTTCAGTTTTTCTCTGCTATTGGTTTCGGAATAGCTTGGCACAAGACTTACAAGCATTGGCTCAGAGTTAACAACTTTTCTAAATACTAAGGCTCCTTCATCAGTAAAATAAACATAAGGACTGATAAAAACAAACTTTACGTCCCATACAATGGGAATAGGTGCAAGCAGAACAGGGGTAGGAATAATTACCCACTTATTAGCCACATGTTTTAAGCTGTAGAGCACATTACTTACAGGAGTAGGAACAGTAACATCACGAAGTTGACTAAGTTTAGGAAACGCGCCATCTTTTACATCTTCAATTGCCTTTCGTTTGTACAATCCAACAGAAACAAGTTCAAGGCCATACACCTCTCCTACCTCACCTTCTTTATCAAAATCTTGCACGTCAGCCAAATCTTTCAACTCTATTGACGGACATGCAACTGGAATAATTCTCGGCTTTGGACCAAGACCGCTCATTTTTTATTTTGCAAAAATAAAATTTATTTAACTTCCAACACAACATAAAAATCATGCATTACAACTGGTTTGTCATCCTGGTTAGTTACAGATAAGCACAATGATTCAAAGAAACTGGAGCCCAATTTTTTAAGCTGAGAATTAGGAAATCTAACAACTACATTTTCGCAATAAGGAGCAGTTCCAGTTGACACACATTTCAACAAAGTCGAAGGCTTTCCATTGTGAACATTATTAGTAGTGCTTAGTTCTTTCAAATGAACATTTAGCACTGTGTGTACTGACAAATGAACAGGATATCTGCCAGTTATTCTTGGTTTTTTTTTGGTGAAAGTAGACGCCCGACTGTCGATGTCCAATCTTCATCTGGATGTATTATTTTTTTACCTAAAAATCCAAGTAATAATAAAAGACTAATTGATAAAGAAAAGTTTCCACTTTTCGGAAATTCAATTGTAACAAATAAATTAGCTGGGTTTAAAGTTGCCTTAATTTTAAATTCATTTTGAAGCCATTCAGCTAAAGTACAAAAGTCATAATACCCAGCTCGTAAAATATCGCCCTTCTCAATACCATCGAGAGTTCCACTTACAGAATAATTTTTATCATCTGTTACATTAAACCACTTTACTGTGTATAACATTTCATGGATAGCTACAGCTTTGCTACCATCACGATTATCAATTCCATTAGTTAACCACACTGGTTTGCTTGTATCAAGATTTGATAAAGTTATAAACATTTTTATTATCACATAAAAAAAGAAGGATGGAATTTAAATCACCAACAATTGCCACTGTAAACGCGTTTCAATTTAACGTGAATGCCAAATACAATGTCGCACCTACTTATGATCAGAAAATAATTCAGCTAAATGAGCTTGATACAGCTTTGTCTGAAGGAGATTTATTTCAAGTGAAAGTGCCAAATCCATATGATCATTACCTAAACCCTCCAATAACAGATGATGCAACTGCAAGAAAGTGGTCCTCAAGCCCACTACAGATGTTTCAAAACCAACTTAACTTTGCTATACTGTGCTCAACTACAGGCTGTGGTGTTTCTTTTACAGACCAGTTGAATCACCCAAACAAACTGATTAAGTCTGTCTATCGTTTCCACACGTATTACCAGCTTAGAAGAATACTGTCAGAACTACATACCCCACTGCCCACTGAATCCAGTTTTAATCAGTTTAACAACCCCATGGATATGAAAGCATTTGAACGCATCTGTAATGAATTTAACATCAGTACAAAGTATGACTTTACACAAAAACTTGATGATCACAAAGGCATGGGTACATTGTATTATGCTATGAGTCACGGACAATACCCTCAACATTACTGGCCTCCCTACTCTTCATTCTCATCAAAATCTGAAGTGTGGTTAGGCTGAATTGAACGGAAACAGTCTAATGCCTGGACCACATTTGTCTTAGACAGGAGTGACGGGTTTACTCAAGCAGGAGTTGAGCGCATAAATGAGTCTATCAGAACATATGTATGGTGTATACTAGGAGCACAAGCTCAAACAAAATCGAATATCTTAAACGGGAGTGGGAAATTTGAAGCACAAAAACAGTTTCTTGCAAACCTTGAAGACTCGATTAACTCAGTTGTTGATCTCCCTTCAAGCATACAACACTACCAAGATGTTCTCAGATATGCTAGATCAACAGTTGACTTTGTAGTTGGTATTGGGTTATACATGTTACCATCAGACCTTCAACTTCAAATGGGTACAATAACAAATTATAATAACGAAATAATTGTTGCTGGGCGTGATCAAAAATTAGGACTCAATCAATCTGTAAACTTGAGCCCAACAACCACACACCTACAACCATTAAAACCATTAATAACGCCAGCAACATCATCATCACCCGTACAGGCAGTAACGCCAGTAACAACCCCAGCATCGGCACCGACACCTACACCGATGCCAGTACCAGTAACACCAGCACCAAACATACATGAGTCGGAGAGAACTGCATTGGTAATTGGCCTTACTGGATTAGGAATATTACTTCTTTACCTGTTTCATTAAATATCCTATAATTAACCCTCCTACTGTCACCAAAAAGACCCATACATGTTCTGCCATAAACCCTACTACCTTTGCTGCTGTACTGATCAACCAACTGACAACACTCCCTATTATGCCAGGCAAAGCATCCATTGCTTTTACAGCCAATTTCTGAAGCAAGTCTGATATGTGTGACAGTTGTTTCTTTACCCACGCCTGTAGATCTTTTGGGTCTGATGGAACTGGAGGAGCTGGACTGTTACCACCACCTGTTACAGCTAACACTACAGTACTAATAATAAATCCAAGAGCAGTAATTAAACTTGCAATAGGAATAGTGATACCCTGCTCTCTGAAAAGTGTTTTCAATCTCTCAGCCAAAGTTGTGTCTTCGTGAAGTATTTTCTGAATAGTTTCCCTAATTCTGTTAATCTGTGTTTTTAGTTTTCTTTTCCAATTTCAATCACTTCTAGCCGCGCTGATCTTTCTATCTGCAAATCATTTAATCTGTGTTGTATTCTTTCTTTCATTTCTGTGTCAAGATTCCCATTATCTGCGGTAGCCAGTTTTTCTTTTTCTCGTTCTATGTGATTATCAAGCTCGCCTAGTTTGGCTACATTATTCACAAGCTCACCTCTGATTGACTGCAGTGTTTTATCCAACCCCACTAACTCCCGCATTGTCAAAGGAGAGTCACCCATTGTCTTCATAGCCTCATTTATTTGCCCTTCTGTAAATGAAGTTTCTTGTATTACTGTGTTTGCTATTTCTGGCAGGCTTGTTACTGCTGCCATTTCAATTTCTTGTCCCGTCGGCAGTCTTGTTTGCGCATCATGAAGAGCACTAGCAAGACGAGGTGGTAACTGTTTATCTCCAATACCAAGCTGACGCAAGGCGCCAACACCACCTTTATTTTTGATTGTTCTTAAAGCTCTAAACTTACCAGTGTCTCTTTTGTTAGTCAATTATACTTTTCCTTTGTCAACAGTGTTTAAATATAAATGGCCCTTGTTATCAAATTCAAACTGATTAGGATCTATGTTGTCTGGGCGGTCACCAACATGATCATAAAACGAGTCCACTTTGCTTTCTAAAAGTTCGTGGCGTAAACTGTAAGTATTCCTTGTACCAGCCATTCCAGTCATATCTGTTGCACCAGTATCATAGTCATTCATGTCATTCATTTCAATATCATCATGGTTAAATCCTCCCGCTGCCATTGTTTTTATTAATTTAATTTTTTTTATTGTGCATAATTAAAATGACACAGTCCTACGGATCAAAGTTAGACCCATACAGAAAACTATGTGAGCCTCTTGGTGTTAAGGGCATTAGATAATCAATTGTCATCACTAACAATCCTAGTACTATAGATCCAAACCAAACCCTTACTGTCAAGTTTCCTAACCTAGGCCCCAGTGACGTTATTGTTCCTGGTACTGCACGCCTTACATTTAATATCGAACTTTCATCAGACACAGGTGACAAAAGAACACTAGTTAACAACCTTGGCAGAGCAATTATTAAAACTATTAAAGTTAAACTTGAAGGCCAGGAAGTGTTTAGTCTTGACGATGCTGATGTGTTCTACTGTTACAAAGATCTGTGGCTTACTCGAGAAGAAAGAGAAGACCGTATTTATCAAGGTATACAGTCTGATAATGTTGCCAAACTCAGAATCAATGCATCAGATAAATCAACAACAGAAGCCAAGGACGTTATTGTGGCAGAAACATATGGAAATAGATTTTGCATTCCACTTGAATTTGAAATTTTAACAGCGCATTTACCTTATTACCAAGGAGCACTGAATGACCGTCTGAGTTTCGAACTAATGTTTAATGACTACTCCAAAGTTATTAAATCAACTGACACAGACGCAACATACAAGATCTCTAACATTTCCTTGGAATATGAAATTGTCACACATGCTCATCTAGCTACCCTCATTCAAAATCAGTACCAGTCAAGACTGCCAATTTATTATGATCGTGTGATAAGACACAGTTCGATTCATAAAGACAAAAGCGATCCAATGTGGAACATCAACTTGAACACACCTGCTAGGTCACTGAAAGGCATTCTTATGTTGTTTGTTAAACCGGCAGGCATTGTCATGGAACCCCCAGGGAAAGAGGAAAAGAGGTAGGCCGAGAAACTCCTGGCGTCGAGACCTCCAAGCTGACATCAAGAGACTGGGAACCACCTGGAGTAGAATCGAAGGAGAAGCACAGGACAGGAGTTGCTGGAGGTCTCTCGTCGACGGCCTATACCCGGGTAGGGGTGACAGGCGTAAGTAAGTAAGTAAGTACTTTAGTTAGGATATTTAGGTTATAGTATTTCATTCGGAATATTTAGTTATTATATATTTTGTATTTTGTATTAGTATTTAGTTTGGCGAGTTTGGACGTATGTGTGTGTGAATGTGACGGGCGAGTGTGATTAGGATTGAGTGAGAATAGTTGGTTTTTGTTAGGGTTATATTTAATAAACGTCGTTGTTATTGTTCCTCTGGTGTTTGTGTTAGGTTTGTGTTAGTGTGGGTTGGGTGAATCTCGAGTGACAGCACTCATAGTTCACACCCCGGGAGCGGGGTCGTGACAGGTGTGCTGGGGCGCGGCACCCTCCTCCTGTTCGCAATTCTTCCACTAAGTCATGTCATCGGTAATGTTTTTGAAGAAACAAATGCATTTTTCTCTAAAAGGTATTTTTTCGAAAAAAACTTACCGATGACATGACTCAGACGACCCTCCCACCTGCCCCGCTTGCCGCTGGTGAGCTAAGTATCCTGACTGCCGAATTATACCGTGTATCGGAACCGGATGGGCAGTTAACGGGAGACAACTCTCGGCCCCCTTCGGGGTTCCCCGAGTGCCTCCTGGGTTGTGTCTCAACACAACGGGTTCTTAGGCTAGAATTGAGTAAGTAGTAGACACTTCCACTAAGTCATGTCATCGGTAAGTATTTTTCGAAAAAATACCTTTTAGAGAAAAATGCATTTTTTTTTAGAAACCCACATATATTTAGCATCATCTCAACACTGACATGAATAATGCATTTTGACTTCATAGCCCACAGGTATCATGATATGGGTCTGACTTTTATGCAGGATAAATCAGAACAAAGAAGGTATGTCATTAAAAGAATCAAAAGAAAGCAAATGACAACAAATTTGGGAAAATCCTGATTTCTTTATTTTGCTTTGGTCTAAAAGTTAAGTTGTGATGCTACAGTATCTAAGATTAACTGTGAGACTAAAACAAAACCATAGAAAAGAGACTAAATGGAAAACTAAGCAAATCATGACATGAAGAACTTGAAACCAAGCAATAAAGAAACTAGCAGACTCACTGAGACAGCACTGAGAGAGCGAGGATCAAAGAGCAGCTGCTCCCCTGGAGGTAGTCTCTGGTTCTCAACGTGCAGTTCTTGTAATGCCTGCAGTTTATCCAATCCTTCAATCACTGTAATCTCGTTTCCACCCAGGTATCTGTAGAAATAAACAAGAAAAATAATAATCACATTAAACCCCTGAAACAAGTATGTGTTTTTGAAGATACCACAAAACAAGAAACTTGATGAAGAAATACAAAATAAGACACAAACAGATGAAAAATATCCATATCAAGTCCTTAGGTCGAAATGCATACACTTTGAAGTTGCACGGCTGTGCAGAACCACACTTTTAGTTAGGAGCGGATGGGTGCCATTGAGTGCAAGATTAAGCCATCTGTGGCAGTAGCCGGGCGTGGGGGCAATTAATCATTAGTGCACGCCTAGTCAAGCAGACTGGAAGAGCTGTTCATGGTGTTAGAAAGGAGTGCTCTTCCATTACCCTACACTATGTGTACCTGCTGACAGCCGCATGCCGGCGCACTGCAGCGGAAATGCTGGAAAGTGTTAGTAACTGAACATTCACAAAATGCGGTTTTTTTCTCAAGAATGTCATTATAACATGAGTGTAAATTTGTAGCTGATAAAATTTGCTTTCTTTTCATACTAAACATGCCCATGCTGCTTACTACCTACTACCAGCACACCTTCAAGAGCAGTTACATTTCATATTTGCAATACAATGAACATGCACCGACACAAAAAAAAAGCATTAACTTTCAAGCTCAATCTGTTGTGCATATCATTTTGCTGTGGGATGAAAAGTTGATGTATCTACGCAGCATTCTAGCCTCTACTGTTATCACTTACTAGAATTCGGGTTCCATTCCTGCTAGAGCAACACTAGCGTCAGAAAGTACTCCACTGCTGAGAAGTTGGTAAGCCGTTAGGTCCATCAAGACGATCAACACAAACATGCTGATCCCAGCATTTGTGTACTGTGTTTATGCTGTACACTTGGGTTTACACAATAAATTCATAACCACTAACATAAGTAACAGGTCTTAAGCACATCACACTAGTTCCTTTATATTAAAATGACATTGTTCCCCTCACTATTCATGGTACCCATGTTGAAATTGTTGATTGTGCCAAGCTTCTTGGCACCCACATCTCAAATGATCTTAAATGGGAGAAAAACGTTGATTCTTTAGTGAAAAAATCATAGCAATGACTGTATTTTCTCAGACGTCTTAAAACATTTGGTGTCAGCTTCTCAGATGTCTTAAAACATTTGGCGTCAACTTCTACCGGGCAGTTATTGAAAGTATTTTTACCTTCTCCCTGACCGTTTGGTTTGGCAGCACCATACAGAAAGAGTGGTCCGAATTAAACAGAGTAGTAAAAACTGCATTGAAAATCATAGGTATCGATTTGCCCTCTTCCACGAAAGAATGCTGAAAAAGGCTAGATCCATCCTCCAAGATGATTCTCCCAGCCCATGAGTTGTTTGAGATGTTGCCATCAGGGTGCCGTTATAGAGCAATCGGAACACGCACGAGTCGTTTTAAAACAGTTTTTACCCAACACAGGCATGGGAATTAGAAAAGTGAAAAAAAGTCTGAAACTAGGGGGGTCCGGGGGCATACTCCCCTGGGAAATTTTAAAATCTAGATTAAAATCTGTGCAATCTGGCATGCGAGTATGAAAAGAGTGCGTTCAGTGTTGTATTGCCCGCTTGCATGGTAAAGTAACGACTGCGTTACAGCCACAATAGGTGACGCGTAACTCTAGCGGGCGGCATATCACTTGAACGAATGCCTTGCGGTGTATAATGACCGGTGCTCAGTTACTTTTTGCACCCCAATTTTTTTTTTGGGCGGCTGAGCAATATCATTTTGGCTTAAATTTGTCTTTCAGGGCTTGTAATGGTCTGAAGTTAAAAAAGAGGAAATTGGCCGGGGGAGGGGGGGGGGGGGTGAGAGGTAGCTGCCGAAAAATCAAACGACAGGGGGGGGGGGGGTACTCACGCAACACCTAGCTCCGGCCGAATAATCGAACACCTTGCCAGTCAGCAGCGATGTTTATGTCTGCCCGGCGCATTTTACAAAAGGCAAAGTGTTCGCCCTTTCTCGATTCGTCGACGCTTGTAGTCTGGATGAAACTTCATCAACCACTTCTGCTTCTTTGGAGGCATGGTTTGTGAAAATCGCTAAGTATGTGCTCCAGACGGTTTGAATTTCGAATTGCAATTTCGAAGCAACCGGAACAAACACAGAATAGACAGAAATTTGCTGCGCATGCGTAATCAAGACTGGTTGTGAGTCCCCGAAAGCTTAGCGGTACAGTATAGCGGTAGGTTCTCAACTACAGGTGCCTGACCCCGAGCGCTACGCGAAAATGCCTTTTTTTTGTTCCACGGAAAACCATACTCTTCTCGGCGGAATTTTTTGGGGTAATAGCGGAAATTCGCGAAACCGCAGAAAATTACAAGCCCTGGCCTTTAGGCGGACAATTCCCATGCCTGTATACAGTATTGTCCAGCTATCAGCAAAATACTTCATCTACACGGCTGAGCAGAACACACTTTTAGTTAGAAACGGACGGTTGCCACTGAGTGCAAGATAAGCCATCGATGGCAGTAGCCAGGCGTGGAGGCAATTAATTATTAGCGCACGCCTAGTCATACAGACTGGAAGAACTGTTCATGATGCTAAAAGGGAATGCTCTTCCATTATCCTACTACTAAGTGTATCTGCTGTCAAGCATCCCACAGTGTATGTAAAAAACTGAGGGAGAAGAGATAGAGAACATTAAACACAGGCATAACACACCACACATCAGTAGTCCCGTAACAGAGATTATAGAAGGAATAGTTGATGCCAGACAGTGACCTAGATAGCCTGCTCGCAGCAGGGAGTGGCTGCATACCACAGCAGCAGGTGGCTGGCCAAAATAATGTGTAGGAAATATAAATTTTTCTCTAAAATATATTTATTCGAAAAATACTTACCGATGGCATTACTGATAGGAAGACACGCTAGCTAGCCTGATTTCAGCCTAAATCCGTTGTGTGAATAAACACAAACGGGGAGGCGACTCCGGCGAGCCCGATAATATAACGCAATCCCGGGTGGCCTCCCCTCCCTTCCCATCAGGCCCTATGGGCTGATCGACCAGTTTCATGCTAAGCGAACTGGCGGCAAGCGGGGTAGGCGGGAGGGCCCTTCAAGTAATGCCATCGGTAAGTATTTTTTCAAAAAAATATATTTTAGAGAAAAATTAATTTGTTTCTTCAAAACCCTTACCGATGGCATTACTGATAGGAAGAATAACGAAAAGGCGGAGGGTGCCGCCCACAAACCCCGTGATCATAACAAGCTTAGCAAGGCGCCCAGAGCTGAGCGCACTCCCGATGATTTCAACTAAGCATTACCTTATGGCGCTTCCGGCGCCGGGAGGGAGTGCTGCGCCGCCGAGACATCGCCCAGGAGTGCCAGGTTCTCGCGCTGTCCTGAGATATCACGCAGGTAGAAGCGTGCAAAGGTGGAACTCGATCACCACTCCACCGCCGACACAATGTCTCGCACCGCACAGTTGCGGTCCAATGCGATGCTAGTCAAAACCGCTCTGATTTCATGGGCTTGTATGTCACGACACGGGTTTTTTTCCGCCTAATTTTGTAGGGGAGTAAGTTTAGAGGGGTGACAGGATCTAGTTAGTCACCGGATAGCGATAGCATATGTGTCTAGTATTTGGCCTGTACACGAGTATTTGCTGTCGTGTGAGACTTCGGAGGTCGGCGTAAAGCACGTGGCCGCCCTGTCTTAACACCATCGGGTGGTACCTGTTTCACGTGTTTTAACATCGCATGATGTAGTGAGCGTTTTTTTGCCAACCTAAAGTTATCCAAATTTTAGTGAGTCGCATTTTCACCAGCGAACGACTCAGTCATATTTTCAACGTGGTCTCTGAGGGGGGTTTGTGTGGGCATGGTTTTCCATTAACCGCCGCCTCAAGTAGCTGTGTCGTCCCACCTGTGGCGTCCCTACAAAACGGCCCTGGTCGAGCCCGGAAGTCGGTGTCCTATGACGAGAAGAGAGAGCTGCGACGACTTTACCCCTGGCTTGTCTTGTTTGTCTTCGTCCTAGCCGGGGCGTCTTCACGGATGACAGTGAGTACACGCGACAATTCTCTAGTGGCCATTTGCTCGGGGGGGGGGGGGGTGGGGGTGGGGGTGGGGGTTTGTTTGCGTTTGCTTGTTCTGTATTATTATTTTGGCAAGTGTGTATTGGGGGCAGGGCTAGAATACAAGAGAATAGAATGTAGAAGTGAATGCCGTTTGTTGTATGTTGTAGTTTCTAGAGTAGTTAGCGTCAAATTAGTTATGGGGATTTAACGCCGAGCGGGCGACTAGGGCCATTTCACTATTTAGCGTAGGAATGTAAATATCGGAAGGGGGTCATGTGGTGATGTGTAAATATGTATTTTGTTGAGGTTGAATTTAACGTTGTGGGAGAGAGGTGAAGGGAATATGTTGAGGTTGAATTTACTGTTGTGGGAGAGAAGTGATGGGAATATAAAGATGGCAATTAAAGTTGCGGGAAGGGTGATGTGATTATCTTGTTTCTTTTGTTAGTTACTTATATGTGTATTTTTGCACCTGTGTTTTAGTGCATCCTATTCCAAATCTGGTTCCTAATCTAATGGTGTACTGAGAGTGGAGGCTGACTGCAGCCGCCTGCAGATGAGGTCGGACACGGAAGGAAAGTGGACGGACAGCTCCGTATGGGCATCGTAAATCTCTGCAAACGATGGGTTAAAAACACAATCATAGGCAGGATTGTCTGGATGGGCCTTCAGCTTCAGAATGTAGCTGAGCATGAGGCGGATGCGGTGGAGCCTGAGAGAAGGCTCCCCTGCCTCGGAATACAGACTAGGAACTGGAGATGTCCTGAAGGCCCCCAGACATATGCGCAGACCTTGATGGTGGATTGTGTTCAGATGCTGTAGAACAGACTTGAAAGCCGAGCCATATACCACAGAGCCGTAATCCAGTTTGGACCAAACAAGGGGCCGGTACAGTCGAAGTAAGACAATGCAGTCTGCACCCCAGTCAGTAAGACCAACGACACAAAGAATGTCGAGGGCCTTCCGACAAGAGGTTCTAAGGTACTTAACATGGCTGTAGAAGGTCAATCTTTTGTCAAAGATGACCCCCCAAAACTTTGACTCTTCGGCCACCTTAATTGGCACTCCAGCAATGCTCAGGCTAGGTTCTGGAAATTTTTTTGTCTGGTTAGTAAAATGCACACAGACTGTCTTGGAGGACGAGAACCTGAATCTGTTGAGAGACACCCACCTCTGGATGCGATCAACGCACAGCTGCAAGCCGCAAGTCCTCGACCTCATGCACACAAAGCAAAGTCGTCCACAAACAAAGAGCATTCAGAATCATCCTTGATGGCCTTTACAATATTATTTATTTTAATGCTAAATAAAACAGGAGATAGAATGCTGCCCTGTGGGACAGCCATCTCCTGTTCAAAGGAGTCAGAGAGGGTGGAGCCCACAAGGACATGGAATGACCTGTTAGACAAAAAATTGTGAATAAAAACAGATTGATTGATTGATTGTACATTGCTTAACGTCCCGACAGCAACAAGGCTTTCTCAGGACGTGCCTGCACTGCTTGTGAAAAAAAAACTAAACAGAACATTGAATGTATGTCGCCAGCCGGTCAAATACATTAAATAAACCTAACACATGGGCCTAAATAAAGCTAAGACCATTTAGCAACACACATCCAATATCAAGAGCTACAGGCAGTGCAGACAGTAGGGAGAGTTTTAAAATGGCAAATACAGGTGAATGGACAAAGGGTAGACAGAAACACATGCCCCAGAATAGAGAGATAAACCCACCCTGTGGGGCTGACCAGGGTGACCCTGGGAACTAAAAAATACCTAACCCCACCCAAGTCCCCCAGGGCAGACCCGGGTGGGGCGAATAAAAACAGGCAGGTGCCCTTTAAAACCCATGTCCGACAAATCAGACATTATACCATACTTCCAGGTAGTGTCATATGCCTTTTCAAGATCAAAGAAAATTGCATAGACATGCTGCTTGTTGACATAAGCATCTCGGATAAAAGACTCAAAGCGGACTAGATGGTCAGTTGTACTACGGAAGCGCCGGAAACCGCACTGGAGGTCTGTGATGAGACCCTGTGACTCAAGATGCCACACCCGTCGGGCGTTGACCAAGCGTTCCATAGTTTTACATAAACATGATGTCAAAGTTATTGGCCGGTAGTTGCCCAGGTCGGAAGGATCCTTACCCGGCTTGGGGATTGCCACAACTACAGCCTGGCACCAAGATGGCGGAAAATGACCGGTTATCCAGATATGGTTAAAGGCCTTGAAAAGTACAAGGAGTGAATCCTCAGGCAGATGTGTTAGGAGCTGATAGTGGATGGTATCTAATCCAGCAGCGTAGTCAGTACATTTCTGCATGGCTTGCTGCAATTCTGAAAACATAAAAGGGGCATTATAGTCTTCCGAGTTATCCGACATAAAATCACAAGTACAAGATTCTCGCTTCTCCTCTCTCTGGAAGAAAGGTGAATAATGCTCTGTTGAAGAATTATGGGTAATGGTGGAGGCAAGCAAATTGGCCACAGCCTTTTTATCTGTGACCAAACTGGCACCATCTCTAAGATGGCCGACAGAAGCCGAGCCACCCCTGCCCCTAATTCTTCGAACAGCCTTCCAGACTTTTTGGGATGGAGTCCTAGAAGATAAAGATGAGACGAAGCGTCTCCAGGAAGCACGGCGTTCACATTTAAAAATGTAACGGGCTTTCGTCCGCTATCTTTTAAATGTTAAAATATTTGCTTGCGGCAGATTACGAAAAGCACGTCGCTTAGCAGATTTGCGCATTGTTTGGGCCTTGCGGCACTCTTCATTGAACCATGGTACTCTCGGCTTTCAAGCGAGTGATGTGGAAGTTCTAGGGATGGTTTCACCTGCTACGTCCAACAAAATAGAAGTAAAACAAGAAACAGGTTCTTCAGCTGACATGACCACCTCCTCTGTTAAGATGAGACTGACAGAGGGAGGCGAACAGAGGCCAGCTAGCTTTCTTGAGATTCCAGCGCCCCACCGGCGAATCCTCCTCACAGCTGACCGATGACAGGACTACTGGGAAGTGGTCACTACCACACAGGTCATCGTGAACCTTCCAGTCAAAGTCCAGCATGAGAGAAGGATCACACACAGTGACGTCTAGAACAGAACTAGATCCTGAACCTGAGTTAGAGTATGTAGGTGAGCCATCGTTAAAGACACATAGGTTAAGTTGAGAAAAAACATCTTCTAACATCTGACCTCTGCCATCATAGTGGTCACTACCCTAAAGGTGAGCATGACCGTTAAAATCCCCCATGAGAATAAAGGGAGGGGGCAGTTGATCTACTAAGTTAAAAATATCATTACTATAGACCCGCAGTGATGGTGGCAGGTAAATACTGCATATGGTTATGGTCTTCTTCAAGGTAACCCGAGCCTGAAGACAGGTGTCGATGCTAACGGGGCTACATAAAATTTGGCTACTAATGAGAAGAGCCACTCTACCAGAGCACCTCTCCGAATCAGAGCCTTTATGTATAACATTAAAAGCATTAAAAGACACAGGGTCAGAAGTCTTCAGGTAAGTCTCCAGAAGAGATATTACTGAGGGGTTATAGAACTTGACTAAAAGACGTAATTCCTCAAAGTTAGCTAGAAAACCACGACAATTCCACTGAAGCAGAGAGTACATGATTAAGTCTTATCTGGGGGTAAGGAGTTTTCCCCCCCTTTTTCCTTTACCTTGGAAGGAGTTGAAGAAACAGAGGGGGGCCCAGCTCCCGGGCCTCCTCTGGTTCTTCGGAGATGAAGGGGGTGGAGCTGCCGCAGAATCAGCAACAACAACTTCCACCCCCTCCATCCGCTCCTCCAATGCAGCATATTTGTTTTGAAGGGGGACATCAGTGTTCCCCTTCTGGGCCCGTGCGCACAGCAGTCCCATAGATTTCTTAGACTTCTGGTCCTGGACAGCATTCCTGCCGCTTGAGTTAGCGGCCTTAGAAGGCTGACCAGAGCCAGAAGCCTTTGGCGTTGACAAACTAGCAGGTCTGGATGGGGGCTGAGGCTTAGGGGCAACAGAAGGCGGCACTACCGGACCGGCAGTGTCCGCCTTCTGCGTTCCCTGGCTCCTTGTTACCAACGGAGGAGGGTTACTCTCCAGGGCGAGAGGAGTCAAGGCTCCGCCCCCAACCAAGAAGTTGGGGTTTGACATGAAAAGTCTTTGGTGGGGCGCTTGCCTGCCACTGCTGCACTGAAAGTATACACAGAGGTGTTAGAGGTTGGGACAGCCGCAGCTGCACCAGGGCCTTCAACCAGTTTTTTGGCGTCCAGAAAAGACAGCCCCTTCTCCACACGCACCTACTGAATCTTGCACTCGGATATCCAACGAGGGCATTTCCTGTCCGAAGCCATATGCGCCCCTTGGCAATTCACACACAGGGGGGCTGTGCAGGACTCAGCAGAGTGTCCGGGCTTAGTGCAACGGGCGCAGGAAGTCTCTGCCTGGCGGCATGTCTTCTGCCCCTGGCCATACTTTTGGCACTTAAAGCACCGGAGGGGGAGAGGGACGTACTTTTTCACTCTCAAGGAGTAGTAACCTCCCCAGATGGTAGTAGGAGGGGTGGGGTGCCAAACGTCAGGATGATGGTAGGGAGACGGATCTCCCCACCACCTCGCTTGGAAGTGAAGCGCCTGACGCAAGTCACCCCTTGAGACTTAAGGTTCCGTACAAGTTCATCTTCTGACAGTTCTGCCAAAGCTTGATCTTTGATTATGCGTCTTGATGAATTCATAGTTTTGTGGGGTGTGGGGTGTGACCTCCACTGGAGTGTCTCCGACGGAAGAGAGCCTCAGTAGTCCGCTGGAGTGTGCCCGGGTACGGCACTCCACCAGCAAGTCACCAGACCTGAGGCGCTGGGCGTCAGGCCTGCCAACATGGCTCCTGAGGGTCTCCCCCACCAGAAAAGGATGCAGCTTGGTAACAGGTTTCTCCTTCACCTTGCTATGGACAATGAGGAAGCGAGGCCATACGGCCGACGCCTGAGGCGTCGCTTCCTCACAGTCCGAGTCACTGTCATGTTCAATGTTGGTGGCTATGTGCCGCTTCTGTGCCACCGGACCGGTATCGTCCGCCTTCTGCATTCCCTGGCTCCTCGTCACCACCGGAGGAGGGTTACGCTCCAGGGGCGAGAGGATTTGAGGCTCTGCCCCCAACCAAGAAGTAGGCGTTTGACAAGAGAAGTCCTTGGTGGGGCGCTTGCCTGCCACTGCAGCACTGAAAGTATACACAGAGGTGTTATTTGAGTTTGGCGCAGCCTCAGCTGCACCAGGGCCATCAACCATTTTTTTGGTGTCCGCAAAGGACAGCCCCTTTTCCACACACACCTGCTGAATCTTGCACTCGGATATCCAATGAGGGCACTTCTTGTCCGAAGCCATATGCACCCCCTGGCAATTCACACACAGGAGGATGGCTATGCAGGACTCAGCAGAGTGTCCGGGCTTAGTGCAGCGGGCGCATAGAGCCTCTGCGGCATGTCTTCTGCCCATGGCCATACTTTTGGCACTTAAAGCACTGTGATGCAGCTCTATGCTCGTACATAGTGCTCACAGATTAGGGTTAGTACGGTACGGTTTTTGTTAACGGTTTGTTTGTGCCGATAGTCCGGGTGGCATGAGGCTCCACGTGGAATCTGTAAGACATGGTTAGCACGGAGTTTTGGTGAGTTCTGTTTAGTGAATTCTAGGCAAAAGCTGTGTCTGTCAGAGCAGTAATATATTAGTGCGAGGCTTAACTGTAATTCTGGACAGACGTTATGCGAGATACCTTAGCCCGCATTCCAAGACTCTGAAGCCTAGATTTCAGAGCACTTGTAAAGAGTGGAACGACGGACGCAGAGACGTCAGTCACAGGTGGGACCTAACGTGAGGTCATCCCTCCAGCTCTTCGCTCAGAGTAAGTCTGATCGGGACCAAGATACCCGGATCACAGCGAGAACTGCGCTACGGTGCGAGTACAAGGACGTCCGTGTTACAGACAGGACGACAGGAAAGAGCATACAACGGACTTGCACTCCTAGACGTGAGAAGGACCAACGTAACCAGGCAATAACATCAAACAGGTTGGAGACAGTGTGAAACTAAAGCCTAGCCTGGCCGAGATAGTGTGTGATGTGTATGTGATGTGGATGCTGGGTGTGGGGAAAGGAGTGGTGTATATAGCTTGATAGTTGTGAGCGTTTTTTCGTGTATTTATCTTGTATAAAAGTCACTTTAGAAAGGGAGCCCGTGTGTTGAGTTTTACCGCATGAATGCGCCCGTCTGAGTCAGTGCCGGTGTATGCGTCTGTTGCGTGAGAGTCTGTACGTACGACTGTGGGCAAGTCTGCGTGCGTTACAAGCACCGGAGGGGGAGAGGGACATACTTTTTCACTTTTAGGGAGTAGTAACCTCCCCAGATGGTAGGAGCGGTGGGGGTGCCAAGTGTCAGAATGATGGTAGGGAGACAGATCTCCCTACCACCTCGTTTGGAAACGAAGCGCCTGATGTAGGTTCTGTACAAGCTCATCTTCAGACAGTTCTGCCAATGCTTGATCTTTAATCACTCCTCTAAAAGAATTCATCGTTTGGTGGGGAGTGACCTCCGCTGGAGTGTCTCCGATAGAGGAGAGCCTCAGTAGCCCATTGGAGTGTGCCCGGGTACGACACTCTACCAGCAAGTCACCAGACCTGAGGCGCTGGGCGTCAGGCCTGCCAACATGGCTCCTGAGGGTCTCCCCTACCAGGAAAGGGTGCAGCTTGGAAACAGGCTTCTCTTTAACTTTGCTGTGGATAATGAGAAAGCGAGGCCAGACGGCTGACGCCTGAGGCGTCGCTTCCTCACAATCAGAGTCGCTATCATTTTCAAGGTCAATGTCAGTGGCTATGTGTCGCTTTGGTGCCAGTTTTTTTTTTTTTAAATTTTCCATATTATAGTATGATAGATATTCATCCCCCGGGGGTCCCCGCCCACCACCGAGCCCAACAAGGGAAAGTGCATTCGTCAGCGGGTCTCCAGCCGACGCACGATGGAGACTGCCCGAAAGATATACTCAGGGGGTTATGCCCGATTGAACCGTCTGAGCCACTGCCTTCTATCACACGGTTGAATGCAGGGGAATACAGGCGTAGAGCACCTAATCAGCAGCAGAGGCTATAGCATGGTGCGCCATATATCAGTCTGCATGTCAACAATGGGATAGGGCTCAATGTGACAAGAGCCGATTGACTAGGCCGGTACGACTAGCCTCCCGTTTAGGCAGAAGTCAAGGCCAAAGTGGAGTGTTTCAGCCACCAGGATCCTCTTCTCCCCCGACACGGGTTTCCAAGCACGGCAAACACTTGGGATCCAAAGAACCAAAAGCTCATGAATATTTTTAAGGACCAATCCAACATGGTAGGACCTGGGTTAGCACAGCTCCTTAAAAACCGGACCAGTGTAAAAGACTGAACAACATATCTGCTGACATCAAGTCCTAATCCTGGACAAAGATGGCACCCCTCTGGTAGCCCACTGAGTCAGGGACTGAGGGGACTACCCACCCACGCCATGTGGAGGCCGGTGCCCAGTGGGCAGACCCCTGAAGGGGTTGGAGTGTAATTACTTGTGCCCCGACCGCCGGCAGCCTGTTCTTTGCCAGGAAGGCAGGGTTCGTCAGGAGCTGCACTGACCCATTCGCTCTCCACTGTAGACAAGATGGGGCCACAGACAATGCATGGAGTTCGCTGACCCTGAAAGCTGAAGCGAGAGCAAGGAGGAAGCACGTCTTCCTGGTTACATCCGCCAAAGTGGCCAGGTGCAAAGGTTCAAACCAGCCTGAATTAAGCCACATGAGCACTCAAGCAAGGTCCCACCGCTGAAGCAGGGAATGTTGGACTGGTCACTGCAAATCGAAGTGGGCCATGAGGTCTGCCAGATCTTTACACGCTCCTGGATCCAGTCGTCCTAAGTGCCGGTATGTGTCGGCGATCATGGAGAGATAGCCCCGGATGGTAATGGGGGCCAGACCTTGATTGGTAAATAGCCAGAGGAAAAACTCGGGCAGCTGGGGTACCAAATGAGTTGTGGGAGACAGGTCTCTGGCCTGGCACCAATCCTGCAAGACCTTCCACTACCCCTCGTAAACCCTCAGAGTGGAAGATCTGCGAGCTGCTGCGATAGCCGTCACTGCCATACCCGAGAAGCCTCTTGCGGCGAGGGCCGTCCGCAAAACCTCCAAACATGTAGTAGGAGCCTCTTGGGGCACGGGTGGAACAGGTTCTGCCTCAGCTGTTTCAGCATCGTGCGCAGTGACGGTAGCCGCAGCAGGGGGTCCGTGGCCAAACTGAGAAGGTCCGTCGACCAGCTTCGAGTCCAAGTGAAGGGGGCGACCAGGATGACAATCGCATTGGTGCCCCGGAGCTTCTGCAGAACCTTGGGTACCAACACAGCTGGGGGGTACGCGTAGGCCACTAGGCCACCCCAAGGGATCGACAGGGCGTCTACTGCCCACACGAGAGGGTCTGGCACGGGCGAGACAAAGAGGGGAAGCTGGGCGTTCCATCGTGTCGCAAACAGGTCGACCATGGGCATCTCCCAATGAGCGCCTATCATCCGGAGGAGCTCCAGCTTGAGTGTCCACTCGGTGTGTAGGAGCTGTCCTCGACGGGAGAGAGAGTCTGCGAGAACGTTCAGGCAGCTCGGGATGTGTCGCGCTCGGAGCTCGATGTCTTGATCCCTGCACCAAAGCATCAGCTGGAACAGGAGCATGCAAAGGGAAGGAGAATGGGTGTCCCCTTGCTTCTGAATGTAGGACACCACTGTGGAGTTGTCCGAGAGGATCAGTACCGCCTGATGCGTGAGGCGAGGCTCCCAGTGTTCCAAAGCCTGGCGCACTGCCTCCAGTTCCAACCAGTTGCTGTGTTTGTTCCAAAAGTCTGGAGGCCACTGGCCCACAATCTCTTCGAATTCGGGCAGGAGATGTGCCCCCCATCTCGACCGGCTCGTGTCCGTACACAGCGAGAGCCGCGGAGGGGGGGAGGTGAGGAGCACTCCCGACCCGAGCCAGGTGGCGTCCGCCCACAGAAGGAGGTGTGGGACGACCAGGGGATCCACAGGAACCAGAGCGACCATGTCGCCCGAAGACGGGCGCCAGTGGTACAGGAGATGTAGCTGGATCGGCCGCGAATAGAGCCGGCCGAGGAGAAGCAGTTCCACGGCGGCACTGATGAGTCCCAGCAGCTGCAGCCAGGTCCTGGCCGGGCACGTGTCCACAATGCATATCTGCTGCGCTAACAGTGAAAGCTTCAGCATGCGTGCTTCCATCAGTCGCACTCTGTTCTGCTCGGTCAAGAACTCCATTCCCAGATGGACAAAGGTGCGGGAGGGAGCAAGGTCCGATTTCCCTTGGTTGACCAGGAAGCCCAGTCCCTGCAAGAGTGACATAAAACTGTCCCGGTCCGTCTCCAGTGCAGACGCCACCTGATTCCGTAGGAGCAGGTCATCCAAGTAATTTGACGTCGGGCTGGAGGAATCCCTCCGGGAGAGGGCCACCACCTCATCCATAATCCTGGTGGAGGCCCAAGGGCTGAGGTTGAGGCCGAAAGGGAGCGCTCGGAATTGGTAGACTATCTCGTGAAAGGCGAAGCGCAAGTATCGGCGGGACGCAGGATGTATCGGGACATGCAGATAGGCGTCAGCAAGATCCAGGCTGATCGCAAAGGCTATGGGACGTATGACCACTCTCACCGTCCGTGCTGTCTCCATCCGAAATGGAGGGGCCGTGATGAACTTGTTCAAAGCCGACAAGTCTATGACCGGACACCACCTGCCGTCCGGTTTGGGAACTAATTGATTGTACATTGCTTAACGTCCCGACAGCAACAAGGCTTTCTCAGGACGTGCCTGCACTGCTTGTGAAAAAAAAATAAACAGAACATTGAATGTATGTCGCCAGCCGGTCAAATACGTTAAATAAACCTAACACATGGGGCCTAAATAAAGCTAAGACCATTTAGCAACACACATCCAATATCAAGAGCTACAGGCAGTGCAGACAGTAGGGAGAGTTTTAAAAAGGCAAATACAGGTGAATGGACAAAGGGTAGACAGAAACACATGCCCCAGAATAGAGAGAAAAACCCACCCTGTGGGGCTGACCAGGGTGACCCTGGGAACTAAAAAATACCTAACCCCACCCAAGTCCCCCAGGGCAGACCCGGGTGGGGGTTTGGGAACTAGAAAGAGGCGGCTGTAGAAGGCTGGAGAGTCGGGGCGTGCGACAACCTCCGTGGCGGACGTCCGAAGCAGAGAGGCGACCTCGTCGGCCAGAGCATCTGCTTTTTCAGGATCGGCAGGGGACTGGGTCCAGAGTGGCGAGCGGCATAGATTGGGTGGAAGTTTAAAAGAGATCTGGAGCCCCTCCGAGACAAAGGGTCATCGGGAAAAAGAGACCGCCACTCGTCCCGGAAGAGGGCTAACCTCCCGCCGCCCAGGGGCTC
The DNA here is from genome assembly GCA_036245525.1 of Semisulcospira habei. NCBI lineage: Eukaryota > Metazoa > Mollusca > Gastropoda > Semisulcospiridae > Semisulcospira > Semisulcospira habei. Next base: position 118,185,426 of record BTPG01000005.1, read on the forward strand.
CGAAACGGTTGGGAGGAAGGGACGTTGAGGAGACAGCGAGTCACTGGGTCCGCCCACGACCCCGGGGCCGGCGCCGCGGGGAGCAGGGGCGAAGCGGCTCTGTGAGCCGCATCCGCGGATGAAGAAGCGAGGGGGTTCCGCAACGCGCAGATCCCAAGGGGCCAGGCGCAAGGAGGGTCTGTAATTCCGCAAAGGGCGACCTGTGGGCCTGCGGACCGTAGGAAAGCAGGAGGACTCCGTGGAGGCCACGGGCGGGCACAGATCTTTGGACACCTCCCGAACAGACTGCCAAGTAGGGCCAAAAAGAAGAGCTCCCCCAGGGGGGCCTGTCGGAGCTGTATCTTGACTGAGGCCGTAAGTCCAGTGCACCGCCGCAGTATCGCGTCCTGTCTCATCAAGTCGCAGTTGGCCGCAGCTGCTACTGTGTTCGTGGAGGCATGGTAAACCGCCTGATTGGCAGTCACAGCTGAAGAATGCAGATCGCGCAGGGGATCCGGAGTCTCCGGGAAAGCCCAGAAATCTTCAATGCGGCAGACCACCATCTGCGTAGCCAGCTCCAAGAAGCCAAGGCAAGCTAAGGTATTCCGAACAAGGGTAGCTGTCTTGTCAAGCCCCGGTGTAGAGTCTCTCTCCGCGCTCCCCCTACCACCGCTCTGTGCCAGCGCCGCAAAGTCCACCGGTGGGAGGGGGCACAGAAAAGCCTGGGAGTGTCCTGCATACCAAGACTGCTGAAAACGGATGATGACATGCGCGGGCCATCGGCGTTCAGCGAAGAAGTTCCTTTCCCCCAACTTGCCCTGCTGCAGGTGGGAGTTGAACGCTTCTGTGAGGTCACGAAACATGGGATGCTGCGGGAGGGACTTGATGCGCTTGGCCTGCCGCGAGGCGTCGATCGAAGCAGAGGTCTTCCGCTTGAGGGGAGGAGACGGAGGGCACCAGGCTGGAGGGAGGGAGCTGGCAATCATGCGCGCGGCCGCGTCCAGCGCCTTAATGGTCTCGGATCCCGCGGGTTCGTGAGGAGCAGAGGGTGAGGAGCTGTGAAGCGAAGAGCGAGGACTGCTGACCGCAGAGAGAGAGGGTGCCATGGGACGATGAGACAGAAGTGCCGAAGCGGAGTCCTCTGGATGTAGCCTATGGACATCCTCTTCCCACTCTCCACCAGAAAGGTCCACAAGGGGTGGAGGGGGGGGCGTAGGCGGACCGAATAGGGCAGCACGTGGGGGGCCGCGGTCGCGTAGGGAGAAGGGGTCCGTGAACCCGAAGGCCGATCTGGGAGCTCAGAGGAGGCGGAGCGATGAGAGGAACGCCAGGAGCCCGGAGCCAAAACGGCACTCGCTTGAGATCGAGGGCGCTGTGGTGGGGCAGGGATGCAGCCAGCCCGAGAGTCCCCACGAGCCAAAAGGGGTGAGTCCGAGCGGCGAGCAGCCTTCGGCGAATGAGAGCGGAGAAAATCGGAGCGAAGATCCCCGTGGGGAGGATAAGAGGTCCCTGAAAGCCGATGGAAGAACGACGAGTGACAGAGAGCGTCCACGCCGTGAGTGTCCGTCCATCCGCTGGTCCCGTGGTGGTCTGCAATCTGAGCTCCATGCCTGAGGGTGGATAGGCGCCTTATGGGCGGAGCTCAAGGATGAGCGGACCTCTGGAGCGCTCAGCTCATAGGGTAACGCTCGTGTGTGGTCATTCCGTGGTCTGCGATCTGAGCCCTGTGCCGCAGGGTGGATAGGTGCCTTATGGGCAGGGCTCAGGGTTGAGCGGGCCTTGGGAGCGTGCAGCTCACTGGGCAACACTCGAGTGACGCCACAGGTGGGAGCGCTTCAGGCCTGTGAATGCTTCTCTTGTGTGAGTGTCGTATCGTCCCGTAAGCTACGATCCCCAACTGGGGGGAGAGCGGTCAGGGAGTAAGTACACTGGTCAGTAGTGGTCAGCTGTCGTGTAGACAGCCCAGCAATGTCCAAGAAAGTGCGCTTGCGAGGTCTCGGGGGTCCGGTAGGCACAGCAGCGGGAGTCGCGGAAGCCAAGGGGAGCAGGGCCGGAGGCAACAAACTGCGATCCTGGGCAGCCGAGGGTCGGTCCTGTCGATAGAAATCCCAGAGGAGGGACCAGTGTTGCTCCAAGATTCACAAATCCAGCAAAGTCGGGAAGTGGAGCAGCCTGTACAGGGTAGACATAGGCCATGATTATCACTGGGCCACTGGAATCCCCGGCAGGACGGGCACGAACGCAGTTGAGCACTGCAACAGACCAACGCACGCGAACAGAAGAGCCTGAGAGCAAAAGTTCGTACCGCTGTGCCATCAGGGTACCCTGGCCACACTAGGAAAGTTGGTAAGGATGATAACACAACCACCGTGAACTAACCAGAAGTTGCAGGTGTTGTTTTATTTATCGATTTATTTATTTGTTTCCCCAACTTGCCCAGCCCTGAGCTTGCTGCTAGTATGGAGTGGATGCGCATTACAAGTGGATATCATCATTATCATCATCATCACCATGCGGCGCGCGAGCCACGGCGCGCTGTGGCACGAAAAATGCCCTATGTAAAAATAATCCGAACTAAGATGGGAGAAAAGGAAAACAATGGCACCAAAAATTATGTGCAATATCGCGCGTGGCAAGTGTCCCTCGCCGAGGCGCGATGAAGAATACCACGTGGATGAAGACCGTCCGCCCTGGCCGATGACTCGGATGCCAAAACTACCTTACCTCATTGAAATCTCTGCAGGAAGAGAGAGAGTTCAGAAGAAAAAGAAGGAGGGAATCCTTCAGGCAAGCACCACCAACAACCAGTCTGTCGAATTCCGAAACGGTGACGAGAACCAGTGTAAACGATCACAACGGAAAATGGTGCAACCGAACCCTAAGCGTGAAAACTGATTGATCAACCCATAGGACCTGATGGGAAGGGAGGGGAGACCACCCGGGATTGCGTTTGATTAACGGGCTCCCCAGAGTCGCCTCCCCGTTTGTGTTTCTTCACACAACGGATTTAGGCTAAAATCAGGCTAGCTAGCGTGTCTTCCTATCAGTAATGCCATCAGTAAGGGTTTTGAAGAAACAAAGGGCTATCTGCACTGCACTTATTACATCAATAAAGTTTTATCATCATCATAATCATATCATCATCATTAACATTAACACAAATAACAGTTCTGAAGCACATCACACCGGGCCTTTATATCAACACGAAAACAAGAAACGGGTCCTAAGCATATCACACTGGTGGTTCCTTTATATTAACAGTTTTTAGAATTTCCCTTTCAGGGATGAATACAGTTTTTGTAATTGAATTAAATTACGTCTCCTTTTTCCGGTTGTTCGTTAATTATGTTTTACTTTTGTTTGTTCCTATGAAAAGGGGAGACTGCTAGTACTAATAATTTAGGAAGACTACCTAGAAAAGTAGGTACAATACCGTCAGGGTAGAGAACTGTGTGTTAACTCTAGACTTCCCATACAGTTTTCTCTATATCAGCTCTGTATTCCCAGAAGATTTATTTTATTTTAGGTAGTTTTTGGGTAAGTTTGTGAAAACAGACCTTGTGACTTAACTATTGATGTGACTGAGACTAAACATGGCAGTTATCAAGAGAAAACTTACAGGTACACACTGAACTTACTTTGAATCAGATTTACCTGCCCGAAGATGAAATTTGATTAATTTAATTGAACACAGTGTCGCTCCACTCATCGTCGGAAAGAAGTTATATCACTTTCAAAGTCAAATGAAAACGCTCTTGATCCGACAGGTCACTCGTGTGCACACTGCTAACACCTGACACTTCAACATCACTTCGATCCTCACCAAGTCCTAGATCTCTGTCATGGATAAGTTTATCAAATAAGTCACCAAACTCCTCAACGCTATCAGAGTGCGCGTTCGTCATGATGCTTCAAAAACTCGCACCAAAGTCACATAAAAATTGACAAAAACATTCACAATTCAACCCACGAGTCAGGTTTCGCGGTAGAAAACAACCCTAAACCTTTCCGGAAGTGACTTTATATGCTTCCTGTGAGATCACTTTCTATTTTGGTCACAAACCAAGCAGTCTCAAGCGGTACGGGAATACATGACATGAGCGGAATGGCGCGGTTTGGGACGTTAAGAGTTGGCCAAAGCTTGTTCAATTGCATTGTTTGCAGACTCAAGAGTGCGAGCAGATGATTTCTTTTTCAGTTTCATTAGTCTTTGGTAACATTTCACACACAACGAATTTGAGTAATAACAGTCCACTAGTTTCATACAGTGATTCCATGTATTTCCTGTAGTTCAGTTACATGCATTTCACACAGTTTGATTGGTTTTTCATCAAGTCTTCGTTTTGACCTTCCTCCACATACTCTACATAGAAAATGTAACCTTTTAAAGTGAAAGGCTTCTGTGTGTGCAACAGTTTCTTGTGTATGTTTTATTCCCGCCATAACTGCACTGTCTTTTTCTTAGACTACACCATTTGGAACAAAGGAACCAAGATAATATAAATGAGCAGACAAGAGGTAGTACCTGATACTATTACTGAACAGTATCACAGAGAATAATGGAGGCTATAAGCAGAGCATAAAGCACCGGGATTACATAATGTCAAAAGTATTCCAGAATAGAGAATGAATGTTCAGAACTACTCAGTACCGTAAGGCTCAGATAACTTATTGTTCAGTCACACACAAACACGGTACCTGTCTTTATCCTCGGATTGCACCCTTAATAAAAGCGTAACCCGAATAATACCACCAACACAGGAACCAGCAGACAACAGTACACAAGTGTGTCAAACGGTTCTATGTAGAAAAGTGTTGAAGAGGAGATAGATAACATTAAACACAGGCATAACACACCACACATCAGTAGTCCGTTACAGAGATTATAGAAGGAATAATTGGTGCTAGACAGTGACCTAGATAGCCGGCTCGCAGCGGGAAGTGGGCCAAACTAAAGAGTAGGAAATCCGGCCAACTGCACAGCCGTGGTTATCATCTGAAGACGGCATACTAGTTCAGGGACAGACTGACCATGACGGCTCAAGAGTGGAGCCTGAATAACTTGGCACCTGAAAGAGCCAAGCTACTCAGGCACCGACCTTACTATCACTGTTGTTTTGTCTCTTGCTGCATTGTGTCAGGCTTGAATGGGTAAACACTCATGGTTTTGAAAGGTTTGACAGTGCTGAGATTTTTTCTTACTTACAGTTTTGACAATTTTGTAAGAGCTGAGAGGTTTTCTATCTTGGCGATGTGGTTGTTCTGGAGGTACAGGTGTGTCAGGTTGCAGTTAAAGTTTAGGCAGGGAATCTCCGGCAGCTGGTTGTCGTACAGGTAGAGCACAATGACGTTGCGACACATCATCAGATCCTCCCCCTGTCAAATACAAAGTGACAGACTGGCATCAAGATTTGACATACCAACCCAAGAAATACACAACAAATCAGATTTACCAGAAGAATGCTAATCAGCCACTATAGAACATCATGTGTTTGAGGAAGAAGAAGAAGAAGAACATCATCAGATTAGTGTTATAACAGTAATACGAACCATAACCAAAGAAATCACCAGCAAAAATGATTTGAAAGAAAAAATGATTGTGCATGGTAGGTATTAATAGTTCACTAATTCAGTTCTTTGAGCCATAACACTGATAATTCCCTATGTTGGGAGGGGTCCTCTGGAGACCTCAGCTAAGTTCATCACACTGCACAACCATGATATCCCAAGGGTGATGACACTATAGTTTGGTGCCTAGAGTGCCAAAGGGAAGAACCAGTCTTGCTTGCTGGCACCCCGTTGGAGGAGGTGGAGTCCTTCACCTATCTCGGGAGCATCATAGACAAAAAAGGCGGCACTGATGCAGATGTCAGAGCACGAATCGGTAAAGCCAGAGCAGCCTTTCTCCAGTTGAAAAAAGTGTGGAGTTCCAGAGAGCTGTCACAACACACCAAAGTCCGGATTTTCAACTCCAATGTAAAAGCAGTTCTCCTATATGGAGCAGAGACATGGAGATTGACAAAAACCACAGTCAACAGAGTACAGACCTTCATGAACAGTTGCCTTAGAAGAATTTTGAAAATCCACTGGCCAGAGAAGATCAGCAACGTCAGACTCTGGGAGAGAACAGAGCAGATAACAGCAGAGAATGAAATTGGGCGAAGAAGATGGGGATGGTCGGTCACAGTCTGAGAAAGCCAGCTTCCAGTATCACTAGACAGGCATTGTCATGGAACCCCCAGGGAAAGAGGAAAAGAGGTAGGCCGAGAAACTCCTGGCGTCGAGACCTCCAAGCAGACATCAAGAGACTGGGAAACCTGGAGTAGAATCGAAGAAGAAGCACAGGACAGGAGTTGCTGGAGGTCTCTCATCGACGGCCTGTACCCGGGTAGGGGTGACAGGCGTAAGTAAGTAAGTAGTGGTGCCAAGATATTCTGGCACCATCATCAAACTCACAGTTATTCTATCACCTGCTGTAGTGCATCACAGATGAATGGGTTAACGCTGTCCAGAAATAATGTGCCATGTTCATGCCCATATTATGTTCATACCACTTCACTATCTTCTTCTACGTCTTTTGCTGTGAGTAAAATGTTATGTTGTCACTGGTAGTAACCATTACCCCATTAAACCCCAACACCCTACAACAGGAGATTGATTGACCATGATAATTCAAGGGTAGTGCCAGATTAGCTTGGTGCCTTCAGGCACCAAGCTAATCTGGCACTACCCTTGAATTATCATGGTCAATCTACCTCCTGCAACTAGTACATAGTCTGTAAGTAACACTTCCAAAATTTGGGAAATGCACCTGTGGGGCTAAAAGGGTTAACCTGCTTGTTCATGAACCCAACGGTTCTGTTTACAGTGCCAGTGGCTGTATGCACAAGTGGATTATAACTATGTGAAATAACAATTAATTAGATCATATTTTGCAACTTACATTTACAACTAAAATCAACATGCACACTAACCTTATTTTTTGGGGCAGACTTACCACTTCAGTAATGCTTTTGTTTTCCAAGTAGAGGTGAGTTAGGCGGCGTAGATACTGTTGTGTGTTCTCATCCTTCTTTTTCTTACTATACCCTGATGTCCCTCTGGCAATCAGGTCAGCCGTTAGTCGAACCATGATGACTACAGTATGTGTATCTCACAATGACTGAATAAATGAATGTTTGCCTTTAATAATCTTCACTTATCATTGTCATCAGTCTTTGCTACACAGCATCATGTTGGCTAAACATTTCTGAAGCTCAATAGAATCTGATTGTAAGTCCACTCAGTTCTACATACTGGAGCACCTGCAAGAAAGAAGTTTCTTTATCATTCACTGAAAACACTCAAAATTATATAATCATATTAGGAATGTGTGTTTAATGCCGCCAGATAAAAGTCTGTGAGATGCAATCGAAACAAGTGAGACATGAGATACAGCTTAGTCATCTGTCAGTGCATGATTTCCACCTTTGCTTGTCCAACTTTGTAAGAGTCTGATTAAGGAGGCAATTAACTCTATACTGGCTTTCCCCCCACCTTTTAAGTTATTTAACTTCAAGCTATTGTTGAATGGTGGGTGAAAACTGAACCTCTCATTCCATACAATTTTATGTTTTACTTTCACGTTTCATGACGGTACACCAGTAAAATAAATCATCACTTGTGTATTTGTTTTCATCGTCCACACATAATATGTGCCTAAATTATAGGCATGTATATTACAGGCATGTATAGTTCCTTCCACAGAGTTATCCACTCTAATATGGCATGGAAATCTCACAAGAACCACTGCACATCAGGTTCAAATGTCTGCAGTAGCTTACTCCCAGTTTCATATAGGTCAGTCGAGTGATCTGAAAAGCAGCATCTAGATAGATCTACGGGATGACCATGCTTAAAAAGGATGATATTATACCATTATCAAACGGTTGGAATCGAGTTCTGCTAACTAAACTAGCGAACTCTTCCATAATCCAGTACATATTCCATCAAGACAGAAAACACAGACTGTCAGCCCTACACCTTTGTGTCCGAATCCAATGCGCAAGAAGCACACGAGAAATATATCTATATTATAACACTGTTTACTTACAGACATATTGCACCCCCATGTGGCGTCTAACCGACTTTTCACTAAGCAGTGAGCTTCCACGCAAGCATATTTCTAACTTAAAGAATATGTTTTTTATGCAAACAACTGTTGAGCAAATAAATACTAATGGTCAAATATGATAACAGCAAATGTGTACGACAATAACACCGTAATCATAGCAAATTCACATTTCTGCGAAAGATTGCTGGGCGCAGGAATACAAACGGAAGTGTTTCCCGTTGCTATGTCGGTGGCTAAGGCAAATAATCAAAATTATTCTATCACAAAGATAATACTTTTAAAAAATTGAATGTCACCAACCGTGAAAACAATAAAACTCAGAATAATGTATGTTAATCAACAGGCGAGTAGATAACTGATATGCAGCATCTTAGAGATACAATGTGTATGGGGTGCTTAATGCACACAGAAAGATAGTTACGCTTAAGTAACATTTGATATTAATATTTAATTATTATATAGTTAAGCAATATTCATGATTCCATGTCCCCAAAAAATCATTAGGAGAGAGGTCTTCAACTCTTCCTGCCACTCACATAATACACATACAAGGTGCTCATGTATTATCAACAGAACAGCATAAACTAATCTTGTAAAGCCGCGCTGAACTCCTGGCTGCGCCACCAGCTGGCTTGACTGCAGAGCTGACCTCTCACCTCCGTGCACTACAGATTGGTGCACACTTACCGAGGAAGTTAATACAACGTGGCGGCGTTCGTAAACAAACACACAGACGCAACAACATAAAGGTACCGTCTTTTAATGTGCAGTCTGTTCGTCAGAAAGCCTCTGAAATTCATGGCTTGATCCTTGACCACGATGCCAATATTGTGATATTGACCGAGACGTGGCTTTATCCCCAGGGAGATGAAGCCTGCATCGCTACTCTAACCCCGGCGGGATACGATTTCCGATCGTTTCCCCGCATTGGATCGAGAGTAGGCGGCATCGGTTTTGCCATCAGGTCAGCTCTTTCTTGCAACGTTTCTTTAAGACCACTTGAATTTACATCGATGGAGGCTGTTGAGCTTAAACTTTCAGTAAGCCTTACCTCCATCACCCTTGTGTCTCTACCGGCCGCCGTCGAGTAGGCACAATAAACTGACTGATTCCATTTTTCTTCGGGAATTCCCGGAGCTGTTGTCCCGATACGTGAACTTGTGTTGCGATTTCTCCATCATAGGCGACTTTAACTTCCATTTTGATGACAGTACTGACTGCCAGGTGAGCCGTCTGAAGACTATGCTGAGCGATCACAATCTGGCACAGCTTATTGGCGTCCCTACACATAAGCGCGGCCACACACTCGACTGGGCGGTGGTCCGTAGCGAGGGCAGCATGTTGTCCCTTAAAGCAGTGCAGGACTATCCTGGTCTTTCTGACCACAGTGTTGTCGCTTGCACTATTGCAGTTACCAGACCTCGTCCCCGTAAACGACTCGTGACGTCACGAAACATTCGCAATATTTCGTCCGCTGATTTTCAGGCCGAGGTAAAGGAGATGGCAGCAGCCACAGATTTGTGTCAGTCACCTTCATTGGAGCATGAGCAGCTCGAGGACGCCTACAACAACGGGCTTCGACAGGTGCTTGACCGACACACCCCCGTCTGTCACCAGGCCGGCGAGGGACCGACCATCCGCCCCATGGTTATCCAATGACGTCAGAGAAGCTCGCCGCTGATGGAGACGCACGGAGCGTCATTGGAGACGGACTGGTCTGACTGTCCACAGAGAGATCTACATGAAAGTGAGGACCGAAGTAACAGTGGTCATACAGTCTGCCAGGAGACAGTTCTACCAGGACAGGATCGACTCCAGCTCGTTGTCCAAACAACTCTTCTCAGTCTTCAGTGAGCTGCAGGGCAAGCCCCATACCACGCCCCTTCTGACGGATGTGCCAAGCCATGTCCTTCCACAACGTTTCTGTGACTTTTCTCAGATAAGATTAAGCACATCTGTTCTGAACTAGAATCGTGTTCATGTGATCCCCCTACTTTTGGTGTGTATAATGGCCCTTCACTGTCTCATTTCAAGCCAGTGACTGGGCAGGAGATCCACGAACTTACTATGAAGTCACCAACAAAGAGCTGTGTGCTTGATCCCTTGCCCACGTCCCTCATAAAACAGTGTATCGATGATCTCCTCCCACTGATTACCACCATAGTTAATGCCTCTCTCTCTACAGGTGCTGTGCCAACTCAGTTTAAACATGCTGTTGTGACACCATGCTTGAAAAAGCCTAGACTGGACCCAAACGACTTGAATGAAGCATTTTAGACCTGTCTCTAACCTTCCGTTTATTTCAAAGATTTTGGAGAAGGTTGTTTTGAAACAGCTACAAAGCCATTTGTCTGGAAACGGTCTGTTAGAAATGCATCAGTCGGCATACAGAAAGGATCACAGCACAGAGAATGCTGTGCTGAGCGTCCTGGATGGTCTGCTAGTGAAGGCAGACAAGAGACTTGTCTTTCTCATTGCTCTGCTGGACCTCAGTGCAGCATTCGACACGCTCAATCATTCTGTTTTGCTGAAGAGGTTAGAGGTGACCTTTGGCATCTGTGGTACCGCCCTGGCCTGGTTCACTTCATATGTTAAAGATCGTTCTCAGGCTGTTATTGTTAATGGCCAACTATCTGCTTCTAGTCTTTTATTGTGTGGAGTCCCTCAGGGCTCCGTATTAGGGCCTGTTTTGTTCACTCTATATTCACAACCTCTGTCGGATGTAATTGCCGCCCATGGGTGTGATTTTCACAAGTATGCTGATGATACTGAATTGTCAAGAAGTATCGTGCCTAGCCATTTTTTTTTAAGCTCCACTAAGATGAGCGTACAGTGTTGTATAGACGACGTCCTGTCCTGGATGACAAGCAACAAACTTAAGCTTAACACTGACAAAATCGAAATCATGCCTGTTGGCTCTCAGTCTCACCTTAGTCTGATTGACGGTGAGTTCGCAAACATTGGTGGCTGCAGCGTTCCCTTCCAGAACTGTGTCAAATATCTGGGTGTGAAGATCGATTCGACGCTCTCCATGCATGATCATATCAGTAGCGTCTGCCGAGCTGGTTTCCTTGAGCTGCACAGAATTTCTTCCCTCAGACCGTATCTCACAGAAAGTGCAGCGTCAAGACTTGTAAATGCATTCATTACGTCCAGGCTCGATTATTGCAATTCTGTACTGGCAAGTTTACCGGCAGATCAGACTTTACGCTTGCAGATGATTCTAAACAATGCGGCGTGTCTCATTTTAAAGAAACGAAAAAGAGACCACCTTACACCTCTACTGAAGCAGCTGCACTGGCTGCCCGTAAAATTCCGCTGCCAGTACAAAATTGCAATTTTCGCCTATCAGCATTTTGACGGATCTCTCCCGCCGTACCTTTCTGCCAAGCTGTTTATCAGCCATCACGCACCCTCCGTTCCTCCAGTGTAAAACTTTTTAAAATCCTGAAGCTTAACATGAAAACTGTCGGGGAGCGTTCTTTCGCCTTTTTAGCCCCAAGTGTGTGGAACTCTCTGCCATCTGAAATGCGGAATCTACCCACATTGTCACAGTTCAAAGTTCACTTAAAGACTTTTCTTTTCTGTTGGGCATTTAACACTTAGCTCATCATTAGCTAATGACTGCCTTTTATTCTGATCCTAGAGGAAGTGAATGTAAGGTGTTGGGAAGAGATGGGGTGGTTTAAAGTAGTGTATAATCGTGCGTGCGTCTGAGAGCGGGTGTGCTGTTGTGCATGCGCAGTGAGTCCAGTGTTTTCCTGGAGAACAGCGCTATACAAGAACTTTGTATTATTATTAAAGTATCAAAACAGGCTATACATATTAGTAGCATTTATTTTTATGGTTGGGGTGCAATGGGGTTAACACTCAGAATTGCTTACTATTACAGGGCTCGAAATTAGCGGGGGCCCGGGGCCAAAAACCCGCAAAGTTGATTTCGGGCTCGGAAAGTTGAAAAACGAAGGGCCCGCTTGGCCCGCAAAATAATTCGTCTGCTACAGCTAGCTCTACTCGGCAGTTTCGTATTTGGGCCAAGGGAAGCAACCTACACCGGTGCCCTCACTCAAGTATTGTGTTCTTTTTTCTTTTTTTTTAATTGTATTTTTAGTTTACTTCTGTTAACTCAAGTGCACATAAGTGTAATATGAATAGATGATTGAAAAAAAGAAAAGAAAAGGCAAAATCTGTTTGTTTCACTTTAGTTTATCAGGAAGAGTACTGTTAAGTTTAGTCATGGTTTTGTTTTGTTTTGAACTTTTGTGCATTGAGGTCAGATTTTTTGTTAGGTTACTCATATTAAAAATTTAATGATGTGTAGTGTGCAATACTCAGTCACAAAACTGAAAAGTATTATACAAGAGACTCACTTGATTTTTTTCTATTTTGTTTAATGGCCATTTCAGGCTCACTAGTCACTGGAATATGTGTGTCACTGAATGTGTGTGTGTGTGTGTTTTTCCCCTTTTTTGTTGGTAATGTTTGAAAGTGAAAGAAAAGGCAAATAAAAATGACATCACTCAGCAAAATTGGAAATTCAATTGTTTTTATTTTAGATTATCAGACAATATGTACTTTCTACTTATTATATTGTCAATAATTCTTTTGTTTTTTGTTTGCATTATTTTTCAAAGTTGGGCCCCGAAAGTTGCTTGTGGGCCCTCAAATATTTCAATCAAGGGGCCCGGTGGCCCCCAAAGAAAAAAGTTAATTTCTAGCCCTGTATTATCATAGTAATTATGACACAGTGGCCAAAATTACAATACCTACAATGACTTGAATGAGAACAAAACAAAGCAAATCAAAACAAAACAAAATTTGTGTGTGTGTGTGTGTGTGTGGGGGTGATCATGATGGTGATGTTCATTTTGTAGAGAGCAGTGTATGTACTGATTGCTCGAAAGTGTTTTGTAGGGAGATATTTTATAATAGATAGAAAAGCAAAACTTTATTGATAAGAAGTAATAAGAAGAGGAGAAAGAAGAATAAAACAGCAATCAAAGTCAGTTCACTGCTTCATGGCACACAGAAGAGGTGTGTCTTTAGCTGTGTGCTGAAGGATGGAAGAGATTTTGTGGCCTTCAAAGATGCAGGTAGAGCATTCTACAAATTTAGAGCTGCGTTTTAGCATGAGCGTTTTAGTGTTTAAAATAATTATGTTAATATGAACTCGATGCCTTCTGTCAACACCTGATCCTGCATAACCATGAGATGACACTTTTATCCTGCAAACTTCTTATTTTACCGTTTTGTCGAGATGAACGGGCCCGGTCTACACGTCACGATCAATTAAATGTATGTGTGCATTTGGCGCCTCATACCACTTTGCGTACTGCATTTTGCTGCGACATAAGGTCAGAGTTAATATGAAATAAAAAATTATGATTTTATTTTGGAATATATGTAGTACGTAATGTGACTGAAGAAATAATAAATATTATAATAATTACAATATTAAATCTTGAGCTGTATCGCACTAAATATGTGTGTACAACATGGCGCCGACCAGAACGGTGTTGGCACAGACGAATTTTCCGCTTTATGCCGTTCAAGCGTTAGACAGTACACATTTCCTCGTTGCAGGCGGTGGTGGTCAAGCAAGGACCGGGGTTCCCAATGTCATTGTGAGTTGTATGATAAATTCGTACAAAGAAATCACATACACACAAATCTGTAGCAATTTATGACGACGCCTGTGTCATTAGCAGCTGTTCAGTTGAGTAGCTCAAGTTCTGTGCCCGTAGTAAGAATATGTTTGATCATACTTGGAGTGTACACGCATAATGCCTTAGTGTGAAAAAACAACAACAATAAAAACACAAACCCAGATGTAAATTGCTGATATGTCGAAGAATACTTTTCCTGTGTTCGATCCCCTGGATGGTCGGAATGATTAGGGACGTTCCTCATTCAGTGTCATAAATCTGGTACAGACTCGGATTACGCCGGTGCCTGTCCACCTGCGTGTGCACAGCACACATTTAACTCATTCGAGACGTTCCTCCAATGGACACGGGGCGATCTGTTGTAGGTCCCTGCCTGTTCCTGCTGTATATAAATGACATGCCAGAAAGAGTCCACTCAAGAACTCGCCTGTTTGCGGATATATATCGCCCCATTGCCTCACAGTCCGACCATAACACGCTACAAGAGGGCCTAAATGCCCTGTGCGCATGGGAAAATGAATGCGACATGCAGTTTCACCCTCAGAAATCACTTGGCAGAGTGAACAGAAGACAAGAAGCTTGCCTACAAATCGCTAGTCTGGCCCATCCTGGAGTACGTGAGCTGTGTGTGGGACCCACATCACCACAAGGATATTGCCAGGATTGAGTCAGTCCTGAGACGAGCAGTCCGCTTTGTCCTGAACAGACACAGGAACACATCCAGTGTGGGTCAAATGCTGCAGCACCTGAACTGGCAGACTCTCCAAGAGCGCAGAAAGAGGGCTCGGTTAGCAATGTTATATAAGATCAAGAATGGCTTAGCTTTCGCCCATTGCAAGCAGCTCATCCCCTCCAGTGTGTGAGCTCAACGCGGTCACGCAACCGCTCTAGCGGATCCTATGCCGGACAGCCTACAGAAACGAATCCTTCTTTCCAGGGACCATCAGAGACTGGGGACCATCAGAGACTGGAATGCCCTCCCTGAAGAAGATATACAGGCTTCTTTGCTTGATGACTTCGTAGCAAGGGCTTCAAGCCTCAACCGTTGACCCCAATCATGGCCTGCCACCTGCTAAAGTAGGGCTGATGATGGCTAGGGCTGCACTGGTCGGGGTTTAAATCCCGGAGACCGCTACGGTAGCCAGGCAGGCCTAGCTGGAGGCACCAAAACAGCAGCTGGCCCCCAACACCTTTCTCCCTCATGGTGGAGAACTCTCCTCGGATCCGCGATTTTCCAAGGAAAGGTAGCGTCACTTCCAAGAAAATGAAATAGAGTTCTGAGAAAAATTCGCAAAAGACATTTTCTCTAAGTCTCGACACGAGTTTTAAAAATAGGACGAGTTCAGGTCGTGTCCAGCTATTTCTTTATCGTCACTGAACGTGGCACCCGTGAGTGTAACATTGTATGCACTGCTTAATATAAGTATAAGGCTAGTGCATCTGTGCGTCTCTGGCGCACTAAAACTCAAAATCACATACTGAAAATGTAACTAAGGGGTAGTCGGACGCACTAAAATTCAGTGCATCTGTGTCCGAGACACATCATCCTTGCGCCACCTTGCGTACCCTAACAGAGGTCGGTGACAGTCGTTCTACATTTAGTGATGAATTGGTTCATTTAGCCGCTCGCTTGGTTGTGGCTGCATTCAGAATTGCCCTGACTCCGGGGTCTGTGCAAGTGTCACACTGGACGGGCAAGTTTACGTGTGGTGTCAGCATGTTATTACAAAGTGCGCGCTACATGTTGGACGCGTTACTTTCTGTAACGTCATCATTTATTCTATTACGGGATGCGGCATCGTGCGTTTCACTTTGATCTTGAACGAAGTTGTAAATGGCGGAGCAAAAGCAAAGGAAGCTGGAATGCTTTTGGATTCTTCAATCCGGCACCGTCTGATCTTGATAATCGCTTAGAAGAAAGTTCCACTTCGACACCACCATCTCCATCGACAAGTGACAGTACCAGAAATGATACCCTTAGGCCATGTGTGGCACCGCCGCTGTGACGCAGTTTCAGAGTTCATGGCTGCGTGTATTTCCGTGGCTAAAGCACGACGGCACATGGATGACATGCGCAATATGCATGGAGGCAAACTCAAAAAGCAAGTCCAAAAATTTGAACACAAATAAGTTTGTCAGGTTTTTTTTATATCATGGTCGATTCATCTTCTGGTACACAGTTATTAGGCAAAAGCTCTAACATTGAAGAAATAGGTCTTTCGGGTTAAATGGGTTGAAACCAACTTTTGGGTACATCAGTTTACAAACACACACACACACACACACACACACACACACACACACACACACACACACACACACACACACACACAGAGAGGGTTTAGACAAGTCAGACTTTGGTTGTCATTCTGCATTCAGCAGAAAAGGCTATATTCTCTGTTACAATACATTATCAAATGATTGTAATACAAATAAATACAGGCTTTTGCATGACAGCTCACCAGTTAAAGAATCGGTATCATGGAAAGGACACACACACACTGTCACAACAAATTTAAAGAGGAGAGAGCAAAATGAGTTTATTTTAAAGAACATACAGATGATGCAGTTTTTCTTAATAAATTTGCAGACCCTCTATTATGCTCAGATGGGGGTCTGTGTACCCTCTAAAATTTATACCTGAGGGTCTACAGACCATTTAAGTCTGTTGTGAAAACAGAAACCCTGTTAATAAATACTCATCACTTGATTACAGTGGGTGATATCGATGTTGAACGTTTGGCGGTTCACCGGAAGTTCAGTCCTCTGTGTCAGCCATTGTTAGTCTATTGTGATACTGATCAATAGCCTAACATGTGCTTTTCACCAGTGATTATCTGGGGAGACCCTTTGATGATGTATTTTACTCTGTAATCTTGAGTTTGCATGTAGTCAAATTTGAGCCTTTTCTGTGTGCTATCTCTCACAAGAAGCCAGAATATTTACCTCTAAAAATGAAAAATATTGATTTTTTTCCAGGGGGCAAAGCCACCTGGACACCTACCGGGGCTTTGCCCCAGGGCCTAGGTGGCCCCTGGACCCCGGCCACTTTTCAGAGATATTTACTTCAGCTTGTTCTCCACCCTGCTCCCTCTCCCACCCACTCACCGTTGACCCTTCCCCAGCTTAACAACCAAATGTAAGAATTAAGTTAGTTACCTTTTTTTTTTTTTTTTTTTTTGTGCACCACCAGCAACCCAGCGATAATGCAGGCATGGGAATTGTCCGCGAAATCTGCGAAATTCTGCGGGAAAAAAACTCGTCCGCGAAAATAAAAAGGCGTTTCTGCAAAAAACTATTGTGGGTAGCAAAAGAAGCAAAGCACCGGCTGTATTCCGCGGCAGGCTGTGTCCGTGGCTCGCCTGAGCGTGTGCTGCGCAGTAAACTGAGAACTGAAATGGGCAGACCCAAGGTTGGCGGCCAGAAGTAAGCAAGGTGCGCCACCTACCCCCCTCCCCCCCCCACCCCCCCCCCTGTCCACTCCCCCACCCGGGTCTGCCCTGGGGGACTTGGGTGGGGTTAGGTATTTTTTAGTTCCCAGGGTCACCCTGGTCAGCCCCACAGGGTGGGTTTTTCTCTCTATTCTGGGGCATGTATTTCTGTCTACCCTTTGTCCATTCACCTGTATTTGCCTTTTTAAAACTCTCCCTACTGTCTGCACTGCCTGTAGCTCTTGATATTGGATGTGTGTTGCTAAATGGTCTTAGCTTTATTTAGGCCCCATGTGTTAGGTTTATTTAATGTATTTGACTGGCTGGCAACATACATTCAATGTTCTGTTTATTTTTTTTTTTTTTCACAAGCAGTGCAGGCACGTCCTGAGAAAGCCTTGTTGCTGTCGGGACGTTAAGCAATGTACAATCATCATCAACCCCCCTGTCCACTGTTTGATTTCCTGGTGCCCAGAAGTAAGCAAGGTCCGCCGCCTACACCCCGCCTCCCCCCCCCCCCCCCCCCCCCTCCCGCCACCACTGTTTGATATTTCAGCGCTCAGAAGTTAGGAAGGTCCCCCCCCCCCCCCCTCCCCCCCCCCCCCCCCTCCCCCCCCCCCCCCCCCCCACTGTTTGTGTTTGATTTCTCGGCTCTCGCAGAAACAAGATCCAGTCTGCAAGGCCTTTTGTATCAGGTTTAAGGTCCCGTTTCAGATGATTTTTGCTTGGGCAATTCCCATGCCTGATAATGGTCAATTGGTTGACCATGGCAGGGAAACAAGAAGAAGAAGAAGAACCACCGTGTATCCATAGGCGGCACATCTCGAATGAGTTAATCATCGAGTGCACACATTACAAATTCCATCAGTACTGCTCCTAAAGTGAAGGCCAATCATGACAGGTGGGTTAGAAAACTGTCAACATTATTGTATCCCAACATAACGTCTTCAAAATGTTGAAGTTGATTGGCAGACGCAATATAGAACAGAACAGTATGTAAATTGATTGCCATGAAGCTACAGTTTGTGAAAAAATTTGCTGTATGTTTTTGTTGTGCAGGAAATTTTTGAGCTGAAGCAGACAGCAGATAAGGTTGTGGCATCAAGCATTTGTCACCATGACACTGGTACAGATGCTGTTATGAACTGTGCTTCTTCCTATGATGGGAGAAATTACGTTGTGGCATGCGGACAGGAGGAAAAATGTCATCTTTACTCTGTCAAGTATAAAGTAATAAGCCCAAAGAAAACATTGGCAGGTAATTATACTGTTTAGCACATTGAACCCTAAGTGTGAAGTTCTCAGATTTTTTAGTTGTGTTTTGGCGACTACATTTCAGTTCAGGAGATAGATCATTGATGTTATATAGTTTTATTTACCCATTACAGTGGAGTCCGCTTAACACGAATTTCTGGGGACACGGAAAATCACTTCGTGTTAACCGTATTTCGTGTTAACCAATATGGCCTCAAAATTGATCACGGCCCTCCCGGCAAGGAAAAAGTGTGTAAGAGATGCGTGCATGAATGAGTACGAGGTTAAAAGTGCACATTATTGTACTATATATGCTTACATTACGTTCAGCTCGCTAGGAAAACACAAGGATGTGTACAGCTCACGTAGTTAACGTAAAATCCATCAGGTAAAATCCATAGTAAAGTAAAAGCAACACGGGCATCTGGCATCGGTAAAAGCAACACAGTCAAAGTCATTTAAAAAACGGGCCATGATCGAAGTCGGTCTTGCGTTATTGACAGCCCGTGTAGAGAGACAATCGTGGATCTCATTAATCTTGTTTTTTCACTTCAAGCGTAGTCGACTTCTGTTTTACCTTGGGGGTAGCCGTGATCGGTAGTTAACTGAATTGAGGGAGTGTTGGTACACGAATGATGCATGAATTCAGTTCAGAAACACTAGCCAATGAGAAGACGGATTACAACGACTGAAGGCTATTCAGCCAATCACAGGCTAGAGTTCGTTCATGCGTCGTGTATACTACAGCACGAGAGCGACACGTGCAGTGCCCCTTTCATGAATCGGTTTTCGGTGTTTGAGACTGGAATGTGTGTTCGTGTTAAACAGGTGAATAATAGTGAAATTGCTCTGGTCGGGAACCGAAAACAGCTTCGTGTTAAGCGAAATTTCGTGTTAAGCATTTCGTGTTATCAGTGAAATTTTAATACATAATAAGAAGGCCGTCAGCCGGGAATGCAAAAGCGGTTCGTGTTAACCGGAAATTCGTGTTAAGCGAGTTCGTGTTAACTGGACTCCACTGTACATCCTGAGGCTGATTAAAAAAAAAAAAATTGCTTTACAGATAAGGCGATAATCAACCATTTTACTAGTTCAAGGGTGGTGCTAGAATAGCTTGATGCCTCAGGCGCCAAGCTATTCTGGCACCACCCTTGAACTATCATAGTCAAATTTATTTTGAGTGATAGAGTATCAGGATGAAAAGGGTTAAGTTAGATTAAGGGTGACGCCAGAAAAATGTGGCGGCTAAAGGCTCTAGCCGCCATGCTATTCTGACACCGTCTATGCACTATCATGGTTGATCTTATGTGTCACGGTTGAACTGTGTGTCAGGACTGAATGGGTGCAAAGCTATTCTTAACCCATTTAGCCCCGAGTCCCTACAGCAGGAGATTGATTGACCATGATTGGTGCCTGAAGGCACCAAGCTAATCTGGCACTACCCTTGAATTATCACGGTCAATCCACCTCCTGCAACTGGTACATAGTTGTTCAGTAACACTTCCAAAATTTGGGAAAAGCACCCATGGGGCTAAAAGGGTTAAAGGTTATGGCAGGCGCATCAATATCAACGGTAAATTTGCCTTTAATAAGAACAACTCTTCGCACACTCATCCGGTCCATGATCTTAGCTGGCGGCGATGTTTGCAAAGCCACACCCCGTGGGCCCTAACACTGCAGGCGATTGGCTGTCATGTTTTATTTTGAACGAGCCTTGACAGAAAATAGGACCAGTTCTGTTTGGGTTGAAAGTGGATATTGAATTGAATTTAACTCTCGGAGTGACGTTCAACTTTGTTTCAATCCCCGCTAAATGCTGTTTTGAGCATTTCAAGCCCTAAAGTTGAACCGTCTGCGAGCACCTTAAACTATGCAGTCGATCCATATCATTATGTACTATGAGCCAGTATTTGTACAAAGTCATTATTTGCCAGCTGCAACCAGATAGTGGATTTTCTTAATTGGGAAATTGTTGAGGATGTTGAAAGCAGAAACATGTCCGTTTTTTTGGTATAACTGTAAATGCATTATTTAAAAATGCTTTGTTCAGGATGTTGATTATTACAGATAGCAAAGACAAAGATGCAGGGGTGAGAAAACGAAAGGGTGATGGGGAAGAGGAGAAGACTTTGAATGGCACCAAGCAGCTTACATTTGAGGTCCAGCCGCTGTGTTCGGTGAAGACGGACTTCCATAAGGATGGTGGTTTCCAAAAGGTTGTGAGGATCAATGCCAGTCACAAGATAGTGGCCACTGGTGGCGCTGATGGCTTCTTGAGGGTCTGGAAGGTAATTTCCTATATTGTATATACATGGTTGTTCCTGCCAGTTACTCGGTTAGGTCAAGAGGTACTCTGGTTTCCAATAACACGACTAGCTTGAAGTCCTCAACCCTAGCATGTAGCACTGAGAATAATAAATTATTGAATAACCCTTTTCATTCTGATACACTGCTGTTTGAAATTAATGAAATTAATTTGATTATGATAATTTAAGGGTGGTGCCAGAATAGCTTGGCGCCTCAGGCGCCAAGCTATTCTGGCACCACCCTTGAACTAAGATAATTGGTCTACCTCCTAATCTGTAATGTAGCCATCATAAAGCAAAGGGGAAAAAATCATTCTGAAGATGTAATGGGTTAGAGTAACATTTTGGGGGTTTTAGCCATTACAAAACATGAAACTACTCAGCCTAATTTATTTCATCTTTGAAGATCAGAAAGGGGGTGGGGTGGGGTGGAGGGCTGAGCTGCAAGGACAAAATGCATGTGCAGAGTTCCAGATAAAAACTTTTTTTCTTCTAATTTTGGTGTAAGGTTATGTTTGTTATTTATAGTTTGCTTACACTTTAGTTACAGTTTTTGAGAGATTTTTTTGACACAATTGGAAGTAAACTGATGTTCGTGTTGACTATTACATGTATCCCTTGTATACACTCATTTTACTTGTTCTAAAAAACAGTTTCCTGACTTGAAGAAATCATACGAGGTGAAAGCACACAAAGATGATATAGATGACCTAGACATCAGTCCTAGTGGAGACCAGGTAAGTCATCAGTTGTGATGGTGGTAATACTATTGTATACTATTGTATACTAATTACTATTCTTTCAATTTTGTAAAATGTTTCAATGCATGCATATTAAGAGTTAACAGGACAATATGTGAAGTAGGCAATATTGTGCTTAATTTGTTTTTCCTTTTTTAGAAGTTTCATCTCTCTCTCTGTCTCTTGCACACGCACGTATGCACACACATGTGCAGATTCGTGCATCCCTCAAAAACGGATGGTGCATGATTTGCCTGGTGCTATGTCAAGCTTGAACGTAGTGGTTGATCTATTCATCGGGATTTGTATATATATCAGATGATCTGGAAACGTGATGTACTAAACTGAACAAAAGCACACTTAACAAAACAGCTCACACTAATTTCCCTCGGCCCTTGATCCATACTTATTCCCTCTACTTTTTGTTTTGGGTAATTTCTAGTAATAGCCCAGTCTACCTGTGCATAGCACCCATACCCGTATACTGTACCAGTGCAGTGTCATACCTTATTTTCTGGTATACTGGTAATACTGTGCAACTCTATTTGATAGACAGCACAAGAAAAATTATGTATACCATTGAGCCATAGGGTCGAAATTCCTCGATTTGGTAGTTGTCATCTGAAGGCTACATTACAGGATATAGATTGTCTATGATAGTTCAAGGGTGGTGCCAGAATAGCTTGGCGCCTGTAGGCACCAAGCTGTTCTGGCATCACCCTTGAATTATTATGATTGGTAGTAGTCATGTTGCAGTGTTTCAGGGTCAAGATACAGATTTATGCCATTACCCCAGTAGCAAAACGTGTTCAGGCCCATGATAGTCGCAGTTAGCCCGTGCACAGTTGTGCACAGGCCAACTGCAGCTGTCGTTGGCCTGAGGACCTTTGCTTAATGGGTGTCCAGAAGGCAGAAAGCATTAGATATTCTCTGTGAGTGTGGCTTTCATGACATTTTAGGATGTCTATACTTCCAGATAGTGACAGTGTCCAGGGACCACACAGGGGTGGCTTGGAGTGCGAAGGAAGGGAAGAAGCTATCTGATCTGGTCTGGAACTCAAAGGAAGCTTCACAGTATCGGTATCGCTGTTGCAGGTAATCAGTGAGAAGTAATTTTTGTTTCCTCAAAACACATTACCGATGGTATTACTGATAAGAAACGTTACCTAGCTGGCCTAATTTTAGCCAAAATTTGGTTGTGTCCGTAAAAGGGAGTGTTGGCAGGTGAGGGGCGCCATAGAACAGGCAGTAACCCGAATAGCCTCCCTTCTCCCCATCCGGGTATGAGTTCACCCGATATTCCTCAGTTTAGTTCTTAGCTAGCCTGTAGACAGTTGTATTCGTACATCGCTCTTCGAATCTTACTGGGTGGATGTGACTGGTCGTCTTGTGACTTTACCTAACTGTTCTTGCTTCGTTGGAGCTCACTTGGTATTGTGCTAGCTTGGAGCTCACTCGAATTGTGCCTTGTGCTGTTTCGAACTTTGAACTGTGCGGCGTGGCTTGCACTTAGCGTGCCTGTGACGGCCTTGACCGGGGTGGTGACTGTGAGTCCAGTGGCGCCTCAGGACGTCGCTTCAACCGGCGTGGGTTTGCTTCTCGCTCCGTCATGGCCAGGTAAAATCTCGGTGACTGCCCTTGACCGGCGCTCAGGAGAAGGGAAGAACGTCAGGCGTCGGCACGCTCTGTGCACGTGATTGAGTTCGTTCTCACCCTCGCGTGCGTAATTATTGGTGTGCGGCCTCGGTGGCCACACTCGCTTGTTCTTCATTATGGCCTCTATGTTGCAGTTACCAGGTTCGTACCTGCACGCAATGTGGCGATTTTCAGTGGCCCTGTGACGAGCATGCATGTTACGTGGTGAAGTCATAGTTGTAGTATGATAAACACCAGACGCACGCACGGAAGGTTCTTTTAAATAAACTTCATTCAGCTGCAACCCATCACACGTGGCTTAAGGATGTAGACAATACTGGAGTAACAGTTCCAACAATATTTTAATTCAGCGATGCGATCTCCACACAATACATTCCCAAATGCACCAACACTGATACATTGTTTCTTCTTCAAATGTCAACACTGGCGACACAAAGTTCCTCACACAACGTACACCACCGTTAAGCTGCGTCTCTCACAATGTACACCCTATACGGGCCATGTACCTACGATAAACTGGGTGTCCCTACAACTGACAATGCGTGACGATGTACACACGTGCTTCCTAGCACCAACTTTATATAGTAAAACAACTTTCTAGAATAATCCAAAGAATTTACTCAACACAACCAATCAGAACAGAATACGTAACTGAAACTCATAAATATTAATTAAAAAAATGAACTTTCTAGAATAACTAAACTGGTCTACAAAATTCGACTGCTCATTTCAGCCCCAAATCCTAGCATGTAATGACGTCACACAACAGTATGACAAACTGATCACGATCTTTCAAAACACCCAAAGAACAGCATCTAATTTTACGTGCACATAAACAACTATGACTAACAGCTTTGCTACTGTGTTACAAAAATGTTGCTTACTCTTTTGACGTCACATGTATGAGGTCACTAGACAGCGCGACGCTGCTCGAACGTTCTGGTTCATTCTCAGCTAATCTACGCAAAACAAAAATCGACCGATCTTCTCCGTGCGACTTTTCTAGAAACTTCCGGACTAAACTTAGCGTATCATAACAAAACAAAATCCGCTATCATGCACGAACGATAGAGAATCTCACTGAAAAGGTACTTGATACGTAACGATGAAAGCTCAAATAAATATCGGATCGTTTCCTACGATTAACACATGTATACTCTCACAGAACAATACAACCACAATCGTAACAATGCAGTCTGCCTGCCCTGTTCTGGCTGTGAGTCGACGCATCCCTGTGCTGTATGCGCCCCCTTGCTGGAAGAGAGATGGTCCCAGCTGTGGGGATTCTACCGCCGTGAACGCCTGACACCTATCAGAGAGTGGCCATCAGTTCCCACTCAGAGTGCCATGTATGGGCCCAGTAAATTTCCCATGACCGTGATGAATTGGGCCAGTAGGACGACTAATGCGCAGAATACCACGGATGGGGCTATTAAGTTACCCATGACCGTGACGAATTGGACCAGTACAACTACCACCGCGCAGAATACCACGGATGGGGCTCTTAAGTCACCCATGACCGTGACGAATCGGACCATCCTACTACTTCTGGGCAGACGTCGGCACACGATTTTATGACGATCTTAGCTCCGGGCCAGACGGCGGAACGCAGCCTTGACAGAAGTTTCGGGAAGAGAGACACGAGGCACACATGCGACGGGATCCCACCCCTAGAGACGAACGCTCGGCTACCCGTTCGCAGCTCAGTGATGAGCGGCCACGACCAGAGAAACTTCCTATGCGGATTGGCGCCAGCTCCGAACACAGGATAGACAGACACGAGCAGGCTGCTTCCAGAGATTGCGACCACCACAGGCCTGCTGCACGTTCCATGTCACGATCTCAGGTCAGTGAAGATGTGCCACTACCAAAAGCCCTGGTTGTGGAGAGAGCACGCTCCAGACGCAGTGCTGAGAGGTGAGAGACGACCACACGACGGGACCCCGACTGCTGCCCTCAGCTACGCTCAGACAGTTCGCCTGACTCAAGAAGCGCTCGCGCGCTACACAGAGATAAGGGACAGGATGGGAGCTTACGACGACGTACCAGTACCGTTGGGACACTCCGCGATGGAAGGACCGGCTTGACTACGAATCTCCGTCGCCGTTTGAGTTCGCGGAACCGCCCGCCGAGACTGCACTCTTCCTCCCGGACTTCGCGGGACAGTCGTCACCCCAGGTTTTCTTCATGGACGATGGGAGACAAGGTACGATCCACCCACATGACCTGTTCCTCTCGTCGCAGTCGCTCCCCTTGGGACCGCCGGCCTGCCCCTGACAGTTTGGTATCTTCACTTAGGACCCGGCGCTTTTCCGCTCGCAGCGTCGCCACAGCAGAAGACGACCCCCTTCCAGCGCTGCTTCCTCTTCTCGTCGGGCTGCTGCAGCGCCTGCATTCACTGGTCATTCGGAGGAGTTGGTCACCCCTGTTCCCTCCGCGCACTTGACGGACGACTCCATCAGCTTGGCTCCAGAGGACTCCATTTCGGCGTTACTTGGCGATGATGGCGCCTCTCCTACACGATGCTCGCAGTCACGAGATGAGATGGATTTGCCGCCAGCTACGCTGAGCCATAGGATGGAGACTCTTCGGGCCTTGGACGAAGCGGCTCGCCTCATCGCGTTGTGTCTTCCCGCGGAAGATTGCCCTCTTTCCCCCCCGCCAAGAAGAGAGCTTCGGCCTTTGTGGACTCCGAGTGCCAGGCCAAGCGCTTCAAGTCTCTTCCTCAACCTCCCGGGTTCCGTGACTTACGCGACGCCTTCTCCACTCACCTGCTTCAGGGCGCCTTGGGAGACACCAGCTTCTTCGCGGACACGAGGTGGCCGGCAGACCTGTCTATGGCCTTCCGTCAGAGGTGGTACGCGGGACATTCGCAGAGCTTCGCCTGCCCACTCCTAGCAGTGGACCCTCTGGCGCTGTCCTGTGCTGGTTCTCTCCGACGACATGATTCCACTTCTGGGCTTACACAGACTGCTGCCCTCATCCGCAATTCCCTGTCCTCTGCGGGGTTCCTGGACCTGGTGACGCAGGTCATCGTCCGTCGCGTTGAGGAGGCCTGGAATCCTACTATCTCACCGCTTTTGGCCGACATCCTTGCCTTGGCAGTTTCTGGCAACCAGGCTGCTTACCACACTGCTGTCAACGCCATGGCTGCGGCAGCTAACTGTGATCTGATTCGTCGAGATACTGTCCTGCACTCTTGCTCGTTGCCGACAGAGTTGAAGAATCAGCTACGCCGGGCTCCTCTTGGTGGAGACTCCTTTTCGGCCCCACCTGGCAGACCGTGAAGGAGGCTAACAAGGACTTGTGGCCCAGCCGCGTCGCTCCGACCCGCTTTCAGCCAGCCCACAGGGCCATGGGTCGAGCCCTGCGTACCGCCAGACCCTCCTCTCGTCCCTTCACCAATCGTGGTTGTCTCCCCCCCCCCTCCCCCCGGACTCCAGCTTTTGGTCGACCCTGCACGCTCCCTACCCCCGCGCCATGGACGCCCCTGCTTGGCTTGGCCTAGACCTGCCCGTCGTCCCTTCGGGCAAGGTAGGGCCCGCTGACTGCCTTCCTCTCCCGGGTCTCCTGTCAGCGGGAGGCTCGCATGGGACAGTGACGCTTGGAGATCGCTGTTTCCCGACGACCTGTGGATCCTGTCGACCATCTGCGAGGGACTACAACTTTCGTCCCGGTCGCCCCCCCCCCCCCCAAACCCCCCTCCCCCCCTGTGCTGGTCGCCTCTCTGGACTGCGGTGCCTTCAGATCAGCTCAGGGCCGACGCGCTTCGCAATGAGGTCTCCGCTCTACTACGGAAGAACGCCATGGAGGTGATGACGCGGCACGACACTCCAGCCTTCTACAGCCGCCTTTTCGTAGTTCCCAAGCCGGGGGGCAAGTGGCGCCCAGTCATCGACCTCTCCGCCCTGAACAAGTTCATAGTCGCCCTGTCCTTCCACATGGAGACCGCTCGAGCTCTTCGTGCCGCAGTGCAGCCAATGGACATTGCCGTCAGTCTCAATCTCTCGGATGCGTACCTCCACGTCCCCATGCATCCTGCGGCCAGACGCTACCTTCACTTCGCCTTCGCCGGTGTAGTCTACCAGTTCCGCGCGCTTCCTTTCGACCTCAACCTCATCCCGTGGGTGTTCACCCGGATCATGGACGCTGTCATAGCCATGGCCAGACAGACTTCGTCCAGTCCCACGTCGAACTACCTCGACGATCTTCTCCTGAGGAACCAAGCAGACTCCGCCTTGGAGAAGGACCGGGATGCTCTCCTCGCTCTGCTCGGCACACTCGGGTTCCTCGTCAACGCAGGCAAGTCCGACCTCTCGCCGTCGCGCCTCTTTGTACACCTGGGGATGGAGTTTCGAACCGACCTCAACGAAGTGCGGCTCCCGGAGGCGCGTATTCAGAAGTTGGGGAATCTGGCGCGGCAAGTGGCTCAAGAGGACTTCGTCACTGCCTGGATGTGGTTGCAACTCCTGGGCCTGATGAGCGCCACAGCGGATCTCCTTCCTCTAGGATGCCTCTACTGCCGCCCGCTGCAGCTGCACCTGCTCCTACACTGGCAAACATTGAAGGACGACATCGACTCCCTGATCCCGGTGCCCCTGATGCTACGTCCTCACCTCCTGCGCTGGGGGGACCCCGCCTGGCTCGCTACGGGAGTCCCACTTTACTCGCCACCTCTTCGGTTGTCCCTCTGTGTCGATGCAAGTCTCGCCGGTTGGGGGGCTCACCTACTACCGACGTTCACCACAGCCTCCGGTCTTTGACCTCCAGCTCTTCGGTCCCGACACATCAACTGGTTAGAGCTGAAGGCGGTGTGGCAGGCCCTTATGACATGGGATTCTCAACTCCGGTGCCAGGAGCTCTTCGTCTTGTCAGACAACTCTACCATCGTCGCCTACATTCAGAAGCAGGGCGGGACACGCTCTCCCTCGCTGTGCATCCTTCTCTACCAGGTGTTCCGCTGGTGCGAGGATCGGGGCATCGCTCTTCGTGCAAGACACATCCCTGGACATCTAAATGTTCTTGCCAACTCTCTTTCGTGTGGTGGCCAGTTACTCCACAACGAGTGGACGCTCCGCCCGGACATCTTCAGAATGATCGGGACCAGATGGGAGGCTCCCATGATCGACCTCTTCGCGACGAGGTGGAACCGCCAGCTACCGCTGTTTGTCTCGCCGGTTCCAGAACCACTAGCTTGGGCAGTCAACGCGCTATCCATCCCCTGGGACGGACTCGTCGCCTACGCTTATCCTCCGTCGGTGCTGGTGCCCAAAGTCCTCCTCAAACTCCGCGGCTGCAACTTGGTCCTGTTCCTGGTGGCCCCTTTCTGCTGGACCAAGTTGTGGACCACAGAACTATTGAACCTCGCCACATGCCCTCCTCTGCAGCTACCCACTCCATGCACGATGCTCAAGCAACTGCGACAGCCGCTGTACCATCTGTGCCCAGAACGTCTCCTCCTTCACGCCTGGAGATTGTGCGGCAATCCCTCTCCAGCAGAGGCTTCTCTTGTGCGGCAGTGGATGCTATCGCTGCAGCCGCAGGCCCTCAACCAGACGAGTTTACGAGGGAAAATGGCGAGTGCTGTGTGACTGGTGTGGTGACAACCTTCTCTTCCCCACAGACTTGACGACGCCCCAGCTGGCGGAGTTCTTCTTCTGGCTATTACAATGACCAGGGACTGGCTCCAGTTACCATTCGGGGCTTCCTTGCCATGATTGCCGATGCCTATCGGCACTTAGGCCAGCCCGACCCTGGTAGCTGCAAAGACCTCGCCGATCTGATGGCCCACTTCGGTCTGCAACGCCCGGCACTGTGTTCGCTGGTACCGAGATGGGATCTACCATGGGTGCTTACGTGGCTCAACTCAGGCCGTTTTGAACCTCTTCAGCTGGCGCGCATGCCGGACGTGATGTGGAAGACGTGCTTCCTGTTGGCCCTATCCACGGCGTCCAGGGTCAGTGAACTTAATACGCTGTTGACACGCCCAGATCGCTTGTGGTTCCGGATGGATGGAACCGTGCAACTGCTACCTGAACCGACCTTCCTGGCCAAGACACGGTCGCCTTTGGCTGCCCCACAGATGATGACTATTCGGCCTTTACGAGTGACAGACTCCCCCCGGGAGACCAGACAACAGGACCCGGTCAGAGCCTTACGTGTGTACCTGCGCCGGACCAAGCCTCTGCACAGAGGACGCACCCACCTGTGTCTCCCTTGTCCCCAGGTAGACGTGACATCTCAGCCCAGACCATCTCCTCCTGGCTCCGATGGCTGATTCGCTCGGCCTACCAGGATCTCGCCCCTGATGCAGCCAAACGTATGAACATCAGGGCGCACAAGATCAGAGCCATGGCCCCAAGTCTCGCTTTCGACCGCAACTGCGCTGTCAAGGACATTGTGGCGGCCGTGGGATGGTGAGCTGAGACTACCTTCGCCCGCTTCTACCTGAGGGACCTCTCTGCCCAGCAGCAGAACCTTTCACTGGTGGGAGACATCGCAGCGGCGCAACACTCCCTTTAGCTAAAATTATCGGGAGTTTGCCTCGGGAGGGCGGGTCTGAGGGCCAGTGTCTTTGGTTAGGGGCGCTATAGCGGCATCCACGTCCTCTTCGAAATTCCTTCGTATCAGTAATACCATCGGTAATGTGTTTTGAGGAAACAAATGAATTTTTCTTTAAAATTAATTTAAAAAAAAAAAAACTTACCGATGGTATTACTTGAAGGTCCCTCCCACCTGCCCTGCTTGCCGCCAAGAAACTAAACTGAGGAATATCGGGTGAACTTGTACCCAGATGGGGAGAAGGAAGGCTATTGGGGGTTACTGCCTGTTCTGTGGCGCCCCTCACCTGCCAACACTCCCTTTTACGGACACAACCAAATTTTGGCTAAATTAGGCTAGCTAGGTAACGTTTCCTATCAGTAATACCATCGGTAAGTATTTTTCGAAAAATTCATTTTAAAGAAAAATTCATTTTGTTTTCTCAAAACCCTTACCGATGGCATTACTGATAGAAAGATACGCTAGCTAGCCCGATTTCAGCCTAAGTCTGTTGTGTGAATACGCACAAACGGGGAGGCGACTCTGGGGAGCCTGTTTATCAAACGCAACCCCGGGTGGCCTCCCCTCCCTTCCAATCATGCCCTATGGGCTGACCCACCAGTTTCACGTTTAGATGCCTTCCGGTCGGTTGCACCGTTTTGCCGTTGTGATTATTGTGTGGTTACGCTGATTCTCTTCACCTGTTTCGGAATTCTTCGACAGACTGGTTGTGGGCGGTGGCCTTGCCTGAAAGATTCCCCTCTTCTTTTTTCTTCTGAAGCTCTCTCTCTTCCTGTAGAGACTTCAATGAGGTAAGGTCTTGTTGGCGCCCGAGTCGTCGGCCATGGCGGACGGTCTCCGGCCTCGTGGTGTTGTTCTTCCTATCGCCACCGCACGGCGAGTGACACTCGCCGCACGGGGTATTGCACTGTTTTCCTTCCTCCCATCCTAGTTAAGATTAATAATACATAGGACACATCAATACCACAGCTCGGGAAATGTACACATTTTGTCCAGGCATTTTTGGCACCACCGCTCGCTGTGGGACACGCACCGCGCGGTGGTTGTGCTTGCATCCTTACCACTCCTTCCGAGTGTGGGCTAGGTACTGCGATGGCACAGTGGTACGGTACTTTATCGACACGCAGTTCGAACCCCATAGATGTTGAGAATTTAAAAACACAATAAATGGGGAATGCACAGCTCAGGAGAGTTACCAATTTACGGACTTTAGCTTCCGTTCATGTGCTCTGTTGGTCTGTTGCAGTGCTCAGCTGCATTCGTGCCCGGCCTGCCGGGGATTCCAGTGACCTAGTGACAATCATGGCTTCTGCCTGCTCTGTTCGGGCTGCTCCTCTTCTCGACCTTGCTGGATTTGTGACTCTTGGAAGGAGCAACACTGGTTCCTCCTCTGGGACTTCTATCGACGGGACCGACCCTTGGCTGCCTGGGACCGCAGTATGATGCCACCGGCTCCTCTCCCCGTGGCTACCACGACTTCCGCTGCTGTGCCTACCGGCCCCCTGAAACCCCGCAAGCGGGCTTTATTGGACATTGGAGGGCTGTTTGCGTGAAAGCTGACCGCTACTGACCAGTTTGGTCACTCCCTGACCGTTCGCGCCCCCCCCAGTTGGGGATCGAAGCTTATGGACGCAGGGACGGCCCCTCTCAGCTGGATGCAGCCAGACCGAGACCAGGACCCAGGCCGATGATACGACACACCCACAAAAGAGGCATTCATAGGCCCGATGCGCTCCCGCCTGTGGCTTCACACGAGCGTTGCCCAGTGAGCTGCGCGCTCCAGAGGCCCGCTCAACCTTGAGCCCCGCCCATAAGGCGCCTATCCACCCTGTGGCACGGGGCTCAGATCGCAGACCATCACAGAGTGGCCGAACACGAGCATTGCCCAGTGAGCTGAGCGCTCTGGAGGCCCGCTCATCCTTGAGCTCCGCCCATAACTCACCTATCCACCCTGTGACACGGAGCTCAGATCGCAGACCACCACGGCACCAGCGGATAGATGGACACTCGCGTCGTGTGTCGTTCTTTCTGGGCGGAGGACCTTCCACCGGCTTTCGGAGAGCTCTTATCCTCGCTGCGTGGATCTTCGCTCCAATTTTCGGTGCTCTCGCTCACCGTGGGAACCTTTTGGCGCGTGGGGGCTCGCGGTCTGGCTACATCCCTGCCCAGCCACGGGGCCCTCGGTCTCAAGTGAGTGCCGTTTTTGCTCCGGGATCTCGGCGTTCCTCGCGCTCTGTCTCCCCTGAGCGGCCTGCCCGGCTTTCGGGTTCGCGGACCCCTTCTCCCGACGCGGCTGCGGCCCCCCACGTGCTGCTCTGTTCTGTCCGCCTGCGCGCGGGCTCCCCCTTCCCCCCTCCACCCCTCACGGATCTTTCTGGTGGTGAGTGGGAAGAGGATGTCCTTAGTCTACATCCAGAGGACTCCACTTCGGCACTTCTGTCTCATCGTCCCACGGCGCCCTCTCTCGCTGTGGACAGCAGTCCTCGCTCTTTGCTTCACAGCTCCTCACCCTCTGCCCCTCATGGAACCACGGGATCCGAGACCATTAAGGCGCTGGACGTGGCTGAGCACGTGATTACCAGCTCCCTCCCTCCAGCCTAGTGCCCTCCGTCTCCTCCCCTCAAGCGGAAGACTTCTGCCTTAGTCGACGCCTCGCGGCAGGCCAAGCATGTCAAGTCCCTCCCGCAGCCCTCCCCCTGTTTCATGACCTCGCAGAAGCGTTCAACTCTGACCTGCAGCAGGGCAAGTTGGGGGAAAGGAACTTCTTCGCTGAACGTCAATGGCCCGTGGATGTCGACATTCGTTTTCAGCAGTCTTGGTGTGTGGGGCACTCCCAGGCCTTTCTGTACCCTCTCCCAACAGTGGACACTGCGGCGCTGACACAGAGCGGCGGTAGGGTTAGTGCAGGGTGATACACTACCCCGGGGCTTGACAAGACAGCTACCCTTGTTTGGAATACCTTAGCCTGCCTCGGCTTCTTGGAGCTAGCAACGCAGATGGTGGTCCGCCGCATTGAAGATTTCTGGGCTTTCCCGGAGACTCCGGATCCCCTACGCGATCTGCATTCCTTAGCTGTGACTGCCAATTGGGCAGTATACCACGCCTCCACGAACATGGTAGCAGCTGCGGCTAACTGTGACTTGATGAGACGGGATGCGACACGGAGGTGGTGCACTGGACTTCCGGCCTTAGTCAAGATACAGCTCCGACAGGCCCCCCTGGGGGGAGCCCTTCTCTTTGGCCCTACTTAGCAGTCAGTTCGGGAGGCGTCCAAAGATCTGTGGCCTCCATGGAGTCCTCCCACTTTCCTTCCGTCTGCAGGCCCGGGGGTCGCCCCTTGTGGAATTACAGACCCTCCTCACAACCGGCTCCTTGGGATCTGCGCGGCGCAGACCCCCCTTGCTTCTTCCTCCGTGGACGCGGCTCGCGGAGCCGCTTCGTGCCTGGCCCCCATGGCGCTCGCTGCCGGGGGCACGGGCGGACCCAGTGACTCGCTGCCTCCTCGACCTCCCCTCCCCCCGACTGTTCCGGAGCCCCTGGTCAGCGGGAGGTTGGCCCTCTTCTGGGACGAGTGGCGGTCTGTGCTTCCCGACGACCCATGGGTACTCGCCACCGCCCAGATATCTTTCAGACTCCACCCCCTTTCCGCTGCTTGCCACTCTGGACCCGGTCCCCTACTGATCCTGGTAAAGTCGATGCTCTGGCCGGCGAGGTCGCCTCCCTGCTTCAGAAGTCCGCCACGGAGGTCGTTGCAGCCTTCAGGTGACTTCTACTCTGGAGATGGACCGGGACAGTTTTATGTCACTCTTGCAGTGACTAGGCTTCTTGGTCAACCAAGGGAAATCGGACCTTGTATACCCTCCCGCACCTTCGTCCATCTGGGAATGGAGTTCTTGACTGAGCAGAACAGGGTGAGACTGATGGAAGCACGCATACTGAAGCTCTCGC
This sequence comes from Semisulcospira habei, assembly GCA_036245525.1. Taxonomy (NCBI): domain Eukaryota; kingdom Metazoa; phylum Mollusca; class Gastropoda; family Semisulcospiridae; genus Semisulcospira; species Semisulcospira habei. The sequence goes on from BTPG01000005.1 coordinate 118,219,080, forward strand.
TGTTAGCACAGAAGATGTGCATTGCGGACTTGTGCCCGGCCAGGACCTGGCTGCAGCTGCTGGGACTCATCAGCGCCGTGGCGGACCTGCTTCCCCTCGGCAGGCTCAATTCGCGGCTGATCCAGCTACATCTCCTCTACCACTGGCGCCTGTCCTCGGGCGACCTGGTAGCTCTGGTTCCTGTGGACCCCCTGGTTCGACCTCACCTCCTATGGTGGGCGGACACCACCTGGCTCGGGTCGGGAGTGCCCCTCGCCTCCCCCCACCGCGGCTCTTGCTGTGTACGGAAGCGAGCCGGTCGGGGCTGGGTAGGGGGGGGGGGGGGGCATCTGCCCAAGTTCGACGAGATCGCTGGCCAGTGGCCTCCAGCCTCACGGAACAGACACAGCAATTGGTTGGAACTGGAGGCAGTGCGCCGGGCGTTGAAACACTGGGAACCTCGCCTCACGCACCACCAGGCAGTGCTGGTCCTCTCAGACAACTCCACGGTGGTGTCCTACATTCAAAAGCACCATCCCTTAGCATGCTCCTGTACCAGCTGCTGCTTTGGTGCAGAGATCGAGACATCAAGCTCCGAGCGCGACACATTACGGGCCACCTGAACTTGCTCGCAGGCTCTCTCTCTCATCGAGGACAGCTTCTACACACCGAGTGGACACTCAAGCCGGAGCTCTTTTGGATGATAGGCGCTCATTGGGAGATGCCCATGGTCGACCTATTTGTGCGCGGTGGAACGCCCAGCTCCCCTTTGTCTCGCCTGTGCCGGACCCTCTCGTGTGGGCAGTGGACACCCTGTCGATCCCTTGGGATGGCCTAGTGGCCTACGTACCCCCCAGCTGTGTTGATACCCAAGGTTCTGCAGAAGCTCCAGGGCGTCAACGCGATCGTCTTCCTGGTCGCCCCCTTCACTTGGAACCGAAGCTGGACGACAGACCTTCTGAGTTTGGCCATGGACCCCCCTGCTGCGGCTACCGTCGCTGCGCACGATGTTGAAACAGCTGAGGCAAAACCTGTTCCACCCGTGCCCTGAGAGGCTCCAACTACACGCTTGGAGGTTGTGCGGGCGGCCCTCGCCGCAAGAGGCTTCTCGGGTGCGGCAGTGGCGGCTATCACAGCAGCTCGCAGGTCTTCCACTCTGAGGGTTTATGAGGGGAAGTGGAAGGTCTTGCAGGATTGGTGCCAGGCCAGAGACCTGTCTCCCATGGCTCTCTTGACACCCCAGCTGGCCGAGTTTTTCCTCTGGCTATTTACCGATCAGGGTCTGGCCCCCATTATCATCCGGGGCTATCTCTCTATGATCGCCAACACATACTGGCACTTGGGACGGCCGGATCCAGGAGCGTGTAAAGACCTGGCAGTCCTCATGGCCCATTTCGAGTTGCAGCGACCAGTCCAACGTTCCTTGCATCCGTGGTGGGACCTTGCATGGGTGCTCACGTGGCTTAATTCGGGGCGGTTCGAACCTCTGCACCTGGCCACCTTGGCGGATGTAACCAGGAAGACGTGCTTCCTCCTCGCTCTCGCTTCAGCTTCCAGGGTCAGCGAACTCCACGCATTGTCTGTTTCCCCATCCTGTCTGCAGGGGAGAGTGAATGGGTCAGTGCAGCTCCTGACAGACCCTGCCTTCCTGGCAAAGAACAGGATGCCGGCGGTCGGGGCACAAGTAATTACGCTCCAACCCCTTCAGGGGTCCGATAGGTCGCAGGAGTCGTGCCAGCAGGACCCGGTGCGTGCCTTACAGATCTACCTGCGCCGAACACGTCCCCACCGGCGGGGCCGGACTCGCCTCTTCCTGCCTTTGCGGTGAGGCAGGAACGACATTTCAGTTCAAACCATCTCTTCTGGGCTCAGGTGGGTCATCCGATCTGCGTATGAGGACCTCTCCCCTGAGGGGGCTAAGAGGCTGCAAATCCGAGCCCACAAAGTCAGAGCGGTCTCCACTAGCGTCGCATTGGACCGCAACTGTGCGGTGCAAGACATTGTGTCGGCGGTGGGGTGGCGGTCGAGTTTCACCTTAGCACGCTTCTACCTGTGCAACCTCTCAGGACAGTGTGAGAACCTGGCACTCCTGGGCGATGTCTCGGCGGCTCAGCACTCCCTCCCGGCACCAGAAGCGCCATAGATAACGCTTAGTTGAAATCGTCGGGAGTGCTCCCTGGGCACCTTACTAAGCTTGTTACTATCACGGGGTATGTGGGCAGCACCCTCCTCCTTTTCGTTATTCTTCCTATCAGTAATGCCATCGGTAAGGGTTTTGAGGAAACAAATTAATTTTTCTCTAAAATATATATTTTTGAAAAATACTTACCGATGGCATTACTCGAAGGGCCCTCCCTCCTACCCCGCTTGCCACCAGTTCGCTTAGCGTGAAACTGGTGGGTCAGCCCATAAAGCATGATAGGAAGGGAGGGGAGGCCACCCGGGGTTGCGTTTGATAAACAGGCTCCCCGGAGTCGCCTCCGCATTTGTGCTTATTCACACAACGGACTTAGGCTGAAAATCAGGCTAACTAGCGTATCTTCCTATCAGTAATGCCATCGGTAAGTATTTTTCGAAAAAATATATTTTAGAGAAAAATTAATTTTTCTATATTACTACCAGCATGATTGCAAAGACTAAAGGTAGTGTTTGTATGTTGAATACACAGAACTCTTTTTTGTTTCCTCAAAACCCTTAACAATGACATTACTATTAGGAAGGTACACTTGGCTTACCGATTTCAGCCTCCAAAACGTTGTGTGTTGCTACACAACCAGGGACCTAACTCTAGCAAGCAGTTACCAAGTACCCTGGGTAGCCTCCCTTCCTCCTCACATGAGCTGTCTACTCACGCCAGTCTTATGCTTAGCTGACTTGTGAAAGGTTTGCCGGTTTCAGTCTCCGCAAGTTTCATCAACTGGATTTCTTCTACCCTTGGTCAACCTTTCACTAGGATAATTATGGCGAGGTAAGGCCTCATATTATGCCAGTGAGCCGTCATGGAGTTGGCCCTGGCATTTTCTTGGCGTTTACCGCTGAATTACCGTTATACTTCGACATTGCAGCTCGGCAGACAAATAGTGAGTGCAGTTCACGTGGCCTTAAGCGCCATGCGCGGTCGCGTTTCACGTGTATGTTCTATGTTCCAGTGTGCCCCTTGGTGAGGACCTTCTGTGGCCAGCATGCTGGATGTTGGTGCCCCACGCATGGGGGCGGATGTGCGAGTCTGGCGCCCCCGGGTTGGAAGAGCCCTGCCCCCTACGCGGAGGTTAGGTTTACAGGCACGGGTGGGGGAGCTTCTGTCAACGGCAATACCATGTTGAATACACTGGTTTTCGTCTGATGACCGAAGTTAAGCAACGTTGGACTCGGTTAGTACTTGGATGGGTGACCGCCTGGGAACACCACGTGCTTAGCGCCTAAAGTCACCCCGCTGCATTTCCGATGAGGTACAGTAACCTTCTCAATGGCGCCTGCCGCCATTCCAGATCCATGGGCAGAAAACGCATGCGCTTGCGCCCCGGTGGGTGAGCTGGCAGGTGAGACACCTTATCTCAGGTTCTAGCGAAATAGACTTGGTGGGCGCGCCGCGTCGAGGCCAGCTCCCCTCGACCATCGTCTCCTCCTCGCTATGGCACATGCCTTGTACGGCGCTACTTGTATAATTCCGCCTGATTAGCAGCTATGCGGTTCGCCCCGCTACTCACTCCAACTAAAGATCCTCTGCCTTAGGTGCTTACGATGTACTCCCACCTAATTAGCATACGGCCGCCAAAGTTGTGCCATTGCAACAGGAGGGCTTGACCGGGAGGTTACTTCATTGAGTACAAGTTATTCGTTGCTTGGGGGGCAAGAAACTAACTTCATTGTCAAAGACTTTTCCTCTGGCGCCATCCATCTCTTACGCTTACGCTCTATGGCCGCCCCACTCAGGGGTGTACACCTTGTCCAAGGTGCCCCAGAAGTCCTGCGGCGCCTTGTCCGCCCACGTGGTCCACGCTTCGCGGTCGGCAGCGCCAGTTGTCTCCCCGCTTCGCGGGGAACAACCCTATGCTTCCCTTTGAGTCCTTGGCCGACCGCTTGTTTCTTCTGCGCCAGCAGTGGCTGGAGGCAGCTCACTACACGGTGATGATCCTTTGGGCCCCCCACTTGTCTTCTCAGACCTCGCCGCTCATGCCTCGGGGATGACCCAACAGCGGCTGAAGCGGGGAGCGTTTTCATCGCGGCAGGCATTCCTCCAGGGCCGGGACCCAGCAGACCGCCAGCACGGCTTTACCAGCCAGTGCTGGCGCCTAGCACTTAGTTCGCTTCCAGCTGCCAGCGAGATAAGGCGCCGCGAGGTCACATTCCACTCTCGCCCGCTCATTCTATTTATATCGCTTGCTACTGTGGGGTACACGGCGTGACAGGCGCTCTGCCGCTATAACAACTACCTACACATTTGTATTCATAACACATCTCTGCCTACAGTGACTGTTGTGGAAGCAACATCGTTCAAAAGTTGAAATTCTCACGTACACACTGATACCAAATATGACAACATTACGACTTGCACTTGTGTAGCAGGTTATGGTGAAAATAAAGAGAACGGGAATTTGTTGATGTACGATGTCGGTGTTTGTTGTGAAATTGACAAAGTTCCCACAGCCATAACACGAAGACGCTACTTTTCCCAACGAAACACACTTGCATGCATAAGGGTCAGCATGCCTACAGTAAGTATCACTTAGCGGATTTTGGATTCATGGTGGGGGACGAAAGCAGGAGGGTGGTTAATGAGGTCACTGACAGGTCGCGTGTTGTGCGGTACACGGCGTGACAGGCGCTCTGCCGCTATAACAACTACCTACTGGTTTGTATTCATAACACAAATCTGCCTGAAGTGACTGTTGTGGAAGCAACATCGTTCAAAAGTTGAAATTCTCACCTACACACTGATACCAAACATGACAACATTACGACTTACACTTGTGTAGCAGGTTATGGTGAAAATAAAGGGAAAGGGAATTTGTTGATGTCGGTGTTTGTTGTGAAATTGACAAAGTTCCCACAGCCATAACACGAAGACGCTACTTTTCCCAACGAAACACACTTGCATGCATAAGGGTCAGCATGCCTACAGTAAGTATCACTTAGCGGATTTTGGATTCATAGTGGGGGACGAAAGCAGGAGGGTGGTTAATGAGGTCACTGACAGGTCGCGTGTTGTGCGGTACACGGCGTGACCGGCGCTCTGCCGCTATAACAACTACCTACTGGTTTGTATTCATAACACAAATCTGCCTGAAGTGACTGTTGTGGAAGCAACATCGTTCAAAAGTTGAAATTCTCACCTACACACTGATACCAAACATGACAACATTACGACTTACACTTGTGTAGTAGGTTATGGTAAAAATAAAGGGAACGGGAATTTGTTGATGTCGGTGTTTGTTGTGAAATTGACAAAGTTCCCACAGCCATAACACAAAGACGCTACTTTTCCCAACGAAACACACTTGCGTGCATAAGGGTCAGCATGCATACAGTAAGTATCACTTACCGGATTTTGGATTCATAGTGGGGGACGGAAGCAGGAGGGTGGTTAATGAGGTCACTGACAGGTCGCGTGTTCTGGCATTTCTCGCCCGCAGCCGTCTCGGTACTCCACAGACTGCTATTGCCATCCCGAAATACGATCAGTCCATAACAGGTCACAATATTTAACAGTGTTTTTAAACATACCTTGAGGTTTCACACATTTTCTGACACACTAGACATAAGAACCGTTTTACGGGGAGTAGACGTCGGCGGAATAAAAACTTGTATACCACTATCACCTTCATTAGTGCTGTTATCAGTGTCAGTGTTATGAGTGTCACATTCCGCGGATCGAAACGATCGTTTCTTTCCATGCTGGGAACCCCGCTTCGCTGGTCGTCCTCCTTTACCTAGCTGCATGAAGTGAACACACGCGACACATTCTTCAACACTCATATTTGGATGGAACATGGTCCAAATGTGTTGTGATGAGGCAATATCAGACGCTGCATTTCGCGTTGTCTCCTCGGACACACGTGTTTCAGTCGAGTCTATCCGTTTCATCCGACAATAGCAACTCCTACACATTGTTTTGGAGTGCATCATGTCTTTGTCTTCCTGGATATTAATTCCATAACACTTGTGGATTAAGTGTTCATAATTGATACAAAGAAATGACTTTTTATCCGTGTATCTCTTTTGTGATCTCTCGCCACATATTCTGCACAATGCATTAACTCTCATTGCATGGAACACACCTATGTGTACACAGACTGTACGCATTTCATCAGACTCCATCATGATCAAAAGTTAAATCAAAAGTACATTTACAAGGTTGACTGTTAGTGTTACACTATTTCCCAAGAAAGAAACGTGGCTATCTCCTCAATAGTATCCGTGTAACTAAGCCCTCTCTTTCCCCAATGCCGGGAGTGTACACCAAGTCGGATGTCTGAAACTTGTCTGTCGACACCTGTCAGTGACCTCATTAATTACCCTCCTGCTTCCGTCCCCCACCATGAACCCAAAATCCATTAAGTGATACGTACTGTAGGCATGCTAACCCTTATGCATGCAAGTGTGTTTCACTGGGAAAAGTAGCGTCTTTGTGTTATGGCTGTGGGAACTTTGTCAATTTCACAATAAATTCTCGTTTTCGTACATCAACAAATTCCCGTTCTCTTTATTTTCACCATGACCTGCTACACAAGTGCAAGTCGTAATGTTGTCATGTTTGGTATCAGTGTGTAGGTGAGAATTTCAACATTTGAACGATGTTGCTTCCACAACAGTCACTTTAGGCAGAGATGTGTTATGAATACAAATGTGTAGGTAGTTGTTATAGCGGCAGAGAGCCGGTCACACCGTGTACCGCTCAGTAGTGCGATATAAATAGAATGAGAGGGCGAGAGTGGAACTCGCGGCAGCCTTATCTCTCTGGCAGCTGGAAGCGAACTAAGTGTCGGCTATGGTAAAGGCGTGCCAGATGCTACGGGGGCGCAGCACCCTCTCAGGTCCACAACAGGCCTTCGAAGTCAGACGTGGCGTCTGGATCTTGTCCATTCACTCCATGGAGCCGGCCGACAGCTGCTTCGGCCGCCATGCAATGCGGTGAATGACAGTCATCTAAGCCAGTCGAGGCTACCGGAACATGTCCACACGCTCCACGGAGCTGGCCGACAGTGGCCCCACACCTCAATGGGCAACAGACCTTCTCTACAGGATCTTGGATACAACGTGGATAATGACTGTTCTCCTCACCCAGTCCAGGCTACTGGGCCCGTCCGCCCCACAGAGCCGGCCGACGATGGCCTCAGTTGCCCTGCTCCGCCGTAAACGACAGACCTCAGCCGGGAGAGGCTGCTGGGTCCTGTCCACCCGCCATAGAGCCAGCCTACAGTGTTTCGGTTGCCCTGCATCGTGGTGAATGACAGACCTTCTAGCCTGCCGAGGCTACTGGCACTTGTCCACCCGCCACAGAGCCGGCTGAGAGTGGCTTCGGCCGCCCCGCACTGCCGTAAATGTTAGACCTTTCAGCCAGAGTAAGCGGCTGGGTCCTGTCTGCCTACCACAGAGCCGGCTGACAGCGTTTTGCGCGCCCCGCAACGCAGTGAACGACAGATCTTCTATCTACTGGCACTTGTCCACCTGCCTCAGTGCCACAACATGGTGAACAACAGGCCTGCTCAGCTGGACGCGGCTACTGGATCTCGTCCGCCCACCCACCACAGTGCCGGCTGACGGCGGCTTCGGTCGCCCCTCGCCGAGGTAAACAACTGACCTTCTCAGCCGGACGAGGCTACTGGCTCTCGCCCGTCCGCTCCACGGATCCCAGCCGGCAGCGGCTTCGGCCGCCTTGCATCGTGGTGGATGACAGTCCGGCTATGCCGGGTGCGTCTTCTAGATCTTGTCCACCCACTCCACAGAGCCGGCCGACAGTGACCTCGGTTGCCCCACTCCGCGGCGAATGGCAGTCCTACTACGCTGGACAAGACTACTGGATCTGGTCCGCCCGCTACACGCTGCCAGCCGGTAGCGGTTTCGGTCGCCCCGCTTCGCGGTGGACAACAGCTCACCGGGTCCAGTGCCTTGCCTGTGTGGCTGGACCAGGAAGAAGGCGTGGTCGACAGCTGGACCAGGTCGCAGGCCTACTCTCCGGAGCTTGTCTCTCCCCTCCGGCCCTCGTAGGTGGTCCTTCGCCTCGGCTCCAGCTCCAGGTAAGTCCGTTCTTCCGCCGGAGGGTGGTGGGTACCCTCAGGGGAGCTTCCCGCCTGGAGGATTGTCGCTCCTTGTTCCCGAGCCCCTCGCTCGCTCCTTGCAGCAGTCTGCGTCGTCCTCCTTCAGACTCCGGGGGCAGAGACATGGCGGTGATTGCAAGGGCACGGTTTCTGTGGGCTCTTCCTCCAGTGGGGGGCCCTCCTGCCCCAGGGCTCAAGCGGAAGGCCTCGGCTTCGGTGGATCCCGCACACCAGGCTACGAGACGGACGTCCCATCCTCCGCCACCCAGCTTCTCGGCTTGTGCGGAGGCCTTCACGGTGCAGTGGCGGCAACGCTCATAGGAAGGCGCCTTCTTCTCCGCCTCCAGGGCCCGGCGTGTCGGCTTCAAGCATCACCAATGTTGCTTGCGGTTCTCTTCCAGGCTTTCTCGCCCCCTGCTGTTGGTCGGCGTCATGGCAGGGTGCAGGCAGGTGGCCCAGAGCCCTGATTCGTCGGTGTCCGCATGCCTTCGAGATGATGGCTAGCCTGTTCCGCTACACCCTGGTCGATGCTGGGTTCCTGGACCTCGCTACGCGCGCGGTTGTCAGAGCGCTGGAGGACTACTGGGACCTGGATACTTCGGCGCCGCAGCACGGGTTGCAGTTCCTGCCGGTGCTGGCTAGTCGCGCAGCTTATCACTCCATTTCTCCGTAGTCGGTGGATCCTTATTCTAAGCCCCACTTGGGAGGCGGGCGAGAAGTCGAACACGGACATCAGGCCCAGCGCCGCTCGACCAACCTTCGCTCCCTTCCGGCTGCCTGCTTGGCCGTCGGTTGCGCCCGGCGGACTGGGGGTTCCTGCCCGACCTCAGCCCGGTGCAACTACCTGAGTTCCGGTCAGGAAGTGGGTGGCTCTCGCCCTGCAAGCGTCCCACGCTGCAGTGGTTCCGACATGGAGGGGGCTACAGCTCCTGAGACCGCCTCAGCATCACCAGTGAGCAAGCTACACGCTCTCTCAGTGCACCCCCCTCCCCCCTGTCTGCTGCTTAGGGATGGTGGCTCGGTTCAGCTCCTCACCAGCCCGACTTCTTGGCCAAGGATAGCCCCCCCCCCCCCCCCCCCCCCCCCCCCCCCCGCGCTTCAGACAACACTTCGGCCACTGCAGGGCCGTGGCTTGTCCCGGGAGTCCCGACAGCATGACCCGGTCAGGGCTTTGGATTCTACTGCCACTGGCCCAGCCCCAGGTGCCGGGCGGGAACGACGGTACCGCCCAGACTATCTCCGAGTGGCTAAGCGGGGGCATACATTCCGCTTCCACAGACCTCGCCCCAGAGGGCACGAAGAGGCTGCAGTTCAGGGCACAGGAGGTCAGAGCCATTGCCACGAGCCTCGCTTCGACCGCCAATGCGCAGTGAGGGACTTGTGGCGGCGGTGGTCTGGCGGGCAGGATCGACTTCGCCCGCGTCTGCCTTGGAGACCTCTCACGCCTACGAGAGAGTCTGGCCCTACTGGGACACATCACTGTGGCGCTACACTCCCTCCCGGCGCTGGAGGCACCTTGGGTAACGCCTAGCTGAAATCGTTCGGGAGTGTGCACCGAAAGGGGGCCTTGCTAAGCGTTGACACGGGTAGGTGGTAGTAGGCGGCACCCTCCTCCTTCTCGCTATTCTTCCTAATAGTAATGTCATCGGTAAGGGTTCTGAGAAAACAAATGTAGTTTTCTCTAAAATGTATTTTTTCGAAAAATACTTACCGATGACATTACTCAAACATCTCTCCCGCCTACCCCGCTTGCCAACAGTTCGCTAAGATAAGACTGGCGTGAGTAGATAGCTCATGTGAGGAGGAACGGAGGCTACCCAGGGTACTTGGTAACTGCTTGTTAGAGTTACGTCTCTGGTTGTGTAGCAACACATGTTTTGGAGGCTGAGTGTACCTTCCTAATAGTAATGTCATCGGTAAGTATTTTTCTAAAAAAATACGTTTTAGAGAAAAATACATTTTTTTCTTAGACCTAATATGGAAGCCTTTTATCTGTGATACATGTATTAAAACAACTAGTTAGTGAACTAATCAGGTGTCATACTTGAATGGTTATGGTCCGTTCATGTGCATCTGGTTCGCAGTTGTCAGACAACACCTCTAAATGATGAAACTTAGCCCATTCCGCCCTATGACAGGCTACATCCAGATACGGATCGACTATGATAGTTCAAGGATGGTGCCAGAATAGCTATCATCATCCACCTATAGATGCAGCAAGCTAATATTACTATCTATAGAGAGGCCACAAGCTGTTATGGATCCACCCTTGCACTATCATGATCAATCTATAGTGGCACCAAGCTATTCTGGTTCCACACATGAACTGCCATGGTTGACTCCGTGTTCTGAACTGTTAGGTAGTATTCAGATGACAGTTTTGCTCGTATGTTTGGGACATTTGATTTTAGAGCTCAGTGTGTTGAAGGCATTTCTTTATGTGCAATCCTTTTGTGTCAGGTTTGGTGCAGTGGAGAACAAGAAAGATAAACTAAACCTGTACACCATTAGCATTCCTGCCAAGCGATCTAGCAACCCCGCCCCATGTCACATTCTCCTGTGGGACACTGAAACCATGAAAGTCAGAAGATCGGCCAATGCGGGCACAGAGGTTTTATCTGCTCTTTCTGTCAGGTGAGAATGTACCCAAGACTAAAGATACATTTTGCTTCTGTGTGTGTGTGTGGATGACAGTGTGTGAGTGTAATCCAGACCAAAAAGGTGACTGCCAAATGTGTAAAATGCAGACAAGAACCCAACGGAAAAAGAAACACGCTTAGAAAAGACAGTTACAACACAATTTATTAATATTTCAGGTAAGTACCCTTCTTTTGTTCAAAATAGTAATACATTTTGTTGTAACTGTCTTTTCTAAGCGTGTTTCTTTCTCTGTTGGTTCCTAAGTGTGTGAGTGTGTATTTCTGAGTTTTTTGCTCTCTTGTGCCTGTAGTTTCAGTCCAGGTTTCACGACGTTTGTGGCAAGGTTGCCTGACAAGCGTCCTTTTATTTCAGCAGGGCAGTGAAATATGTTCCATATCATCATTTTATTTTGGCTATAAGTTAACCCATTTAACCCTTATCATTCGGAATACACCAGTGGGTGAAATAATTTTGGCTAAAATAGTTCAAGGGTAGTGTCAGAATAGCTTGGCGCCTCTAGGTGCCAAGCTATTCTGGCACCACCCTTGAACTAAAGCCATTGGTCTATATCTTATCTGTAAGTACTATAATGTAGCTTGCATACAGCAGTGTACAAATTTGAAGCTTTTAGCCTCAGTATGATATGGGTTAACCCCACAGCAGCATTTCCCAAATTTTGAAAGCATTGCCTAATGACTGTGTACCAGTTGCAGGTAATGGATTGACCATAATTTTTCAAGGGTAGTGCCAGATTAGCTTGGCGCCTTCAGGCACCAAGCTAATCTGGCACCAACCTTGAATTATCATGGTCAATCCATCTACTGCTGTCAGGCATCGGGGCTAAATGGGTGAACTTACTTGTGGGAAACATTAGTAAACTTAACAGTTTGTCTTGTTTGATTTCAGTGATGATGGTGTGTACCTGGGTGTAGGCACGATATCAGGCAGTGTCTCTGTGTATATTTCTTTCAGTTTACAGGTGAGTTCAGCGTGAGAGCAGTGTTTTCCTTGCTTCAGAATTTAATCGTATAATTTTAGCCAATATTTCTACACTGGCACTGCTTGATCGACAGCTCAGGTTGAGAGTTTTGGGTTACAAGTGTTTAGTTGTTTTCTTCTTTGCTTTTAAAAGTAACGATCTTTACATGTACATGCATTTATTATGACATTGTACAATCCTATCTTATGTTCTTTTCATGTTTGTGGATCAAGAGAGTGACTAATTTTGTGCACAAATACTTGTTCAAGTTGTCATGTTCTGTACAAGTTAGCCCATTGCATCCTGAGACTGAATTTAAAAGAAAAGAAGCTTATAGTCCTATAAAGGCTACATTACAGATCTGGAGATAGATCAACCATTTTAGTTCAAGGGTGGTGCCAGAATAGCTTGGTGCCTGGGGCCTCCCAGGCACCAAGCTATTCTGGCACCACCCTTGAACTGTTATAGTCAAATTTGTTTCAAGCATGGGTGCTTCAGGGTTGAGTAATACAGGCAGATAGCCTTGACTATGTGTCTGCTTTGCTTTTCTGCATTTGTTTTTGTCATGGGCAATGAGCCTGACCGAAAACAACTACAGAAATGAAGAGTATACACACAAACACAGTCATTACCTATTTTTATTTTCTCAAAATCATTACCGACGGCATTACTACTAGGAATGCTTCGTTTAGCTTAACAATTTTACCCAAAAAAACCTCGTTGTTTACCTGACGACAGGGGAGGCAACCACAAGGGGTGTCATTACCAGGATCCCCCGAGTGGCCTTCCCTGCCTCCCTATCCGGTGGCGCGCTCACCGTTTCCCGCCAGTCTCTTCGCTTAGCTCACCAGGATAGACCATGTGCACCTCGGGTGCTCCGGCTGTGGATGGTGGGATTACCGTTGCGTACTCTGGATTCTTTGGATTCTTTGGATTATTTGTGTTACGGACATTCGTGGACGTGTGGTGCATTGTGTTTTGTGCTTGGTTTACCATGTGTTCTGTGGATTACTTGGTGTTGGGTTTTCTGTGGGATTACCGGTTTGAGCCATGACAAGGTAAAACAGCGGTTACTGCTTCCAGCCGGTTACGACCGGTCGGCGGCGGTGACCGGGCGGTGATGTATGCAAGCCGACTGGGAGCGCGGTCCCTCTTCGGAGGCTCCCCCCTTCTCACCGGTTTTCTTCTGTTCTTTGTTACAGTGTTTAGGTACAGACCCACACCAAGTGTGGCGCCTTCCAGTGGCCTAGCGACGGCCATGATGTCTGCCTACCATGCTCGGGCTGCTCCTCCGATCAGACAGGCGACAGTGCGTGACGTGGGAGGAAGAGAGATGGTCACAGCTGTGGGCGTTTTCCCGGAGGGATAAACAGGCGCCTTGCACACAGCTGACGAACAAAGCAGCATCGACGACCATGAAGGGAAAGGCAGAGTCATACTGGTCGGTGCCTCGGGCAGCGCTGCCCCGCTCTGATCGGATGATGAGCCTAACAGCAGTGATCGGGGCTTGCCCCCCCCATTCGGACCCGGCACTAAGAGCTCCACCCCGCCTCGTAGAGGCCCAGGACATGCTCGACCGCCAGTGATGGGGTTCACCCCTAGGCAATGTGTTGGCATATGGAGCTCGGTCGCCCCCCCCCCCCCCCCCTGCAGTAAAGATGTTGTGCCAGATTTATCACCCCCCAGGTGAGAGACACAGAGAGTCCAAGCGGGGGACCCACCACCCTCTGAGAGGCAAGTGCCCGCCAGCCTTAGGCCGGACCAGCACTGTCATTGGGCCGCGTCTAGGGTGCACCTCTCAGGGAGGGATAGGAAAGATAACCACAGAATGCACACAAGAGCTCCACCCCGCCTCGTAGAGGCCCCGGATATGCAAGGACGCTCACTACGGGATTCGTCCCCTAGGTATGGGTCGGCATATGGAGCTCAGGCATCTCGCAGTAAACGGAGGGCGAGATTTCAGTCATGTGAGACACAGAACACACGCAAGAGCTCCACGCGCCTCGTTGAGGCCCCGGATATGCAAGACCGCCCTCGATGGGATTCGTCCCCTGGGTACGCGTCGGCAGATGGAGCTCGGGCCCCTCGCAGTAAGGCGAACCAACTGATGGGACATGCTTCCACATCGTGTTTAGACAGGGAAATGTTATGGAGACCAAAGCTGTCCCTAGAGGGATCAAGACGTCAAACAGGGTGGACGGACATTCGGTCATTAGAGCCAGACGACGGGAGGTGCTGCCCCGTCGTAATTGAACCCCCCAGGATACCTCCCCCACGCCTTAGGAGCATGGAGAAGGACACAGGCTTCAGGGTCCCTAGTCGAAGAGTGGAGTCACAAACTCGCAGGGCGGATCCTCCATGTCCGAAGCACTATTGGGAGGAACTAACTCGGTCAGCAGCCGTCGAGAGGTGGTTTCTCGTCGAGTGCAGTCTCCTAGAACGCCACCCTGCCGTCCACCCACCCACACTCAGCTCTAGGAGGTAGAGAGAGACTCATAGTGGCCTTGGCCCTGCATCACACGGGGACGAAGTCTACATGTTCGTTAGGGCGACCACATCAGCTGGGGACAGGGCACTACAGATGCCTAACGCCAGGGAACATCATTTCCCTCTCCACCTCTCCGACCAGCGGTCAAGCTCAGGTATGGCGCAGCGGCGGATCTTTTCGTGACACTGAGCATCAGAGGCGCCCTCCAGGAGCGGCCGATCTTCCGACCAGATCTTCAAGGGCCGATCTTCCTCGGGGAAACGACAGCCTCGACACCCCGGCGCCGGGACCACAGAGATGGCAGCAGCAGGACAGAATCTCCCTCCCTTTCGGCACACGACCTTGGCAAGGGAGCAAGCGCAAACGCATCAACACAGTGTGGCCCGCACTCTATCAGAGTGGGAGCAGCGTCTCACGGGTCAGGAATCCTTGTAAGTGGACGAGGGATCAAGCGGACAAACACATCAACAGGCTGGAGATGAAAGCATTGTGGCGCGCGCTCTCTCCAAGTGGAAGCAGCATCTCAAGGGTCAGGATATCCTCGCAGTTGGACGAGGGACCAAGCCGTGAAACACATCAACAGGTTGGAGATGAAAGCAGTGTGGCTCGCGCTCTCTCCGAGTGGGAGCAGCGTCTCACGGGTCAGGATATTCTCATATGTGGACGAGGGATCAAGCCGTCAAACACTTCAACAGGTTGGAGTGATAGCAGTGTGACTCGCGCTCTCTCTGAGTGGGAGCAGCGTCTCATGGTCAGGATACTCGTACTCTACGACAACTCGACAGTGGTGGCCTACATCCAGAACCATATGACGAGGAGGCGCTAAGTCTACACCCGGAGGACGTGGTCCGGAGTTGGGGTAGACAACGGACACTCCTAACAGACGGTCGGTGTGTACCAACACATCGCATACTCGCCTCTTCTTGGGCGAGGCGTCCCGGCTCGTCGCGTCATTCCTCCTGCCGTCTTCGCCCTGAGAGGAAGGTTGCGACAATGACTGATGCATCGGGCAGCCCAGTGCTTCACGTCGCTCCCTTGCAGACTTACGGGATCTAGCGGAGGTGTTTGGCTACCACGCGGCAAGACAGCGGCGGAGACCAGATGTTCTTCTGAGACTCCCGATGACCAGATGATGTGGCAGTGATGTGGAGTCTCTTCTGGGCGGTCCCGTGCTAGCGGTGGATAAGGAGGCGTCGATGTAGGCAGCGGCTCCCCACAGCCTACAGACTCTGAAGCGAAGCTTGGACAGGACTGCTCCCTGGGTGCGCTTCTCCCTAGCTGGCTCGGGATTTCCTCGGGAGGGTGATGCCTTCCATGAGCAAGTGTCTGGAGAAAACCTGGGACCTTTCAGCCATGGCCCCTTGGCGCGGGACACGCACGCAGTGTTTAGGATGGCATACCACTCCACAGCCAACTCCTTGGTGGAGATCGCTGGCGACTGGATACGACGGGACGTGTTGTGACAGGTTCCAAGCTCACCCATATTTGGGAAGACAGCTGTGCAAGGCTCCGCGTGAGGACATTCTTCTGGGGGATTGACTAGGCAGACGGTAAGGTGGCAGCGCTGGATCCCTTGCCACCTCGGCAGGATTATCTCCACTCGCTTCTGTCAGCGGCGGAGAGATGGGAGCTTTGGTTACAGCGCTACTTGGTGATGCGAGAGCCCTGCCCAGAAGGAGACCACGGAGGTGGGCTGATGTCCTGACGCCCGATGGGCTATGATGGGCCCTTACGGATCCCAGACCTGGAGGCTAGGTGACGTCCAGTATCGGCTATTGGCGCTTACTAGTACCTTCGGCCCTGCGCTTGCAACTACTTGGACGGTCGGCCCTCTGGAACCAGATGGTGAAGCGTGGGAGGACCCGGACTCCTAGCTGACTCAACGGCGCCGATGTGGATTCCTGGGCATTGGAGGCAAGTCCGACGGGGGACCAGCACGCAGAGTTGCTGCCTATGCAGGGAGTGCCTGACCGATACCAGCTGGATAGCGACCGGGGAACACGCAGGCAGATACATCCGCTGGCTGGAGTGAAAGGTGGTGTGGCTGGCTCGCATCGGATGGGAACATTGGCTTGCGCTACAGAAGGTATGGGTGTGCTCCGGTGTCACGACACGCCTGACAGAGTCAGGGAACCGTGGACAATATAAAAGTGCTAACACTCGAGAAACCCACCCACTCTAAATAAATCACACAACACCAGTGATAAACAACAATCGACTCTTTCACTTCTCACACTTACTCTAACACCACCCCAACCCACTAATGCCTCGCACCCTCACACATACACACACATGCACTCATATAACATATTAACACATGAAAATGATTAATTGACAGATGAAAATTAACCATGGCTATGCAAGGCGGGTACTTTGTTTCTGTACAGTGTCCTCTCTGTCCCACACTAGACAGGGTGGCTCGTAATGTAATATTACTACCAATACCCCGAAGAGCACTGTTGCCGCGCTTGCCCACTCTGCACCGGTACAGGAATGGTGGAGCTTGACTCAGGATTCCGGAGTACTTGCTCTGGCGATACTGCTGCTGTCACCCCTCGAACGTCTGCGACCAACGCGCAGAACGTTGAATCAGCCTGCTGTAGCCCAACGTCAAAGCACTTGCCAAACAGGACTGGTTAGCGAAGGCATTCCAGCTCCTGACAAAGGCCACTGCGCAGACGATGGTACAGCTCCTGACGATGCGTCACCGTTGATGATCATGGAAGATGAAGAAATCGAAGAAGTCGAAGAACTCGAAGAGATCCGAGAAGTGCACTGAAAAAGGCGCACTGTCAGTCAAAGTGCCAATACACAGTTAATTCTGGAATAACACGCATTTCCTGCATTTATTCACAAACCATGTGAGTTGTGTCTCTCATCTCACCCTGTAGAGGTTATCTTCCTGCTGGTACCCTAATACCCGCCTTGGCCATATTAAATAATATAAAATCATGATAAAAATGATTTCTATGTACATTTAATATTCACCATGTCTACATTATTTTATTATACTAACATTAATCTAACACAACTGCTTTTGTATAATAAAATCCCCACCGCTCAAAAAAACAACATTATCAAAATATTCACACGTACATACAAATATATGAAATAATCACCAATAACCACTCCACATGACAATCTTATTAAATTACATCTAGGACCTAATACAAATATATATATTTGGAAAAAAATATCCACTTTAATTAATTTTATTAATAGAACCAAAAAGAACCCGCACTTGGCCCTTTAAATATACGCACTCGGCGACAACCGAATATAAATACATAAATCCGAAACTCACTGCATTACAACCCAACCTAACAACATGGTTAAAAACTTGATTAAAACATCACTGAAAAAATAGATGAACACACTCTTCCAAACTTATGTACACATTTACACACCCGAGAGTACAGCAGCTCACTGAGTAAATAGCATGAATATTTACCTTTCACTCGTGAGTCCTCCGGCAGGACGAGACAAACAAGACGAACACGAACCGGAGGAGTCTTCTGTCGAGCAGCAGCCGTCGTCACTTGGTCTCTCGGACACCCAAAACCAGGAACACAGGCAGTGGTATTGCAGGGAGGGTAACGCAACCCTCACACAGCTTGTCAAGGGCTCCAAACAAGGCCGCACCCTGACCCAGACCCTCACTGCGCTAGCTAACTCGACTGACTGACCGTACTATCCTTTTGCTACCTCGCAGTTTAACTTTACTTCTGAACACTGTTCGGTTAAAGCTACTTGACGAAAGCATGCAACCGCTGTAATCGCTCACCGTTAAGCTAGCTGCACGGGCTTTACGCTTACAGTACATTTATCAACTTTTCTAACCTAAGTCTATTTACAGAGGTCGGCGACCTCGATTTATTACAAAAAAACGACTTGTGAAAAATAAAAAAAACCATGTCACATCCGTTACGTGACATCCGGCTACTCGACGGTTGGGGTTTTCTTCATGTAGCACGTCTGCTGGTGGTGCAGAGATTGGGACAGCACTCATCGGACACGGCGCGTCGGAGGTCAGCACATTGTACGTGCGGAATCCCCTTGTGGCAGGGTCCGCGGCAGCGCAAAGAGTGTTACTACACCCGGCTGTCTTCCAACTATTCTATGCGTGTGAGGAGACTCCCATGATAGGCCGGTCCTCCTGTAGTGGAACAGGAAGCCGCTTCCTCTGTCGCCTCCAGACCGGATCCACAAGCCTGGGCCGTGGATGGGCTCCTTCGAGAAACGGACTCCTTGCGTAGCCAGCCATCATTGCATGTTGAACACCCCGGTTTCTCTGTTCACCGAAGATAGGCCATTTGGGGGCAGTTAATCCCTGGTTGGATGACCGCATGGGAACAACAGGTATGGTTGACGTCATCTTAACCCTTATCTTGAATTCACCAGTGGGTGAAGTACGTTCGAATAAAAATAGTTAATGGGTAGCGCCAGAGTGGCTTGGCGCCGTTAGGCTTCAAGCTAATCCGGCCTAGCCTTCAAGTAAAGCCTTTGGGCTGTATGCTTATTTTTCCTATAGTATAACCTGCGGATGGCAGGGTACAAATTGAAGCTGTTAGTCTCAGGTTGCTATGGGTTAATATGCGGCAGCGCGTTCCCTCCCCCAGGGCGGGTACCACTTGGTGATTAGGACCTTGATGACCGTTTTCGGCTGGATCACAGTCCTTTGGAGACGTGCTGCAGACCCCCCTAGCTCCGCGTCCGAGACGATCGCAACCCTGGCAGCAACTGTTTGTACAGACACAGAGCAGCTGGTGCTGCACGCTGGGAGATGGACAGGCAGCACTCGCACCAAGAGGTTCTCGGGTGCAGCAGTGGATGCGATTGCAGCGACTCAGGGAGTCTCTGACAGTACGGACATGACTGAGAGTGGAGAGTACTACAGGCCTGATGTGCAGCGGAGCAACTCTCCCCACAGACCGGACTACCCCCTTTTGGCAGAGTTTGTCTACGGGTTCCCAAGCAGAATCGGACCCCTCAGCATCATTCAAAATTACCGGGTGGCAGACACTTATCGACAACTAGCACGGCCCGGCTCAGACCTCTCGGATCGGATGGCGCACTGTCATTGGCAAGACGGCCGGCTTCCGCTGGCAATGCTTGGAGATCTAACAGGAAGACCTGCTGACTGTTCGCCCTCGCTTCGGCTTCATAGTTACTGAGTTAGCAAGATTAGGCCTTCTCGGGGCGTCCCTCCGGTCTCCAGATCAGGGCTGATGACAAGGTGCAGCACTCCACCGGCTTGACTTGGGCTAAGAACTGCCTTCCAATGTCCGCACCGCAAGTTCAACCGTCTGTCTGTTCAGGGATACAGACCAGTCCCGGGAGTTCCGCCTACACGACGCGGTCAGGGCGCTTTAAAGTGGCAGGCGCAGGACTACACCACTAAGACTAAGACACACGCCTATTCCTGCCCTTGGCTCTGGGCAGATGAAACACCTCAGCGCAAACGGTCCCTAGCTTCGCTGGGTCTTTCGTTCGGTATTCAAGAGCTCTCCCCAGAAGGGGCCCAGGCATTGCGCACCCGAGCACACAAGTCAAGCAGGGGCTACTAACAGCGCCTTGCCCGCTTTGGCACAGGGCGGAATATTGTGGCGGCCGTAGGTGGGCGGGCCGAGTCTACCTTCACCCGCAGAGACCTGTCAGACCTATCTGGCCAGCGTGTCTACCTGGCACTAGTGGGGGTCATCTCGGCAGCACAGCACTCCCTCCCGGTGCCACAGGTGCCATGGGTAACGCCTAGCTAAAATTGTCGAGAGTGGCGCATAGGGATGGGCCTCGATAGTGAACGAGCAGAGCGCTCAGGCAGGGGACATGCACCAGATTGCGGCACCCTCCTCCTATTCGCCATTCTTCCTAGTAGTAATGCTGTCGGTAATGATTTTGAGAAAAAAAAAATTTTTTCTCTAAAATGTATTTTTTCAAAAAATACTTACCGACGGCATTACTCAGAGGTCCGTCCCTCCCGCCTTCCCCGCTTGCCGCAGTCAAGCTAAGACTTGGAGACTGGCGGGAAACGATGAGCGTGCCACCGGATAGGGAGGCAGGGGAGGCCACTCGAATGACACCCATTGTGGTTGCCTCCGCTGTCGTCAGGTACACGAGTTTTATTTGCTAAAATTGTTAAGCTAAGCGAAGCATTCCTAGTAGTAATGCCATCGGTAAGTATTTTTCAAAAAAATACATTTTAGAGAAAAATTCATTTTTTTGTGGATGCTGCAGAGGCTGTACCATTTGAAGGAAGCCCACAGCATCTTTGTGACGGGAGTGGAGTTTTTGCCTGCGTCTGAGGCCACGAGAGCCATTGTAGGGAACCAGGACTTCAGTTTGCTGAGCGTTTCCGCCGACGACACTGTTCATCTCCACCAGATGCCTGAGAGAGGTTCACAGTTACACCCATTAACCCATTTAGCCTGGACGCACTAGAGCAGGCGATGGGTCGACCATGATATCATGATAGTGCCAGATTAGCTTGGCACCTGATGGTGCCAAACTAATCTGGTATTACCCTTGAATTATATGGTCAATCCATCTCCTGCAACTGGTACATAGCCGTTAGGTGACACCTTTAAATGTTGGGACATGGGGCCTTGGGGCTAAATGGGTAAACTTATTAAACACTTCGCCTTACAGAGATTGGATGGCAGCAAAGAAGATGGGGTCCCCAGGCACTCTGTTATTTCCGAAGTCGCTGTATAGAGCAGTGTGTAATCATCCACTCTTACATTTTCTCGTTTGTGTCTTCTATTTTTTTAAGCGTCCTCTCGGCCAGAGTCATGACTATTGTCTCCTGCCATTACTCTGCCGTTTGATGTTAACCCTTCGGCTGTCAGTAGAGTTTTTCGGAATCACCTCGACAGAAAGCGCTAGCGACAGCCAAAGGGTTAATAACAGATAGGAACGTTGCAGAATCTGTTTTCGGGTTGTCATGATGGCTGTACAGTACGGTGGATTCTGCAAGACGTCTTTTTTTTTTCTGACACTCGTGTCTCTGATTTGCTTCTCAGGTTCCATCGGAGCGATATGGGTGATCCTGGGCTGCTTCGTCATCATCTTCCTCATTTTCTGGCTGATGGCCGAGCTGGGCGTTTGACACCACCACCCACAGTAACCTGTTTGCCTTCATAATCCGGGGTTCTCATTGTATGTTCGGCTACTTAGCATTAGGTAGAAGTTGCTGGAGATGGGTGGACCGTGACAGGTCTTTGATAGTGCCTGATTAGCTTGGCACCTGGACAGGCGCCAAGCTAATCAGGCACTACCAAAGACCTGTCATTGTTGATACATCCCCCATGTATGTGCGCTTGATATGAAGGAGCTCTTGGTAACAGAAATTTCATTGGCGCTTGATATGAAGGAGCTCTTGGTAACAGAAATTTCATTGTGATCACATTAAGTGTATGTTTGTTGTTCCAGTTAACTTATTTCTAACTCGTTGCCCATAGAGCGATTTCTAACTCGTTGCCCATAGAGCGATTGTTATGAAGAAAAATCAAACTTTGCCACCTAGGATTTATTTTTCATTTTATGGTAACGGTGTTCCATATTCATATATATATATATTGTATTGTGGGGTTGATTTATGCATACATAATTATTTGGTATGTACACGTTGTAGATCAGTTAGTTACTTTAGTTGGCTTTTCTAGGTATAGTATGTACTGAATATTTTCATGAAGTAAAAATAACCTTTCATGCATGCCTCAACTTATTATCGATACCATGTATCTTTTAATTTTGGAGAGGACAGCACACACATATTGGTATTTTGTGCTTGGGACCTCATCTGCCTAGATGGATATTAATCCTTATCATTCAGAATACACTAGTGTGTGAAATAAGTTTGACTAAAATAGTTCAACACAGTCTGAGAAAGCCAGCTTCCAGTATCACTAGGCAGGCATTGTCATGGAACCCCCAGGGAAAGAGGAAAAGAGGTAGGCCGAGAAACTCCTGGCGTCGAGACCTTCAAGCAGACATCAAGAGACTGGGAACCACCTGGAGTAGAATCGAAGGAGAAGCACAGGACAGGAGTTGCTGGAGGTCTCTCGTCGACGGCCTATACCCGGGTAGGGGTGACAGGCGTAAGTAAGTAAAATAGTTCAAGGGTCAGAATAGCTTGGTGCCTCTAGGCACCAAGCTATTCTGGCACTACCCTTGAACTATAGCCATTGGTCTATATCCTAATCTGTAGTACTATTATGTAGCTCGCATATGGCAGTGTACAAATTTGAAGCTTTTAGCCTCAGTATGATATGGGTTAATGAGGCTGGCAAGTGCCTCAATGAGCAAACCACCCCTTCACTGTCGGTGGACGCAAATTGTGTTTCTGAAATCGTCCTTTGAATGCCAAAGATCCCCAGCTGTTCCAGGAACATGGAAACAAACTGGTTTTAGCAAGACCCGTAGCTCCTGAGGAGTCCCTGCAGTTGCTCATGAAAATCTGGCTCTTGCTCGTGGATTGTGTTCCCTTTTTCTCAGCAGTGAAGGGGTTAACTCATTCAGCCCGACGCACGTATTTCCCAAATTTTGGAGGCATCATCTAACGACTATGCACCTGCTGCAGGAGATGGATTGACCATGATAATTCAAGGGCAGTGCCAGATTAGCTTGGCGCCTGTCAGCGCCAAGCTAAACTGGCACTGCCCTTGAATTATCATGGTCGACCCATCTCCTGCTGTAGTGCGTCAGGGCTGAATGGGTTAAAAGAAACATTTGCTGGATCTGGGTGCATGCTGTATGTATAGACGGTTGAGTTTTCTGTTAAAAAAATTAGTAAATTTCATTAAAAAAAAACCCCAGTTATATGGATTCTTACAATTGCATACTTTATTATAATGTTTGCGGCATTCCATTTCTGATATTTTCCCATTTGTGACAATATTAGCCTTGAAATATTCTTTATTGCATGTACAGTGTTAAACGCCTAACAGAAATTTATTAGCATTACTATTAGACAGAAATTTTATGTTTGAATTATGAATTTGTGGCATAATAATTAATGCTTGTGTTCATAATTACAGTCAGCCTGGTGTATAACAAGGTTGGTCATAACAAGATTTGGTTATAACGTGTCGTAGGTCCTGACTACACTTCTTCCATGCGAATTGCTTCTGACATGTTGTTGGCATCCTTCTGTCTCGAAAGACAATGGAGTATATGCCCTTGCTGGGTCAGTCCGCTTTTAACATTTGCAGTGCCTGCTGTGACTAATCAGTCCAGTGCGAGAGCGGCAGTGTCTGTTGCATTGCTACAGGTGAAGCCTGTGACTGTTGCTGTGGGCACTGGCTCTTCTTTCTTTCGTCAGCGCTGCCTCTTCTCCTCCCACTGGTTTTCTCTCCTTCCCTTGCTCCGCTTTATGCTGGTCTTCACTGCGAGCAGCCAGCTGGCACGATCTGATTTAGCAACAGAGAAATTTGGGTTCCCTGGCAGTTTGCTATATCTGGAGTTTATTGTATTGAACCCCTTGTCTGTCGATAGCGCTTTTGTTCACGGTGATTTCGACAGGAATTACCGTGACCAAAAGCGCTACCAACAGGCAAAGGGTTAAAGAAAAATGTTTTTCTGTATTTGATTATTGGTGGCACATTGTAATACTAGCTGGCCTCTGTGACTTGGAATGCTAGCACACAAATTCTGTTAGGAAGTTCATTTCCTTGTGTCTAGGAATGATCTCTCTGAAACCATTGCAGATCCATTACTAGATAACCTCGTCTGCCTGGGCTACATGGATATTAACCCTTTAAATCCTGACACACTAGTGTTTAAAATTAACATGACTGTGATAGTTCAATGGTGGTGCCAGAATAGCTTGGCGCCTGAGGCGCCAAGCCTTCCTGGCTCCACTCTTGGTTGATCTAAATGGTTGATCTATCTCATAATCTGTAATGTAGCCTTCATAGGACAATAAGCTTATTAAGAAAGAAAATCAGCCTCAGAATGTAATGGGTTAGTGAGTCTGGCAGGTGGCACGATGAGCAACACCCAAATGCAAGAGGCATAGGTCCTCATTAGCCCCTAAACCTGCAGGGGCTCATGAGGATCTATGCCTCTAGCACGTTAAGTGCTGCACATGTTCTGGCAGTGATGGAGTTAAGCAAGCTGTCGGACAATATGCAATGGTACGTAGTTGACATTTACATGCATCAAAAGACTATTTTTATGTTGGTATTGTGAGTTAATTATGTCTGTTTTGAAACCATCAATTTGCTTCTCAAAGTTGTTGTGAAATTTGCTATTTCTGAGATGACTGATAAATATGGTGCTACACAATTTGCTGGCAAATTCTGGCGCATGTGAGCTTTTTCCTAGGGGCACTGGCAGTTCTATATAAAATTGTGTTGCCTTCAAGGTCAAGGCCATGACAGCTGTATTCGATTTTGTCTACCAATATGATATCTCCAAAATTCCTCGACTGACTTGCTTCAGATGTGATGTTTCCCATATTAAAAAGTTAAGCTGTTTTGTGCCAGCCATTTACAAACATGTACTGGTAAAGGGTTGTGATTCCAGATCTGTATGTATTCAGGCATTATTGTATGCACTGTTAACCCTCTTCATCTTGATACACTTCTGCCTGAAATTAATTTGACTGTGATAGGTCAAGGGTGGTGGCAGAATAGCATGGCGCCTGAGGCTATTCTGACACCACCCTTGAACTAAAATGCTTGATCCTAATCTAATCTAATCCTAATCTGTAGTGTAGCCTTCACAAGACAGTGAGCAAATTTTAAAAAGTCAGCGTCAGGATTGTCGTGGACTAATGCTAACAGTTGTTCAGATGGACAAAATCATCTTTTGGCTGTGGGGAGGGGGGTAGGTATGTAACTTTTCAGTGTGACTTTAGTGGGAAATGTCAACATCTGAGTATACATTTTATTTTGCAGTGTGACTTAGTGGGAAATTCAACATCTGAGTATACATTTTATTTTGCAGTGCAATAACTTGTGCACAGCTTTAATACATTTGATTTTCATTTTCTCTTCAATGCTGTATACCTTGTGTACTTGATGTGTGCCTCTGTGTGTGCACATGTAAATGAGTGTATATCTGTGTGTGTGCCACATGGATACATGTATGTGCATGTAGCCTTTGTGTGTATACATACATGTGCATGTGTGTATGCATTTGCCTCGATATGTGTATTTGTACATGTTACATGTGTGTGTGTGCCTGAGAGAATGAGGTGAGAGAGAGAGAGTGAGTTTTTTAAGATGTACATAATGTAAAATTATGGCTCACAACTGTTGATTTTTTGGGAATAAATTATATACCAATCTTTGGGAAGAAGCTTTTATGTCTTTTGTAATGGCATGATATGTTAACAGTGTGTGACTACATGCAGGCATCAACATTTCTGTTCACATGAAGGCATGGTCAGTATAACTGCTGGGTTATTTACTTTTAATAAGTAAACTATCCAGCTGCAAGAGACATTAACCCATTGTGAGCCCCCCGCGAGAAATCCCCCCCCCCCCCACCCCCCAACTAACAAACCAACCACACCACAAAAAAAATCAAACCATCTCCCCAAAATTAAAATGCCCACTACTGCTGTAACTGTTCAAAGACATACTTCTGTAACAGATGGTTATGAAACGCTACACACAGGTCTAGCTATGGTTCATTTAGACACAGGACAATCCAGTTAAGCACACGTTGTCTTTATACATGTATCAAGTAACCTGGCAATGACTCCACCCCGTTCTAGAAATACAACGCTATCAGTGCGAGAAACAGCTAAAAATAGACTGACATGCTAACGGCAGCGCAGAATAAATAAGTGCGATTACACGTGTACTTTTGCTGCATGTACAACTGTTTGTTAAAGTTCGTTAGGTGTGTCAACATTCCATAATAAATACAAATGGTGCTGAAATGTGTCTTCAGATTTATGCGCAATGGTACTTTCAAGCCACTGTCTAGCGTACACTTATTAATGGGAGGTAAACGAGACCTGAGTTTCAGCAGTCAGTTGCTTGTGTCAACATTCCATAATAAATACAAATGGTGCTGAAATGTGTCCTCAGATTTATGCGCAATGGTACTTTTAAGCCTAGCGTACACTTATTAATGGGAGGTAAAGAGACCTGAGTTTCAACAGTCGGTTGCTTGTGTCAACATTCCATAATAAATACAAATGGTGCTGAAATGTGTCTTCAGATTTATGCGCAATGGTACTTTTAAGCCACTGTCTAGCGTACACTTATTAATGGGAGGTAAACGAGACCTGAGTTTCAGCAGTCAGTTGCTTGTACAGAGTTAGTTCCCTTTCATTGGTTCATAAATTTCTGGCCTATTTCAATGACCTACATCTAATTATAACGTTGCACAAATCAGTTGTATCGTGCAGAAACGTCAAATCTGCTTTACAAAATATTTAAAACAACTACTTCCACGGCAGATTGTTTTGCACCCATTAATGCAACAAGGTCAAACAAATGAACGAACAAATAAACAAACGCTGTTCGTCATTTCAGTGTTCGTTCATGTTTTGATAACAATCTGCTCTGAGCCGTGACTGGTTCGTTCTTTAGATGCCCGTTCAGTTTGTCAACGAACCAGTAGAGCAGTTAACCTTTTTCATTCTGATACACTATTGCTTGAAAGAACTTGATTTGACCATGATATTTCAAGGGTGGTGCCAGGATAGCTTGGCGCCTGAGGCGCCAAGCTATTCTGGCACCACTCGAACTAAAATCTTGATCTGTAGCCTTCATAGGACAAGCAAATTCGAAAAAAAAAAAAATCCGCCTCAAGATGAAAACATGTAACACAATCAACATATAATCGTCCGCTTTGTGTAAGGGTTTGTTTCATCACGTAATTATAATCCAAAAATGTGACTGCCAAGCGTGCGAACTGAAATGCAACGGAAATTCCCAACAACAAAAGAATTAAATGCCTTCGGAAAGGACCGCAAGTCTCCTGACGAGAAAAACTGAAGAACTGCGACATTTTTGGAAACACTAAAAGTGTTTCCGACGATTACAAAAATGTCGCATTTTTTTTTGCTCGTCAGTATACAACACCATCGTGTTGTCCACCACAATTGTGTTATGCTTGCGGCATACATAT
The DNA here is from genome assembly GCA_036245525.1 of Semisulcospira habei. Lineage (NCBI taxonomy): Eukaryota > Metazoa > Mollusca > Gastropoda > Semisulcospiridae > Semisulcospira > Semisulcospira habei. Next base: position 118,246,513 of record BTPG01000005.1, read on the forward strand.
CCCACATGGAACACTAGTTTAAAGTCACGCGGTACCCGGGTAGGCATTGCCGCCGGTCTCGACCAAAGACAGTACCAAAAGAGGTAAATCGAGGCAACAGGAGAATGGTATTCATAAACCCTTGCATATTACAGGGGGATGATAATCTATGCCTCTTACAGATGTAGCTGACCCAATTTCTGAAAGTACTGAGGTCATCGGGCCGACCCGCATCGGCCCGCCGATGGCATGGGCCAATCAGTGGCGGCCGATGGCCTTTTGCGCATTGGGTAGGTCTTTTGACTGCTTTCGTTATAAGGTTCGCTTATACACCGGCTGATATAATTTATGTCATTTTGCACCGCTATATCATTTGACACATCTTTGTTATACACTGTTGCTGAACTGATGCAAAGCACAAGGCGCATCTTTGTTATACATGAATTCAAAGCTCTCTCTCTCTCTCTCTCTCTCTCTCTCTCTCTCTCTCTCTCTCTCTCTCTCTCTCTTTCTTTGCACCAGTGGATCGACGGGGACAAATCAGTAGTGCGTGTACCATTTGACCCTTGACTGAGTGAAGTCAAACTGAACCCATGATTCGTTCTGGCGGATCGTAGCATGATGTCTAAATGTCGTATAAAACGGGCCCTTTCCAGTTACTTCGAGGAAAGCGGGGGCCGGGTGTGTGTGTGTGTGTGTGTGGGGGGGGGGGGGGGGTGCGGGACAGGGGGTGGGGGGGGGGGGTGGAATGTGGGGACGGGGGAGACACAGAAAGCCTCCCCGACGCTAGACCTTCTTCCAGTGGCCGAAGAATCAAACAACGTGTGTGTGTGTGTGTGTGTGTGTGTGTGTGTGTGTGTGTGTGTGTGTGTGTGTGTGTGTGTGTGTGTGTGTGTGTATTTGTTTTCCTCCCTACGTCACACGACCAGTCACTTTAGCGCAAACCGTACCATATGTGACCGTGATATAAAAAACCCTGTAGCGAAAAATGGCGGACGTTTTGTAGCCCTCTCGATGACGCATCTTGGATGCCAGTTTAGTTGTTCTATAAAACAGCGCCAAACGTTCTAAAGTACAAAGTTACGTAGTGTTCGAAACAACAAGCACACTCAGTACTGGAGACGGCAACGTCATGACATATTTTAAATTACGTCATAAGTCTATTATGTATAAATGTTTTTTCCTTTGGCGTCAGTCATGTCTGGCGTGATCCAGGTCGCAAGACGTCTTCTTGATTTCTTGAGGAATGAACACAAATACGTTATTGGTCGGAGGGGTTCGCTGCACGGACCCTTGTAGGCTTTCGGGAGGTCAAAGGAATCATTGTACCCCACAGGCCTTCGGCCTTCGGGGTACAATGATTACTTTGACCTCCCTCAGGCCTACAGAGGTCCGTGTAGCGAACCCCTCTGACCAATAACTTATATTGTATATGTTTTCCTCCCTACGTCATACGACCAGTCACTTTAGCGCAAACCGTACCATGTGACCGTGATATAAAAGCCCCTGTAGCGAAAAATGGTGGACGTTTTGCAGCCCTCTCGATGACGCATCTTGGATGCCAGTTTTGTTCGATAAAAGATCGCCAAACGTTCTAAAGTACAAAGTTACTTAGTCGAAACAACAAACACACTCAGTACTGGAGACGGCAACGTCATGACATATTTTTAAATTACGTCATAAGTATATTGTATATAAATGTATATTCCTTTGACGTTAGTCATGTCTGGCGTTATCCAGGTCGCAAGATGTCTTCTTGATTTCTTTTACGAAAATAGTGGAGGAATGAAAACAAATACGTTATTGGTCGGAGGGGTTCGCTGCACGGACCCTTGTAGGCCTTCGGGAGGTCAAAGGAACCATTGTACCCCTCAGGTCTTCGGCCTTCGGGGTACAACGATTCCTCTGACCTCCCTCAGGCCTACAAAGGTCCGTGTAGCGAACCCCTCCGACCAATAACTTATAATATACACACACATATTTGTGCTTTGTCAGCTGTTCGGTACTGTATCGTCATTAAACGTCTAGGTGAGCACACTGAGCACTACATCTCTGTCTGTCTCTGTGTCTGTCTGTCTCTCCCGTTTAACACATTACATCCGAGTGTGAATTAAAATAAAATTGCTTATTGTCCTGTGAAAGCTAAATCACGAATTAGGAGCTAGATCAACCCTTTTAGTTCAAGGGTGGTGCCAGAATAGCTTGGCGCCTCAGGAGCCAAGCTATTCTGGTACCACCCTTGAACCATCATAGTCAAATTGATTCCATGCAGTAGTGTATTACTGAGGGTGAAAAGGCTTAAATCACAGTAGGCTAAATCACAAATTAGGAGCTGGATCAACCATTTTCAGTTCAAGGGTGGTGCCAGAATAGCTTGGAGCTTCAGGCGCCAAGTTATTCTGGCACCACCCTTGAACTGTCACAGTCAAATTGATTTCAAGCAGCATTGTGTCAGGATGAAAAAGGGTTAACTGACGTGGTTGCGGAAAAGTGTTACCAGGCCGTGAGACTCACATAATATCCCCATGCTTCAGTCCCCGATTTGATTCAGTGTCGGTGCATCCGAGCGTAAGGCAAACATTTTACCTGCGATGGTCCTCGCCCTCCCGCGACCTGTTCACCACAGGGGCGTCCATTGAAAAGTAGAGGGTTGAGTTGTGGATTGGTTGGTGGGGTGGGGGCGGTGGGTTGGGTTGTGGGGCGGGGGGGGGGGGGGGGAGTCATCGTGTAAAGGGGGTGGGTTGAGTAAGGGGATTGTGGGGGTGGGTCTGATAAAGGTCTTTTGGATATTCACTGAGCGCTGTCCAGAATGGTCAGTAAAAATATATATATTATTTTAGCGACTAGATTTGTTTTTAATGGGTTTGTGTGTGTGTGTGTGTGCTTCCTGCCCCCCTCACCCCCCCCCCCCCCCCATTTTTCAACCTCAAGGGTCAGCAGAGGCAAGGAACCTCATGGGCCCCCGCATATACGGGGGTTTATGAGGATCTTTGCCTCTTGCAGTTGGGTGGTGTTCACATTTGTCCTGTAGTGAAGTGCCACATACCATTTTGTTTTTGTCATGGAGCACATTGCACTAAAACACAATAACAAACAAACGAAAAATAGATAACACACGCACGCACACGCACGCACGCATGCACGCACGCACGCACGCACGCACGCACACACACACACACATACACACATCTACCACCATCACCACCACTAAATGAAGTAAGGGAATTGTCATCACTATGAGTAATTTCATATCTTGCATTTTCTTAAAGCTCACGCTATCCTTTGTTTGTTGGTTTCAATATCGCACAAAACCAATCGAATAATTTCCGAAGGACTTGCAAAAACATCCCCCAAAAAATGCCACCGCCATCTCCACCCCCACCCCCACCCTGTCCTTACATCCATGCCCTCTTGAAAACTCCCCCGCCCCTTGGTGTCCGGCTGCGGTCAATGTAGCCAGTGGGCTGCACTAATGACCATTGTGCATGACCGCTGTCACCAGTTTCAACCCTCCCCTAACCCCATCCCGCTCCCCCTCCTAAATTTCCTCTGTTAGAGGAGCCGTGATTTACGAAAGGTTTGTTTGCGAACGACGTCGGCCAGAGGACTTTTTGCTTACTTTAGACTTTAGACTTCTACTTGTCAACATCCTCCAGTATCACTAGGCAGGCATTGTCATGGAACCCCCAGGGAAAGAGGAAAAGAGGTAGGCCGAGAAACTCCTGGCGTCGAGACCTCCAAGCAGACATCAAGAGACTGAGAACCACCTGGAGTAGAATCGAAGGAGAAGCACAGGACAGGAGTTGCTGGAGGTCTCTCGTCGACGGCCTATACCCGGGTAGGGGTGACAGGCGTAAGTAAGTAAGTAACTTGTCAACATCCCCCCCCCCTCTTCTCTCTTGAAAAAAACAAAGAAAGAAAAACAATGAAAAAGAAAAGAAAGAACAAAAAACAAAAAAGAAGAAAAGAAAAGAAAATAAAAGCATAAATTAATCTAGAAACTAGAAAGCAATTTACTTTATTATTTTTAGAAAAAAAAAAAAGATAAGTATGCGCAACTGTTTTCTTGCAGATTTTCTACTTTGGAAAACTATCAGTAAGATTCATTGTTTTGAATTTGTCAATTCCGAAGTGTATTTCTCTCTTTGTTAGTTCCTCTTCTTTCGATTAGACCTGGTCTGTGAAAGCAAGAGGCGACGATTCTCATGACCCCCTGCGATAACAGGGGCTCATGAGAATCGTTGCCTCTTGCAGATGGAAGGCTCTGGTTCGGGGAGGGGGGTGGGGTGGGGGGGGGGGGCGGATCATTATCATTTGATGCTGTTGGCCGGACCGTGCAATTTGTCACAGCTCTGCTTTGTGGGCCGGTGTGTGGTTACCATTTCTATGGAGTACGCTGGACTGCCTCTTCATTCTGAGCCGAAGTATTGGCGGTTTGCCACTGCCTATAAGACAGTATTAACCAATATCATACTGAGGCTAAAAGCTTAAAATTTGTACACTTCCATAATTATGCAAGCTACATTTATAGTACTTACAGATAAGGATATAGAACAATGGCTTTGAGTTCAAGGGTGGTGGCAGAAAAGCTTGGCGCCTAGAGGCGCCAAGCTATTCTGGCACTACCCTTGAACTATTTCAGTCAAACTTATTTCATACACTGGTGTATTCCGAATGATAAAGGCTAGTTGATTTAGATGCGGAACAACTGTGATGTTTAATTTTAGTACTTATCTAAATTTAAGTTTTTTTTTTCGCAAACGATATGACATTGTGATCCTGTTTCATTCAAGGAGATCCGTGTTATTTGACGGCATTGATTGTGCAGTTATAACATGCAATGTGTGTGTGTGTGTGTGTGTGTGTGTGTTTGTGTGTGCGTGCGTGCGTGTGTGTGTGTGTGTGTGTGTGTGTGTGTGTGTGTGTGTGTGTGTGTGTGTGTGTGTGTGCGCGCGCGCGCGTGTGTGTGTGATAGCAAAGCGTGCTATTGTTTATTATGTGTCTTAACGTAGCACTTTAAAGTTGTAATATTGTTTCTCTCTTTTACCTTTTGTTGGTCTCGTTACAATGACCACCACGCAATAATTTCCTTTTTTTATAATAAAGTTGCTGAATCTGAATCTACTACACAACACAACCATTTCCAGTTTAATCAAATCCCTAGAACCTGATCCGCTAGAATAATAATCACGCACATACAACTGTGATCACGTACAGTTTCTTCCGCCATCCCCTACACCCCCACAAGCCGCTCTGTAACAGTACCATACAAACCATTCAGTTCAGTCAAATAGTGTCAGAAAACACCAAGCCACTTACACTTTCGCGATTATCGTAGTCCCTTCATGCACTGTCCTTCAGTTCGCATCGCTGGTTCTTGATGGCGTACTGAACGGGTTGGTCTGGTGATTCTTCGATCCGCCAATCGAAAACCACGATTACCGTGACGTTGCCTAACTGGAGACGATCCAATAAAATAATAATAGTTTTTAAAAAAGCAGCGTGACGTAATTCCATACGGCCCAACCAGAAACAGAAGGAGCATGACCTAACCGCAGACGAGCCAATCAGAAACTGACAAAAGCAGCATGACGTAACTCGAGACTTTCGTCATTTCCGACACAAGGCGTATTAATGAAAATGGGTACTGCCTACTAGTCTGTGATTTTGGACCTGACGGCCGTTTAGGCCGTAAGGTCCAAAATCGGAGACCAGTACCCATTTTCATTGCTAACCACTCGACTACTCGAAGTAACGCTTGGAATGTAATCAGGTAGTGTTACGGTGACACTTACAATGTAACACGAACCTCTTGTAATCAGTGTGCATTTCGGCTTTTGTGAAACTTTCACCTTTGTCGGCGGACCACCTCTTCTCATGTTTCCAAGCCCGTGACTCCAGCGCTAGCATGCAAGCACCATTCGCTGTTGGGAGGACAATGTGACTACTTCGATTTTTTTACGCCTAGATGGCGATTTTGTCCAGACATTTCAACTATCTTCGCTTGGTAGGGCAACATTTGTCATCGTAAATACATGTATATTCTTTCACGTTCAAATGTTAGTTTGCGCAGGTCTTATTTTCAGGTTTGTGTCATAGATGAACTGACCAAGTGTGCATATTCTGAACAGTCATTACTTTTCGACCAAGACGACAACAACAACGACAATCATTAAAAATAAAGGAGTCTCACCAAATTCATAATTAACCCATTTAGGTCCAACACACCGCAGCAGGAGATGGATCGACCATGATAATTCAAGGGTAGTGCCAGCGTAGCTTGTCTCCAAGCTAATTTGGCACTAACCTTGAATTATCATAGTCGATCCATCTTCTGCTACAGGTACATTGTTGCTAGGAAACACCTATAAAATGTGGGAATTGCGGCCTTGTGGGTTAAATGGGTTAACACGAGAACCTCCGTTTAACTCATTCTACCCCAACACCGAAATCCCAAAAGTTTGTCGTTGTCCTCTGAAGACTGCATTGCAGTGCAGGACACAGATCGACCATGATAGTTCAAGGGTGGTGCCAGAATGGCTTGGCGCCCATAGGCGCCAAGCTATTCTGGCACCACCCTTGAACTATCATGGTCGATCCTTATCTTGCTGTGGTGTGTCTGGGGTAGAATGAGTTAAACCCTGCACTTCCGGTGACCCAGATTATCTTTCTGAAATCTGTGCTAGTTCAGCCACCAGAGCCCCAGCCGTCCAAGGAACATGGATATAAATTCGTGTTAGCAAGAGACATAGATCCTCATGAGTCCTCGCAGCATCGACCAGCTTCATCGTGGCGATCCAGCTAAACTTTCTCGTCAGTTTTTACTGCGTGGACAGCTTTACTATAAAGGGACGCAACCTATTGTCTTTCGTTACTTCTTGAGGGGACTGTCGTTCACCTGACACTGCTTTTTAGGAACATATTTCGGGTTAACGCATTTAACCCCAAGGCCTCATTTCCCAAATATTGAATGTGTAACGTCTGTTTATCGGTTGCTGGAGTCGGATCTATCTATCTATCTATCTATCTGTCTGTCTGTCTGTCTGTCTGTCTGTCTGTCTGTCCGTCCGTCCGTCCGTCCGTCGTCCGTCCGTCCATCTATCTATCTATCTATCTATCTATCTATCTATCTATCTATCTATCTATCTATCTATAATAATAATAATAATAATAATAATAATAATAATAATAATAATAATAATAATAAATTTATTTCAGTTTTTGCAGGCCATCAGGCCCATATGAACACAAAATACAATTTACAACCAGAAAACAGGAAGGTGGTTGTAAAGAACACAATCACATAGCATTACATCAGCGCACATAAATAAACAAAAACAACGAAAGTTCAAAGCAAATCCCTCTAATTCCTTAATTTAAGGCACCCTGAAATATACATAGCAACTTTAAAGACCAGTTTATCATGTAGGTTTCCACACAGCAGCTGAACTTTGAGATCGGATGGGAATCTGTAGTAAAACAGTGGAATGTACTTTTTACGTAAAGGGGAATATTTTGGACACTCGAAAAGAAAATGACACAAATCTTCAGCCTTATGCCAATCACATGAATTACATTCTGGATTAGTGATGGGTTTTCCAAATCTGGATACTCCGTTTAAAGGTAAACGGTTACATCTAAGTAAACAAATTGCCCGCCTGAGTTCACAAGAAGTCAGCTGCCCTATGTAACTTGCTCTAAGTATTTCTGGGTGGTAATGGCAGTATTCTGTGTTTGATGTAAGGGATGCATGCCAGTCCTGTCGGAAACAATCCATCAGCCGATCTTTGAATATCTGAATGAACAGAGGAGTGTTTCCAACTGACTGCATTTCCCACACATACCCAAACCCATGCATACACAACAGAGTCTTTATTTGCATAGCCCAGTTCGATCTACCTGAGGCATCATGCATACATAACATCGCGTAACACTGTCTTGGGTATCTGTTTTCTGACATGGTAAGAAGTCTGCACCAATACTTCACCATTCGAACATAGGCATCAATATACATAGGAAATCTTCCACACTCACCCAGCGCAATATTGTTTTTTACATCTCTTCCAACACCAAGGACCATTTTACAAACCTTTATATGAACCTGCTCAATTACATCATGCCTCTGGAAACCCCAAACCTCTGACCCGTATAGCACAATGGGCTTAATCTTGACATCAAAAATGTGAAAAACAGTGTCAGCTGGCAAGTTTTGTAATTTGAAGTATAGTCTTTTGATGCCTGCAACTGCTCTCCTGGCTTTTCCAGCTAAGTTTTCTACACATCTAGCCCAGTTCAGAGTAGAGGAAAATATCACACCAAGGTAAGTATAACTGGACTCGACTTGAATCTGCTTGTCAGCATAAAACCATTTTTCACAATTTTTCACAAAACCTCCATTTTTGAAGACCACCACTTTTGTCTTGTCCATGTTCACAGTGAGACCCCATTTTTTACAGTATTTTTCTAAACAATTAATTTTCTTTTGGAGATCTGCTACAGAGTCAGAGATAATGGCTATATCATCAGCATACATAAGAAGGAAAATACCCAGTGGGTCCGCAAAAATATCAATGCCACGTGCACCGCACGATGATATTTCTGTCTCAAATTCTGAAAGAAAGATAGAAAACAGCAGTGGGCTCAACACACAACCTTGTCGCACCCCTGACATGCAATCAAAGTAGTCGGTAACTTTGGTTCCAACCCTTACAGCAGCTTTTACATGTTTGTACATACTCTCCAGTGTCTGAAGCAACTTACCATGAACTCCTTTACGTAACAAGAGATACAACAGTTTTGTCCTGTGCACACTGTCGTAAGCTTTAGAAAAGTCTACGTACATGGTGTAAAAACGGCCACCCTGCTTGCTAAGATACTTTTGCACTAGTGCCTGTAAACAAAAAATGTTGTCTATAGTACTATACCCTTTACGGAAGCCAGCTTGAGCCTCAGGAATACAATCATTCTCTTCACAAAAACGAATCAACCTGTTGTTAATGACAAAACTGTACAACTTACTGATAACGTTCAAAAGAGAAATTCCTCTGTAGTTGTCAACATTTCTAGGGTTACCCTTTTTGTGTAGTGGAAATATCACAGCCATGGTCCAGCTGTCAGGGTATTCCGCACTTTGAAACACACGATTGAACAAAGGATGCAGAAATTTCACAAGGATTTCACCTGCATGATGAAAAAGGTCAGTGGGCAAGCCATCAGGGCCTGATGCTTTCCCTTTCTTCATACTATTAATAGCACTGCGAATTTCATCCTGCGTGATTTCCTCGTCAAATTTTGCATTGTGACAACCATCACAATCATCAGATAATATATGGTCATTCAAAACACCCTCGGCCTGTCTGCTAAAACCTGAATCATCAACATTCTGATCCACATTTAGCAAATTACGAAAATAATCATACCACACGCGTGGTGAAATAACATCAGAACACAACTTCTTAACGCCAGTCAGAGACTTTATTTTTTGCCAAAATGTTCTTGAATTTGCATCGTTACATGCATCGTTGAGCTCATTCAAAACCAGTGCGTTGTACTCTACTTGTTTTGTTTTACACAACTTCTTAAATTCTTTCTTCATGTCAAGATACTTCCCTAAGTCGTCATGTGTGTTTGTGTGTCTGAACTGCTTCAACTGTATGTACTTGTTTTGTTTTGCTAACTCGCAGTCCGAGTCCCACCACGGCGGCTGTGCACGGGATTCACCACCTACCTTCTTACCTGACCTCATTTTGTCAGCCGCCTTCTGAATGAATGCTACAAAACAGGCCGACCCTTCTTCTACACTCGAGTCAAGCGCTGACGAAAAGTGTTGAAATTGAGTCTCCTGATTATCTTCAATGTATGCCCAAAAGGACTCAGCGTAGTTTTCTTTCCAAACAAATTTAACCCCTTCCTCTAGTATTATAACATCATTTAAATCATCATCATCACATGGAATAAACAGACTGAATAGAAGTAAACGTGGTTACAATGGGGAAATGGTCTGACTCGCACCTGTCTGCAACAAACATATCGGTCACTAGGTCAAACACGGATTGAGAGCAAATACAGTAGTCCACCACACTTTTGCCTCTGTTGGCCACACACGTAATTTCTCCCTCACTGTCACCTTTCGTTCTGCCATTGACAATAAACAAACAGTACTCTTGAAATAGTTCTATCAGTTTCCGACCAAAACTGTTTACGCCAATATCTTTTGACCTCCGTGGGCTTTGTGGTACATCCTCTAGCAGATCTGTTAATTCCTGTAAAGGCTGCACGTGTGTATTATCATCAATAAAATCAGTATCAGACAGACCGGCGGTGCGGGCGTTAAAATCGCCACATAATAGCCAAGGCAGCTCAGGATGAGCACGTAACACTTGAGCCATGTAGTTTTCTAACACTTCAAAACCATCAACGTTATCTTCACCATATACAACAGAACGCTCTGGAGCCACATACACAAATGCTGCCAGAACATCAGATGCAGAGTTCAAAACAGACTTACCGATCTTTAGAAACACAATATCCTCAGCTGCCTGCATTAAACGCAACACATGACAGGCTATAGACTTATGTACACACACGGCCACGCCCCCTTTCAACTTTTGTGTACGTGGTGAAAAAAACACCTGATACTCTGGAAAGGTATCCTCTATAACATTTTGCTTACATGACCAGATCTCTGAAAATGCAAAAATTTGACACTTTTCACAGAACTGCCTAAAAGAAACACTTTTCAGCTTATTTACAAGACCTTGGATATTCCATGCCATGATGCGAAACACAGAGCTACCACTTTCACCACTACCACTTTCATCATCACAGTGTGCTGGTGTGGGTTTGAGTGTGGGCACTTGAGTGTGTGTGTGTGCAGGTAAGTCGTCCTTTGAAGACACATGGTGAGGGCCCTGGGGGTCTGAATGAGGGACGGGCTGTCTTCTCCTGGTTGCTGGGTCAACATGCCGGCCTCCCCCTCATTTCTGCCCCCTGCGCTCCACTGGCCTCTGGGTAGCAGCGTCGTATGCGTGGGTCTTTCCCTCAACAACGAGGGAGTCGAAGCGGAGGAAGGCCTTCTTCCCCGCCTGCTTGGCCTCCTTGAGGAAGGGTAGCAGCTTGCGGCGCACGTCCCTCACCCGAGGGGTGAAGTCCTCAGAGATGTAGACCCGGGACCTGTTCTCCTTCAGCGTTCTGCGCTCAAACAGGATCCGCTCCTTGTCTTTGTACTTGTTGAAGCACACGATGATGGGGTGGGGCGCCTTGCCCCCCTTCAGACGATGGGCACGCTCCACCTCGATCTCCTCCTCTATGCCCATCTCGTCCTTCAACATTGACTTGACAGCTTTCTCACAGTCCGCCCAAGTCTCTGAGCGCCCCTGGGGGTGGGGGATTCCGTGAAAGATCAGATTCTTGCGTCTGCTCCGCCCCTCCAAATCATCCAGCTTATCCTCCAGCTGCGTTACTTTCTCCTTCAACTCTTTGTTTTCTTTCATCACCGCAGTAAAGTCACTCTGAATTCTGTCCATCTGCTCCTGCATTGTAGCTTTCATACTGTCCATCTTTTTGTCCATCACATTCAACATTTTAAACACATCCGCAATAGTCGGCTCAGACACTGCGTTTGTCTCACCCCCGGGCGACTGGTTGTCTTGGTTCCCCTGGCATGTCAAAAGAGTCTGTCGTTTCGGTGGGCCTGGGTTCGCTTCGACATCGCCGCACCGGAGCAGAAAGCCGACCAAAAAGACGAGTATGACTGCCAATTCGTGTTAGCAAGAGACATAGATCCTCATGAGTCCTCGCAGCATCGACCAGCTTCATCGTGGCGGTCCAGCTAAACTTTCTCGTCAGTTTTTACTGCGTGGACAGCTTTACTATAAAGGGACGCAACCTATTGTCTTTCGTTACTTCTTGAGGGGACTGTCGTTTACCTGACACTGCTTTTTAGGAACATATTTCGGGTTAACGCATTTAACCCCAAGGCCTCATTTCCCAAATATTGAATGTGTAACGTCTGTTTATCGGTTGCTGGAGTCGGATCTATCTATCTATCTCTGTCTGTCCGTCCGTCCGTCCGTCCATCCATCCATCCATCCATCCATCCATCTATCTATCTATCTATCTATCTATCTATCTATCTATCTATCTATCTATCTATCTATCTATCTATCTATCTATCTATCTATCTATCTATCTATCTATCTATCTATCTATCTATCTATCTATCTATCTATCTATCTATCTCCCGTAGTCTAGCCGACCGTTGGGGCACCACTGATGACTTGGCAACCAGCTCCCTCCATTCCTCTCTGTTCTTTGCCATTTTTAGCGTATCACCCAGCCTCAGTCCTGTCCACTCTGAGATATTGTCCTCCCATCTTTTCCTCTGTCTTCCTTAGTCCTCCTTGCACAGTGCCTTGCAGGATTGTTTTGGCAAGCCCTGCTAAACGCGTGACATGCCCATACCACTTCAGTTTGCGTTTTTTCATAATGGCTAATAGGTCTTCATAGGGCCCGATGGCTTGCCTGATTCTGCTTCCCACTTCCTCGTTCGTGATGTGATCTCTGTATGAAATGCCAAGCAGCCTTCGAAAACATCTCATTTCAGTGGCTTGTATCCTCTTTTCAAGGTCTCCTGTGAGGGTCCATGACTCACAGGCATACAAGGACACTGATATGACAAAGGAGCGCATCAGTATGATCTTGGAGCAGAGCGTGATGTTTCTGTCCTTCCAAATGGTCTTCAGTCTTGTCAGTGCTGTTGTCTGCGCAATCCTGGACAGTATTTCTGGTTTTGATCCCTCATATGTCACAATGGTTCCTAAGTATTTGAATTTATTAACTGTTTCCAGTATTTGGCTTCCAATCATGACGTCAGTGCCAATGCCACTGGTGTTATTTGTCATCAGTTTGGTCTTCTCTGCACTGATTTCCATCCCATACTCAATGAGACATGGATGGAAGAGATGGACAGAGTACTGCTCAGATTTGTACAACCACCGAGCTACAGAGGACCCAGGCATACTTGTCAACCCACCCGTGACCAACAATGGCAACTATCCCATCCTCCGAGAAGAAGTAGAAGCCGCAGTGAAGTCGCTGAAAAAAGGGAAGGCAGCAGGAGCAGACAACATCCCTGCAGAGCTAGTCCAAAAAGGGGGAGAAGACATGATAAGCGCCTTACTAACAATCTGCAATAAGATCTGGCAGTCAGGGGATTGGCCCACACCATGGACCCAATCACTTATAATAACACTCCCCCCAAAAAGGCAACTTACATCAATGCCAGAATTATCGCACGATCAGTCTTATATGCCACCCAAGCAAAGTCATGTTAAAGATCCTACTGAACAGGCTGAAGCCACATGCAGAGGAAATCATAGCTGAGGAACAGGCAGGCTTCAGACCAGGGCGCAGCACAACTGAGCTACAGAGGACCCAGGCATACTTGTCAACCCACCCGTGACCAACAATGGCAACTATCCCATCCTCCGAGAAGAAGTAGAGGCCGCAGTGAAGTCGCTGAAAAAAGGGAAGGCAGCAGGAGCAGACAACATCCCTGCAGAGCTAGTCCAAAAAGTTCTATGTGAGAGGTACCTCTATCATGTCTTTGTGGATTTTAAGAAAGCATTTGACAGGGTGTGGCATGCAGCCCTTTGGTCCACCATGAAGCTATACAACATCAATGCCAACCTGATCAAAGTCATAGCAAACCTTTACAACAAGGCCACTAGCGCAGTCTGCTTCAACGGCAAAATAGGAAACTGATTTAGGACTACAGTCGAAGTCAGACAAGGCTGCTTGCTCTCACCTACTCTTTTCAACATCTTATTGGAAAGAATCATGACAGACGCTCTCAAAAATCATGAAGGAACTGTCAGTATTGGAGGCAGAACAATCACAAACTTGCGCTTTGCGGACGACATTAATGGCCTTGCAGGAACAGAGAAGGAGCTAGCTCAGCTGGTAGAAAAGCTGGACAGTACAGCCATTGCGTATGGGGGTGGGGGGGGTGGGGGAGTGGCGTAGTCGGATCAACCATGATAATTCAAGGGTAGTGCCAGATTAACTTAATGGCGCCAAGCTAATCTAGCACTACCCTTGAATTAGCATGGATGATCCAGATCCAGCAGTTGGGCGTTGGGGTTGAATGGGTTAATACTTTGAGCCCTGGGATCGAAACCTCCAAATTTGGAAGCTGCCCTCTGAAGTCAGCATTACACAATTACGCGGACTCTAAAAGGGGACAAATCGACCATGATAGTTCAAGGATGATACCCATCTGGCACCATCCTAGAACTATCATGGTCGATATATATATAGGCACAACGTTTTCCTCAAATATCTCCGAAACCCTCCCCCCCACAACCCCCCCCCTCCTTCCCCAACTTTTTATGTACCACTTTAAGAACAAATATCATTTAGTACCAATTGACCTAATTGGGCTTTTTTCACTTGACTCCTATGTTGTGTTGATTTTGCTGTACAGTCTTAAAAATGCGGTGAAAAGACAAGAAGACATTTCCAATACCGTAATAGAGCCCTAGCGGGAAACGGCCAGATTTCAATATTGAGGTCAAGCATGCAGACTTCCTGTATGCCTGCGCTGTTTCAGGTTTGAAAACGTGACTTGGCCAACTCCCGTGACAATGGATGGCTTAGTATATCTGGGGCACATTTAGGGATGCAAAATCAGTCATTTCATGAAAAAACTCCGAATTGTTACGACTGTACAGCAAAACTGACTAATTGTTCGAATTTTTTAAAATAAAGTAAATCGTATTAGGTTGACTGTCACTGAATTATAACTGTTATATAGAAAAGCGGTTCTTTGCGGAGATATTTTCGATGTCAAACGACCTATACCTTGCGCTGCATTTCGGCGTGAATGGGTTCACGACTACTTTTGTCTCCTGTACTTTAACCCTTTTCATACACCCACTGCTTGAAATAAATTTGAATATGATAGTTGAAGGGCGGTGCCAGAATAGCTTGGCGCCTGAGGCGCCAAGCTATTCTGGCACCATCTTTGAACAAAAATGCTTTATCTATCTCCTAATCTGTAATATAGTCTTCATAGGACAATAAGCAATTAAAAACAAGATGGGATGAACCATAACCCACAAAGTCCCTTCTATATGAGAGCTGTCCTCGCTGTCAATGGTCTCTACGTTTTGTCTTTGACCTGATTCTGATGTTGAATTATCTCCTATCTCATGTCTCGCAGATCTGCCAATGCGTCAGTGAGTTCTATAAGGGGTGCAGGACACACGCGTCATTGATTTGTCAAACGTCATTTGTTATGACGTAAGTTTTAGTTTTTACGTAATTTTATATTTTACGTGATATGAGTTTCACTTTCGCTTCATAGGCTTCAGAAAATGGTGACAAAACTAGAGCTTCACGGTACAATTTCAGTCTTGCTATAATTTGTGTTAAAGCAGCTTGACGTTACCTAGTTACATGATATACTAAGTACACGGGTCATCTGCATGCTCTTCTGAAAGCGCGTCGATGTGTGTGTGCGTGTTAATGCGTGCGCGCGCTCCAAACATCTCCAAGAGGCATAGATCCTCATGCGCCTGAAGGGCGCATGAGGATCTATTCATCCTGGAGATGCGCGCATGTTTGTGTGTGAGAGAGAGAGAGAGAGAGAGAGAGAGAGAGAGAGAGAGAGAGGAGAGAGAGAGAGAGAGAGAGAGAGAGAGAGAGAGAGAGAGAGAGAGAGAGAGAGAGAGAGAGAGAGAGAATCAATGAATCAATGAAGCTTTATTTTACAACGGTTTAGGCATTGATATCGTCATTTTACAAACCTGCCGTTGCTAACAACTACACGACTAACTACAAATATACATACATATAAGTAAAACATAATACTTGCAAACAATTCACAACACTGTTCACATAGACAGACATACTCATTGGCTCACAGACACCCCCCTACCCCCCTCGCTCCCCCGCCCCCTCCACACACACACATAGAGAGAGAGAGAGAGAGAGAGAGAGAGAGAGAGAGAGAGAGAGAGAGAGAGAGAGAGAGAGAGAGAGAGAGAGAGAGAGAGAGAGAGAGAGAGAGAGAGAGAGAGAGACGCGCGCGCGAGAGGGAATGACGTGTCATAATTAGAGTATACTGTATATTATGTCAGTGTCTGCGTGTTGACGGAGTTGCCTCTTTTACGTCACCTCCACTGTCTGACTTTCTCTAGAAGTAATTTTTTTGTTTTTTTAGTGTTTTAATTCTTTTCTGAAAAGAATTATTTTTTTAACTAAAGTTGAAATGATACAAAGCTGGCTAACGAACTCATCCAATGTTTTTCTCCAAACTACTTACTTAGTTACTTACTTACGCCTGTCACCCCTCCCAGGGTATAGGCCGTCGACGAGAGACCTCCAGCGACTCCTGTCCTGTGCTTCTCCTTCGATTTTACTCCAGGTGGTTCCCAGTATCTTGATGTCTGCTTGGAGGTCTCGACGCCAGGTGTTTCCCGGCCTGCCTCTTTTCCTCTTTCCCTGGGGGTTCCATGACAGTGCCTGCCTAGTGATATTGGAAACTGGCTTTCTCAGACTGTGACCAATCCACCCCCATCTTCTTCGTACAATTTCATTCTCTGCTGTTATCTGCTCTGTTCTCTCCCAGAGTCTGATGTTGCTGATCTTCTCTGGCCAGTGGATTTTCAAGATTCTTCTAAAGCAACTGTTAATGAAGATCTGTACTCTGTTGACTGTGGTTTTTGTCAACCTCCAAGTCTCTGCTCCATATAGGAGAACTGCTTTTACGTTTGAGTTGAAAATCCGGATTTTCGTGTGTTGTGACAGCTCTCTGGAACTCCACACTTTTTTCAGCTGGAGAAAGGCTGCTCTGGATTTACCGATTCGTGCTCTGACATCTGCATCAGTGCCACCTTTTTTGTCGATGATGCTCCCGAGATAGGTGAAGGACTCCACCTCCTCCAGCGGGGTTCCAGCAAGCAAGACTGGTTCTTCCCTGGTTTCGTTCAGCCTCATTGTCTTTGTTTTCTGTTTGTGGATGGTAAGGCCCACCTGGGACGAGATGTCAGCAAGCCTCGTGGTCTTGTCCTGCATTTGTTGATGAGTGTGAGACAGTAACGCCAAGTCGTCTGCAAAATCGAGGTCGTCAAGCTGTGTCCACAGTGTCCATTGTATTCCGCTTCTTCTCTTCTCTGTGGTCCTCTTCATGACCCAGTCTATGGCCAGTAGGAAGAGGAACGGAGACAGTAAACACCCCTGCCTGACGCCGGTTCTGACCTGGAGCTCCCTGGTGAACTGCCCTTCGTGGATCACGCGACATGTCATGCCATCGTAGCTGCTCTTGATCAGGCAGACGAGCTTTGTGGGTACACCGTAATGTCGTAGGAGTTTCCACAAAGTCTCTCGGTACACGCTGTCAAATGCTTTCTTGTAATTCACAAAGTTGACGTACAGCGGGGATTTTCTCCAAACTAGCTATACGCAAAAGTTCAAGTAAATATGACAAAAATTACGGACTCTAATCTGGGTCAACCGACTTCCTATAAACGGCTGTTTATGTCTTCATTGAGACATTCAATTACAGTATGCTCGGAGGCTCTCTTAGCCAACCACTTAAGAAAGTATTTCGCAAAGTTTGAAGGTTGTGTGTACAGAAATATCGGAGATTCTCTTGTTTACATACATACAACACACATACATACATACATACATACGCACATCAGGGCCGGACCTGGGAAAAGTCGATGGGGGGGGGGGGGGGGGGTTACAGATTCAGTATAAAGCGAAGGCGCGAAGCGCCGAGCCTTCTAGGGGGGTCCGGGGGCATGCCCCCCCGGAATTTTTTTTTTTCAAGGATGCAAAATGGTGCAATCTGGTGCAATCTGAGCCTTGAAAAAGCCATTTGTGATGGTCTGGGGACTTTGAGCTTTTTGAACAATCGAACTGACAAACTCTGGGGTACAAAAATTATCACCTGCCCCTCCCTTAAAAAAAACACCCACACCCACACCCACACACACACACACACACACACACAAACATTTATTTATCAACAGAGATGTTTTGTATACTATTATTATTCACTACTTTTCGTTGATCGTTAACGGTATAAAGCTTTACCTTGTAGTTTATGAACATCAGGGCCCTGCTTTCACTTCAGTTCAGTCTTGCTGCACTAGGTTCCTCGGCATTAGTACCATTTGTGAATTGTATCTTCTGGCAAAACAGTTCACTGCCTCTTTGAAGTCAATATCAACATCCCTGTGCACTTTCAGTAAAGCAAGTGCATTGAGTCTCTGTTGCCCCATTGTAGAGCGCAGGTAGTTTTTCAGGTTGCGCAACTGACTGTTTGAACGCTCACACTCGGCAGTAGTGACAGGCAGGGTGCAAAGGTTCTTTAGCATGATGAACAGGTTGGGATAAAAATCCCTGTCACAGTGTTTCAGTGCTTCTGATGCCGTGGATGGGATGATAGCTGTCGCATTCTCAGCAGCACTTCGCCATTTGCAAACCCACCGTTGGTATTCTGCATCAAGGGTAGCGTTGTCTGGTAGATCAGACTCCCACAACATTGCCAGTGTCTTCACCCCTTCTGGAACCTGCATGAAACCATCCTGGTTGTCTATTAAAGTGCTTGGCACCAGACAGAGACCATCAACTGCTAGGTCAGCATTTTTGAACCTCGAGTCCAATTCGGTTGACAGGTGTTCCAAGAAAGGAATGGCAATGCTAATCTTGAAATATTCTTCTGGAGTGGCCGCAGGTTGGTTGTCACGGAGAGTCTGGCGGGATGCTTGACGAGGAACAACAACATCAGTTGTCAAAGCATTTGCCATTTTGCTGACTTCACCAAACCAGGCAACGAACGCTGTGTCGACATCTCTTCTAATAGAAGACATGCAGTTACTGACCTCTTTGATTTCCCTGTAGGCATCGACAACATCTTTTGTTCTTTTCTGGAGCTTCACTGTCAAGGGTTTTAAGTAACGCAAACAATTGCGGACGACAACGAATGCAACGAGGAAAACACTGCTGCTCAAGGTGTGGAGAAAGCCAGTTGCCTTGGTCAATGTCTCACTGTCCCAATTGTCACTGTCTTCACACATTTGTCCCAAACAGTCGTGAACAACCAGGAAGAGAGATGTGTAAACCTCCAGTGCTTCATGTTTTTCTACCCATCTTGTTCTGCACAGATCAACAAGCTTTGTCTTTGTCGTGTCAGGCTGAGATGCTTCGATGGTATCTTCAAGTTTTCGTTGTCTCTTTGGAGAGTTTGAGAAAAACAGTGACAGTTCCCTCTGTGCTCCCATCATGTTCTTCACTGCAGGCAAGCCGCATGCTTTTACAATGCAGAGACTCAAGCTATGGGAAGCACAGTGAAAGTACAGTGCTTTGTTGTTCCTTGCTTGAAAACGTGCCTGCACTCCTTTAAACTTTCCTGCCATGTTTGCGGCCCCGTCATAACCTTGTCCTCTAACATTGTTGAAATCAAGCCCCCACAAGCCCAGACACTCAACAATCTTGTTGTAAAGTGTTTCACCTGTGGTATCTCTGCACTGGACAAAAGCCAGGAACTCTTCACGAACTTTCAGACTTCCATCGACGAATCTCAATATAATTGAAAGTTGTTCCCAGTTTGAGCTGTCTGTGACTTCGTCAGCAAGCACGGTAAACTGTTTTGCTGCAATAATTTCTGCAAGAATCTTGTTGCGGATCTGATCACCAAGAACCTCTATCAGTCTGTTTTGTGTACTTTTTGAAATGTATGTGGCCTTCTTATCGCATGTATCTAGATGTTTCCGGAGAGTTTCATCTCCTGCATTGATGCACAGATTCAAAAGGGCATTGAAATTGCTTCTGTTCTCACTCTGAAGAATGCCATCATCACAGTTGCCCCTCAGAGCTAACCCCTGTCTTCCACACACTTCAACAATCCTGAAGAGGCTTGTCAGAACTTGTCGATTTGCAGCGATGTTTTCTGCATTTTTCTGATTGATTTCACTGGCGATGCTCTGCTCTGGTTTATCCATGATTGTCAAAAACTGCTCTCCATTTGCCATTGCATCTTTGTGGTATTGTAATAACGAGTGCTTTTTGATCTGATCACAGGCTTTATTCCAGTTCTTGCATGGCGTCTTCACAAACTTGCCCAGGTTTTCAGTAGACTTTGCAAATAATAGGCAATACTTGCAGTAAGCCCCATCCTCGAAAGGAGAATACACA
Organism: Semisulcospira habei; assembly: GCA_036245525.1. NCBI lineage: Eukaryota > Metazoa > Mollusca > Gastropoda > Semisulcospiridae > Semisulcospira > Semisulcospira habei. Next base: position 118,266,700 of record BTPG01000005.1, read on the forward strand.
AGCCAGGAGTACTTTTGCAACCACTCATGCTGAAATTTTCGGTTCTTGTTGTTTATCACTGTTGTTGGAAACTGAAAACCAGGTGATGGTCTCCAGTGTTGCCTTAGAAGATGCTCCTTGTCACGGCTTGACAGTGAAACGACTCGCGTGTGTTTCTTGAAAACTTCACCAAAATCGATATTTTTGTTGCTGGTGATCTGAGAGGAGAAATCTGAAGAGTCAGAAAGCAGGCTCACATCAGGCTGGTTGGTCATTGGCATGGCAGAGGATTCAGAAAGCAGGCCCCCGGCAGGCTGATCAATGCTTGAGGAGGAGTCTGAAATACAAATAAAAGTTGGGTCTATGAGAAGTCTGAAATACTAAAACGATTGTGTGTGTACCTGTGAGAGAGAGAGAGAGAGAGAGAGAGAGAGAGAGAGAGAGAGAGAGAGAGAGAGAGAGAGAGAGAGAGAGAGAGAGAGAGAGAGAGAGAGAGAGAGAGAGAGAGAGAGAGAGAGAGAGAGAGAGAGAGAGAAAGAGAACAATGAACAATGAACCTTTATTTTCCAACGGTAGAAGTTATTGGTAACAGGACCAGTTTTCAAACTTGCCGTTGCTACATCTACTACATAAACATACACATACCACACACTGCTGCATGCACTGCTGCATTTGCTTACGCACGCACGCACGCACCACGCACATACACACACACATACCCACACACGCACTCAGGTACGCACGCATGCACATCACAACTCGCGCATGCACGCACGCACACACACACACTCATGTACACCGCAATTCAGTACGCATGCACACACGCACGAACACTCTCTCTCACACACACACACACACACACACACACACACACACACACACTTACACACGCACGCACTCAGGCACATACGCACAAAAACAAACACACGCTCTCGGACACGCACTCCAGACATTCCTACCCGCATACGCGTACGCACAAAAATATAAAATGAGTAAAAATACAAAGTAAAGCAATAAACAAAGAATCATTAAGTACATTAAAGTTCATACAGCAAGGGCAAATATGTATGCAGGTGCTATCTCCCCCCCCCCCCCTCTCTCTCTCTCTCACGCCGACACACACACACATACACACACACACAGCATGCACGCACGCACACACACACACACACACACACACACACACACACACACACACACACACACACACAGAGTCACACATACTGAGAGAGAGAGAGAGAGAGAGAGAGAGAGAGAGAGAGAGAGAGAGAGAGAGAGAGAGAGAGAGAGAGAGAGAGAGAGATCAGAGAGAGAGAGGGAGGGAGAGAGAGAGAGAGAGAGAGAGAGAGAGAGAGAGAGAGAGAGAGAGAGAGAGAGAGAGAGAGAGAGAGAGAGAGAGAGAGAGAGAGAGAGAGAGAGAGACCTGCAACAAGATAATTACATTTAAAGCATATATATGTCTTCGTTTACACACTTCAGTCAAGCTTAGATATATATTTATGATCTGAAATAACAGCTTTTCTTTTTAGACCCCTCCCCCCAAATGATGGACAAAATCTTTGCTACCTTATGACTCGTAGAGTCTTCTTAGGCTAATGATAGCCAATGGAACACACCAGTCATTTTGTTTAATATTAATTATTAAATTGAAACACTCAATCACGTATCAATTTCAGGTTGTATTTAATTTAATTTTTTTTTTGAGAGGGGGGGGGGGGGGGGGGCGGGGCAGTAAATTACTCACCAACACTGCTTTTACTTGTTCCCATGTCACTGTTTCGAACTCCACTGCCAGTGGTCTCACTTTGGGTTGATTTTTGTCTCTTTCGAGGAACTGCATCATCTGCCGTTTAGAAAAACAACTTTTATTATTATTATTATTATTAAAGGTTTTCTTATATAGCGCTTACCTGTAAACAGCTCTAAGCGCTTTACAATTTACTCAACAACAACAAACAAAAAGAAAAAAAAACAAAAAAACAAAAACAAAGACATAACATAAAAATTAAAACATGAAATTATCCTAAGAGCAACAACAAAAATGTAAAATAAAATAGAACCGTCTTTTCAACATCTTATATATGATTATGCATTGCAGGTGTTAACACGTCTACTACAATTTTATAATAATAATTTAATATAAAAAAAACAGTGGTTTTCTGATTAGTTCTTAGCTTATTTTAAATTTCATCAACAAAAGGCCTAAGGGTGAATAATCTTATTTTGTAGCACGCTGTTCACAGGCATAGGAACTGTTAACAAATTTGCTGATTTTCAGCAGTTGGCAAAATTTCAGCACATTTTTATTTTCCATTTTATTATGTGAAAAAGGCAGTGGTTGGGATGCCGTCATGATGGCTTCTTGTCGTTCCAAAAACCGAAGTCGTCATGACGGTTTCGCACCCGGAAAGGCTATGTTGCCGTCACAATTGATGGCGACGCTGTCAAAGTGGTGTCAGATAGGCTATGGTTTCCATAGTCAGCCATCAAGACGGTTCTGTTCTGCTCTCCGAAGAGATTTACGTCACAATACATAGCTAGTAAGCTGCACTAGTGAAAACGATACCTTATAACTTAGCCCTTGGTTTTGTTATTGAAAACGATATTTTGCCGTCCAAAGATTTTTTTTATAAATATAAAAGCAATATTGATCATTGATGCCGATATCTTTATTCTTTAAATTGACATTTTTAAAGTTATATATCATAATACTTTGTGAAATAAATTTTAGGCTATGCATTACTTTAATTGTTACCTGTTTTGGTATTTTAATAAGTGGGGCTGTTTTATATCTATGATATTCATTATATGCAGCTAGTATCAGCTCCTACAGCATAGGCTACACTCACAGGAAGGAAGAGTACCGGCGCCATCGCCACGTGCTCATTTGAATCGAATTCGGAATGGGTGAATTTTACCTAGTTCTACTGACTACATTTCTTTTATGAGACAAAATTGGATTTAAAAATGTACCCACCTTCTGAAATGGAGCTTGATGAAAACCAGCATGACAGTCGCCTACTGCCATCAGCATCTGTTTTTTTCAGTTTCGGCATTTTCGAGGAGACAGCAAAAGTGAAGTGTTACCAAAGAAAATAGATCTAGATTTAAACTTCCCCCCACAAACCTTAATGACGTCAGACGTCTTTTCACTGATCTTTCTCGGAAAGACATGCACTGAAGGAAAGCAACTCTTTTGGGTACCTGGTCGATTCAAAGGAAATCCATTTCAACGATGTTTTTGGACGATTCAACGATGGTCGTTTCAACGGATGTTCGTTACAACGAATTATCATAATTATCAACTTAGCGTCTTAATTAATCTTTCTAAAAAGTCGTTTTTGGGGGATTAGGGCTGTATCAAGGTGAAGGCGCTGGAAGAGGCTTGTGGCCAGAACAAGAAAATATGGCTGCATTTACTAATTTAGGGTTAGGGGTTGGGTTACTTGGTTGTTTCAACGGGAAAACGTTTTGGACGTTTAAACGGATCCCTTGAAATGGATTTCCGTTGAATTGTCTATAAATAACTCTTTGTGCCTTGGATCAAAAGTGACTAAAAACTGCAATGTTTTAAAAACAATAAAAAAATAATAAAACTTTGGAACTCCCTTTGCATAAAAAAAATTCACTGTTCTTTTTTTTTTTTTTTTTTTTTTTTTTTTTTTATATAGTTGGAGGGGGGGTTCCGGAACCCAGGTAACCCCCCCCTGGGTCCGGCCCTGCACATACATACATATGCACATACGGCGCTTCGCGCCAAATGTATGTTCAGCAGCGAGGTTAGCGTAACTAGACATGACGTAATTTTTATCTTGTTACTTCAATTGTTAGAGTTTTAGCCTGCCCGCCTTTGACATCATGGACATGCTATTAAATTTGCCCCACCGCGACCCGTCCTAAAAAGTCCCTTCTATAAATAGAAGGGACTTAAAATCAGCCTCAGGATGTAATGGGTTAACAGTTGGTGCTAAGCCGTTGATGAGTGTGTCGACAAAGACGCGTGGCGTTAAAAACAAGTATGATTATGACCACTTTGCGTGACGTAGGCCAGAACAGTGAAGAAAATACGACTTGGCGTCGTATGGCCACAGTGTCACTCGGTCAAACAGGTCAACCTCAGTATAATCGCGGTACCCGGAAACCATCAAATCAGCCTGCATTATTTACGATCGCGTTATGGTAGGGCACTATTTACATATATATTGACGAGCAAAAGAAATGTGACATTTTCGGAATCATCGGAAACATTTTCCTGTTTCCGATGATTCCAAAAATATCGCATTTCTTTTGTTCGTCAGTATGTATATGTGTTAAACAAACATACAAAAACTTGGTAAGCAAAAGCTCCAGCTGAGGCTGACGTCGCCCGATGAACTTTTGCTCATCGGGCATCCCCGTGGGAGCCAGAGACCTATAACATTTTGCCTGCTAAATAAATTTTCTGTATGATGATGTGCTCTGCCATTGAAGTAATTGTGTTAACCTTTGCGTGTCGGTAGCGGTTTTAATCGCGATGATTCCTATCGGAATTCCTATCGGAATCATCGCGATTAAAGCCGCTACCGACACGCACAAGGGTTAAGAGTTAATTTCGGAATCCGGTGCGTTTGCCCAAATATCCAAGCACACGCACTGCATGTCAACCTTGGCCGGCCATATCTCGCCGCTGTAAGTGCCATAGGGCTAGTACTGAGGTGAGAGTCTTGTGGCGACAAAAGTCAAAACCCGTACTGAGGGCAGATACCTCAGTATAATGGAACGTGTAATACTGAATATGACCTGTACATCCAGTTTTGACTTGGGTAATACCTTTTCTTGGCCCTACATATACTGACGAGCAAAAGAAAGGCGACATTTTTGGAATGATTGGAAACACTTCAGTGTTTCCGATGATTCCAAAAATGTCGTATTTCTTTTGCTCGTCAGTATTTATAAAAGTATACTTCGCCGCACCAAGCACGGGCCATAGGACCTGCATGCTTGTAACAAACAAAGAAGAAGGCCAAAAGTTATTTTTACCACGAAAAGCAGGCTACCAAATGATACAACTGAAAACTGTGATGTTTTTGCATTGAACATACTGCAAAAAAAAATTATTAACAAACAAACAAATAGACAAACAAACAAACACCGCGCTTAGAACGGATAAAGTATTCCACAGTTGTGTTGTACTTATCCTTTATAAGTGTCTTTCTTTTTTTGTTGGATATTTCTTTGCATTTTCACACGCTCAGTGTCACCTTTTTGCTCTGGACTATAATTGAACTGGACGTGATGCTCCGGCACGGTCACGTTTTGCAAGACCAATCATTCTGTCCGCTTCTCCTCGCTCGTCCCCTTTGATTTTCTCATAGTTGGGCTGAACCAACTGCCGAAATCCTCCTTCGCGGCCACTGCACGAAACGAAAAATAAAAATTCGGTGCCGATCTGATCTTCGAAACAGCGCTGTTTATGTACTTGCTCCTGAGATTATGTGGGCTTTAGGTCCTCAAATGTCCTTCCTTATGTCTTTTTAACCCTTTGGGTGTCGTTAGCGGTTTTAGTCGCGATGATTCCTGTCGGAATCATCGCGACTAAAACCGCTACCGACACCCAAAGGGTTAAACGTTGTTTTTTCACCCTCAGTGCTTTGAGAATAGGTGCTAAGCCGTTGATGGCGCTTGTTGAAGGAGACGTGTGTTGTCGATACCGCAGTCAGCAGATTTTGTTTTGCTTCCACATAATCTGTTCATGGCGGGAACACAGCAAACACTGCCATACGACAAAAGAGATACCCTCATGAGTCCTCACAGTCGCGGGCGCTCACGAGCAATTTATCTCTGTGTTCCTCGAATGCAGAAATTTCATCGCCGAAACGGTTTAGACTTAGCGGTGTGCAATAGTTTCAGAGATGAATGTATAATTGCCTTTAACACTTTTGTTGTTGTTGTTGTTGCTACTAACGAAACCCCCACTCCGCAGAAAAGACGCGGAATTCTTTAACCCCGTCACTGCTACTGACGACAGCGTTCGTAACAAGACGCGTTGTCTTTAGCCTTTTTTTTTCTTCTGTCGAACGATATCGTCAGTAGCAGTCAAGGAGTTAAAATAAAAGTTTGGAAAGGTTACAAACTTTTGGACTGAAAAACAGACACATCGGCTAAACTCAGAAGATTTGCTGGGTGACATATGCTGACGAGCGAAAGAAATGCGACATTTTTGGAACCATCGGAAACACTGAAGTGTTTCCAATGATTCCCAAAAAGTCGCATTTCTTTTGCTCGTCAGTATAGTTCTTTTCATTTCTTATCGGTGACATAATTATTTTCTTTATTTTCGCTCCTGTCTACGCTAAACTGATTATTAGATTACAGACAATGAGTAATGGAGTTGCTTTTGGCGACTGTCATCTTTTATGTTCATGCGTGCTGGCGGCTTCTTGTCTACTGGGTAAGCCTAATGGTTAATTTTGCATAATTCGCCCTCAGCTGATAGTGATACACGCTGGTGGCATTTCGTGAATGTTTTTGTTCATGATCAGAATCACATTTGACCTCTAATGATAACCAGTGAACTTTATTTATGTGTCATCTCGTGTTTTTATTATTATTTATTATTTTTAATTTTTGTTGTTGTTGCGTTCAAGTATGCTTGCATTGATGTGTAATCACTGTCGTAATGGGACTCTCTCTTAAAGGGACCTTCTACAGGCAAAAAAGTGTTAATAGTTTGCAATATCTTCTAGTTAAAAATTCTTAGTATGTCTTACAATATGCTGGACAAGGAGGGCTAATTTAACTTAAAGGAGATTGAATGTCGTAACATGGAAGACGTTTTTTCTCTTCTTCTCTTTTGTACATAGGAGAGTTCTAACGATACGCGCAGGGGGCACTAAAAACCTCCGTTACGTGTGCCTACTTACATGTACTGTAAAAGGAAGGGCAGACAAGTCTTAGTTGAGGCAGTACAACATTGAGAACACGTTGTATCGGCAGACTTTAGCTATCAAAACCCGGCCCTGGAGCAGTTCGCTTTAATTTGTACTGACGAACAAAAGAAATGTGACATTTTCGGAACCATCGGAAACGCGTCATCGTTTCCGATGGTTCCGAAAATGTCGCATTTCTTTTGCTCGTCAGTATATTATGATTCATTTGCGTCGCCCTAGTCCTGGTATTAAATTTGCATTTCACCGACAACGTACTACTCTGGTGTGTGATTTTGGACCTTACGGATTAGATCCGTGAGATCCAAAATCAAAGACCGGCGCACAAAAGTCTAGCGGCAATAACTAAAAGTCACAACTCATAATGGTATGCTCTCAGACTCAAAGCGGCATCGCATCTACTGCTGCAATCGTTGGTCTGGAAAAAAAATATTGAAATTTTGAAATGTGACTCACCAATTAACTGTCAAATTGTTCATGATTACAAACTGTGGATAGACTGTTTGACAAACTGGTCAATTAAACAACGGTACTGGTCAATCAAACAACGGTCCTAGTAACGAAATCAACCGCATCAGACTCTATGTGATGTTTACAAATCTCCTCCTGTAGAGTGTGTCGGTCTGTGATTTTGGACCTTACGACCTTAGGCCGTAAGGTTCAAAATCACATACCGGCACACGGTTGAAACTCGGTCATTCAGTCGGCGCGAAATTTCAGTGTTACAACTTGAGTCAAACCGCTCACGGTTTCACATGAGCAAAACGGCTTTGTTGCGGTGCATCTGCGGGCATGGTATTGAAAACAGTGGACAATTGAAATAGAATACCGATCCAACAAAGACAACAAAGAGTTGTTGTGGCCTGGAAGGGGTTGAGGAGATGATCACCGCACAGGCATGAGGTCCACTTCAGTCCGCTGTCAAACCGAAAGGACACGACCTCGTCTGCCCGAGGAACTCAGAGACAAATGCATGATCACCCCCCCCACTCGCATGGCGTCCACGTCATGCAGTTAAAAAACCCAGAACAGTACGACTTTCTCTCTCAAGGCAACTCAGATATAGATGGGTCTGTATGAATTTTGCGCTTTCAAGCAGATCTATGTTCGCTCCCGAGTCATGATAATTCTGTCATAGTCTATAGGCCTATGTGTCAGAGCGCAACTGAAATTGGTCATCAGAAGGCTTAGATCCTCAGAGCCCTGCAGAGTGCAGAGGCTCATGCAGATCTATGTCGCTTGCAGACAAAAGGTTAATCGCTGCTAGATTGCTTCAAGACCAATTCTGAAAATAATCCTCGTCTCTGCCGCACGAGTTGAAGGGTCTGAGACTTAGAGTTTGGGATCACCAGGAGACCCTCGTGCGCGCGCACCTTCGGGGCGTTCTTTGATTGGTTCTTGGGCCGCGCGGGCACCCCCCGCTGTTCCTTTGTCGTCCCCCCGTGATCTGATGCGCTAATTTCTTAGCCGGGGACAATCCGACTGAGCATGCGACCGTCTCGCTGGAAAAATAAGAAAATTTAGCTTGGGATCTGTCAAAATGGGGGACATGTCGGGAAATTGAAATTGGTCATATTGTCCACATTGTTTATCTCATTCGATCTACTATAACAATTGATTTCTTACGCTTGACAAAAACCACAAATGTGGTTAAGTTTTGTCAAGTGTAAGAAATCAAACGTAGAAGATCTCCTTCGATCTGCTACACATTACTTCCCAAGTTACTCTTGACAAAATAAGTTACCCAATGGCTACCTCCCACCGGGCTATATGCGACTGCTAAAAGTAATAAAAATCAACAAAAAATAAAAACAAAACAAGTAGTAGCCGGTCCTAGTTTGCTTATGAACGATGTGATTGTACTAGGGTTTCGACGGTGATGATGACAATTACAGCAGCTGACACTAATTTATGTGATATCAAATCAGGTGAGCGTCAACCGATTTAGTGATTGATTATTTTGGTTCATCGTCATGCTAGGGTTTACTGACTACACATCTCCCGACGACAACAGACAACAACGACGACTAGGATGATTTTAATAAATAACAAAAGCAGAGTTGTAAATTAAATATGGCAAACAACTGTAATTCCCGGCCGTCTGAATCAGTTACTGCTGGGGTGGCGACTTAGTAACGACCGAAACGTGCACAAATAGGTTTGCATGGAGAAAAAAAAAAAAAAAATTACTGCTTTGGACTTTTTGAAAATACAATACGATAGCTAAAGCCACTGTCTGTCGTTCTCAAAGGTCAGTCGACATTTCGTCCATTATTCACACCGCACGCCAAAATGGCGGAAGCAGACGAGGCGGAAACTAGGACCAGATCTCCCTCCGCAATTCAGGAGAGTGAACAAGGGGCGGTAACCTCTTCTGACGATTAGGCAGGCGTGTCGTAAGGTCGCGGCCATCTTGTAGCTGGCAGGGGAGGCAATATGGCGCCGACAGATGGGTGCGTTATTGGATAATGATATCGGGCGCGGGGCTGGACCCGCCAGGGGCTGCCCTTATACGGCTAATCAGGGAGGAGCGGGACCGGTAGCTTCATTATCCAGATCATGGGTTTCTTGGACTAGTCCCGGTTCTCTGACTGAGTCTGCAACAGTGACATAGACTCTCGTGAGCCCCTGTAGCCTGCGGCTGCAGCTGCTCACGAGGGTCTATGTCTCTCGCAATTGAAAGGCAGTTTCATTATTCAGATCATGGTTTTCTGGGACCAGTCTCGGCTTTTTAAAGTCTGCAAGAGGCATAGGTTCTCGTGAGCGCTCGTGATAATGAAACAGCCTTTCAATTGCAAGAGACATAGACTATCATGAACCCCTGCAGCCTGCGGCTGCAGGGGTTCATGATAGTCTATGTCACTTGCATTTGAAAGGCAGTTTTATAATCTAGATCATGATTTTTCTTGGACCAGTCCCGGTTTTCTTTCAGCCCGCAAAAGGCATAGATTTTTTGTCAGTGGCTGCAGGTGTTCATGAAAGTTTATGTCTTGCCGCAGTTGAACGGCAGTTTATCACCCAGATCATGGTGTTCACCAGTCCCGGGTTTTTTTTTTTCAGCCTGCAAAAGGCATATATATTTGTCATTGTGTCCCGGCGGTTGCAGGTGATCATGAGAATCTATGTCTCTTGCAGTTGAAAGGCAGTTTTATTACCCAGATCATGCTTTTCATGGAGCAGTCCGGGGCTTTCTTCAGCCCGCAAAAGGCATGGATTTTTGTCAGTGTGTCCATGTGGCTGCGGGTGTTCATTTGAGTCCATGTCTCTTGCATTTGAAAGGCAGTTTCATCGCTCAGATCATGGATTCTTGGAACAGTCTCTGCCGTCTACGCCGTTATGCCGTCTACAAGAGGCATAGTAGTAGACACGCATGAACTCCTGCAAACGTGCCTGTTGCAGGAGCTCATAAGAGTCTATGTCACTTGCAGTTGAAAGGCGGTTTTATTATCCAGATTATAATTTTTTTAAGAACTGTCCTTTTTTACCATCTGCAAGCCGTCTGCCGTTATTTTGCAAATGCCAGTATGTCCATTTTTATTTTTTATTGTGATGCATTGAAAATCCATTTTTTTCTCTCTAAAAAAAAAAAAAAGAAAAAGAAAAAGAAAAAGAAAAAAAGAAAAGAAAAAAGGACATGCTAGCTATATCCAAATGACGGCAGCCGTACGGCCGTACCGACCAGTTGCATGAGTGACCTTAGTCCTGCACCAGCCACTAAGCAAGGTGCTCCGCTACAACTCCGCTGTAGCGGAGCACCTTGCATAGTGGTTGTCGCATGACTAAGCTCACTCTTGCAACCGACACCAGGAGCTCGCAAGAACGTAGGCCTCTTGCAAATAAAAAGCAGGGCTGTTAAATATTTATGTTCTTTTCTAGTGGCAGGGATTTTAGATTACGGTTCTCTGACATTAGCAAAGCAGGGAATTTTACAAGCTTTGCCCCTCATGTATAAGGAGGGGTAGGGCTGTTGAAATTCATGTGTTTTTTTCCATCAGTACTGCTATAAAGCTGAGCTGGTGTAAATCTGTGCCTTTCGACTTGTAGACTATTGAAGACTGTTGGGTCCTAAAAGTGAACTTAAAAAAACAAAACAAAACAACAACCCCCCCAAAAACCCCACCAAAAACAACAACCAAAAAACCCGGTGCTATTAAACACCGCCTTTGCTTGCATATCTGTCGGAGCCATTAGCCCACACAGCCCTGCCCGCCATGCGATAGCCTTAGTCGCCTGCTCGGCGTTAAACCCAAACAACTAACTAACCATTCAGCCCTGGCACCATGCGACAGAATGTGCGTGGACCATGATATTTCAAGGGTGTTGTCAGGCGCCAAGCTATTCTGACAGCACCCTTGAAATATCATTGTTGATCTGTCTCCAAAACTGTGATTACGGACTGTATATGGTTTCTCCAAAATTTGATAATTTTGTCTTCAGGGTTTAATGATTGAAGGCGCAAATGATTCTGTAATTCTGCAAATGTCAACTCTTGTCGATGTAACTGGACAGCCTCGTATCAGATACGAGGTTTTCCAGTTGCACCGACGTCTGGTGAAAAAAAGAAAGAGTTGATTTACTTTCTGCTGACTGAAAGACCGTGAGTCTGCATACATGTATCGTACTTTTAGCACAGCGCACGTGCGTGAGATGTTCAGCCGACTGAGGTCCACTTTTTCACCTGTGACACTTTTATGGACAGTCAGTGCAGAGACCGGGACGTACCTCAGCCATGTAGTCAGTACCAAACGTAAGAATGCAGCAACAGTCGCTCTTCATGTGTGTTTAACCGTGCATTTTATCGTAATTATGCCATGATCAAAGTTTGCTTGCATTTTAATTATAGAAAAAAAACCTAATAACCCATACTAAGTATTTTCAACGATGTAGTAAACTATGTAAAAATGCACGTAGTCCATTCCAAATCAAGTCTAACGGAATACCTGCAAAAGCACAGAGTGAGAGAATTTTTTTTAAAAAGTGTGTGAATGCACAGTTTTAACCCCTTGACTGCCGAGAAAAAATGAACATAATCCCACTGCAAGAGACATAGATCCTCATGAGCCCCCGCATTCGCGGGGGCTCATGAGGATCTATGCTTCTTGCTGAGACCAATTTGCTTCTGGGACGTTTTTGGCTTGTGGTTGTTGAATGACTCTACAAACATTTCAGAAACAACAAAGTACGTACTGTGGCAGGGAAGGGGTTAAAGATTTCCGACAGATGGTGTGTCATACATATAATGCTCGATTCGATAGTTGGTCGTGAAAGTTTGACTTTTCGTGGACAGGTAATGAACATACACCTTCAGTCATACTGTTCATGTTCAGACTGATAGTTCATCGTACAGGTAATTATAAAGCTTTTAATTGACAATGTCACTGCCAAAAAACGCAAAATTATATCATTCGACTATGGCATATTCTCATCGCCGAGCAACCCGTCTCCATGCAAAAAGAAGGCGATATAAATCTGGCCCGCAAGAGGCGATGAATGTCCTCAGCTGCCGATTCGTCTTCGCCTCTTGCAGTTGGATGGCATTGTGTTTTTCTTGCATTGGAGGGGTTTATACCAAAAAATGGACACTTTATTACACTCCCGTATAGTGAAGATAGGCAATGAGATTTTTTGTTTGCGCTATATAATAATAATTTAAAACAATGATGATGATGATGATGATGATGATGATGATGATTA
>BTPG01000005.1:118284298-118306006 GCA_036245525.1 Semisulcospira habei
TGAGTCCCCGTTATTGCGGGGGCTCATGAGGATCTATGCCTCTTGCTTGGTGTCATTAATAATTTGCGTTTCTAAGATGGAGAGGTTTTCAGGCATTAGACCATGTAGTCACGATGTCTCAGTTCGGTTTTTTTCCCTTTCTTTGTTGCGGGGTATCTGATCCACGTGAGGTTTATCTTATTTTTGTTGTGTAACTTTAAAATAAAGGTTTAATTATAGTTTTATCACGTTTTAAGACCTTGTGTCAAATCTTTAAGCAATAAAAAATATAGAATTATTACATCATTTCGTTTTATTTTTAATTTTTCTGCACCACCCCGCCCCCGGCCCCCTCTTCCCCCTTCTCCCCTTCTCTCAGTCTCGTAAAATATTTAGTGAGGGTTTATCATTGGTAACTTCGAAAAACGCGTTTTCTTAACGAAACATTTTACCGTCGTCAAATTTTAAAAGTAAAATCTCTCCCTCTCTCCCCCTCTAAGACGGATTTTTATTAACCTAAATCTATATCCTTGTGTAATAAAGTTCCATCATCATCATCATCATCATCATCATCATCATCATCATCATTATCACCATCATCATCATCATCATCATCATCATCATCATCATCATCATCCCACCTTCGTTATTTTTTTTTTCTTTAACGGCATATGTGAAAAATTGCGTTGTTTGTGCCTGTGTTAACACCTCTGCCATTCTAAAATAATTGAAGTTTCATTGATTCATTGAGTCTCTCTCTGTCGCTGTCTGTCTGTCTGTCTGTCTCCCCCCCCCCCCCCCCCAACCCGATACTACAAATCTGTTATCCTCGTAAAACTTGAAATTAATAACGTTTCACTTTATTTCATTTATTCCCCCTCCCCCCCCCCCCCCCCCCCCCTTACACACACTTTCTCTGTTCTCCCCTCCTCAATAAGGAAACGACTTCGGGTCCACGTCGGCTGCTGTAGGTCCACTTCGGCCGTCGTGGGCCCGAGGGCCTTTGCTTACTGGGCTCTCCCTAACCATCTTTCCCCCTCCTCCTCCTCCCCCCACTCCCCCCCCCCCCCCCATCTTCCTGTCACCCTTCAGTTTCCTGTGGCCGGCGAGGAGTCGGCTAAATTAGGAATGACATGATGAAATCGCCCAGGCTTGAGATGGATGCTGGAGGCAAAGCCAGAGGCCACCACACGGCTCTAATCTGACCACAGTCACCTTTCGGTACTCTACCAAGACTGCAACTTTCCGTGCTTTCTTCTCTTAAAGGAAAATGGACGTGAATGCTTCTGCAAGAGGCATAGGTCCTCGTGAGCTCCCCGCAGTCGCGGAGGCACATGAGGATCTATGTCTCTTGCACTGACTCTACGCATCCCGTTAAACTAGAACGTTTGAACAAATTAGAACAGACGTCCTTTGGAGTAATATACATGGAAATACTGCTTGCAAAATACGTTTATCTTCTGTGACCCCCTGCAACTGTGGAGGAACGTGAGGATCTATGTGTCTTTAGGACGCATCTCGTCTGCGGAAGAAGGGCATGACTTATTTTCCATTACCCTCCCGTCTCATTACCCCCTATTTCATATTCCATCAACATCGTCGCTTCTTACAAGTACGAACATCCCAAACAACGTCCCAGGCATATAAGATGTAAGAACCCATTAAGCAAAGGTAATCGGGCCCACGACGGCCACAGTGGGCCCGCGCACGGGCCCGAAGACGTTTTGCTACTGGGGAATAAACTCTGAGCGCTTCACTGGACGATGGCAAAAACTGATATCGGTCAGTCTATATCAATACAAGAACAGGAAATAAGATCAACACACTATTCGACGTTCTACGATCTACATGCGTACACCACATGCCATCATTACTTCGGGTAGAGAGCTTTCAGTTACGGAGTCTTTGATGGACTGAACAGTCTGGATCGTCAAAGTCTGAGCTGTCTCATTTTGAGAATCCTGTCATTGACACTTTCCGTTGAGGTGGCAACAACGACAACAACAGCAGCAGCCGCAACAACTACACGTACGCACGCTCACACGCACACACACATACACACACACACACACACACACACACACACACACACACGCATGCACGCATGCACGCATACACATACAACATACACACACATGCACGCACGTACGCACGCACGCACGCACACACACGGAGAAAGACATACACTACTGCCATAAATGACACGCTCTGCACTCCATCTGCACGCTCTGCGCTCCATCGTCACCACAACCACAATCACAAACACAACCACTTCCACCGACGCCATCGCATGCAGTATTGCAGTTTAAATTCTAATACCAGCCACACTGCTACCACAGCCGGACCATCATCTTTTCCACTGTCCAGATTGTGAACAATGTCCCGCCGTCTTATCGTTTCTATCACTGTAGGATGGTGATGAAATTAGGCAACTGTTATGGGACATCCCGCCAGTTACTTACTTACTTACTTACGCCTGTCACCCCTACCCGGGTATAGGCCGTCGACGAGAGACCTCCAGCAACTCCTGTCCTGTGCTTCTCCTTCGATTCTACTCCAGGTGGTTCCCAGTCTCTTGATGTCTGCTTGGAGGTCTCGACGCCAGGAGTTTCTCGGCCTACCTCTTTTCCTCTTTCCCTGGGGGTTCCATGACAATGCCTGCCTAGTGATACTGGAAGCTGGCTTTCTCAGACTGTGACCGATCCATCCCCATCTTCTTCGTCCAATTTCATTCTCTGCTGTTATCTGCTCTGTTCTCTCCCAGAGTCTGACGTTGCTGATCTTCTCTGGCCAGTGGATTTTCAAAATTCTTCTAAGGCAACTGTTCATGAAGGTCTGTACTCTGTTGACTGTGGTTTTTGTCAATCTCCATGTCTCTGCTCCATATAGGAGAACTGCTTTTACATTGGAGTTGAAAATCCGGACTTTGGTGTATTGTGACAGCTCTCTGGAACTCCACACTTTTTTCAACTGGAGAAAGGCTGCTCTGGCTTTACCAATTCGTGCTCTGACATCTGCATCAGTGCCGCCTTTTTTGTCTATGCCAGTTACTTGGGCGGTGAAAAAGGTCCAACGTTTTCACTATGAAATTAACCAGTTCACTGCCTAGGAAAGCTCAACCTACCCGGCCAGCTGCAAGAAGTATAGATCCTCATGAGCCCCCGCAATCGCGGGGGCTCATGAGAATCTATGCTTCTTGCTGAAACCACTTTGTATGCATGTTCTTTTGACGGTTGATGATATTTCTCGCTGAATTTACATTGAAATGATGACCAAAAAAAGCTATCCATGTCCACTGGCATTGAAGGGGTAAATTTGAGGAACTCTAACTCTGCAGATTCACTCTGAAGGCAACACAGTGAGAGATGGTAGTTCATGGGTAGTGCCCGACGCCAGGGAAATCATCGCGGTTTTCGTGTGTCACTATAAAGATCAACTCGCAGATAAACTGTGGATCATGCTTCGGCAAACTAATTGCTGGGCCGTACCAGGATCTGCCCCAGTAGCAAAACGGCCTCGGGCCCACTGCGGCCTCGGGCCCACGACGGCCGCAGTGGGCCCGCGCACAGTCGTGCGCGGGTCCACTGCGGCCGTCGTGGGCCCCAGGACCTTTGCTTTCTGGGTACAGTTAAGTGACTTGCGGGCAGGCCTTAGAATTAGTAAAGTAACATAATCAAACTTGATAATTAAACTTGCACAATCATAATGGTCACCTGTCGGACAGGACAGACGTTGCCGCTAGAGACAGATGACCTTTTCATAAAGGGTCTTTTCGTAGTGAAAGTGAAGGGGAGGTATACTTTCTGAGTGGCCGCGATAGACAGGAGACCGCCGTAAAAGTCGGCCGCTAGAGCAAGTTTGAAAAAAAACAAGGTCCAGGCAAAACGACTGGCTTGTTCAGATGGCATGTCCGTTAAAAGTCCTGGTAAATCAAAGTGGCACAGTTGCAGTGCGGCCGAAACTGATCAGTGTTCAGGTGTTCAGGTCGTACTGCACAGGCAATAGCTGTCCCTGTCCCCCGCCCCCCCCCCTACCCCCCAGCCCCTATAACCCGCTCGTTAGACCCGTCCATTATCACTCCAGTGCCGTGGACGTTAAACCCCGAACTAACCAACTATCCAGGTTTGAAAATAACGACTTTTCCTCATTTTGTCAGGCGTCTATGAAGATTGACAGCAACAGAAGCATCGAAATCTGGAAGAGCGACATTATCTTTGTAATACAATGAAAATCTCGCTTTCCTCAAAAATGGACTTGCAGTTCTTTGTCTTCACAGCGCAGTTCTTTGTCTTCATATTCCTCCCTGTTTCTTAGACGGATGGTAGTCTGTATGGACAGTTGCATGAGCCGTGAGCTTAGTCCTGCGAGGCCACTAAGCAAAGCGCTCCGCTATAGCGGAGCACCTTGCTTAGTGGCTGGCGCAGCTCAACCTAGAGGAGCGAGTCGTCGAGTTAAAGAAAGACTACGTTTTGCTGTCAGCAAGTTCATAAATCGGTGGTTTGTTGGGGTCGCGAGGATCAATGGCTCTTGCTGGATTAACCCCTTTGATACCGAGAAATATTGAACACCATCCACTTGCAAGAGGTATTCGCAAGGGGCACGTGAGGATCAATGCCTCTTGCAAAATCGAATTGAATCCATGTTACTTGTTTTTAAAGCTGGTGATCTTTCACTGTGAACTTGATTTACAATCAGTTCAAAAACCCAATCTGCGTCCACAGGCAGTGAAGGGGTTATCGCGGTGTACAATGCAGCCACCGATAATGTGGAAAATATGCGCAACTGGGAAAATTTACATCTGTTTCTTTATCAGCTTACAGGGTCATCTACACGACCTACTTTTAATTCTAGGACTACTGTGCACCAGAGTTTTTATTTTTTATATTTTTTTTAAAAATTGTTTTTCGCCCTGAGCATGTTGCTAGCATGGAGTGGATGCGGATTACACGTGGGCACCATCATCATCATCATCATCATCATCATCATCATCATCATCATCATCATCATCAAACCTGCTCAGTAGTGCAACTCATCACGGGAATAACAGTGGTTTGCATGAGCTCGTGAGGATCTTCCTAGCTTCATTTACATCTATACTGACGAGCAAAAGAAATGTGACAGTTTTGGCATCATCGGAAACACTCGGCAAATGTTTCCAATGATTTCAAAAACGTTGCATTTCTTTTGCTCGTCAATATAGGCAGAAGGCTCGTGGGGATCTACGCATCTTGCTAGCTTCATTTACATCTACACTGGCGAATAAAGAAAAATGCGACATTTTTGGCATCATCGGAAACACTGACGAGCAAACAAAATGCGACATTTTTCAAAAACGTCACATTTCTTTTGCTCGTCAGTACATTTATCTCTCAGGCGGAAGGGCCATCTACGTGAACTACTTTGCTCACAAGCATTTACGCGTCTAACTATCTCAATGTACTTCTATTTTTGCCCCAGCCGAAGGGGTCGCCTATACGACCTGCTCGACGCAGACCTGCCCAGAGGTGTGACCCCGTCCTGGCAAAGAGCGAGGTGCTTGCCCGCGAGTACCATCGTCACAACATAGTCCAGACTGAACTAGCCTGGAGTGTGTAGTCGTCCCGTGTGATGGCGGGGTCCTGGGGGTAGAGAGCGGTATCAGTACAGATTCCCGACCCTCCCCTACGGGGCAGCGACGGTCTGTATACATCCATCGTAGACCCTCCCCACGGGGTCGTTCATTAATATTTCACGGCGTGATTTTGTTTGCGTCCCTGTGGGGTCAGTTACTAACTACCCAGCCCCAGGTCCGGTCGTCCGTCTAGCGTCGCTACATCCACCGCTGATGCCTTGAGCCATGCACCTTTTGATCTCCAAGAGGCATAGATTTCCATGAGTCCCTGCGGCACCAGGGACTCACGAGAATCTATGCCTCTCGCAGAGGTCAAAATCAGTGCAATTTACCCCCATCCCTTCTCTCGGGATGGTAAAAGTCATCAGGGTTTCAAGTCAGACTGATCACTCAGCCTCACAGTGCAGATGGTGGCCTTATCCCCTCAGTCCAAAATCGAGCCACATATAAAGGAAAGCACATTTAATCGCGAGAGACCTCACAGTCCTCATCATTTTTCTCCCCTTTGATGCCCCGCGAAGACAAGGCCCAATGTCCAGTCAGTGGCTTTCTCGGTTGTTGGTTCAGAGATATGAAAACCACTTTGTGCCGGTCCAAGAGTTCGCCTCTGGTCAAAGCTACAAGGAAAAAAGTTCTTTCTTGAGTGTTCAGATCATTATCTCTTCTCTCGAATCTTTTTGGAGTGTCCGCTTGATTTTTGTTGCTGGCTTAAGCCCCGGCAGTACCTGCTGTTCCAGTAAGGAGGCCAATTTTCTGACCATCATCGTTGGATTAACTCATTCGCGGCCAGCCGCATCCGGATGCGCGGCTTATGGCCGCGAATGAGTTAGCCCCTTGAGTGATACTGACGATGCCGCTCTGCGGAAAAGACAAGTCGTCAGTAGTACTCAATAGGTTAAATCCCCATGACTCCCTCAATTTGAGGAGCAGAGATGTCAGCCGCAGTGAAGCCGAACGCTAGCAGCACCTGGGAAATATACTGACGAGCAAAAGAAATGCGACACTTTTAGAATCATCGGAAACGCTCGAGTGTTTCCGGTGAATCCAAAAATGTCGCAATTCTTTTGCTCGTCAGTATCTATTCCCCCCCCCCCCCCCCACCCCCCCTACGGCTGCATGGGTTGATCAGAACGTACGCCTCTTGCAGATGGAGGAACTGTGCCTAGAATCACATTGTGTGTTCTTATCGTGTTTGCCCCAACTGAACAGTTTGCAACATTCCAGCTGGAATTCTCAGAAAACCGACATCAACAGTCTCGCTGCCTATCACCTCACATCGCTACCAAGCGTGTTTTCCAAACCAGATTACCGATCCCGAGACTTCCTGAAGATTGATCTTGTATTGGGACTTGCAAGCTTCAGCGTCTAATCATTACTCTTGAACGTGCTGGAAAACGGAGGGAACTGCTCTCATGCGCCACACTCAGTTCCGTGCTGTTTTAGACTGTTATACCACGCCATCGTATCGTCATCGGCTGTTGTACCACTCACGACCCCTTGACTGCCGAGAAAAACTGAACCCCAGTCAACAGCAAGAGGCATAGATCCTCATGAGTCCCCGCATTCGCGGAGGGGTCTCACGAGGATGAATATCTCTTGTTGACACCACGTTATATCCATGTTTCTTGGACGGCTTGGGACGAGTGACGTTGAATTAAAAAAACACGATCTACGTACGCTGGCATTGCCGGAACGGGTTAAACCATTGACGTTGGTAACACGTGTCCTTATAGTTCGACTTGGCGCTGAACTGTTACTAGATTAACTCATGAGCCTCGCATCCGGATGCGGCTGGCCGCAAATGAGTTAACCCCCCCCCTGGGCACTGCTGCTGCCACCTGTACCGTCAACTGTGCCAGTGGCAGCCTCCACAAGACGTACGACAATTTTGTGTGTGGTGGTTTCAACTGTGGCAGCCTCCACAAGACGTACGATAATTTTGTGTGTGGTGGTTTCAACTGTGCTAAAACTTCTCTTTCTTCAATTCTCCGTCTCAGAGAACAGAAACATCAGTGTAATGTTCCGAAACACTGCTGCACAATTAACCCGGCAATAAACCCAAGGCCGCATTTCTCATTGTGTACTTGTCACCTAACGACTATGCACCAGCTGCAGGAGATGGCTGGACCATGATAATTCAAGGGTAGTGCCAGATTAGCTTGGCGCCTATGGCACCAAGCTAATCTGTCTGGCACTACCCTTGAATTATCATGGTCCAGCCATCTCCTGCTGAAGGGCTTTGGGGTTAAATGGGTTAACGACTGGACTTATCAGCTTTCATCTGCTGGGGCCAAAAATTAGCGCATCAAAAAAAAAAAAAAAAAAAAAAAAAAAAAGAAAAAAAAAAAAAAAAAAAAAAAGAAATCTACGTTCGAGATCAAGGAAAAACCGAAAAGGAAACATAAGAAATTTTTACCCTGGAGGTCCGGCGAGGGAAAGGGGAGGTAACCAGCTCCATGTTGCTTTTCTCTGGCTTGTCTGCCCCTCCCTGGCGCCGGCGCATTGTTTGGAAAACATGGCTTGCAAGACAGTGGGGCTGCAGAGAAGCAGGACCTCAAAGTAAGTCTGGTATTTAGTTCTCCCATGATGCCCCGGGGCCCACCCGCCCACAGTTCCGGTTCCTGTGCGATACCTGAGTTGTTCCTCTCTGTCAATTTTTGATTTTATGTGTTGTCGTGTATTCAAATGTATTGTGTATGAGATCATAACGTCAAACTGTAAAAACATGGGAGAAAACATGTCTATACTATTCTGACGACGGAACAAAGACATTTTTGGAATCGTCCGAAACACGTAAGTGTTTTCGACGATTCCAAAAACTGATGTCGCATTTCTTTTACACGCCAGTAGAGTACAATTTGTTGGGTAGCTATTGTTGAAAACGTACTGCGTCACAGACAGTAAGAACCGCGAGATCTCAAAATATCTTGTGTCTTAAGCTTTACGTGTTTCGCGCGGTATGCTACCTACAAAACTCTCAGCGGATTTCTGTCCTAAATTTGACACACAGTTAAGACAACAGGATCTCGAAGTATCTTCTATCTTATGTTTTACACGTTTCACGTATGCCTACCACACAACTAGGGTAGATTTGCGTCATAACTTTGTACGCACATTTAAGACAAACCTCCCGAATTTTGGCTGTCCGTTGTTTTCATAGCGTGGTATGTCATTTGAAAAAACCAAACAAACTTCACATTTTTTCCTGGATTCAGTCCTAATAGAGAGACCTCTATATACATGCCTGTCTTCTATGTCACCCATTTAGCTCCAAGACCACATCCCCTAAATATTTGAGGTGTCACTTAACGATTATGTACCACTTTCAGGAGATGTATGGACCATGATAATTCAAGGGTAGTGTCAGATTAGCTTGGCGCCTCAAGGCGCCAAGCTAATCTGGCATTGCCATTGAATTATAATGGTCCATCCGGTATCCATCTACTGCTGTAGGGCGTTGGGGCTAAATGGATTAATATAAAATGTACACCGTTTCTCAGCTAGATATCTCCTCCATCTGCAAGAGGCACAGATCCTCATGCGCTCCTGCTTCCGCAGGAGCTCATAATAATCTATGCCCCTTGAAAATTTAGACTTGCTCCAGTTATCGCTCCGACTGAGGCCGGTTTAGTTTGAATTTAAGCATACTTGTAGAACTGTGGAGGGCTGAAGTCTGAATTCTCCACCTTCTCCTGCGCGTCACCCCACGGCAGCGAGAGGCCGAGGTCTGCGGCGTGTGTTGTTGGAACTGTGTGTGTAGATGGCCGTGCAGATAACGGTTCACGGATCTGCCTCGGGCTGGCCAGAACCTCACAAGTGACTTTTCAGAAGCTTCTAGATTGAGTTCCTTACGCCTCAGTTCCTCGACGCTGCGGAACACAGGTGTAAAATAACTTCAGGCAGAGTAACTTGTAGGTAAAAGTTTCATGACATTGTAAATTTTGAAAATGATACTTGAGTCTGATATGATTTTAAGGTAAGATTGTAATCGATAGTCTCAGTACAGTCAGTATGAAACTCACAGTCATCGATCCTAAACGATGAGTATCTGAAACTTTAAAATGAACCTAAAATGGGTTCGTTATGACAGTCTTGGCCTGTCTCGTGAAAATCTTTACGCAAGAGGCATAGATCCTCATGAGCCCCCGCAGTTTGCGGGGGCTCATGAGCATCTATGCCTCTTGCAGAGTGGTGTTCACGCCTGAAGCCCACCCCCTCCCCACCAACATGCTCCCCCAACATCTACCCTCTCATCATTCAAGGGTCATGGGTGGTCCTTCCCAAAAAAAACCCGCAGTCAGGCCGAGTATTCATAAACGGAGGATTTGTGTATGCACGTTTTAGCACGTTCCCAAATGCATGTACGTCCTGAACTGACCTTTCCGGTCACACCAGTTACCTACGAGTAGCATATCGACGGAGGTAACCAGTGCTTTTGTTTTTCAGTTTGGGGGGTAGAGGGCGAGGACCGGCAGGTGCTTTTACTATATTGACGAGCAAAAGAAATGCGACATTTTTGGAATCATTGGAAACACTTTAGTGTTTCCGGGGATTCCAAAAATGTCGCATTTCTTTTGCTCGTCGAGTTCGTTCAAGATGGGACCCCTGCACTTGAGTAGGCCCATGCGCGCCCATCGCCGCCCCTCTGAAGCTTTCCAATAGTTTATCGAGTTTGGAGCGGTTTTATTGAAGGTGAAGCTACTTTAGTTTTAGAATAACCATGTGAACCGCTGTGGGAATGTTTTCATGAACAGACTGCTAGGCTTTGAATCGCTCACTTTTAGATACAGCTGTGCATTTGTGTTTGTTTCTGAACTCATTCAGCCCCACAGCCGTATTTCCCAAATTTTAGAGGAGTCATCTTATGACTATGCACCAGTTGCAGGAGATGGATCGACCATGATAATTCAAGGGCAGTGCCAGATTAGCTTGGCGCCGACAGGCGCCAAGCTAATCTGGCACTACCCTTGAATTATCATGGTCGATCCATCTCCTGCTGTAGTGCGTCGGGGCTGAATGGGTTAATTTGTTGTTTCTTTTCCCTTAATTCCACGTTCCCACTCTGAAAGTATTTGACCGGCTGGCGACATACATTCAATGTTCTGTTTAGTTTTTTGTTTTTTTCACAAGCAGTGCAGGCATGTCCTGAGAAAGCCTTGTTGCTGTCGGGACGTTAAGCAATGTACAATCAATGCGAGCAACAAATCATATGACTTTTTAAATTTATTTTTATTTCTAGATTGTATGCTTTAAACTCATTTTACCACTCAATCTTACTTACAAAGACCCACTTTTACCTGTGTGAGTGTGTGTGTGTGTGTGTGTGTGTGTGTGTGTGTGTGTGTGTGTGTGTGTGTGTGTGTGTGTGTGTGTGTGTGTGTGTGTGTGTATGAAGGGGCATTAAGGTAGCAGGAGCGGTCAATAGCTTTTATGCGGTCAAGGAGGGACATGCGGCGCCGTACACGCAGCATAGCTACAGGATTAATCTGATCCTGATTAACGCCGTGTCAGATGGAGTATTTTTTTCTACTTGATTTATATTGTTGCCGGAAAAATGTGTTGTCGTGGGGCCACCGTTAGAGCGGACAGAAATGTATCCTCGTCTGTGATCTGGCACTCACGGCTCTAAGTCCACCCCAACCAAAAACAACAACGACGACGACAACAACAACGAAGACAACAATAATAAAGAAAAGAAAACAAAAGAAAAGAAAAGGAAAGAAAAAAAGAAAGAAAAAAAAAACAACATCAACAGCAACGACAATAACAAAACAGAATTAAAAAGAAACAAAACAGAACAAAAACTGAAACAACTCAAAAGAACCCAACAATCTAACAACACGACCAACCAAGCAGCCAACAAACCAAGCAGCCTATCAGCCAAGCAACAAGAAACCAACCAACCAACCAAACGACCGACCAACCGACCGACCGACCGACCAACCAACCATCAGTAAGCAGACGTCTGCGGGCCCACTGCGGCCGTCGTGGGGCCGAAGGCTTTTTGCTTCTGGGGCAACCAACCGCCAACCAACCAATCAACTCACCAAGCAAGCAAGCAACCAACCAAGCCACCAAAATTCGAAACCAACCAATCAACTAACCAACCAACCAATCAACCGACCGACCCAACGAACGAACAAACGAACGAACGAACGAACGAACGAACGAACGAACCAAGCAACGAACCAAGCAACGAACGAAGCAACCAAACAACCAAGCAACCAAGCAACCAACCAACCAACCAACCAACCAACCAACCAACCAACCAACCAACCAACCAACCAACCAACCAACCAACCAACCAACCAACCAACCAACCAACCAACCAATCACACACCACCACACACTACCACACTTGTCCCTACTTCAAGTTGTGTGTCGTTGTATCGCTGAGTTGCATATATTATATTTTCCACACCATATATATCCCAACTGACCCAGTATCGCGAATACACGAGCGTTTGTAAGGTGACCGATTTAAAATAGTTTATTTTCAATACACATTTAAACACAGAAATAAAATTTTATGTCCCTACCCTTTGGCTATGACGTTGTCACACCATCAGCAGACTATACGACGTTAAGAGAAATAAAATTAATCACTGTATATATTTTTCGTATGTAAGAGTTTCTGGACAGTCCTTAACTTAGACCTTAACTACACTATTTTTGCTATTGGAGGTAAATGTTTCATAACATATTAGGTTGGAAACTGATTCGTAACTTCCAAAATCACCGACCAGCACAAGTTTGTCAACTTATATGCGTGCAATCCTTGTGTTTCAAAAGGTTTAATACCAGGAACTGCTTACAGCGGGTTCTAAAAATCCCTGTTTACACTGATATATATATGTATAAGGATAGAATGGACTGGATTTTGAACCTGACGTCTATAAGCCGTAATATCACAGATAAGCCAGCTTTGTTTATAGGACAAAAATTGATATTTACAAATGTCTAAACGTGGTGGATCTAATTCCTTGTTCACACAGAAAATCGTTCCATAATTGAGACAGAAACTATTATGGAGAAACTGACGCAAAGATGAAAAACATGTCGACGTCTAATCCTTGCCAGTTTCAGAAAGGTTGTGTCACAGGAGTCAGAAATTGATTTGGGTGTAACTGACATGTATATAGGAATGCTATCTTCGTCAGTTTTCAGTTTTAGCAAAAGGGGACGGGGTGGGGGTGGGGGTGGGGGTGGCTGGAGGTGAGGGGACTGAAATGTTTATGGGACACAAATCGATTTGGGGGTTGCTGACAAGAAAGTCTAGATGGCCAATCCTTGTCCGTTTCATGTCCAGTAAGAGCTGATAAAGACCTACATATTTTACATAAGGCAGAAATTGATTTCGGTGAAATTGACATGAATTAATGTCAACATTCACGAAAGTATCCATCCACGTTAATTACAGCGATACTTCAGATACAAGTTTAGCTTGTGCTGTATGTAACCCGCAAAGTAACTTTGTAATAGACTAAACGCCCCAAAACCTGAATCTATAATAAAACAAAGATGTAAGCTACTCCAGCAAGATGCATTGATTATCATGAGCCCGCGCCATTGCGCAGGCGCATGAGGATCTATGCCTTTTGCAGATGGGTGGTGTTTAGTGAAGGAATGTGGAACTGAAATCGGAATATTTATGGCGAAAGAGGAGTGGTTACAACGGAAGTAGCCGTGGGGAGGGGGGAGGAGGGGTGATGGGGGTGGGGGGGGGGGAGGGGGAGGGGAGGGGAGAGGGGGGGGGAGGGAGGCTGAGGGATTTTTGTCGGCTGTGACAGGAACAAGTGTAAGTAGGCTAGCCTGGCCCTGTGCAGGCAAAAGACAGATGTCCACTTTTTGTGAAAAGCGAGATTTTCATTATGTTACAATGAATATCTAGCTTTTCTCAAAAATTTACTTCTTGTCTTTCTGCCTTTAACGGAGCAGAGCCAATAGCCTACGGTGTGATGAGGTGAAGAGTTTTGGTGGCAATTTACGTGGGTGTCATTGACTTTTGTCAATCAATTATCAGCTACTCACAATCATAAACAAGCTTATAATATACTGAGGAGCTACAGAAATGCGACAATTTTGGGTCGCATTGTCGCATTTCTTTTGCTCCTCAGTATCCAAATAATCCTTCGAACGTATTTCTAGGGGGTGTTGTGGGGAAGGGGGTTGGGTGGGGTGGGGGGGTGGGGTGGGGGGGGGGGGGGGGAGGGGGGTAAGTCATTTTATTCTTAGGGTCTATTTATCAACCCGGACGGAGTAAATGAAATTTGGTGGTTTGTCGTGTATGGATTACTGAAAATGAAGAACCACCATTTAATTTATTTTATTTTATTTTTTTATTTTTTTTTTAAAATCGAAACGCGTGCTTGTTCTTAATAATTATATGATTTGTGACGAGAAAGCCTTAAACTGTGGGGAGACATTTTTGAGATGTTCTGTATACGGATACGCGTCATAATCTCGTGTATCCGGATGAGGCACGCCTTGAATATATTAACCCTTTTAAGCTCAACGCCCTACAGCAGGCGATGGCTCGACCATGATAAGTCAAGGTTAGGGCCAGATGAGCTTGGTGCCGGAAGGCGCCAAGTTCATCTGGCACTACCCTTGAATTATCATGGTCGAGCCATCTCCTACAGCTGGTACAAAGTCGATAAAATTTGGGAAATGCGAAAGGGGGGGGGGGGGGGGGGGGGGGTAAATGCGTTAACATGACATTGTATTAACCCGCAAAAAATATGCGAGTATTTTTCTCCTCTCTCAGAAACTGACGGCCCCCAAAACGAAAATGGGTCCATTGTTGCGTGGTTGACATCGACGTGTTTTGTTTACGTTTCACCCTCCAGCGTGACGTCAAGCAGAGATGATGCCAGTCATTTGATGTCACGACAAGACGTGTGTGTGTGTGTGTGTGTGTGTGTGTGTGTGTGTGTGTGTGTGTGTGTGTGTGTGTGTGTGTGTGTGTGTGTGTGTGTGTGTGTGCGCACGTAAGACTTTAGGACCTAAGGGCAGACGCCGGGGACCTCTCTATGAATAGGTACACTGGTTGCCTCCCTCGATTCGCTGCGCTGATAAGCGGAGCGATTCGAGGGAGACAACCAGTGTTGTGAACGAGGTCAGGGTCCAGGACAGAATTACCTCTGAAAAGTTCAGTTTAGTTTTTCTAGAAGCACTGATGCAGGCAACGCTTTGTGATGCTAATGTGACTTGAAGTTCGCGTCTTAGTGATTTAAGAGAAGAACACAACGAAGAAAGAAACGCGCTTAGGAAAATACAGTTGTAACTGGCTTTACTAAGCGTGTTCTTTCTCCGTTGGATTCTTCTCTGCATCTTAATTACACTCTTGCCAGTCACCTTTTTTTGGGGACTAGATTCAGTGATTAAATCCTGAGGACTGGTGTGAACTGGACTTGTAACCGGGGTTACTGGTAGGCTATTACCTTAATGCTAGCCCCTTCTCTGTCCGTATAAGCATTTTTCTCTAAATTCTCAGTTAAATTTAACGATAAAGAACCCAAGCTGTCCAACAAAAATAGTCAAAAGTCAGTTATTGTTTTTAATTTAATTAAAAAAAATCCAAATGGGGCCAGTTCAAATATACAAGGTGGTGTCAACTGCTAGGATCTATCAGTGTCTCATGCAGATGAATCTCGTTCAGTTTTTCTTGGCAGTGAAGGGCATAGGATTAAGTAAAACTTGTATAACTCTAAGTAAAGAGCTTACGATGCAGACTGTCCTTCCTTGAGCTCCAGAAACACTGCAAATTGGACATATACTGACGAGCAAAAGAAATTCGACATTTTCGGAACCACTGTCGGAACCACGGAAACACTAACGTGTTTCCGATGGTTCCGAAAATGTCGCATTTCTTTTGCTTGTGTTTCCTTATGGTTCCGAAAATGTCGCATTTCTTTTGCTTGTGTTTCCTTATGGTTCCGAAAATGTCGCATTTCTTTTGCTCGTCAGTATATTATTCCCTATAAAAGCTTCAAATTTGTACACTGCCAAATGCAAGCTACATTATAGTACTTACAAATATGGATATAGACCAATGGCTTTAGTTCAAGGGTGGTGCCAAAATAGCTTGGCGCCTACAGCGCCAAGCTATTCTGGCACTACCCTTGAACTATTTTAGTCAAACTTATTTCACACACTGGTGTATTCCGAATGATAAGGGTTAATGGCAACTACACGAAAGCGGCCCTTCAACAAGGGAAAAAGGTGGAGCCGATCTCAGTCAGAAAGAGGTATAGATTCTCATCATGAGTCCTCACATTCACAAAGACTCTTGTGAATCTATGACTGAGTCTTGCAGACTGAGGGCTTTTGATTGAGGGACTGAACGAACGAGGGCTGTGGAACAAATTATAACATGATATCATCAGCAGCAGGCATTTCATTTTCCCCCTAATAAACTGAACCCTCTTCCCCCTCATTTTTGCGTCAGCGCGAACAAAAAAATATTCAGAGACAGTACCCTCAAAGCGTGCGCGGCACCACGTTTGTACCTTCAGGGCACGTCACCTTAAACAACAGCCGAACAAAGGGATATGACTCTATCAGTAGGTTTTTGACGCGGTGAACAAAATGGCGTCCAATGACGCCTGCTGACGAATTTGCTCGCCTTTCTGAAGCAGATTACCGTGAATGTAACAGGCGATCAAATGACGAACCCCTAGTTCTCTTCGCCTCATATTTTCTCTCTTTTTTTTTCTTCATCCCCAGTCACAGACACCCTCCTGTTTGCCTGGCGGGCACAAGTCGTGGAGCTTTAATGAAGGGCAGACGAGGCCGGTAGATCCATGTAATGTCGACTGATCTGGTGTGTCGCCTTCTCTCTCTCTGTGTGTGTGTGTGTGTGTGTGTGTGTGTGTGTGTGTGTGTGTGTGTGTGTGTGTGTGTGGAGGTGGGGGGGGGGGGGAGGGGTGGGGGGAAGAGAAAAAAGTCGCTCGCTGTGAACTCAACCACACCCCCTCCCTGATGATTTTCAGTTTCCCGTATGTAGAGCAAACGTTAGAGGTAAATTTGTGTGTGAAGTCTGCGTGATTTTGACTGAGGCCGGATAGAGATTTAAGTAATTGTGTGCTGGTCTGAGATTTTGGACCTTACGGCTTTCAGCCGTAAGGTCCAAAATCACAGACCATCACATATAAATGTGCCAATAAATAGCGCTTCACTCACTAAGCAGGACCCAAGAGCCTCTAGCACTCTGGAACATGGGGAAGAACTGATTTTCAGCGGCTAAACTGAACTGAACTGACTGACGGCCTGAAAAGCAGGTGATCCGACCCCAGCCCTCCAGCTAATTAAAAGATCAGACTTTTGCGGCGTGAAGTTCTTTGCAACGTTTTCAGAATGGGTGCTATACCCGATGATAGGGTGAGCCGGGCTAAAACGGTCACCCTGGGGAGCGGGCACAAAAGGCGGTGAACAAAACGCTGTCGCCGCCGTCCCTCGGCTGCAGGTCAGGGTCTCTCACTCCCGTCAGTTCTGTGAGACACTTCTAGAAGCCTTGATGTTCATGCCTCGATCAGGCCAGCACGCGAATGTGTGGCTCTTTGCCGTTACGTCTTTATTTTCACACCCACAGTCGACTTCTCCAACAACAAGTACAGATCAGCTACTTATAGGTGCAAGAATTTTTTTTTCTCTCGGAGGTTTCTTTCCTCCAAAGGTCCCTGTCACAGTACCTAATTAACTCAGTCAGCCCGACGGCCGTATTTCCCAAATTTTGGAGGTGTCATCTAATGACTATGCACCAGTTGCAGGAGATGGGTCGACCATGATAATTCAAGGGTAGTGCCAGATTAGCGTGGCGTCGACAGACAGAATTATCATGGTCGACCCATCTCCTGCTGTAGTGCGTAATTAATGTGAATCACTTCGCATATGATATATCCCCCTGATACACCAACTTAAAGCGTTTAGTTCCCCTGACTTTATATCATATCCGAAGTTCACTGTACATATATCTACTCCTTAGACTGAGGAAGCTTTCGGGTTTTAAGCGTGTAACTGTCGATGCTAAAAGTCAGTGAGACGCTAGTTGGAACATTTTGCAGTTTACGCCGTGATATTCTGCATTAGAGAAACATAGATCTAAACATTACTGAGGGGAGCAAGAGGCGCAGACGTGGCAATTTGCGCGGGGGTCATGTGGATCTACGGCTCTTGCAGATGGACCACGTTGAGCTGGAGGATTAGAGTATGAAAAGTCGACAGGGGTCGAACCAAATCACCCACCGCGACAGAAAGCGAGGGATATGCTCAAATCCCCCAAAATGAGAGGGGCGGACGCATGGGGTCCGACCGCAAATATCAGGGGGAGATTTCGCGTGGATAAACGACGTGCGTGAGCAGGACCCCTTAACCCTTTTCCTGCCAACGTACGTACATTGTGCGCACATTTTTTTCTTTCTTTCTGAAATCTCGGTTGATTCAACAACGACCGAAAGCCAACAACACCGTCGGCTAAGAAAAGTGAATACAAATTGGTCTCAGCAAGAGGCATAGATCCTCATGAGCCCCCGCAGTCGCGGGAGCTCATGAGGATCTATGTCTCTAGCCGCTGGATCGTGTTCAGTTTTTTTTCTCGGCAGCGAAGGGGTTAAGAATAGAAAATGAACCATAGATATTAGATATAATCATAATCATTTAAAAAGTTAAACATAACTGCCCGGTGACAGCAGAAGAAAGTAAGACCATTATATTATTATTATTATTATTATTATTATTATTATTATTATTATTATTATTATTATTATTATTATTATTATTATTGTTGTAGTTAGTTTTTTAAAAAATATTATTTTTATTTTATTTTATTTATTTATTTATTGTGTGTGTGTGTGGGGGGGGGGGGAGGGGGAGGGGGGGGGGTGTTGTGTGTGTGCAAACTTCGCTTTACATAAACGTTTGCCTTCATAGGGCAGTATAATCAGTGAATTTGGTTTAAAATTACGTCATCCTTTGTTTACATTGTGATGCTATTTTTACATCTTGTCACATGGCAACATTAGCTAAAAAAAGGCTAGTAAAGCCGAAGTACTCCGAATATGGTGTTGGGTATTTTTTTTCCATCATTTTGTTTAACATTTAATGAAAATAATGAAGTGGTTTTGGCGTTGCCTTGGGGCCTCAGTCTACAATGCGAAAACTGTTTATGAAGATATCATCAGATGATATGGTACAATTTGCTTTCCTACACGGACTAAAGCAACCATGATGATCGATCCGTTTCACGCGGCTTGTAAATACAGCAGTACCTGTTTTGAACAAAATCGTGTCGTGATGAGGGATCGTCTGTCATTAACGACCATCATTTAGGTGTCTGTAGCATGCGGCCTGTAAATACAACGGAACCTGTCCTAAGCGAGTTTTTCTTTCTCCGGGTACTCCGGTTCTTCCACCCTCCTCCCCCCCCCACCCCCACCCCACCACACACTTTGGTACCGGTTTCAGGCCACTTTACAAATTTCAAATACACGCGATTAAAAATCTCTGTAACTTCAGTAGCTGAACTGGCCCTTCGTCTGTCTTGTACTGTGTTTGTCTTCGGAGTAAATTCGTGTCCGTCACGTGAGTGTGCGTGTTGGGTTTCATTTCGCGGCGCTTTGAGTCGATTCGCCCAAAAATTGAGAAAAAGCGCCTACATAATACCGGTATTATTATTATTATTATTATTATAACCGAAAGATGACCTGTCATTAAAGACCACCATCTAGGTGGGCGTAGCGAGCTAGATGATGGTCTTTAACTCATTCAGCTCCGACACCACAGCAAGACATGGGTCAACCATGATGGTTCAAGGGTGGTGCCAGGATAGATTGGCGCCCATAGGCGCCAAGCTATCCTGGCACCACCCTTGAACTATCATGGTTGATCCGTCTCCTTTAACTGCAATGCAGGCCACAGAGGACAACGACAGGTGAAACTGGTTCCCCCTTTATGACTTCTCTTGACTGAGAAGAGCATCTGCCGTTTTCACAAAATAAAATATTTTAAAACATGTTGGTCACTCAAAAACAGGCTCTTCTGAAGTGATTAACAGAAGATTTTGAATCGTGAGCCATTTCAGTTGTCAGTCTTTCTTGCATCCAGCAGGACCATGCCTCCCGACTAACACAGCTGTCAGGAAAAAGGCTTGAAACTCCATGTGACACCGCGTACTGTCTTCTTGACTCCTGTGGCCGCTTTTCACAAAAGGGACACCACTCAGTAAACCTTGCTGCAGGCCACGTGACAGGGGGTAACCAAGGATCGGGTAGCTCCTTGATCCTGTATCTACCCGGGGTCTGTGCTCTTTCGCGCCGGAGTCCGGACAACTTTGTTGCCTTTCTTCATTTGTCGGCCAAAAACTGACTCGACGGTATTCCGGTTTTAACGTTGAGAGCACAATTGCTGACGCCGTCCTTACAACAAGAGGCATAGATTTCCATTAGTCAGGCCCTGCAGCTGCAGGGGCTAATGGAACTCCATACCTCTTACACATGGATGAGACGGGCTGAGGATGTCACAGGTTTCATGATAATCTATGTCATTTTCAGGCTGAGGGGTAGACCTGCTTGTTGACTCCCGGCTCTTTTCATCAGCGCCGGGGTGTGCAGTTTACATCGCAGCTGGGGATCGAAAGCACTGCGATGGAGATATACGGGGTTGTGTTTCAAAGTGCGAGAGATCAGGTTGTTCAGAGAGCTACTGGCGATTGACTTCTGTCGGCAAAGTTCTGTAGTATTTCAGTGTGACCCAGAGGAACGGGGTAGGGGCGGGGTTGAAGGGGGATGAGGGGTGGGGATAGGTCAGGTATGGTGCTAGGCATACCTACCCTATCCCCTCCCTCCTCCAACCCCGCCTCTCCCCCTTCCTCTCGGTCACACTTATCTGGACTTGACATGGGTACTGCAATGTTTGCTGTGGATATATTTCGCGTGGGGTCCTTACTCCGTGTGTAATAGTGATATTTTGCTCCTGCCCGGGACCCCTCGGCCCCCAACCACTCCCGTCGTTTCATTTTCTATGGGGTTTTGGGCCAAATCCCCCCGCCCCCCTCACCAACACACACACACTCCCAGCAAAATCTTCCTAAGCCACTGCATTTTGTCGTAAGATGTAGGAATGTAAGGTTTGCTGATGGTTTTGATGTCACAGTTTGAAAAAAAAATGTCAGTTTTGACGTTGGTTTTTTCGGGGACATGCCGGCGTATCCCATTTGGCCGCCCCAAGGCTGCATTTCCAAAATTTTGGAAAGTGCCACTGAACGATTGTGTATCAGTTGCATGAGATGGATCGACCAGGATAATTCAAGGGTTGTGCCAGATTAGCTTGGCGCCTAACTAATCAGGCTCTACCCTTGAATTATCATGCTCGATCCACCTCCTGCCGCTGTAGTGCCTCGGGGCCAAATTGGTTAAAGCGTCGATGTCACGTTAGAAATACAGAGGTTAACATGCACTATGGAGGCAAAATCCAGGAAGCCTATTTTTGTGAATAGCGAGACTTTGACTGTGTAACAGTGAAAATCTCGCCGGACTCGCCAAAAATCAGTGGACTTACTGTATTTTGCAGCCGAATGTCACTTTAAGTCCTACGTTGGCCAGTTAATATTAACCCTTCGGCTGTCGGTAGCGCTTTCTGTCCTGCACGAACCTCGACAAAAGCGCTACTGACAGCATACGGGTTCAGTAACATATTCAATCGTTTACAAATTAAATTTATGTTCCGCGCCGATGAGACTGTCGCAAAATTTTGATTAACTCATTAACTCATTCGAGGCCAGCCGCATTCGGATGTGCGGCTTATGCCGCTCATCCGGATGCGGCTGGACGCGAATGAATTTACCAGTTAGTGAGTGCCGAGATTATTTGAACGCCACCCGGCAACTTGCTAGAGGTACATGATCTATACTTCTTGCTGACACCAGTCTGTGAATCCATGTGCCTGAGACATCAAGGATTTTTTTGGTCTTGAAAGTTAGCGAATGACTGCAGAAACGCAGTCTGCGTCCGCTGGCACTGAACGTGTTTAACCCATATCATACTGAGGCTAAAAGCCTCACGTGTGTACACTGCCATATGCAAGCTACTTTATAGTACTTACAGACACGGATATAGACCAAT
>BTPG01000005.1:118306506-118359006 GCA_036245525.1 Semisulcospira habei
GTAAAATAACCAACCAACCAACACACAAACAAATAAACCAACCAGCCAACCAATCAACCTACCAACAAACGAACGAACGAACGAACGAACGATCCAACCAACCAACCAACCAACCAACCAACCAACCAACCAACCAACCAACCAACAAGCAAACAAGCAAACAAGCAAATAAACAAACTATTGAGGATCTATTCCTCTTGCTGCGAACAATTTATATTCATGTTCTTTGGACGGTGTTGGCTTTTGGTCGTTGAATAAACCCAGATTTCAGAAACAAAAATGTACGTACTGTGGCAGGGAAGGGGTTAATTTGATCAACTGTAACTCTTTTAAGTCCAAGAAGATACAGGTACGTGCTTCTGTTCCAGAAGCACGACGTTCACCGAAGCATAGCAGACATTAGCGCCGACAAAAATCAGCCCGATGGGGCTCGTCTACAGATCGAAAACTGTAGCCATTTTGTTGAAGTTAGATATTCTTACCGCCGGAAGTTTGGACAGTGTAAAGGATAGGTCTGTATCCCGCAGTGCTCTGCGGTTATCTGGCAAAAGGCAGCATGTCCGTTTTTGAGAAAAGCGAGGTTTTCATTCTATAACAATGCAAATCTCGCTTTTCTCCAAAATGTACATACTGCCTTTTTGCCAAATGACACGCGTTGATACAGGTCAAATGCTTCCACTTGAAGGCAAAAGGCAGTACGTCAAATTTTGTTAAAAGCGAGATTTTCAGTGTAATACAAGTAAATCTTGCTTTTCACAAAAATAGACTTACTGTCTTGCATTCACAGGGCAGAATGCATTCCCACAGTGCGCAAAAAGCTATCGGGCCAAAGTCAGTCGCAGTGGGCCCGCGCACGACTGTGCGCGGGCCCACTGCGATTGACTTTGGCCCGGTGATGTTTGCAGAATGCATTAGCGGTCTCAACCTTTCAAGGAAACGTCCTTATTGTGTCTTCTTGCTGTTTGAACGCTTGTAAAACTACACGTCATGGTTTGCATTCTTGAGTTCTAAACACGTTATTGCTAATGAGAAGATGCATTAGGAACCTTGACTTTTCAAGAAAAAATACTTTTGTTGTCTTTTTGTTTGTGTGAAAGTTTGCGAATCAGCACATGTGAACACACATGTTGTTATGTTTTTTGTGTGTTGTGGCTTGGTTTGGTTTGTTTTGTTGCTGCTTATGTTGTTGTCAATAATATAATAATAATAATAATAATGATAAGGATAATGTTATTATTATTATTATTAACACCACCACCACCACACCATCACCACCACACCACCACCACCACCACACCAATAATAATAATAATAATAATAATAATAATAATAATAATAATAATAATAATAATAATAATAATGCTGATATTGTTGTTGTTCTTTTTTTCTTGTTAATATTTGCTTTTTAGCTGAAACAATTCCTGTTAGTGTACGTTGTGTAAATAACACACTTCTTTTGTATCAGGAATCATCAGACGATTTTTTTTTTACCTTGTCGATTTTGTGTTCAGATGAAGCAGCACGCCGCCTCTACGATCCGGTGAGCACAAGGCCCACGAACCGACATCGGCTCACAGGGGTTTAAGTGGGAAGGGGGAGGTGGGGGGGGGGGGGAGGAGGAGGGTGTAACGTGTCTTGAGATCTTTTGAACTCGTCTCCATTCTTTTGTGCCGGGGATGCTGATCGCTTAAAACTGTGTGTACCTCTGTTTTCTCTAAGTAAGCGATACGCTTAACTCTGCAACGACGCAAAGTGTGCAACCGACGTAATTTAGCAAGAGGCATAGATTCTCATGAGCCCCTGCGTCCGCAGGGGCTCATGAGAATCTATGCCTCTTGCAGATGGTTCAGGCTTGGTAGAGGAACGGAAGTAGACGATAGCTCTGCGAGACAGCAGACGACCTTTCCGAGTCATTGGTTGTCACCGATACCACCCACAGAGTTTGTTTTTTGGGTGTAGTATTGTTCGAGAGGTTTGAGTGGATTTCTGTTTTCTTGTTCCCGGTGTTGAAAGGCGGCTGGGTGAGTGGGTGTTTGGGGTGGGTCGACGGTGGTGTCTCACCACGAGCATGGATGTCGGTCGCGCTCATATACTGACCAGACATTTTTTGAATGACGAGACACTTTAGTGTTTCCGATGATTTAAAAAAAAGGTCGCATTTCTTTTGCTCGTCAGTTTCCGATGAATCCAACAATGTCGTGTTTCTTTTGCTCGTCAGTATATTAAACAAGTGGACTTGGCTATGATGATGGTGGTAGCGTTATGCGCACACACTGGTTGTCTCCCGCAATTCGCTACCGCTCATCAGCGTTATCGAATCCAGAGAGGCAACCAGTGTAGGCTATGTGATGTCTTATCATTAGAGACAGTCATCACAGATAATGTTTAAAACTAGAGCTGATCATTAATTTGTACGCGATGTCCAAAGAATACGCGCTGCCCTGGGTTAGCCGTCATTGGTCACGGAACTGACCTTCCATCGGCATCGGAATCTTTTAAAATTTTTTTACGAGGACATGAGATGATTGCAGCAAGGTTTGACTGTTGCTTTTGTCATTTTTATATGTAATTTACTGCACATACTAGAATATATCACCTTGAGAGCAAAGACTTGCGGATCTATGACAAGGATATACAGTCTACTCCGCTTATAACAAGGGCGGATATAACACAAGTCGGATATAGCAACTTTTTTTTTCAAAGGTCCCAACAGCAGTTTTTCAACGTAAATTACTTCGCTTATAACAAACATCGAATATAACAACAAGAAAAATTAGGCCTCCTGACGATTTGTTATATCCAGAGTTTATTGTATTTTGAGAGCTACGGGACATGCAAAGTTGTGGCTTTTGTAAGTCATATAGAAACAAACCTTTTTTATATCATTTAGACACCAACAAAATCCGAGTTTGTCGCCCCCCCCCCCCCCTCATTTCCTCCCCACCCCATCAATTCCTCTAATCCACAATAACTTTACCCCATCGCCACACCCCCTCCCCTTCAACTGCTCCCCACCTACCCTAACCTTACCATCCCTTTCAGCCTCCAATCATAGGCGCTATTTCCACGGCTCCATCCTATGTCATTACTCGCCTCATTGCTTTTAGTCTGGTGCCGTGCCCTGCAGAAAGCTAGCCAATCACTCCCTCGTGTCCAGTCCTGTCATCTTCAAGAGGCATTGATCCTCATGGGCCCCTGCAAGCAGGGGCTCATGAGAATCTATCCCTCTTGCTGGACCCGCAGACCCTTCCGAAAATAAGAGAAACAGATTCAAATCTAAGCCATTGCGGCATGAAGGGCTCATGAGGATTCATCCACATCTCTGAGATCGCTTTCGGCTGTTCACATTTTTTATTAAAGGATGTTTAGGGTCAATGTTGGAGTGCATATGGTCGGAACCGTATGCATATTTGCTGGTCTGTGATGTTGGAACTTACAGCTCTAAGGCCGGGAGGTCCAAACTCACAACCCAGCACTCATTTGGACTGATGTCTGTTTTATTCTCGCCGAGGGAGGATGTCGCTGAGTTTTAAAGCCCTGTGCGACAGAATTGGTTCTGGCTGGTGACGAAGGAATATTAGTCTGGGATTATTGCATGGGTAGTCGCAACACCTCCAAAACTACTCCTTTTGTGAAAAAACCCCAAACATAAACGTAAACTACACTGACTAACAAGAGGCATAGGTCCTCGCGTCCCGCAGGGGGCTCGTGAGGATCTTTGTCCCTTGTAGCCTGAAAAAATGGTTTTGCTTGTTCGAGTCTCTAGTTTGGCCTGAAATTATCGTGTGGTAATCATAACCCACCAGAACCAGCAAGAGGCATAGATCCTCATGAGCCCCTGCTGAAGCAGGGGCCATGAGGATCTATGCCTCTTGCAGACGGATGAGGGGGTGGGCTGCTCGTTTGAGTTTTTCGCTGGGATTGGTGGAAGGGTGTGGACCGGTCCACCGCCTGCAAAGCTTGCCCCATAGACAGAGAGTAGAGAGGATCGTTGGAGGATACGCGGCAGGGGGGTGGGGTGGGGGGAGAGTTAGGGGAGGGGAGGGGGAGGGGTAGAGGGGGTTTAGATGAGGGTGGGGGTGAGTGAGACAGCCACACCCTTTTCCTTATGCTTGCCCCTCCCTTGCTTCTCGCAGGCTGTGCCGTCGGAGCCGCCCCGACTGCGTTTTTCGGACGGTATTCCATATTGTGTCATGACTGTATTCCAAAATGCATCAAGCATCTCACACTGGCTGATCAGCGCTGGGCCAATCGAAAGAGACAGTGTGCAAGCATGCATGTACACAAATGTGTGCACCAATTTCTTTGTAAGACACCAGTTTTCTGACACGTCAGAAAGAAAACAGACTTTACACAAAAAAAAAGTATTGTATGTATTATTTGCTATTCTACACGTCGCAATGCTTGGTAGCGTCGTGCATGGTTATATTATACTGGCGAGCAAAAGAAATGCGACATTTTTGGGAATGATCGGAAACGCTTTAGGCCTATTATATACATTTCATCATCGTCATTTAAAGGCTCCTTTAGAGGCGCTTAGCTAATGAAGCACTACCCTCACGACAGGTCGTACTCCACCTATATGTACGAAGTGCATTGCATACGTTTTGAGTGCCCAAAACATTTGACTAACGGGTCAAGGAGTCCTTTGCAGCATTTTGTTTCAAAATAAGGACTTATGGCATACGACAGGAAATAATCAGACAGACCAACTGTATACACGGACAAACGTCAGCTGAAACAAAGCTAATATAAAGGAAACAAAACGAAACAAAGAAATAGAAAGAAAAAAATCGAAACAAAAAGAAACGAAAAGATAAAAATCCCGAAATGAAACAAACAAACAAACAAACAAACAAAACAACAACAACAACAACAAAACCAACCCAAAAAACGGAAATATTTTTTGGGCGGCCTCCATTGCAGTGTGGGAAATGATAAATGTTTCAGTCGTATGTAGGCTGTGCAGCTAACGATATTATGTGGAAGCTAAAACATAAAACAAAACAAAACAATATCGTGTCTGAGTGTTTGGCTCCGGGCTGACAGTGTATAATGAGGGAGACACATATGGAACTTTTAGTGAATCAGGAGCTATGCAGTCCTGTGAGAGCATAAGCCAGTAAGTCAATTTTTGTGAAAAGCAATATTTTCATTGTATTATTATGAGAATCTCGCTTTTCACAAAAATGGACATACTGTTTGGCCTCCATAGGGCTGTACTGATGTATCCAACCTGAGACAATTACGTTTGTTCACAGAACAGTCGGATGATGTCCATTAACATGAAGATGCAAATGGAGCCAAACTCCAATGACAGCAAGTGGCGCAGATTCTCATGAGGCCCTACAGACTGCAGCGTCTCATGTGGATCTATGCCTCGTAAAGAAGGATCGCGTTTGATCAGCAATTGTGAAAGCTAAAAGAAAAAAAAATATTCAGAAAATGTCATCACTGTACTTTGTCGCTTTTTTTTTCTTTTTCCATTTTCAAGCCTGATATACACGATTACTGAAAAATAAAAGATGAAATATTCTGCTGATCTCTGTCGACATAATATTCTTTTTCTAACCGATGTGGTCTTACATTTTATACCCAGTAAAGGCCGGATGTGTCCGTTATACCTTTTTGGGTGGTATTGGGTGCTTAGTCATATTTTCCAGTTGACAGAAAAAGTAACAGCGAATCACATGTTTTGCTGATTCCTGATTTCTAAGTAACGTACGCAGCACGATTACTCTTTTTTGTTGTTGGCAGATTTGCCAGCAAACCTTAACCCTTTGCGTTTCGGTAGCGGTGTTAGTCGCGATGATTCCTAAAGGAACCATCGCGACAAAAACCGCTACGCGGCCAACACGCAAAGTGTTCATGACAGGAATGGGTTACCAATGGTAATCATCAAGTTCATTTGCTTTTTCTGTTTCGTCGTTGCTCAATAGTCTGAGCACAGGTTCAGGAAACCTGTATGATAACGGTGCCCTGGCAGCTCCTCTGTGTTACAAATTTGAAACTACACTGACGAACAAAACACATGCGATATTTTTGGAATCATCGGAAACAGTAAAGTGTTTCCGATAATTCCAATGCCGCATTTCTTTTGCTCGTCAGTACGGTTTCAAATTTAGTGTTTCCGAAGTTTCCAAAAATGTCGCAGTAACAGCATACACACTATATTTCTTACTGCCGGCCAGGGAACTTTTTTTTCGCGTAGGGTTTCTGAATCTGTGCATACAGAGAAAAGCCAGTACTGACGCTCTGCTTGCTGGCTGTTGAAACTTTTCATGCTTTCAGCGCTCGAGAGCTCCAGACTTCCGGTTTTTCTATTGATCAGGGAGGCATGGAGTGTATTAAGCAGATTCAAGCTCAGTGTTTTCGCTAAACGAGGGTTTTAACTCATTCGCGGCCAGCCGCATTCCGATGCGGCTGTCAGCGAATGAGTTAATGAACCTCCCATCCCCATTCCCCTCCAACTCACAGGCTGGGCACATGGGCACTCAAAACGTATGCAATGCACTTCGTACATATAGGCCGTCAGGGCCGTCCATGATCACCTCGGTGCTGTGGACGTTAAACCCGAATTAACCAAGCATCGTACATATTCACCTCTTTTTTACCAAACGGTAATATTCTCAAATGGGTCGGTTAACAGGTTGCTCGGCTGTGTAGCATTTCCGGTTTGGCCTTTCAGAGAAGTGTTTACGTGTGCGCGTTGAAAAGTTTTTTGCGAAGTTTTCGTGTATATGCATAGATATTTTGTGTAGCCATGTAGTTATTTAAGTGTTCTGTTTTCAAGTGTATCTCAAGCTAATAACACTATTTCTACACTTTGTTTGGTCTCTACTTTTGGGTGGCAAAATATTCTCATGTTATGAAATGTTTGAGACAACAAAACTTGTATTGCTGCACCATACATGTATACATTAATATAATAATACTGAAAACAATGAAAGAATTGCGAGTAATGCATTCTAAGGATAATTCATGACACAAACACAAAAATTTGACAATCTGCCAACAAACTCTTTAATTTTATCAGCATGCCAATAAATATGAATTACTGGGTACATTACTACAAGTTTCACTATTGTACTGACAAAATAGAACAAAATAAGTTTCACTATTGTACTGACAGAACATAAAAAGTTGGAGGAAAAACAAAACAAAAAACAAAAAACAAAAAAAAAACAACAAAAAAACAAACAAACCATTTACACAAAAGTTGAAGATCACACACGCCCATGATACAAAAACCGTATGAAAATATCAGGGCGTGAGTGAGACAACAACCTGCTGGCATCAGTAGGTAGGCCTTAGAGTCGGTAGTCCTAATCCCTACCAAAAATATGGGGATATAACTTCAACGGAGATTTTGATACGTGCAACAAAACGCTGCGCAAAATAACTATCTCCGCCACGGTTTGGTCCGCTGACGATGAGGAGTACCGGCAATTTAAAGCAAAACTTCCTCGAAACACACATGAACTAGACATAAAAATTCAGACTGACTTGTGTCGCTCGAGTGTGTACGGCCGGCCGATAAAAAACAGGCCATTTCATCGGATAGTGAGCGATGTGATACACTTTTTTACAAACAAAAAGGTTTCAAACACGAACAATAACGGCGAATGAAAGGTTTGTGGTCAAAACATGGCATTTGCAACAAGTCATACAGCTTTTTTTCGTTGTTGTGGCAACCTTTTACTGCGCAATGTCGGCCGCTAGATCGGGAACTTGTGTAGGGTTTTGTATTCACAGCTTCCATGTTTGCAAGCAAAACCGGAAGTCGTCCCCAGTAGGTCGAAGGTCATGTTCAAAATGGCCGCACCCATCATTTCTAATAAAAAAGACGTGAATAGGTGGATGACGCTCGCCTTGCCCCCGGCAGTTAAAGGGTCAAGGGTAGTGCTCTGGAGAGGAGTGTGCAATACAAGCCATTTGACTGGACATGAGGTCGTCATCCGGCTGGTTGACGCGTACAGTCGGACCAAGGACGTTTTGGTCGAATCAAAAAAAAGACTGCAAGGGCATTTTTTTTCGCGCACGACCATGAAGAGCTGTGTCTCCTGCAGTATGTACGATCGAATCGAATCGACAACAAATACACCGATAATCAATGCAAAGGGGGGGGGGGGGGGGAG
The DNA here is from genome assembly GCA_036245525.1 of Semisulcospira habei. Lineage (NCBI taxonomy): Eukaryota > Metazoa > Mollusca > Gastropoda > Semisulcospiridae > Semisulcospira > Semisulcospira habei. The sequence goes on from BTPG01000005.1 coordinate 118,314,645, forward strand.
GAGGGGGTGGATGAGGGAGAGTGGGGGTGGGTGGGTGTCGAAACAACTTTCCAGGTATGAATACTTCGGACAAACAAGAGCCTCTCTCTCTCTCTCTCTCTCTCCTCTCTCTCTCTCTCTCTCTCTCTCTCTCTCTCTCTCTCTCTCTCTCTCTCTCTCTCTCTCTCTCTCTCTCTCTCTCTCTCTCAACGTCAAGTATTTTTTCTTTCTCCTTACATTTGTAAACTGATATTCCTTTGTCTTGTCGGTGTCGCTATATGCTCTTGATGCTGCTGATTCTTTGACACTGTCTTAGCTGAGTATAATATTAATGCTATGCACTCATTTATTTCCCTTGCTTTTTGTGTTGGTGGCAGTTACTAATTTTCCAATACCATTTTTTTCTTCCTTTCATTAATTCACCTATTGTGGGTATTTTTTCCCGTAGTTTTTAATTCCTCTTCTTCTTCTTCTTCTTATTATTATTATTGTTATTATTTGCATGCTCTGTTTATTTTCCTGTTATGTTGTTTGTTTACAGGACAGCTTGTAAGACAGGCATTGAGTTGCCTAATAGCTTTATCCTGAATAAATAAAGATTCATCATCATCATCATCATCATCATCTCTCTCTCTCTCTCTCTCTCTCTCTCTCTCTCTCTCTCTCTCTCTCTCTCTCTCTCTCTCTCTCCCCCCCCCCCCAACACACACACCATAAAACAAAATACTCCAGGTTTGCATTTTGCGGACGGTACATACACTACTAGCCTAGCTAGCATCGCTAACCGCTGCAGGGAGAGTGATCGAGAGAGGTTGTATTAATCGCTCGCACGCGCTTTTATTGTCATTGCAATTAGTGCTACCTGTGTTCACAGGTGCTCGATGGGGACTGAACAAAGGCTGCATACCCCGCAGGGGTACACACAATTTTCATCAGGCCCGGAAACTTTTAACTGGTGTGCACTCAACCTCTGAGAGTGTCCCCAAGCATCAAGATGTAAAATGGATGCTCTGACGAGACGACAAGAGGCATAGATACTCATGCACCCCTGCATCGCAGGGGCTCATGAGATCTTTGCCTCTTGCAGATAGATGGTAGGTTCCCAAAGTTGCAGCAATTGAGTGTACACCTGCACCTCGGTGAATCTCTTCACGAGTCTGATGTTACAAATCTCACGTCGGCAATAGGCATAGATTCTTATGAGCACCTGTCACCGCGTGGGCGCCTGATAATCTATGCCTCTTGGAGGTGTACACTGACTGGCTGTGTCCGCGATCGAGTGGAGTCGTAGACACCAAACCTTGACGAGTTCCTTTGTCTGAGGTGGGGAAGAAAATTAATGGGGAATGAGCTCATGCAGGCTAAAGGCAGATATTCTAATGGCCTTTGGAACTGCGCGGCCCCATGAGAATCTACACCTCTTTAAGATGTATTTATAGACTAAGATAATGATTGGGTATGTATGTATAACGATGTAACGCACTTGCACCGCCTCGCCTTTCGTGGTGGAGTTTGTGTGGGTGCTCGGCCTCAGTAGCAAAACGTTTCCGGACCCACGACGGCTGCAGTCGGCCCGAGGACCTTTGCTTATTGGGAGAGTGGGATACGAAAGGGTAAAAAGTGTGAAAGAAGGATAACATGTTGCCCTCGTAGTCTTGTTTGGTAAACAAGCAGAGGGTGAAATGGGTAAATTGTTCATTAAAAGTAAAATTCAGTTTGGTTTGATAATCATTTGAGAGAGAGAGAGAGAGAGAGAGAGAGAGAGAGAGAGAGAGAGAGAGAGAGAGAGAGAGAGAGAGAGAGAGAGAGAGAGAGAGAGAGAGAGAGAGAGAGAAATGAAATGAAATGAAATGAAACTTTATTTGTCTAGGATAAATGATTAGGTACATTCAATGACCTTTTTTCAATCATGTCCTTGTTAAGATATAGCACGCACGTAAACACACATACACATAATTATATATATAAAAATATACATAATAGTGAAAAGTACAGGCAACAATAATTCCATTTCAAATAATCAATGCTTACATTACACCACAGACACGCACGCACACACACACACACACACACACACACACACACACACACACACACACACACACACACACACACACACACACACATTCACACTGATATATACCAGTCCGCACACACACACACACACACACACACACACACACACACACACACACACACACACACACACACACACACACACACGCACACACACACACGTTCTGATTTCTACCCGTCCACACACACACACACACACACACACACACACACACACACACACACACACACACACACACACACACACACACGCACGCACGCACGCACACACACACACACACACAAACACACACACACAAACACACACACACACACTGACACCAAGCAAAACATCGAACATTAAACATTTAAAAAAATTATGATGTTATGCTGCAAAAGAAATGACAAAGAACACCTCAGCAAGTCTAAAGCATTATGATACATGAATATCAGGTATCGTCTCGATGGCAGCCTGTTCAACCTCAGACGACTGCAGGCCCACACGAAAACCCTAGACCAACTGATTCGTGAGCTGCATTTTGCTGATGATGCTGCCCTCGTTGCACACACAGAGAGAGCCCTGCAGCGCATCACGTCTTGCTTCGCAGATGCTGCCCAGCTCTTTGGACTCGAGGTCAGTCTGAAAAAGACAGAGGTCCTCCATCAGCCGGCACCCAAGACAGTGTATCACCCTCCTCACATCACCATTGGCGAGTCTGAACTAAAGTCAGTGCACCAGTTTACTTACCTTGGCTGCATTATCACGTCGGATGCCAAGCTGGACAAGGAGCTTGACAGCAGGCTGGCAAAAGCGAACAGCGCTTTCGGGCGACTTTTCAAGCGGGTGTGGCACAATCAACAGCTGAAAACAGGCACCAAGATCAGCGTGTACAGAGCTGTGGTCCTCACCACCCTGCTGTATGGTTCCGAGTCCTGGGCCCTCTACCGCAGCCAACTACGACTCCTCGAACGCTTCCACCAGCGCTGCCTGCGTACCATCCTGGGCATTCACTGGAGTGACTATGTCACCAACGTCGAGGTCCTTGAACAGGCTGAAACTGTGAGCATCGAGGCTTTGCTGCTGCGGACACAGCTCCGCTGGGCGGGGCATGTCTCCAGGATGGAGGATCATCGCCTACCAAAGATCACCCTGTTCGGCGAGCTTGCTACTGGACACCGTGACAGAGGGGCACCAAAGAAGAGATACAAAGACTGTCTCAAGAAGTCACTTAGTGCCTGCCAAATCGACCACCACCAGTGGTCTTCGCTTGCTGCGGACCGTGACACCTGGCGCTCCACCATTTACAAGGCAGCTGTCTCCTTTGAGGACTCTCACAGAGCTAGCCTTAAGGACAAGCGGCTCAGGAGAAAAAACAGAGATGCCGCAGCTCAGAACCCTGGCCATACCTTCCCCTGCAGCCACTGCGGTCGAACCTGCCTGTCTCGGATTGGCCTCCGCAGCCACGAACAAGCCTGCAGACGTCGTGGGCAACTCCTATAAAATCTTCGTTCGCGAAGTCAAGCCAAGAAGAAGACATGAATATGAATAAGGAAATGTTTCTGGATTCAATGACGGTATGTGAAAAAAAAAGAACAATATGTTTTCACATGTTGTTACGTGGTGAAGTCGTAGCCGTAGTATGATAAACACACCAGACGCACACACGTAAGTTTCTTTTAAATAAACTTCATTCAGCTGCAACCCGTCACACGTGGCTTAAGGTTGTAGACAATACTGGATTAACAGTTCCAACAATATTTTAATTCAGCGATGCGATCTCCACACAATACATTCCCAAATGCACCAACACTGATACAATGTCTCTTCTTCAAATGTCAACACTGGCGACACAAAGTTCCTCACACAACGTACACCACCGTTACGCTGCGTCTCTCACAATGTACACCCTATACGGGCTACGTACCTACGATAAACTGTGTGTCTCTACAACTGACAATGCGTGACGATGTGCACATGTGCTTCCTACCACCAACTTTATATAGTAAAACAACTTTCCAGAACAATCCAAGGAATTTACTCAACGCAACCAATCAGAACGGAACACGCAACCAAAACTCATAAATATTAATAAAAAAATAACTTTCTAGAATAACTAAACTGGTCTACAAAATTCGACTGCTCATTTCAGCCCCAAATCCCAGTGTATAATGACGTCACACAAATGTATGGCAAACCGTTCACGACCTTTGAAAACACACACTGAACGGCTGTTAATTTCACGCGCACAGAAAACAACTATGACTAAAATTACTACAGTGTAGCAAACTGTTGCTTACACTTCGACGTCACATGTAAGAGGTCACTAGACAGCGCGACCCTGCTCGAACGTTCTGGTTCATTCTCAGCTAATCTACGCAAATCAAAAACCGACCGCTCTTCTCCGTGCGACTTTTTTTTAGAAGCTTCCGGACTAAAATTAGCATATCATAACAAAACAAAATCCCCTATCATGCACGAACGATAGAGAACTTCACTGAAAAGGTACGTGATACGTAACGATGGAAGCTCAAATAAATATCGGATCGTTTCCTACGATTAACACATGTATGCTCTCACAGAACAACACAACCACAAACGTAACACATGTTCTTAATAAATTCATGCAGTTGGTTCTTGAACGTTCGTAAAGAAGGTGCTGCTTTAATGTCTGCAGGAACTGTATTCCATAATTTTGCACCAGAGTAGGAGAGGGACGTATTGTAAATATCTAAGCGGGGTCTTGGTACTACCAGACTGTTCCCTGATGTTCGACCAACTCTGTGCGCAAGTGCAAACAAATTAGAGAGATAGGTTGGTGAGTCTGAGAGGGTGATTTTGCGCATGAGTACCAACTTATTATAAATGAACTGCTTGTCAAGTGGTAGGATTTTCAGCAGTTTGAACTTGTAATCAGTACTAATGACTTGCATGGGTCTGTCAACGATTAATTTGATTGCCCACCTGTGAAGCGAATTCATCCTTTTGAGATTAGCATCACTCCTCCCATCCCAAACTGAGGAGGCATAATCCAAATGTGGCTGAATATGGGCACAGTAAAAAACGTTTCCTTGTTGGTTCGTTAGTAAAAAATCTTAATTTTGACAGTAAGAATAAGTTTTTTAATATTATTTTACACACTTTGGTAATATGGCTTTGCCACGCTGTTCTTGACTTGCTCAACAGACTGCCCATTCAAATAGAGCTGTAGGGGAGGCGGGTTCAGCTGATGCTTTTGTCTAGTAGTAATTAACATACATTTGGTCTTAGTAGGACTAGGAATCATATAATTGTTTTGACACCATGTGGAAACATCATTCAGGCCGCTTTGGACTGGGTTATACAGGATGCATCCGACGATGACACGTCAAGAGTTCCATCATCAGCAAAGAGACTACAGATTACACGGGGGTCGGATATATGTAAGGGAAGATCGTTTATAAAAACTGAAAATAATAATGGACCGAGGACGGACCCTTGTGGTACTCCGGGTTCTATGACCCCCCCCCCCCCCCTCACGTGAGTTTGTACCATTCACACAGACGTACTGTGTGCGTCCATTTAGATATGATGTAATGAAGGCAAAGGTGCCATCACTCAGCTGATAGGCAGCAAGCTTTTTAATTAAAAGACCATGCTTGACAAGATCAAAAGCTTTAGAAAGGTACAAAAATACCGCTCCAGTCATTTGCCCATTATTCATAGCAGTTAACCATCTGTCAAACAGGTGAACCACAACTGTGTGACAAGAATGTCCCCTACGAAAACCAGACTGTAGTGGATGAACGAGTTTGTATTTATCTAAGAAATGTTGTAAATGTGTGTGGATATGTCTTTCAATCGGGTTTGACAGAGTTGACAACAGAGAAATGGGTCTGAAATGGTTGGGGTCATTTAAATCTTTTGTTTTAGGTAGCGGTATTACCTTTGCCGTTTTCAGACCAGACGGAAATTGTCCATGTTGTATGCAAAGGTTGTAGATGTATGTTAGCGACTCGACGACGTATGGAAGAGCCATTTTAAGAACAGTGCTGCTAATTCCATCATGGCCAGATGCACGTTTACTCTTTAATGAAGAAATGGATTTTCCCACTTTATAAACTGTTAAGAGCGGAATGTTGCAAGACGTGTTAGGTGTTAATATTTCAATACAAAACCTATTTAGTTTTTCTGAAACATCAGACGGTTGACCGGGCGACGTAACATTCTGTAGCAGTGTAGTGGCGGTAGAGAGAAAATGCTGATTAAACGTATCAGCTGATATTTTAGTGCACTGTGCGGTATTATCTGGACCTCGTAAAGGTGTTTATTGCACGCCAAACAGAAACTATATCTTTTTTTGCCGTTCATGAGATGGTGAAAGTGAGACCTCTGAGCATTTCTAACTAAATATTTTATAAGGTTTCTTTGGTTTTCGTAAGCTACAAAATTATTGCTTCTTTTATGATCATCTCGGACCTGCATGGCATCCTTGATTTCATTGTTCAACTACTCGGGAAGTTGGGATTTTTCACTCGTTTCTCTCTGAAAGGAGCATGTTTATCAAGAACACCAAGAAATAATCTGTACCATTCAGACAGAGCCTCGTTTGGGTCACCTTGGTTATATTACTGTGTGGAAAGATACTTGACTTAGGTCGTGCAGAAATACATCTTTGTTGAAGCGCTTCAAAGATCTATATCTAATAGTTGTGTGCTGGTGTTTACAAAAAGTAGTATTTGCTTTCAATGCCCAGAGAGAGAGAGAGAGAGAGAGAGAGAGAGAGAGAGAGAGAGAGAGGAGAGAGAGAGAGAGAGAGAGAGAGAGAGAGAGAGAGAGAGAGAGAGAGAGAGAGAGAGAGAGAGAGAGAGAGAGAGAGAGAGAGAGAGAGAGAGTACAATGTTCACATTTTAAAGTTTGGGTTTTGTTCAGTAATCATTGTTCAATGCACCTAAAACGTGTAGATGTGTGTGGTGGATTGGATGAAATCCGGCACAGAAAACTAAGGTACTATTTTCTCCTTTTTCTGGTGAGTGAGGGGGAGGAGATTTAGAAGATCCCTTCAAGATGTTCGAGTGAGGAGGGGAGCAGATGTCGCCTCAGACCACCATCTGCTTACCTTAAGAATGAAGCTCAAGCTAAAGAAAAGCCGCACAGAGACAACAAGAAGACAGCGCTATAATGTAGGCCTCCTAAGAGAAACTGGAGTTAGAGAAGAGTTCAAACTGGTGCTGTCCAACCGGTTTCAAGCGCTACAGGAGCTAGTAAATGAAGAGGAGGCGGTCACCACAGAGCAGCAGTGGAAGGCAGTTAGAGAGGCGCTGAACTCAACCTGCAAAGACACTGTAGGGTTCAGAAAACACCACCACAAGGACTGGCTGTCGGCACAGACCTTGAAGAAGATAGAAGCGAGGAAGCAGAAGAAAGCAGCGGTCAACAACAGTCGCACGAGAGCAGCCAAAGTAAGGGCACAGGGGAATACTCGGAAGCCAACCGCGAGGTGAAGAGGAGTATCAGGGCAGACAAGAGGGCCTACACAGACAGCCTGGCAGCAGAGGCAGAAAAGGCAGCAGGCAGCGGCAACATGAAACAGCTCTACGACATTACCAGAAGATTGTCGGGTAAGTATGGCCATACAGAAAGACCAGTAAAAGACAAAGAAGGCAAGCCTATTGCAGACAGAGCAGACCAACTCGACAGATGGGCCGAGTATTTTGAAGAGTTACTGAACAGACCTAGCCCACCCGACCCCCCCGACATCCAGCCGGCAGAGACCGACCTACCCATCAGCTGTGACAGACCCAGCCGGGAAGAGATCAGAAAAGCAGTGGCATTTTTGAAGAATGGCAAAGCAGCAGGGCCAGATGGCATCCCAGCGGAGTCTCTGAAAGCAGACCTAGAGACAACAGTTGAGATGCTGTACCCACTGTTTGGAAAGATCTGGGAAGAGGAGGTGATGCCGGCTGACTGGAAGGAGGGGTACCTAATCAAGCTTCCCAAGAAAGGCGACCTCAGCAAGTGTTCCAACTACAGAGGAATCACCTTGCTGTCAGTACCAGGAAAGGTCTTCAACAGGATCATCCTAGAGAGAATGAAGAGCTCCGTTGACCCCCAGCTGAGAGACCAGCAAGCAAGATTCAGGAAGAACCGATCATGTACAGACCAGATCGCCACTCTCCGCATCATCGTGGAACAGTCTCTGGAGTGGAGCTCCCCGCTGTACGTCAACTTTGTGGATTATGAGAAAGCATTTAACAGCGTGGACCGAGAGACTCTGTGGAAACTCCTACGACACTACGGTGTACCCACAAAGCTCGTCCGCCTGATCAAGAGCAGTTATGATGGCATGAGATGTCGCGTGATCCACGAAGGGCAGTTCACCAGAGAGCTCCAGGTCAGAACTGGTGTCAGGCAGGGGTGTCTGCTGTCTCCGTTCCTCTTCCTACTGGCCATAGACTGGGTCATGAAGATGACCACAGAGCACAGACGAAGTGGAATACAGTGGACACTGTGGACACAGCTTGACGACCTCGATTTTGCAGACGACTTGGCATTACTGTCCCACACTCATCAACAAATGCAGGACAAGACCACGAGGCTTGCTGACATCTCGTCCCAAGTGGGCCTCACCATTCACAAACAGAAAACAAAGACAATGAGGCTGAACGCAACCAGGGAAGAACCAGTCTTGCTTGCTGGCACCCCGTTGGAGGAAGTGGAGTCCTTCACCTATCTCGGGAGCATCATAGACAAAAAAGGCGGCACTGATGCAGATGTCAGAGCACGAATCGGTAAAGCCAGAGCAGCCTTTCTCCAGTTGAAAAAAGTGTGGAGTTCCAGAGAGCTGTCACAACACACCAAAGTCCGGATTTTCAACTCCAATGTAAAAGCAGTTCTCCTATATGGAGCAGAGACATGGAGATTGACAAAAACCACAGTCAACAGAGTACAGACCTTCATGAACAGTTGCCTTAGAAGAATTTTGAAAATCCACTGGCCAGAGAAGACCAGCAACGTCAGACTCTGGGAGAGAACAGAGCAGATAACAGCAGAGAATGAAATTGGGCGAAGAAGATGGGGATGGATCGGTCACAGTCTGAGAAAGCCAGCTTCCAGTATCACTAGGCAGGCATTGTCATGGAACCCCCAGGGAAAGAGGAAAAGAGGTAGGCCGAGAAACTCCTGGCGTCGAGACCTCCAAGCAGACATCAAGAGACTGGGAACCACCTGGAGTAGAATCGAAGGAGAAGCACAGGACAGGAGTTGCTGGAGGTCTCTCGTCGACGGCCTATACCCGGGTAGGGGTGACAGGCGTAAGTAAGTAAGTAAGAGGGGGAGGAGAGAGGGGGGCGGGGGGGGGGGGGGGGTGGGTGTGGGGGGAGGGGCGGGTGGGTGGGGGGGGGGAGGGTGAGGAGGTGGTTGGGGAATTGAAGGGCTGGGAGTTGAGTGCCGTGGTGGGATGGTTTAGTAAGACGTTCAGCTTACGTGAAATTGATATTCTTCAAAACACAATTTACATCTATTGATTTACAGTTTTACACCGACTGACCTTCGATGGCTTAATGCATAACTTTATATCATCGACATCATCACCACCACCATCGCCATCATCTTTTTTCTTTTTTCCCCAGTGATTTTGTTGTGAATTTCTAGACAGCCGGTGAGTGATGCGTCTGAAGTCCGACATGAATTATAAATGGTTTATACCGATTTAGAAATTCTGTTAAGCAAACATAAATCTTAGTAATGTGTCTTTTTTCCAGCCTACGTGTGTTAAAAGTTTTGCAGATGATTTTGTTGTTGTTGCTGAAATCTTCATTTACTTTATGCGACTGTTCCGTTCAGTCTCATTTAACCCTTTGCGTGTCGGAGGCGGTTTTAGTCGCGATGATTCCAACAGGAATAATCGCGACTAAAACCGCTACCGACACGCAAAGGGTTAAAAAGCAAATGAGGTCGATGCACCGCCTTCCCTCCCCCATCCCCCCAAAAAATAAAAAACAAAAAAACCCAAAACAACACAACACAACATCAAAGAACAAAACAAAACAACAACAACAACAAAAAAACAAACAAAGCACAAAACAAACAAACAAACAAATAACAACAAACAAACAAACAAACAAACAAAACAAAAACAACAAGAACGAAAGAAATAGATTCTTATTATTTTGCGCATGTCCGTGCCTACAGGTGGCTGTCAAGAAATGCATATTTCCAGACGAGAACAAAAGTAAAAAAGCATAAAAAATACATCCACAAGAGGCATACATTTTCATGAGCCCTTGCAGATGCAAGGGCTCATGAAAAATAACACATCTTGCCAGCAGTCATATGCTCCATTTGCATCCTCAGACGGAGGGAGTGAGCGGGTTCTGGGTGTATACTTGTAAAGGTCAAACAGAGCCTGAAGGTCAATTCCTTGTGGCGGTCAATTAGAAAATCTCTCTCTCTCTCTCTCTGACTTTCTCTCTCTCTCTCTCTCTCTCTCTCTCTCTCTCTCTCTCTCTCTCTCTCTCTCTCTCTCTCTCTCTCTCTCTCTCTCTCTCTCTCTCTCTCTCTCTCTCTTTGTCTTGTTACCTTTTCTGGTGGAAAAAGGCCTGCGTCCTTACTGTCTTTATCCTTAAAACATAAAGTTTCAGTTCAGTTCTATGTCTCTGTCTGTCTAGTGTCTGTCTCTGTCTGTCTGGCTCCCACTCTCATAAATGTTATTAACAACAGCAGTATAAAAATTAAAAAAACAAAAACAAACAAACAAACAAACAAACAAACAAACAAACAAACCCCACAACTGACAAACCATTGTGTCTACTGTCTCTATCCTTAAATTTTTTTTAGTTCAGTTCAGTTTAGTTCTGTTCAGTTCAGTTCAGTTCAGTTCTCTCTCTCTCTCTCTCTCTCTCTCTCTCTCTCTCTCTCTCTCTCTCTCTCTCTCTCTCTCTCTCTCTCTCTCTCTCTCTCTCTCTCTCTCTCTCTCTCTCTCTCTCTCTCTCTCTCTCTCTCATAAATGTTATTACGGACAGACGTATATAAAATTTAAAAAACACAAAAAAACCCCACAAAACAACAAAACAACACACACAAAAAACCCAAAACAACAAACAAACAACAAACCATTGTGTCTACTGTCTCTATCCTTAAAAAAAGTTTTAGTTCAGTTCAGTTCAGTTCTGTTCAGTTCTCTCTCTCTCTCTCTCTCTCTCTCTCTCTCTCTCTCTCTCTCTCTCTCTCTCTCTCTCTCTCTCTCTCTCTCTCTCTCTCTTACTCTCTCATAAATGTTATTACGGACAGACGTATATAAAAGCCTACGTGCCTACTGTCTCTATCTTTAAAGAAAAATAAAGTTTCAGTTCATTTCAGCCCCCTCCCTCCCCCCCTTCTCTTCCTCTCTCTACAACCCACTCCCCCCAATCGCTCTCTCTCTCTCTCTCCCTCTCTCTCCCCCCTCTCTCTCTCTCTTATATTTTTTATTCGTTTCAAATTATTTTGATGTTACGTGTTTTTTTGAGGCGTCGACCGGGGTAAAACAATTATTGCGAGCGAAAATCTCTGTATCTGTCATAAATTTCTTGTGACATTTTTTGATCAGGTGTGGGTTTGCCGAATGCGTCAGAAGTTCCAGAATAAAGGAAGCTCATATGCGCACGCGCTATCCGTTTTGATTTTCATTTAAATCTGCTGTCTTCTGTGCGGGTAAGCTGTTAAGATTTCGAAATGATACTGCTGATAAATCAGTGTGTCTTGTTGATGGGTCACGATCAGAGCAGAATTGTTAGGCGGGCAGCTTTGGACCAAAACAACCCACTCATACGCCAATTTCGAGGGTACAAAAATTTATTCATAGACATTCGTGCCTTGCAGGTCTCAGAAAAAGTTAACCCCTTAGCGGCCGAAAAAATGAAAACCACATTGCTACAAGAGGAATAGAACCTCATGAGCCCCCGCAGGTGCGGGGGCTCATAAGATTCTATTCCTCTTGCTGGCCCAATTTTAACCTTTTTTTTCATGATAGGATTATTTTTGTTCAAATTTAAATGATTGTCAGAGCCACAAATGTGTTGCTTTGCAGACTTCAGAAAGAGTTTAACACTAAAAGTTCACTCTTATATTTTGTCTGGTGTCTTATAAGGAGGTGCTATAAAACAGTAAACACCATTTCGCAATTATTTTGAAAATGTCATTTGATGTAAAGACTGAAAAGTTTAAACCAAGAGATTGAATTAAGCAGATGAGGAGGCTAGGGAGAAGCCCTCGGGAACGACATTGAAAGTTTACGAACTCGCCTCAAACTAATTTCCAATGACTTTACGTATTGACTTAATTTAATAATATTTTATTTTTAGAATTTTTGGGGAATATTTTATTTTATTTTGTTGTATTTATTTTATTTTATTTTATTTTATTATTTATTTTATTTATTTTATTTATTTTATTTATTTTATTTTATTTTATTTTATTTTATTATTATTTAATTTTGTTAAATATTAAATTAAAGGATGTCTCTTCCAATTTTTTCCCCACAACTTTTTGTATGGCCGTGGACTTAAAAAGTCGGTTTGTTTAAACTCATTCAAGGCGCCCAGCATCAATAGCTGCGAAAGTGTCGTATAGCGTTGCCGCCGGCAACTATTGATGCCGGGCCTCTCGAATGAGCTCAGCCAGACGTTTTAGCCGACTATAACAGTAGACCAAGATTATAGCTTACTATGGCCGAATGCTTCAGGCCACGTTCACGCATAGCGGCACGCCAGAGTTATGGCATTTTTAAAAAAATGTAAACGTGACTTGCCTTATTTGTTCTTAAATTAAAATTTGAAACGCAAAACCTTGATTATAATATCTATTTTGATATAATCAGTTTATATCAGAATGTCCCCCAGCAGATTCCAAAATCTTGCATCATGGAGGTGTTGTGAATCACTCCGACGTGCTTGTAAAATAACAAGTTTTATTGATTAGCTCGAACCCTTTTAGGAAGTGTCACTAAATGTGTTAGTACCTATTAGAAAGTCATTGGGAGGGCAAGGAGGGGCTAGGAGGTGGGGGTGGGTGGGGGAGTGTGTGTGCCGGTGTGAGGGGGGGGGGAGGGGGAGGGAGGAGGGGGGAGGGGGAGGGGGGGAGATGGTGGGTGTGGGCCTGAGGATGCGTTTGGGGTCTCTATACTTTTCTTGAGAGTCAAATTTCGTGCATATTCTCATGTTATCCCATTCAGTTCCGACACCAAGCAAAAAAGATACAGATCAACCATGACAGTTCAAGGGCGTTGCCAGGATAGCTTGGCGCCAAGATATCCTGGCACCACCCTTGAACTAGCCACGGTGAAACCATCTGCTGAATCGCAATAAAGCTTTTTAGGACAACTTTCAGTTTTGTGGGATTGAGAACTAGGTCTCAGTGTGTTAAAATCTCGGTGTTATGACCAGCCCCCATCCCTTCCTCCCCCCTCCCCCCCCCTCCCTCCAACACACACACAACTATCAAAAAATGCGCGTCAGTATTTTTCTCAGCGGAAGAATCAGCAGACACGTCCTGTTTCCATCGCAACTCTCCTAAAAGTACTAGAATAATTGTGAGCTCTTACGCGATTTTGGGACACGGCCGTCAGAAAGCCGTTCAGCTTCAAAATCACAGAACAGCACACATCAACTACTCTCGAAGGAAGGCCGAAAGGTCAGTACGTCCGTTTTTGTGAAAAGCGAGATTTCTTATTGTAATAAACCAACATCTGGCTTTTCTGACAAACGGACATGCTGTCTTCTGCCACCTTCCTGGGGGCATCAGGCTACAGGTTAAGGCCGATCCTTCGCCTCTGCTGTAACACCGCACATAGTCGTTCGATCATATTTTCAATTTGAACACCTCCTTACCTAGTCTGCAGGAGCCCCTCGGGCCGACGTCGGTCGGTCGTTGGCTCCCAACGAATGCCCGACGCCGACCCAAGGGGCTTTAGCTGCCTGGGTGTACAGCGGCGTAAGCGAGCAAATTAGCGAGGGGAGACATTACCGATGACAGGTCATTAGGCCCCCATCCCCGATCAAACTCGTGACAGCGAATGAAGGTCCTCGTCGGGCCGACGTCGGTCAGCCTATGCCGCAGCCTCGATGAAAGCGCAGGCAGCCGGTGACATCGGCATACGTGGGCCCTACGACCTGTCTTGCTTGCTGGGTCAACTCACCTCGTGACAGCGCGTGATTGAGGAGGCAACGCTGAAGTCGCGTCGAAGTCACGCAGAACGTGACCTCTTGAAATTGTTGGTGTAACTCTCGAGACCCCGTTGCGATTTTCATGTGCTAAATGTGGATGTGACGCGCGCAGTTAAATTTTCCATAACCAATTTATACATATACAGCAAACTTCGGTTAATACAAACCGCTTGGGGACCCAGATGTTTTTTTGTTGTTATTATCCGAAGTTTGTTATAAGCGGCGAACTAATTTGTTTAGAAAAAGTGATGTCGGGACCTTCGAAATTTGTTTTATTATGTCCGACTTTTGTTATGAGCGAAGTCGACCGGATTTATTTTAAAATCTTGTTTGACCTCTTAACCCCTTCCTTGCCTGAGAAAAAGTCAACACGATGCAACTGCAAGAGACATAGATCCTCATGAGCCCCCGCGACTGCGGGGGCTCATGAGGATCTATGCCTCTTGCTGAGACGAATTTGTATTCATGTTTCTTGGACGGTTTTGGGTTTTGGGTCGTTGATTAACTCATTCACCCCTGACGCACTACAGCAGGAGATGGGTCGACCATGCTAATTCAAGGGTAGTGCCAGATTAATCTGGCACTGCCCTTGAATTATCATGGTCGATCCATTTCCTGCAACAGGTGCATAGTCAATAGATGACGCCTCCAAAATTTGGGAAATACGTGCGCCGGGCTGAATGAGTTAAAGAAAGATGTCAGAAACAAACATGTACGTGCTGAATAACTCTGAAACTGATCTGGTTTTTGCGCTGTAATATTTCAAGAAACAAATAATATTTTTAAAAAAAAAAATTGTCAGACACACCGAAATTTTGTTTTGCTACGGCAAAATGTTCCACTACCTTTTACGCATTTAATAATAATATAATAATAATAATACCGTTATTATATAGGAGCTTTTTCTCAATTTTTCGGCGAATCGACTCAAAGCGCCGTGAACTGAAACCCAACACGCACACTCACGTAACAGACACGGATTTACGCCAGTTAAGACAAACACAGTACAAGACAGACGAAAGGCCAGTTCAGCTACTGAAGTTACAGAGATTTTTTGATCGCTTGTATTTGAAATTTGTAAAGTGGCCTGAAACCGGTACCAAAATGTGTGTGTGTGTGGGGGGGGGGAAGGGAGGGGGGGGGGAGGGGGGTGAGGGGGGGGGTGGAAGAACCGGAGTACCCGGAGATAAAACCCCCGACGGTCCGCCCGAATTAACGGTGACACTTACCAGAAGAGAAAAGTCCGACGCCGGAACCCGTTTTCGAATCTCGCACCTTCGGCATTGGTGGCAGGCGCCTTAACCACTGCGCCACGGACCGCCCCAATTCGCGCACTTATAATCCAAGAAGCAAATATTTAAACTCTAAAGAAAATCCGGCCAAACCGGCTTTGTGTTAAAGATTGTAATGTCACGAACGGTTGATCTACAGATCCAGTTTTGAGCCCGAAGACTTAAGCTCAGTGTTATTTAACCCCTTCCCTGTCAGTGATCATGATTTGCGTGTCTGAAACAGTACACTTACATTTACACGCGCTGGATTGAAGAAGAAAAAAAAAACACAAATGTAAACTGAGGCCCAGAAATAGGCATTAAAAAGAACCCATGACTAACAAGCGACATAAATCCTCATGAGCCCCCGCTACCCAGCTGCAAGAGACATAAATCCTCATGAGCCCCCGCGTCAGCGGGGGCTCATGAGGGTTTATGTCTCTTGAAGCTGGGTAGCGGCGTCCGCCTTGCCCCGGCATTTACGGGCTTAACAAATCACCAAGGCAACCTGTAAATACAACTAGTCCACAAACAATTGTTTACATCACGCAAAGTTCAAGCAAAGGGCCGGGGTCGTTAGAACGCGGGAAAAGGGTGACAAAACAACTTAGGGACTACAAGCGAATTAACACAGGAATAAACGAAATAAACAAAAATGAAGCCAACCATGGCCTTCAAACAGATCCGTCAAAACCTGAAACCAGGACAAGTTTCTTCATACGTGTGTGTTGGTTTGTGACTTTGGACCTTACGGCTCTGACGCCGTAAGGTGAAAGATCACAGACCAACACACATATTTATGATGACGATTTTGCAATAGAAAATAGGACATAATGCCGAGACTTCCTGTACTGCACATTGGCCAAAAGGCCAATGATCTCATATAAAATAATACCTCTATAAAGAAATTATGACATGATCTCCGTATCAGACTCCCCGATCACTTACCGAAGGACAATAAACTGGATATAATGAATGAATGAAACCATATCAGTGCATGGGCACAAGTGCATATAATAGATAAAAAAGAAAAGAAACCCCCCCCCAAACAAACAACCACCACAGAGGTAATTTCTAAAACAAGATGAAAACCACGGTGAATTGTAGTTGACACTACAGATGCGGAACGGAACAGCCTGACGTCAGATATTACGTCAGTGCATGTAAACATCCCCATTTACACAATTACTCACCCTCCCCCCCCCCCTCCGCCCACACACACACACACACAATTACCTGTCTCTCCCCGCATCAACCCACCTCCATCACAAAATCTGATAGAAACAACAATATAACATTTGTCGTCTAAAACCAGCAGCAGTATAATTCATACATGAACCGAATTCTAGACAGCAAGAGGTATAGATCCTCATGAGCCCCTCAAGGGCTCATGAGGATCTATGCCTCCTGCAGAAGAAAGGTACCTGCTGTGGAAGCGGCCGCTTATATGTCTTCACGCACGAAAGCGACAGCAAAATCATAAATCATATCTCCATATCTTGATAGTGTGGGTACTTTGAACGTCCAGCGCGTGAGACTGAACTGCCTGTATCTCCTCCTCCCCCTCATGAGGTACTCTAATACCAACTGGCGCAGAAAGACGTACAAGATCTTCAGAGCTTCTGCAGCCGGCCTGGGAGATGAGGATCTACGCGTTTTTGATGCCGTTATGGTGGTATCCCGCTGTGCGAGAGCGGTAACTGAATCTGTTGCCCTCCCCCTCCCCCTCCCCCAATCACCCTTCTCCGCCCTCCCCCTCCCCCCCGCCTTAACTCTAATGTCGACGTGGCAAGCAACTGATATAGATCAACATCAAACGTCATCTGCAAGAGGTATAGATCTTCACGAGCCCCCGCATGCGCGGGGGCTCGTGAAGATCTATGCCGCTTGCAAAAACTTTCAGGTACAAACAACGGATTAGTGTCGAACTTATTTTTTGAATATCATGCTGGAGGGAAGAACTATTGTGTTGTGATGTGATGTGTGTGTGTGTGTGTGTGTGTGTGTGTGTGTGTGTGTGTGTGTGTGTGTGTGATTGTATGTGTGTGTGTGTGTGTGTGTGTGTGTGTGTGTGTGTGTGTGTGTGTGTGCGTGCGCGCGGGCGTGGGTGCATACGTGCCTGTGTGCGTTAGTGCTGGTCTGTGATCGTAGACCTCACGGCCCTACGTCAGAAGGCCAAAAAGAACGCGCAGTGTAACGATATATATTTGTCCAGAAGGTAGGGACATGCAGCTGACATTCTCCTGAACTGAATAGTTCTTGCGTGTGTTTGTGTCATAACTGTAATTTAAAAAAAACCCACAAATACAAATAAATCTAGCACGATCGTTAAGCTGTTCAAAGGCCATGGTTCCACGCGCACTTTCACAGAGGAAAATTCCACCTCATCAATCAAATTAGTTGCGTAGTTACAGAAGTGTTTCCGGACACATGAAACGACCAACAATAAGGCTTTTTGTGTCCCACGTTGAGGGTCACGGTTTTTAAAAAAAGAACAGAAACACGTAACATTACTGAACTGTTTAGCGGCAAGCCGCATCCGGATACGCGGCTTTATGCCGCGTATCCGGATGAGGCTTGCTGCTGATGAGTTATTACTTCCCCTTTGTGTCCAGTGGTCTGTCGCGTCGGAAAGCTTCATAACCTCTGATGAAGAATCTGCGGCTTTCTGTCAAGTGAGTTTCTTGGATGCAGATGACATCAATGTTGTTCTCTCTCAGGAAGGCGTGTAACTCTGTTTTCTTTTGCTGAATGCCTTCTGCGTTCCACTGCACAACCCTGAGAGCTGTCGTTGGAGTTGTAGAGAGACCAGTAGCACTACTCTGCCTCCCCCTGGTTTCCAGGTTAGCAGAGCCGCCAGTCGCTGAGGTGGGTCCCTTAGAGGCACCGTCCCCGCCTGGCTTTGGTCCACGGGGACGACACCATATCGAAATATCCATCTGAGGCATAATCCTGCTGGTCGCCCTCTCACGCCTAACACAAGTGGCTGTTCAGTGGGTACCTGCTCACTGTGGACTATCAGGAAACGAGGAGGCAGACTCGCCAAGTCCGGCAGCAAGCTTGAGCAGTCAAACCAGCCGATGTCCTTCCAGGAAGTCAAAACCCTCAGTAAGCGGCACTATCATGCAGACTGGCAAACCCAACACAACCCACCATCTGATGACCAGTTAAAACACCTCCAGCGCCACCAACAGACCACCATATTCCGTTTAAGGACTGGTCACTGCCGACTGCGTGCACACTTTGACCGCCTTGGACTGTCACACACTGTAGACTGCTTGTGTGAAACTGGTTTACAGACCACAGAGCATTTACTGCAGTCCTGTCCCCTGTACCAAGACCGCAGGATACAGCATTGGCCACATGGAGCGACGCTGTCAGAGAAACTCTGGGGTTCCATTCAAGACCTACTGCAGGCCACGAACTTCATCTCAACAACCAATCTTGACATCTGAGGCAGAAACTCGGGAACGCTGAAGAAGAAGAAGAAGAAGCTGCTGATGAATTAATGTCGCGAATGAGTTAATTCCACCGTTCCTCTCCCTCGTATCGGACCGCAGACCTGGAGCTTGAGATTTGAAAGCCTGCTGCTATTAAGCGCTACTTATTGCTCCTCTATCCAACCCTCCCCCCCCCTACCCACCTCCCTCCTGATGTTAACTTCTTTGGATGCGATTTACTTCAGTTTTCCATTCTGCCCGCTCTGAAGAGGCCTAATCATTTCCAACAGAAGATTGGGATTTTTTTTATGTGCGCATGTTATTTTTAATTTTAAATGATCATGTATACTGTTTATACGAAGTAATTTATAATAAAGCAGAGATAGTTAAAAAAACAAACAAACGAACGATCAAACGAAGGAAAACACAAACAAACAAACAAACAAACAACAAACAAACAAACAAACAAACTGACAACAAAAAAACAAAACAACCCACAACCCCCTCAACCCCCAACCCCTCCACCAAATAAAACCCAAAACCAAACAAAAACCCAAAACAAAACAAAATCAAATCAAAACAACAACAAGAAACAAACAAACAACAAACAAACAAACAAACAACAAACAAAACACAAACGAACAACAAACAAACAACAAACAAACAACAAACAACAAACAAACAAAAAAGCAAAAAACAACAAAACCAACAAAAACAACAAAAACAAACAAACAAACAAACAAACAAACAAACGAAAGGGAGAGAAAGACCGCCTCTATTGCGTGAACAACATTCTGAGGTCTTTGTTGCTGTCCGGGCGTGAAACTCAATCAATTAATGCTGCATAAAATATGATTCATAGAGCAGGCACCATGCTATGACAGGAGCTCGACTTTGAAGTTTGGACACAAGATTACAGACACAAACAGATCTATGATTTTGCCATTGCGTGTCCTGTCAACGCCACACTTTTGTGTGTGCAGATCTGTGATTTTAGATCTTACGGTTTCCAGCCGTAAGGTCCAAAATCACAGACCTGCACACGTTTCTTCCTGTCGGAGTCACGCCGGCAAAACGCACACCGACAGCAGACGCGCGGATATAATATTGGAGCGCCCTCGGGCGGACACCACGCACACCGTGTCGACAGCAAAGGGAGGTCACTCGGGTCGCACTTCCCTCAAGGTGGTCGAGCAGACGTGAGCTAGTAAATTAGTTTCTGGCGCATGCGCGGAGCACGACCGCTCACAACGAGGCTTTGTAATGGCGCCGGCAATTAGCTAGATCTGCACAATATGAAAAGAAGAGCCTGCGAGACTTCAGGTCCAGTAATTATGAATCAGATCTGAGCCGAAATCCTGAAAAGAAAAAGGGGCGCGGGGGGGGGGGGGGGGGGGGGGGGGGGGAAGGGGGAGGGGATGGGGCGGGATGCAAAATCATTAAGCCATTGTCTAAAAGTGCTCAACTTAAAAATAAAAAAATCAGAAAGTAGGCCTTTTTGTGTCGCTAAGCGGCAGAAGGACTGGTTTACCTCTGTTGCACCCCAACCATTTCCACGCCCCAAGCTTAGTCAAGAAGCCGGAAGTCTCGTTTCCGCTTGCAAATGGCCGCATCTATGAGCTGTTTGATTGGGTGAATGCTTCGACAGCTGAAAGTATTTCTCTTTGTGAAAATAAAATGATAGTCGAACCGAGTTTATAACACGTGCAGAAAGAGACTTGAAGTGAAGGTCCAAATAATATGCAGATTTTAGGGACCGGAACTATTTTGTATCGAAGCTTGGGGCGAGGAAATGGTTGGGGTCTTACAACCTCCCGTTCTCTCTCCCTTGTGCCGCTTGCATGGCTTTCAAAACAATAAATCAATCTATCATTCAGTATCTATCCCCTCCCTTTTTATGGCTTGATTCATTTTCTGTAGTACATGTACTGAGTAATAAGTAACTGTATTGAAACCTCAATGGATCTTTAACTCCCTCACCGTCTTGAAGACGTGGACACCGCCCTCCTGCAAGAGACATAGATCCTCATGAGCCCCCGCAAATGCGGGGGCTCATGAGGATCTATGCCTCTTGTTGACACAGCTTTGTACCCATGGTTCTTAAACGGCCGGGGTTCTTTGGGTTGATTTAACCCATTTAGCACCAACGCCCTACAGCAAGAGATGGATTCACCATCACAATTCAACGACAGTGGCAGATTAGCTTGGCACTTTCAGGCGTCAAGCTAATCTCACACTATCCTTGAATTTTCATTGTAAATCCATCTCCTGCAACTGGTACATTGTCGTTAGGTAACACCTCCGAAATGCGGCCAGGGTTTAAAGGGGTTAACATACATTTTAGAAGCCCTATCTTCGTCCGCTGGCAGTTAACGAGAAATGACAAATCTCTTGATGTTGTTTGAACAAAAAGTTATTACTAGCATTCGCCTGTGACCAACCCTCTTCCCCCTTTCTTTTAATGTGGTTTTTATGTTACAATATTAACACTGAGACATACGACGTTTGTTAAAGCCTAAACGAATAAATAAAATGAGAACGATCAACTCTTCTCTGCCATACTGAAATCTTTCCCAATTCAAAGCCAAGGAACTTACTCCGCCCAAGGACGTTGGATACAAAGTGAGGTAAGCAAGAGGCATAGATCCTCATGAGCCCCCGCAACTGCGGGGGCTCATGAGGATCTATGCCTCTTGCGTTTTGGTATTGCTTGTTGCTTTCCGGCAGCGAATGGGTTTTCTTTAATTGCTGCTTTTTGCATATTGCTGTTTACCGTGGTTTAGCGTTCGTCAGTGTATGTGGAGACTCACAAACATTCGCCTCTCTGCTCAGCTCCGATCATACGTGTAAAAAGTGTGACGTATAGATACAAATGAAAATGTGTGTGCTGATCTGTGAGTTTGGATCTTACGTACAGTTTTATCATTCGCCCCTTCATTTGTAAAGCCGCTCACAAGTAAAACATTTAAATTCATATTATCATGTTCTAAATCACAATAATGTTCATTTTTGGATATGAATGATATAAATGCCGGACCCAAAAGGTGTAAAATGTAAAACCAAGCGTGTGAAATGTTAAAGAAAATCCCTACAAAGAAGAAACACGCTTAGAAAATACAAGCACAACACAGATGTGTAGAATTGGGCCATTAAAAAAAAAACCACACACACACACCAGACTTCTTTCTGTGGTGGGATTCTCGTTTTATGTCTTATAATAATTATGCACTGCTTCCAGTTCGTTTACCAGGAATTTAGCAGACGACCGCTGCATCTCAAATTGATATTTATATCCTGTATGCACGCCTTTCATCTCTCAGGAAGCAAAAGACCTCAGGATCTGTTCCATGTCTAGCCACTTTCCAGGCCAATAATTTCATGACACTGTCTTGGATGTCTGCAACAAATTTGGATAGAGGTCAGGAGCAAAAGAGGACACCCAGACACACTCCCAAACACCCTTTGCCTGAGGAAAATGGAGCGTAAAATGACCAAGCAAGAAGCATAGATCCTCATGAGCCCCCGCAATTGCGGGAGCTCATGAGGATCTATGTTTCTTGAAGATTTCTTTGTTGTTGCTTTTGTGAGGAAATTCAAAATGCACTATGAAAGTCATATAGCGCACAATTTTTCGCCCTGCAAACATGCGTCAAACGAGACTGACATCTAGAGGCACAGATCCTCATGAGCCCCCGCAACTGCGGGGGCTCATGAGGATCTATGTCTCTTGCAGATGCTGGATTTTCGAAGAATGGTGGAGAATTGCACTATGAAAGTCATATTAGCGCACGATATTTCATTAGTACAAGCCAGAAGCCGGGGTTTAGGAGTGGGGACTGGCGAAACAACAGCGCCCTCCAGGCTTTTCGGGTTTGTTCGTCGGTTTTCTATCAACAGACTGAAGCCATGTTTTGCTGTAGGCTCTTCCATCATTGGAACTTAATGACGGGTTAAACAACTGCTCGTTATTATGTCTGAGGGAGTAGAGGAAGAGGAGAGGAGAGGAGAGAGAGAGAGAGAGAGAGAGAGAGAGAGAGAGAGAGAGAGAGAGAGAGAGAGAGAGAGAGAGAGAGAGAGAGAGAGAGAGAGAGAGAGAGAGAGAGAGAACGAACGAACTTTATTTTCCAAGAATTGAGATATTAGGCGCGCAGACCTTTTTTTACAATCTGTCCTTGCTAAGCTACTTAAAAAATAAAAGGAACATCAACCAGAAACAAAAAACTAACTAAATATAAACGTCACACACTGACACACACACACACACACACACACACACATAAACACACGCACACACACACACATACACGCACACACACACACACATACATGCACAAAAACACACATAAACATGTACTCGTGCACATGCGCACTTTTGTACATACACATAGACACATATGTGCACACATATCTAACATTTAGGTAGGGGAGAGAGAGAGAGAGAGAGAGAGAGAGAGAGAGAGAGAGAGAGAGAGAGAGAGAGAGAGAGAGAGAGAGAGAGAGAGAGAGAGAGAGAGAGAGAGAGAGAGAGAGAGAGAGAGATCCTCTGGTCAAGAGTACGCTGTCAAAAATCATCACCACGGAATGTAAATCTGGCCCGATTCATGTCCGGTTATGTTGCAACAGGTCGTAAATCTGTTGCCATCAGTTGATGTTGTAGTTCCTGTGATCAATGTGTGCCCTCACTCAATCAGAAGGAAGGGTTATTGGCCGGTAACAAATAATCATTAGTGATTTTCTGTCAGGAGTATTATTTTTACTTAGTCATGCCGGCCCAGTCATATCACGGGAACCTTTTGACTGTCGGTAGCGCTTTTGTCGGAGTCAGTGAATCCCGCAGGAATCACCTCGACAACAAGCGAAAACGACATCATTCACCCTTCATGTATTATTATTATTATCATCATCACCATCATCATCATTATTATTATTTCGATTATTATTATTATTATTATTATTATTATTATTATTATTATTATTATTATTATTATTATTATTATTATTATTATTATTATTATTATTATTATTATTATATGACTTCAAAAACTGTGGCAGAAGTATATCAAGACTGTTGACTGGTAAGCGGCTGTGGGAGATGGATCGTCAATGACAGTTCAATAGTAGTTCCAGATTGGCTTAGGGCCTAAAATTGTTGAACTTGTCTCAATGCATAGCCCTAATCCGTAACGAATTCTGCGTCAATGAAAAAAGAAAAAAAAAAAGAAATAAAAGAAGAAATAAATAAAGAAAAACCAATTTGTATGTGAATAGTTTTTTCTATTGTGGAAGCTGGATTTTGACTTTAGGCCTTGCGTCCTAACGCCGTTAAGTCTAAAGTCACACAACAGACGTCATGTCCAAATCACAGACCAAAACACAGGCGTTGGATAACGGGTTTGCGAAATCGATCACTCTATAACACGGGTAGTAGGAAATGTGCTAAAGCACATTTCCTACTACCCGTGCTATAGAGTGATCGATTTCGCAAGGATTTCCGATGCCTGTGGCCCAGAACACACTTTCGTTTTAACCTTAGCCGTGCACATTTTGGTATCATTTCATGTCGAGTGCAAACACATTGCTCGCATTTCATTTTGTACATCGCCCGCGGACTTGGCGATAAACGTGGAGATGTAAATGAGTATCGTCGGAATAAACATTCGCCATTTAGATTTTTCGTCCTTACCAGTAGCCTCAAGACATTTATGCTAGATTTTTCTGGACCCTGTGACGCTGTGTAGCTAAATTTCATAGCTGCCTTTGCGAAATGTGGAGAGAGAGAGAGAGAGAGAGAGAGAGAGAGAGAGAGAGAGAGAGAGAGAGAGAGAGAGAGAGAGAGAGAGAGAGAGAGAGAGAGAGAGAGAGAGAGAGAGAGAGAGAGAGAGAGAGAGAGTGAGAGAGAGAGAGAGAGAGAGAGAGAGAGAGAGAGAGAGAGAGAGAGAGAGAGAGAGAGAGAGAGAGAGAGAGAGAGAGAGAGAACTGTGCGATGATAAACGCAGCCCTAGAAATATCTATCATAGTTTCTACATACATGTAATTTTGCTATCCTTTTCACGACAGAAAGGCAGTGGTTAACCCCTTCAATGCCAGCGGACGCAGATTGCGATTCTGAAATACGTGTTAACCCTTCAACTGCAAGGAGACGCAGGCTGTATTTCTGAAACCTTTGTTAATTCACCGCCGAAGAGACACAGCTGGCCAAGAATGGATACGTATTTGCGTCAGAAGAGGCATCTGGCTCGTGCTCAAATTTTCTCGCCAGTGAAGGGGTTAACCCTTTGGGTGTCGGTAGCGATTCTGGTCGAGGTGATTCCTGCAGGAATCACCTCGAACAAAGGATTAACTCATTCAGCCCGACGGCCGTATTTCCCAAATTTTGGAGGCGTCATCTAATGACTATGCACCTGTTGCAGGAGGTGGATCGACCTTGATAATTCAAGGGCAGTGCCAGATTAGCTTGTCGCCGACAGGCGCCAAGCTAATCTGGCACTACTCTTGAATTATCATGGTCGACCCATCTCCTGCTGTAGGGCGTCAGGGCTGAATGGGTTAAAGTAGACTGCAAGATGACAGGCACCGACATATGTGTGTCTATCTTGGGACTGGACTGTGAACAAGTTTCTGCAAACACACGTGCATATGACATAATGTGCAGCTATGCTTTATGATTTTGGTGCATACGCCTGCAGGTCTTAAGGTCTCAAATTACAGACCAGCACACGTAATATGTTTCCTTTAAAGGCCCACTACCGCCGTGACTGTTCAAATAATTATACACTTTTGCAACAGATGGATACGAAACGCCTCGCGCATGTCTAGTTATCGTTCATTTAGACATAGGAGAATCCAGTTCATCATAGGCCGTCTTAATATCAAGTAACCTGACAACGACTCCACTCCGTTCTATAATTACAACTGTATCAGTACGAGAAACAGCTAAAAATAGATTGACATGCTAACGGTTGCACAGAATAAGTAAGTGCGATTACGCATGTGTGTTTGCTGCATGCCCAGTCTGCCGTTAAAGTTCATTAAGTGTGTCGATAAGACATAAGGAACACAAACGGTGCTGAAATGTGTCTTGAGATTTACGCGTAACGTTAACTTTAACCTTGTTTTTGTTAATTTGTATCTTTTATTTTTACATCACGTCAGAAAGTGAACTTTTATAC
This sequence comes from Semisulcospira habei, assembly GCA_036245525.1. NCBI lineage: Eukaryota > Metazoa > Mollusca > Gastropoda > Semisulcospiridae > Semisulcospira > Semisulcospira habei. The sequence goes on from BTPG01000005.1 coordinate 118,340,739, forward strand.
ATGTACTTAATTTCGTCTTGATTTGCACTATTCTTGTAAGGTATCCTCTCCTTAACCCTCCTGGCTGTCGGCAGCGCTTTTTGACGTGGTGATTCCTGCAGGGATCACCTCGACAAAAAGCGCTGCCGACAGTCAAAGGGTTAACCCCTCAGTTATTTTATTCTCATGGTCTGTAAGTGTCCATAAAGATTGGGCAGAATGGACAGTTTGAACTTAACCTATTCAGCCCTGACGCCCTACAGCAGGAGATGGGTAGACATTGATAATTCAAGGGTAGTGCCAGATTAGCTTTCCAGACAAGCTATTCTGGCACGACCCTTGAATTATCATGGTCGATCCATTTCCTGCAACCGGTGCATAGTCATTACATGACGCCCCCAGAATTTGGGAAATATGGCCGTCGGGCTGAATGAGTTAAATGTTTCAAGCTGCTCTCAAGAAGATTTTAGTGTAATGTATTCACCAATAAAAATTAGCATGCGATACACGTAAATCGCTGATGCGAGGCGAAATCGCCGATTTTTAAAGCAGATTTCAGTCATTAATCAAAATTCAACGGTGAGAAACTCCAGGTTTAGGTGGGTTCACGCATTCTTGCGTTGTCCGTTTAGTATTAAATACTGTGATCTGTTTATGATATCAGTTGACCTCATACCTCCCCCTCCCCCAAAAAAACCAAAAACAAAACAAACAAACAAACACAAAACAAAACAAAAAAACAACAACGGACCAAAAAACAACAACAACAACAACAAAAACATATAAAAAACGAACAAAAATAAACCACACACACAACTAAACGAAGGAAGGAACGAATGAGCTAACCGACGGACGGACAGTCGTACGGAGATAAGAACGAAAGAACAAACAAACAGCCAGTCAGCCAAGCAAGCAAGCAACAAAGAAACAAACAAAAAACAAACAAACAAACAAGTAAAGCAAGCAAGCAACCAGCCAACTAGCCAGCCAAGCAAGGAAGCAAGCAAGCAACCAACTTACCAACCCATCCATCAAACAAACAAACAAACAAACAAACAAACAAACAAACAAACAAACAAACAAACAAACAAACAAACAAACAAATAACAACATAAAACCCAACCTCAAACAAAACAAATTGTAATTTTTGCTTGCTGATATAGTGTGCTGCTCTGTGATTTTGGACCTTGTGACCATGCATCAAGGCACCCGTTGTACACACCAGGGGTCCGTTGCACGAGTGAGCTTATTCCTGCGTAAACCATTTAAGCAAGGTGCTTAGCTTTAGCGGAGCACCTTGCTTAATGGCTTGCGCAGGATTAAAGCTCACACATGCAACGGACCCCGGGGCTATGCGAGGCATACACCATCCGGTAACGCAAACAGCGTATAAGATCACCTCTTTCACCCACAGTAAGGGTCTGGAACGATTTCGGGGAAATTTTTGGAGCGAGATTTTCATCTGGTCCACCCACCAGTAAAAGTCTATACCTATAGATGTCTCCGTTTCAGCTGTAAGAATATCCACGGAGCGTAAGCGATTCTGGGGGAGGGGGCATTAAGGGGGGGGGGGGGGGTCGCACAGCCGCCATTATTTTAAGTTAGCGTGTACGGACTGGATCAGTCATACAGACACGTGTGGTTTGTGTGCAGTTTTGCTTGCTAAACCTCTGCAAGAGGCATAGATTCTCATGAGCCCTGCTGTCGCAGGGGCTCATGAGAAGCTATGCCTCTTGCTCTAAGGATCAGCTAAGTACGTCTATGGCTCTGTCACATATCTCGGCGCAGACGAAAGATAGTTTTGTCAAGGAATCAAAGGCGTGTGCGGATAGGATCAGTCAAAAGGACACGTGTATGGACTGAGTCCGAAATAGCTCAGGAGCAATAGAGAGCGAAAGGAACAGCCAGGTCATGGGTTCGAGTCCCCGTCCCGGCCTCGGTAGCTGGACTCAACAGTTCAGAAGAAAACAAAAAGACGGACTTGTTCAACTTAATCACGTTCGATGGAAGATCCTGGTAAAACTCTGTCTCTTGCAGTTGGGTCGTGTTCACGTTTTATCGGCATTGAAGAGGTTGATGGTGTTGAGAATTGTCCCCCCAGAGACATACAGTTCAAGAAGTGGCGAGCTATTCTGGCGGCACCCTGGTACTATAATTATGGTTGACCATCATCCTGTTGTAATTGTAGTCTGTCAGAGCTGATTGGGCCAAACCATTGCCATAACAACGTGACGCCTGACCTATTCTGCTCTGACATGACTCTTGAATTAACTTGGTAGCTCTGGTTGCTGACCGTTCAACCCTCTTCCTAATAAGACCCTGTTTGGTGCCCCGTCACTTGAAATCGCCACCGTAGTGGACAAACAAAAGACGTTATACCTTACACGTTTGATTTTTAAAAGCTCTATCCAGCTCGACCCATATCCTGTTGTGGAGAGTCAAGGCCGAACGAATTAACACATTCGAGACGTGCCGCATCCGGATATGGCGCGTATCCGGATGCGGCACGTCTCGAATGAGTTAACGCATAACGTCCAGCACGCAAATCCTCATCACGCCATACCAGAATTAGTACGATCATATCGTTATAACAATTTCCTTGCGTCGCTGCCTTGTTGACACTGATGTTGATCCTGGGACGCGCGCATTTGTTCAACATGCAGGTGCGTGATTGACAGGGTGCGTGAGGAGTTACTTTAACCCCCTCGCGCACGCAGCCACCGGTACTGTAAACAGTACCGGTGGCCGCGTGCGCTAGGGGGTTAACAGTACCGGCGGCTGCACGCACAAGGGGGGTTAATTGTCGCCCCGCACGTGCCGATACAGGGTGACTGCGTGGTGACGCGCGCGCTCCGTAGCTAATGACTCCTTTGTATGATGGTGATCTGTTGTTTGAGGTGTGCCAAACTGCCATTTCTGTGTTCTCAGATTTACCATGGACAAAAGGACGATTGTTAAACCCTTCTGTTACGTTGTGGTTATGCTATTCTGTTTAGGGCATGTGTGTGTTGGTCCCAGGAAAGATCCGGTGTTCAGTTGAGTTACTGTTTAGATCAGAAACACGTACCTTTTTAATAATAATAATAATAATAATAATAATAATAATACCGTTATTATATAGGCGCTTTTTCTCAATTTTTGGGGAAATCGACTCAAAGCGCCGCGCCTGAAACCCAACACACACACTCACGAAACAGACACGGATTTACGCCATTTAAGACAAACACAGTACAAGACAAACGAAGGGCCAGTCAGCTACTGAAGTTACAGAGATTTTTGATCGCTTGTATTTGAAATTTGTAAAGTGGCCTGAGACCGGTACCAAAGTGAGGGGAGGGGGGGGGGGGGTGGGGTGGAAGAACCGGAGTACCCGGAGAAAGAACCCCCGACGGTCCGCCCGAATTAACGGTGACACTTACCAGAGGAGAAAAGTCCAACGCCGGAACCCGGTATCGAACCGCGCACCTTTGGCATTGGTGGCAGGCGCCTTAACCACTGCGCCACGGACCGTATGATTCGTTTTCTTTTGCATGGAGAATTGTGGTCGATTTAATTGGTTTGACTACAATGTTACACATTTTGCTAAATTGTTCCAAAGTCCGACCTGGATTAAGCTGGAAGGTCCTGGAAAAGGCGTGATTGTACTAGCGACCTCAAATATGACGTCAAAGTTGTGTAGTTGGCTACATTTTGTAACATTTACGTAACACCTAGATTTTAGTGAAAGATTGTAGATAGATCTAGAGTGTTCTTTTAATGAATATTAGTGATTTTGGTTACGTTTTCTTTTCTGATTGGTTGAGCTGCGTAATTTGCAGGATTATTCAGGAAATCTGCGATAGCATAAAACAGGGTGTTAGCAAATATGTGTATGCATCGTACGAGACAGTATATCAAAGTGTGGATGCTTTTGTGAGAGATAGAGTATCGCGAGAATAAAGTACTGTTGGAACTGCTACTCCAGTGTAGTCTACACTGAACATTGTGCCACGTGTGACGAGTTGCAACTGAGTGAGGTTTTTCTACAAGAACAGGCCTACGTGAGTGTGTCTGGTGTGATTGCATCATACTACGACCACGACTAACACGTAACACCTTCACTGCTGAGAAAAAAGTGAACGACTGCAAGAGACATAGATCCTCGCGACCGCGGGGGCTCATGAGGATCTATGCCTCTTGCTGAGGCCAATTTATATCCATGTTTCTTGGACGGGGTTGGCTTTTGGTCGTTGAATGCACCAAGATTTCAGAAACAAAAATGTACGTACAGTGTACGTTTAGTGGCAGGGAAGGGGTTAATGGAACTGTTGAAATCGAAGGTGCACCACACGTAATTCTCCTTATTGTTATTGTCTATTTATGTTCTATAAAAAATATGTTAAAAATTAAAACAATAACTTTGCGTGAATATCAAAGTTCGGTTGAAAATAACTTGTGACACCAGAGCCAATGTAATGAGGATGTACTGCGTAGCTGCATCGTCGATCCATCTCTAACAACAATAATAACAACAACAGCAGCAGACGCATCATCATCATCATCATCATCATCATCATCATCATCATCATCATCATCATCATCAACAACAACAACAACAATAATAATAATAATAACAACAACAACAACAACAACAATAAGCAAACAAACAAACATACAACCTGTCAAACAAACCAAGAAAGCTAAATGGAAGTCATGTCAACCCAAGGTAGATTCAGTCACAGATAGGGTTGTGTTGTCTTGAATTATTAACCTCAGGTTTTGCCGTCATTGTTTGAAATTGTTAACCTGAGTTAACCTCAGGTTCTGCCGACTTACTTTTTTTGATTTAAAGTCGAAACCTAAGTAAACTCAATTTAGTCATATCGCTGATGTGGCAGTGAATTTCAGTTGGGTTTACCTTAGCTTGGTCTGAATTTCAGTGACAGTCAGACAAAACTTAACTCATTCGCGGCAAGCCGCATCCGGATGCGCGGCTTATGCCGCGCATCCGGATGCGGCTGGCCGCGAAAGAGTTAAGCTATAAACAATTTCAATTTACGGTTCTGTCATTCTTTGCCTGGTAACAACTTCACTGCCGAGAAAAGGTGAGCACGATCCAACTGCAAGAGACATAGATCCTCATGAGCCCCTGCTACTGCGGGGGCTTATGAGGATCTATGTCTCTTGCTGCGGGCAACTTTTATCCATGTTCCTTCAATGCCGGGTTGTGGCTTTTGGTCGTCGAATGAACACAGATTTCAAAGACAACACATACGTCCTGTGGCAATGAAGGTGTTAACTGGTCTCTGGAAGCTGCAATACACGGGTTGTCTCCCTCGATTCGTTACCGCTGATAGTATCGAGGAAGCCATCCAGTGTGGAAGCCGGATTTCACTGTGTAGTAGAAGTAACGTGGTTGGCTGGTTAGTTAGTTCGGGTTCCAACGTTCAATGCGATAATGGATGCTCCCTGACGGGCGGGTGAGTTTGGGCGGGGTGGGGGGTGGGGGTGGGATGTGGGGGGAGGGGGGCTAAGGGGGTGGGTGGGGGGAGTGGGATGGACGGGGAGGGATAGGACAGGGAAATCTGTTGCCTATGGAGTACGACTTGAACACTGATCAAGGCAGGCGCACTGCAACTGATCAACTTTGATCTACCAGAAATTTTCAACGGACGAGTGGCATGAGTGAACTTAGTCCTTCGCTAGCCATTAAGCAAGGGGCTGGCGCAGGACTAAGCGCACAGTTCGTGCAACTGGCCCCTGCTTTCAGTTTGAACAAGCCCGTTTTTCCCCTGGATTGCGAGTCCAGCTACAGGGACAGGGACGGGGACTCGAACCCGAACCCGGCGATTTTTTTCGCTCTCGTTCGCTCCTACGCGTAACCGCCTGAGCTATTTCGGACTCGTAACGTTACGTACAGGCGACAGTGTACAATAAAGGCGTTAGTCTAGGCGAGGATTAGAGAAGATTATAATCTACAGATTTTTCAGCCACGCCGTGAGGACATGACTGTTCAAGTTAAGGTCTCAATGTAGGTCGATTAACACATTCTGCTCCAGGACCGAAATCCGCAAATTTTGAAGTTGCCCCTGAAGACTGTATTACACTTCTCGAGACAGATGGAGCCTAATATATACTAATGGTCAAAACTTAACGGCCACCCCACATTTTTGTGTCATTATTTATCGTCGCAAGTACGCTAATAAAATACAATGTTCTTTCGATCCAAATGGGTTAAAAGTTGACCTTAGATAGTCCACTGTACAGGGAACAATAGACAACAATTCATCAATTTCCACGAACGTGTCAAATGCACGTGAAACATCGTCAGTTTTTGTGTGAAAAGCTGTGCGATATTGGCAAGCTTAACAAAGGCAGGCTGGTTGAAAAACTCGGTAAAGTCGTGATGCACATGCTAAAGGCGTGAGTCGTGAACGCTGAGCACTTCGGTTTCGCTACAAATATAGGTACAGTAGGGGCATAATTGTCACTTTCCTAACCATGCCACCACGACGAAGCCTACCGCCAGTAGATCAAGGCGCAGGCTACATGATGGAATTTCCGGACGAGAAGTTGGGAGACGTCTTGGGGTGTCCCATTCAGTGATCCAGAGGCTACTGGCACGATTCAAAGAAGTTTGAAGGGCAGAACGACGACCCTACTCAGGACGCCCGCGCTGCACCAGCAGAAGGGAGGACAGATACCTCTGTGTGGCGGCACTGCGCGACCGAACTGTCACGTCAACCACTCTGCGACGTCAACTGATGCAAGCTGCAAACGTTAACGTCAGCAGAAGCACAGTCTGCCGACGTCTGCGCGAAATTGGCCTGGCTTCATGCAGAGCAGCATTGAGAATACCCCTCACTCCAGCTCATCGCAGAGCCCGGGTTGCCTGGTGCCGTCAACATGTGAGGTGGAACAGACTCCAGTGGACTCAGGTTCTGTTTACTGATGAGTCACGGTTCACTGTGTCCTTCAACGACGGCAGAGTGAGGGTCTCGAGACGCCAGGGCGAGCGATTCACGGATGGATGCGTCCAAGAGGTGGATCGCTACGGAGGAGGCTCAGTCATGATCTGGGCAGGCTTCTGCAGGGAAGGCAGGACCCCCTCCACGTCATCCGAGGCACCCTGACTGGACTGCGCTATCGAGATGAGATTGTGCAGCCTCTCATCCAGCCAGCTCTCCAAGCCATAGGCGACAATGCTCTTTTGCAGGACGACAACGCTCGACCTCATCGCGCCCGTGTGGTGGATGAGTACCTTCAGCAACGGGGCATCATGAAGATGGAGTGGCCGGCTCGTTCACCTGATCTGGCTTTCATCGAGCACCTCTGGGACGTGCTGGGGCAACGTGTAGTCAGCAACCACCCCCCCCCCCCCCCCACCTCAAGGCGTCCCCCAGCTGACTCAGTTCCTGCACCAAGAGTGAACCCTGGTGAACTCCATGCGTCAACGCTGCATTGAATGTTTGGCTGCAAACGGTGGGTACACTCGCTACTGACTGGACCAGTCTTGTATGACTTTTCAAATGAGGGGTGGGTGAACATTCTAACGTACTGCTGTTGTTACAATTGCTTGATTCACTCAAAACTTAAATGAAATTGCTACTGAATAAATTAACAAAGTACTGACTGTAAGTACTGTTACGGGGCATTATTTGTGTGGTGTTGTCGGTGCGTCTGCGATAAAAAGCGACCCTTAAGTTTTGACCATTAGTATACAGTTCAAGGGTTGTGCCAGAATATATTGGCGCCTATGGGCGCCAAGATATTCTGGCACAACCCTTGAACTATCACGCTCGATCCATGTCTTCCCGTGGCGTGTCGGAGTTGAATGAGTTCAAACACGTCGCATGAGCATTTTATGTTATTGTCGTTTGCAAGCGTGTTTTATTGTATTGATTTGATTTTATTTGTATTATTCCGCTTTGTTGTATTTTACAGGTTATATTTTGTTGCTTTGTTTTCATTTACATGCGATTCTGTGTTGTATTTTGCGTTATACTTTTTTTTAAAAAATTCAAATTGTTTTTATTTGAATTGCAATGTTTATTAATTGATTCACTTTGATTTAGTTTATGTTCTGTAATTTATTTTGTTTTTGTATTAGGTTGATTGTAATTTATTTGGGAGTATTTTCCAAAACATTATAAAAATATATTTAATTTCTTTAATTTATTTTATTTTAATTTTATTTTAAAGTTTAATTTTCTTTTATTTATTTGATTCATTTTTTATTTTATTTTAAAATTTCTTTCTTTATTTTATTTTATTTTATTTTGTCTCATAACTATCGAGTCATATGACTGTTTGGCATCGGCATTTAGACTTAATATCCCGAATAACAATGGCACTAGAATTCCGATTAATATTAGTCTACCTGTTCCGAAAAACACAGTTGTCATAATATAATTCCTTTCAACAATTTTAGCTCAATGCCTCAAGCACTGCATCAACTGGGTTGCTTTTGTTTGCATATTCGGCATTACCGATTTTCAGTTCAACCCCTCGGGCCGACCCCTCCTTCTGTAATGTGCATGGAGCCTCATAAACCCCAGCAGCCATCTGCAAGAGGCATAGATTCTCATGAGCCCCTGCAACTCAGGGCCTCATGAGAATCTATGTCTCTTGTCACCAGCGTAGGGTATTTACTTTCCATTGTACTTTACATTGCTCTTCCAAACGTCAGGCAAGACATTCCAAATGCGATAGGAATGTACACCCATCCAGCTGCAAGAGGCATAGATTCTCATAAGCCCCTGCGACTGCAGAGGCCCATGAGAATCTACGCCTCCCGCCAGTAGGAACCTAGTCACCTACACCATTGTTCCCCAAACAGAGGCAGTTATCGAGGTTTCAGCGTGAGAATTTCATTCTATGTTTGACACCTGCGCAGAGAACCGTTGTAATCCGAGGTACTTAGATATGTATATGTGACGCTCATCCTCTTGTAAGTGCCTAATCCAATGAGCTGTGGATTAGCAATAGCGCAGGCTGTTCCGTGGCAATTTTTGTTCTATGTTAAGTTTTGCTTTCCGTCATAGTAGTTCTGTCGTAATAGTTTTAATTATTGTGATAAGTTTCATAACGTAAACCCACTGTAAGGCGTGCGAGCTGCGCAGTGGAAACCAACAACAAAAAACCCCACAACAATCTTGGCTTGACTTCGCGAACGAAGATTCTATAGGGCTTGCCCACGTCGTCTGCAGGCAATTTCGTGGCTGCGGAGGCCAATCCGGGACAGGCAGGTTCGACCGCAGTGGCTGCAGGGGAAGGTCTGGTCAGGGTTCTGAGTTACGGCAACTCGGTTTTTTCTCCTGATAACAAACAAAAAAACCTCAAAACCCCCCCCCCCCTAAAAAACAAAAAACAAAAACAAAAAAACAAACAAAAAACAACAACAACAGCACCCCCCAAAAACAAAACAAAACAAAACAAAAAAACAAAAAAAAAAAAAAAAACAAAAACAAACAAACAAAGAACAACCAACCAAACAAACAAACAAATAAACAAAAAACAAAACAACCCCTCCCGGCAAAAAACAAACAAACAAAACAAAAAAAAACAAAAAAAAAAAACAGTAAACCAGCCAAGCCAACAGCCGTTCAACCAACAAGCAAACAGACAGCCATCCAGCCAACCAACTAACCAGGCAACAAAGCAATCAACCAGCCAGCCAGCTAATCAGCAAACCGCCAAAGGAATAAGTTTACGAACGAACAAACCAACCAGCCAGCCAACCACTCAATGAACCAACCAACCATTCAACGAGTCAATCAGCCATCCAACCACCGAACGAACGAACGAACGCGAACGATCGAGAAACCGACCGATCGACCAGCTAATAAATAATAATAATAATAATTACGGTATTTATAAATAATGCGCTTATCTTATAATAATTATAACTCTAAGCGCGCACTCACAACTCGCGCACGCATGCGCACGCTTTAGACAACGACTCACGTACCACAAATAGTGAAATACATTACGACAGTCTGCTTAGGGTGGGGAGTGTGGTGGTATTGTGCTAGAACTGTTGAAAGAGGTGAGTTTTGAGGGCGGACTGGAAGGAGGAGAAACCGTGTGGTGGTTAACACATTCTGCTCCAGGACCGAAATCCGCAAATTTTGAAGTTGCCCCCTGAAGACTGTATTACACTTCTGGAAACAGATCGAGCGTGATAGTTCAAGGGTTGTGCCAGAATAGCTTGGCGCCTATGGGCGCCAAGCTATTCTGGCACAACCTTTGAACTATCACTCTCGATCCATGTCTTGCAGTGGAGTGTCGGAGTTGAATGAGTTACGAACAAATGAACCAAGCCGCAGCCGCGTAATGACAAGCAGGCAAGCAAGCAAGAAGCAATCAAGCAAGAAACAAGCAAGTAAACAGACATGACAATCAGGAATTGTTACCAGATACCAGAAAACATCTTATGTTTCATAGGCAGCCGTGTATACGTGTGCCTGAAAACAAATGAGTCAGCATACTTTTTTTTTTTTTTTTTTAAATTTTGGGCAAAAAATGTTCAGATGGTCAGGTCGATAATTTGAATTATAAAACTCACAGCGTAGATCGTTATTGTTAAGGGGGGCGGAAGAGGGGAGGTGGAGGGGGGGGGGGGAGAAAAAAAGAAAGAAAACAAAACGAAAAAGAAATATAATTACAGATACGTGCAGATTTTCAAACAGCTTAGGAAAACATCTGCTTTGTCGCCTAAATTCTAATCACTGACATACCAGTTCACTTTCTGGACAATTGAGATTACTGGAAAAGACGTTCGATGAAATAACTATGATCTCTCTCTCTCTTTCTCTCTCCCCCCCCCCCATCCCCCCCAATCCCCCCCCCCTCCGCTCCACCACAACCAATCCTGCCCACTCCATCCCAATATTCCATATACATTTGTGTGCTGGTCTGTGATTTTGGACCTTACGGCCTAAAGCCGTAAGGTCCAAAATCACAGACCAGCACACATTTCTTCTTCAAGTAACTAACCGGTCTCTTCAAGGCGGCTCATGGTCAGTGGCGCCCTTGTTAGCAAAGTAGCCGGTTTAGTTCGTGAGCGGCCCGCCTTTAATGGAGGGGGTCCCTGCTGTGAAAATAAGAAAATGACTCTGTCGGGTTAGAGGGGCAGATTAAAGTCTGCAATGGTCGGAGTACAGGATCCAACAGGCGATTGATACTGAGAACGCATTATAGTCAACTCAGACGCTGATCCATTTCGTAGACGAAACAATAATAGTAATAATGTACAATCCACTTTGCTAATAACAAGGTCTGATATAGCAAACGTCGGATATAAACATCTTTTTTTTCCCCAGAGGACCTGACAGTGACAGCCGTTTTCCTACGTAAATAACATTGCACATGACTAACTTCAAAATTGTGTCCCTGACGATTTAATATATCCATTATATACTACTGTAACCACTAGAGCAACAGCAACAGCAACAATAATAATATAATATAATATAATATAATATAATATAATATAATATAATATAATATAATATAATATAATATAATATAATATAATATAATATAATATAATATAATATAATATAATAACATAGTGTGGTGTGGTGTGGTGTGGTATGGTATGGTGTGGTCAGATATGGTATGGTATGGTATGGTATGATATGATATGATAATAATATAATGATGATGATGATGATAATAATAATAGTAATAATAACTTCCTCGATCGGTATTGCCTACCATCAGATGCCTATGGTCCGCTCGGCAGGAGGAGTCTAAGCAGTGGTTTGTGGTAGTTTTCAGGCGCTGTAGTCTGTAATTAATCAGGCCCGAGCCTTCACACCCTTACCCCTTCTCCTCAGTGGTCGCAGACAGACTCATAGGGTGAAATCCTCACAGCCTCATCTTCGTGATGTACTAGGAAGCGCCCCCCCCCTACCCCCCTAAAAAATAAAAAGAAAAAAGAAAAAGAAAGAAAGAAAAGAAAACAGAACAACAACAACAACAACAACAAAAACCCACAAAATAAACAAACACAAAAACAAAACCAAAACCAAAACCAAAAACAAAACCAAAAACCAAAAACAAACAAACAATACAAAAAAAAAACATCCACAAACAAACAAAAAACAAAAACAAAAACATACAAAAAACAAACAAAACAAAACAACCTACACACACACAAACACACACAAAATGTGTGCTGGTCTGTGATTTTGGAACTTACGGCCTATGGCCTTAAGGTCCAAAATCACAGACCAGCACATATTGTCTGTATGAGCCCCTGGAATCTGCAGGAGCCCACTTAGATATATGTCTCTCGAAGAAAGAATAGAATTCGCAGTGGTCTCACACAGGCCAGGTTTTATTAATTTTGACGGGTGTTCTCAAAGGGATTTCAGTGGTTGAGAAGGGAGACTTTTCAAAACGAATAACAGTTTCGTAGACTGCACGCTAGACGACCCCCTCTGCCTTAGAAACAATGAAATAGATGTATGGTTGGCAAGAGGCATACATTTGATTATCCCCCAGGGACTCATGAGGATCTTTGCCTCTTGCAGGTGTGTTACACTACAGGAGGTAGCAGTGCAAGCTTAGGTAGAAAGAAAGTGTACTGGGTTTGATCACACTATAATTTACTGGTTTTGTTGGTGAAGTTCAACGGCTTAGAGGAATCCACACATAAAAATGAATAAAAAATAAAAAATGAGAGAGAGAGAGAGAGAGAGAGAGAGAGAGAGAGAGAGAGAGAGAGAGAGAGAGAGAGAGAGAGAGAGAGAGAGAGAGAGAGAGAGAGAGAGAGAGAGAGAGAGAGAGAGAGAGAGAGAGAGAGAGAGAGAGAGAGAGAGAGAGAGAGACAGAGTGAGAGAGAGCGAGAGATGATGATGATGATGAAACGTTTTTATTCAGGATAAAAAGTTTTACTATCTTCCAAACTGTCCTGCAAAAAGCGAGAGAGAGAGCGAGAGAGAGCGAGAGAGAGAGCGAGAGAGAGAGAGAGAGAGAGAGAGAGAGAGAGAGAGAGAGAGAGAGAGAGAGAGAGAGAGAGAGACAGAGAGAGAGAGACAGAGAGAGACAGACAGACAGACAGAGACAGACAGAGACAGACAGACAGACAGACAGACAGAGACAGACAGTGACAGAGACAGAGCGATAGCTTCTTAACCCATATCATATAAGGATAGAGACCAATGGTTTTAGTTCAAGGGTAGTGCCAGAATAGCTAGGCGCCTAGAGGCGCCACTCTATTCTGTCACTACCCTTGAACAATTTTAATCAAACTTATTTGACACACTGGTTTATTCCGAATGATAAGGGGTAAACAAATCATTAACACGCATTCTTAACCATATTAGCGGTACATCATTACTACTTCCCTTCAAGCAATAACGATGACTGACACATCACGCATTTGTTTCAACAATGCAAGCTATAGGGGGCCTACAATACATTCTTAATCAGAACATTTGAAATTCCCTCCTCTGCCCTGTGAAAGGTCTTTAACCCGAAAATGTCATAAATGAAATTGTACTTGTGCTTGAAATCTTCACCCCCCCCCCCAGCCCACCCCCCTCCCCCCCACAAAAAAACAAATCAAGACACACACACACAAAAATAATCAAATCAAATCCCGTCTGTCGTAATCGACATCCTCTAGTCGCAATTAACTAATTCAACATGTCTCCGTCTCCCAAGGCTAACTCCACCTTCTAGTTTACGAGCTGCGATCACCTCAAGGCTATTGACATGCCATCACCGTAACAAAGGTATGTAAACCTCGCGAGAAAACACTATAAACTTAACGGCCTCTGAATTAGTTTTAACATGCGGACACACAGAAACCCGCGAAATCACATGATAACAACAGGATTAGTTGGCAGTCCGGCACCGCCCCATGTCACCAACCGTTTTCCCAACTGCAAGAGGGATAGATCCTCATGCGCCCCTGACGTCGCTTTCGGCTATTGACAGGCAATTGAAGATACGAAAAGAACAGCTCTTACGAGAAAAACAATAAACAAGGCAAGTACGTATACAAGTGTTATGACATCTGCAAGAGGCATAGATTCTCATGAGCCCCTGCATTCGCAGGGGCTCATAAAAATCTGTGCCTCTTGCTAGCGGGGACAAGCCATGTTTATATTCTTAGACGGAGGAAGGTCCTTTACCACTGTGTACCCTTCTCTGCCAGATTTTGTTTCTGAAATCTTTGTTAATCAACGACCAAGGAACATGGGTACAAAGTGGTGTCAGCGAGAGGCATAGATCCTCATGAGCCCCCGCAACTGCGGGGGCTCATGAAGATCTATGTCTCTTGCATTTAGATTGCGTTCATTTTTTTTCTCGTCTGCGAAGGGGCTTCGGTCGTTTTAGTGCTCAAAACATCACTCACTACGCCTGAGAGACTCTCATGCGCAACAATTTAAATCTTTAAGCAAGAAGAAATATTTAGAGACGTAAAGAACTTGCGAAACGTCTTGCCTCGCCAACCTTCCTCACCCCCTCCGGCGTCCACACCCTTCACTCCCCGCCATCCATTGTCTTCACTATTTGTGATTTTGCTTACTGCCACAGAAGGCAAATATTGGTTTAGCTGTACAGAGAAGAACCGAAACTACGCGGCACACGCAAATACAATTTGTTGTTGTTGAATGAAACGATTTAAGTCTAGATAAAATCGGTTGTCAAACTCATGACGCCACTTTGCTTTAACATTTTGCGTGTCGGTAGTGGTTTTAGTCGAGATGATTTCTCTAGGAATCACCGCGACTAAAACCGCTAGCGACACCCCGCAAAGGGTTGTAACGCGTCTGCGGGAAGCTATAACGATAAAGCGTTCGACTCTCGTCTGAACGGTCGCGGGTTCAAACCCCAATGGGGATCAAAATTTGTTCAGACTCTTTTCCGTGTCCCATTTTTATTTTATTTTTTGGTGGTGGACAAAAGATGTTAGGCCCTACACGCTTAAAGCACTTAAAAAATACACCCCACTGAATGTAAACATTGTTTTGTTGGTGAGAAAATGGCGGACAATAACCGCCTCTGTAAAATATCCTGTAGCCCTTAATTTATTTATTTATTTATTTATTTATGTATTTATTTTTAAAATGTATTTATTTATTTATTTATTTATTTTATTTTATTTTATTTTTGTTGGGGGGGGGGGGGAATATTATTTTAAAATATTTTTTTTACGATTTCATTTGGCGTTGTTCAGGCAACTGTGTCTGTACTAGTTTGTGATTTGGGGCGGCTTTATTGCCGAGAAAACAATTAACACTACACAACTGCAAGAGGTATGCCTCTTGTTAAAAGCACTTTGTGTCCATGTTCCTTTCATTGCTGTGATATTTGATGACGTTGCGTTTACAATAATTAAAAAACAAAACAAAAACCCAGTTTGTGTCCACTGTCAGCGGAGGGATTGCATCTCCCATTTTCTTGTCACATGCTGTAAGAAAAGACACAACAATATTAGGACTGGCACGCACAGTGGAAGTTCATAAATTTCTAGTGCTACCATAAAATGGCTATTATTCTACCACAGTTAGAATGTCAATATTTGTGGCTGTGAAGAGGCCAGAGACCTTAAATCACTTCTGTCTTGCAATAAAGGGGCGAAAGAGGGTTCGGTTTTCATACCAACCGTTTAAAGGATTGTTGACAATAGCCTTTGCCACTTTAACTAGTCAGTTTGTTTTTATTCCCGGCTCCCGGAGGGAGCGTTCATCATTTACTTTACAGCAGTGAACCTCTCTGTTTACAGGAAGCATAGATCCGCATGAGCCCGTCCAATTCGTGCGGAGACAAGCCCCATTTAGATCAGTGTTTTTAACAGACGGGTCAGTGAAATTTGTGCTGGCGACTACACAAGGTGCTGCTGATAACGTCATTCCCTGCTTATCGTGACGTTTGGCAGTATTCTACTTACATCATTGTTTTTGCTATTACGTCATCGCAGCGGGCCGAGTGGGTGTGCGTGGCATATGAGAGCCGCAGCATGCCCTTCCTTCTGCAAGAGGTGCAGATTCTCATGTACCCTGCGGATGCAGGGGTTCATGAAAATCTACGCCTCTTGCTGCCAGGAATCGGTGACTTAATCTGCGTTTTCTCAGAAGGAGGAATTCGACTAGGTTTCAGTCTGTCACACACCGTTGAGACTGTTTGTTGATTTAGACGTAGACTATGCAGGGAAGGATATAAATTAGAGGCGGAATGGGGGTTGGAGGTGAGGGTGGGGGGAGGTTTGGGGGTGGGGTAGTTATGCCGCGCATCCAGATGCGGCTGGCCGCGAATGAGTTAATGGAGTACCGGATGCTGGTCAATGGACTTTAACACCCTGCTGGCTCAGGTATTATAGAGTGGTCTGCAGCGCAATACAAAAAATTGTAGACTTTCAGTAATACGTTGCGAAAGGCGGGTTGAGAGGGTAGTGCCCGATTAGCTTAGCGCCTTGGAAGGCCGCGTCGTGCTAATCTGACGCAACCCTTGTACCACGGTCGATCCACCTTCCAGCCTCATTTTTCAAATTGTTTCTTTTCTATCTCTTCCGTACAAAACCGAAAGACCATGAGCATTCTACCGTAGGACTGATGTAGGCGCTATACAAATGATGATGATGATCATCATCATCGTCATCGTCATCATCATCATCATCATCTTCATCATGACAGAATGGCAAAAGTGGGCGCAGAGGAAGAACAATATGAAAATGGAGTCAGCTTCACAGAGATGAAGACCATCATTAAGTCTGTGTACAGACCACCACAACGGCCCCTAGACAGTTACCATCAGCTGTCCAGACAAGAGCAGGTGATCATCTTCCGTCTGAGGACCGGGCACAACCGACTCAATTTCCATCTGCACAGACGCTTCCATCTCGTGCCATCTCCCCTGTGCCCTTGTGGAGAAACAGAGCAGACCACAGAGCACATCCTCCAGGACTGTGGGAACCACCAGCTGCTGAGGGAGGAGATATGGCCGAAGCCCGCCATTCTACAAGATAAACTGTACAGGCCTGTGGAGGCGCTACAGAAGACCACAGATTTCATTTTGAGAGCCAAACTCCAAGTGTGACGGCGTTCGAGAAGAAGAACATCATCATCACCACCACCACCACCACCACCATCACCACCACCACCACCACCACCACCACCACCACCACCACCACCACCACCACCATCACCACCATCGTCGTCGTCGACGATGATGATCATCAAAGAGGTCTGTGGTGAATATGTTAACACCACGCTAATTTCCATCAGGAAGTCGAGGGGACCACATCCCTTGTTTTGTTTGTATCTGTCGAACATTCTCGAGGGAATGATTGCTGATAACTGATAACAGAAAATTTCTCTTTGAAAAATGTTTCATGTCGCAATGTTAATGGTCCATCAAAGCTGCTTTGTTATTATTTCCTCGTTTGAAACAAACGGTACTAAAACTCATCGCTATGAAAGATGTGAATAATTAATGTGTCTTTAATGTCTAATTTTTGGCAGATAAAGAACACCTGTTGAACTAAAATAACTTTTCACAGTTGTATTTTTTTCATGTGTGCACCCGTCGACATCAGTGTGTGTCTCTTTTCGATTAAATATACTGACAAGCAAAAGAAATGCGACAAAATATACTGACGAGCAAAATAAATGCAACATTTGTGGAATCCGGCACCGGAAACACTAAAAATGTCGCATCACTGGTTTGCGATTTTGGACCTTACGGCTTCCAGTCGTAAGGTCCAAAATGACAGACCAGCACAAACATGTGTTCAGTCGAGAAAGATTTTTTCTACATCTGTCACTGTTGGGTATCGAGATGGCTCAGCAATGAAAAATAAAAGGCAGTGGGCGATTAGCTTTCCCATTAACCCATATCATACTGAGGCTAAAAGCTTCAAATTTGTACACTGCCATATGCAAGCTACATTACAGTACTTACAGATAAGGTTATAGACCAATGGCTTTAGTTCAAGGGTGGTGCCAGAATAGCTTGGCGCCTAGAGGCGCCAAGCTATTCTGGCACTACCCTTGAACTATTTTAGTCAAACTTATTTCACACACTGGTGCATTCCGAATGATAAGGGTTAACCGGAGTAAAAATGTCATTTCGTTATAATGCACATAACACTCTCCTCACTCTGTACTTGACAGACATCACACCTATATCTGTCATAGTTTATACTTCAGTCCTATTTAGCTGGATATCTGGGTGTTCACCAGACTTCAGTCTCTGTGTCGCAGTTTAGTGACGTGGGCGGGAACCAGGGGTGGTGTGTGTCTTAGGGGGGGGGGGGAGGGGGGGGAGGAGGGGGGAGGGGGAGGGGGTA